>JAWNON010000062.1:0-1200000 GCA_035045945.1 Drosophila anceps
CAAATATCGAATGATCAGGGTTCTCAACAATATGACAACTTATACTTTTTCAGCTACCTACTTTTTCAGTTAAAGAGGGTTGGTTGTGTTGTGAGTAAACATGAAAACGTTGTTCGAAAAAAACCTATAAATGTTAAGCAATTTGTGTGCTTGTATCAAACATTTGTGAAGTGAGTTAAAGTGAACTTGAGTGAATAATAATAATAAGAATGCCGCCTAAAACAAGTGGAAAGGCAGCCAAGAAGGCTGGCAAGGCCCAGAAGAACATTACCAAGAATGACAAGAAGAAGAAGCGTAAGAGGAAGGAAAGCTATGCTATCTACATTTACAAAGTGCTAAAGCAGGTCCATCCTGACACTGGAATCTCGTCAAAGGCAATGAGCATCATGAACAGCTTTGTGAACGACATTTTCGAGCGTATTGCTGCTGAGGCCTCTCGTTTGGCCCACTACAACAAACGTTCTACGATTACCAGTCGGGAAATCCAAACTGCAGTCCGTCTTCTGTTGCCCGGAGAGTTGGCCAAGCACGCTGTTAGTGAAGGAACAAAGGCAGTTACCAAGTACACTAGCTCCAAGTAAATCTTAGCTCGATGTATGCAGAACACCCGAAAGCAAAAGGCCCTTTTCAGGGCCACAAATCTTTTGCAAAGAATATGAAATATTTAAATTCAAAATGTAATTAAATGTACAGAAGCAAATATGTATATATTCAAGATAAACTCAAATTATTGTTACTTCACTAGATGTGTATATGTATCTCCTCTGATGTTTTTATATTAAAGAAATCGTATAGTTAAAAATTATTTGAAGAAACAGATACGAATATGGAATATATTGCTGTTTGTCCAAACAACTTTTATATGATTTGCAAAAGCAACAAACAAAAATGATACATTTTTGCAAATATGTTTTCTCTTGGAAATATGTAATAGTAGTCCTGAAAAGGACTTTGTATAATAGCAAATTTCATAATTTTGAAATTCGTTCCCGCTCTGTGGAGTATATTTCGATGTGAAATTACTTCTTTGTTGCAGATGCAGTTTTTGCTTTTGGCTTCTTTACAGCAGCAGCAGCAGCAGCTTTTTTCGGCGTCGCTGCCGAGACAACCTTTTTAGGCTTAGCACTTGTACTCTTAGGTTTCGGAGTCTTTGGCTTTGCTGCGCTTGACTTTGCCTTTGCTGTTGTGGGCTTGGCTTTAATGGTTCCAACTTTCTTTGCATCTTTGGCCTTCGCTTTGTCTGCCTTCTTTTTGTCGACACTCTTTTTGGTCACCACAGCTTTTGATAACTTCTTATCAGCGACACCCCTTGCTTTCTTGATAGGAGATGTACTTTTCTTTTTAGCTGCCGCCGATGAAGTTACCTTCTTAGATTTCTTCTCCACAGAGGACACCTTTGGCTTGGGCTCCTTTTTGGAGGATGCAGACAGCTTAAACGAACCTGATGCACCCTTGCCTTTTGTTTGGATCAACTTTCCATTTGCAACTGAGTTCCTCAGGTACTTCTTAATGAATGGAGCTAGTTTCTGAGCATCGCACTTGTAAGTGGCACTGATATATTTCTTTATAGCCAAAAGGGATGAGCCACCACGTTCCTTAAGATTTTTAATGGATGCATCTACCATCTGTTGAGTTGGTGGATGTGATGGAGGAGCTATTGTTTTCTTTGCCTTCGATGCGGATGCAGATGCAGCCGCTGGCTTTTTAGTAGCCACCTTCTTCTCACCTGCGGCTGTTTGGGGAGCCACAGGAGACGCGGATACTACAACTGCGGAATCAGACATTTTTATTCTTCACTTCTTCACCTTAGAACAAAACGTTTTTATTTACTTCAAAAATACCAGCTGCACCGTGGAATTTTGGTCACCCGTTTGAGCGAGAATCGAGGAGGAAGGCCATACGCGAATGATTTTGCTATTGAACATACGTTACGCAAAAGATTACAATTACCATTTTCTTTATTTGTATTTTTGAGCATTTTACATTTGCAATTCAAACTAAATACTTATTGGAATATATTCTTAAATGTTTGGATAATCGAAAAAATAAGTTTTTAATTACTGCATAATAATTTAATGATTTTTAATTGCCTCTCAAAATTGGACTTTGTATGAATGCAAAATAAGTTATCTTGGAAAAGTCATGTTTTTAATTAAATAATAATGAAAATGTTAATATATTAAATTGAAAGATAATAATTCATTAATTTTTTATTTAATTACAACTATTTATATAAACATATCCAATAGCTTTATACATTAAATTTGATTTCAACTAAACCATTTGCTGTTAAAAACAGACATGCTTTTGAGTCAACGCAATACAAAAATGGTTTGGAAAAATAAAATCTCTTTAACATTGAAAATATATTAATAAAGATAATATTGAGGGAAAAATGTATTATTTTCTTTACTTACATCAAACATATAGCCATTTCACATGACATATTAATAAAAATAACATTTGAGATACAGATCTCTTGCACCAAGAAATACATCAGCGATCAAATAATTTTTTCATCTAAACCAGTTTTTTTCTATAACAATGCACGGAATATACAAAATAATTAAAATCATATAAAGTTTTATCTTCAATAGCAAATGTTTATAAAAAAAATAAAAGAAAAATATTAGAAAAGAACTATATATTCTTTAGTAACATTATTACAAACATATATATGTATAGTTATAGTATACTTTCGAGATTCATTTGAAACAAATATATGTATTTTTTAACCGGCAAATTTATTTACCCCTTAAATAAGCTTATAAATATTCCAAAAATATTTATCGTATCTTGAATTGTAAAACCCATTTAGTTCAACATAAATTTTATAATAAAAACAAAAATCTACAATTGACCGATTTATTAGTTGCATTAGTTGGAATATCAACTCGAAATTAAACATTGTTGTATAAGCGAAAATAGGAATCTCCTTGTTATAAATATTGTGGTCCTGAAAAGGACCGATTTGTTGGATATTGTTTGTAATATATACAAGGCAAATAGCGAAGCAATTTAAGCGCGTTCGCCACGGATACGTCTGGCCAGTTGAATGTCCTTGGGCATGATGGTGACACGCTTAGCATGGATGGCGCACAAGTTTGTATCTTCGAAAAGGCCAACCAAGTAGGCTTCGCTAGCTTCCTGCAGAGCCATCACAGCTGAGCTCTGGAAACGAAGGTCAGTTTTGAAGTCCTGAGCAATTTCACGGACTAAACGCTGGAACGGCAACTTGCGAATAAGCAATTCTGTGCTCTTCTGGTAGCGACGAATTTCACGCAGAGCAACAGTGCCAGGGCGATAACGATGAGGTTTCTTCACACCGCCAGTAGCTGGTGCACTTTTACGTGCTGCCTTAGTAGCCAACTGCTTACGAGGAGCCTTGCCTCCAGTTGACTTGCGAGCGGTCTGCTTTGTACGAGCCATTTTTTTTTTCTTCTTTCACAATTTTTACTTTACACTGTCACTGTTGAAAACACAATAATCGTGCGGCCGGCTTGCGCGTCGCTTATATAGAGAACTGGTGGCGCGTTAGAGAGAGACCGACATGTTCGCTGCTCGTGTTAAACGCTATGCGCTCAATGGCTGTATGTTGCAAGGGTAGTGTGTAAGCGGGATGCAAGTATTGTGTGCTCACTCGTGTTGTTTCGGCTTTCCTGGTATAAATAGAGGTGGTTGTAGCGAGGCAGACATTAGTTTGTTTCAGACATTCGTGAAGTGTGCATTAAAAGTAAAAACTAAAAGTGAAAAATGACTGGTCGTGGTAAAGGTGGCAAAGGCTTGGGTAAAGGAGGTGCAAAGCGTCATCGCAAAGTGTTGCGTGATAATATCCAGGGTATCACGAAGCCAGCTATCCGTCGTCTAGCTCGTCGTGGTGGTGTAAAGCGAATCTCTGGACTTATCTATGAAGAAACCCGTGGCGTTCTTAAGGTCTTTTTGGAAAATGTTATTCGTGATGCTGTCACATACACCGAACATGCTAAGAGGAAGACAGTCACAGCCATGGATGTTGTCTATGCGCTGAAAAGGCAAGGTCGCACCCTGTACGGCTTTGGCGGTTAAGAAAGAACGAGTATAAAAAGCAACTTACATTCGCACCAATCGGTCCTTTTCAGGACCACCAACATGTTTCCCTTAAAGAGCTTAAAAATGTCAATTTTCGTTCATCGAACTGCCATCTTAAATTCTTGCTACAAACTATATAATTAGACGATTATCAGGAAATATTGTGCATATTTCGTATTCGACCAAGAATTCGATGTCATATAGCAGCCATAGCTAAAAATGAAATTCTTGTTTTCCAAGAGTACATACCAAATTTCTAAATTACAATATTTGTCTTTCAACATACATATATTCTATTTCAGTATATTATATTTCAGTCTTTAAACATATTTGAAATCTATGGAACAAAAATGACTAAATGACTGATGATGACTGTACCATTGTGCTTCAGTATATTTTCGATTAGCTATTCTTATTAAACTTTATTTTGAATGTAAATATATGAAAAATGTCATCTCTTTTCTATTTTTGGTCGTCCTGAAAAGGACGTTTGGTTTCGATATGCGTAAATTCGTAATTTAAGCCTTCTTTTCGGTCTTCTTGGGCAACAGAACTGCTTGAATGTTAGGCAACACACCACCCTGGGCAATGGTGACGCCCGAAAGGAGTTTGTTCAACTCCTCATCGTTGCGGATGGCCAATTGCAGATGGCGAGGAATAATTCTGGTCTTCTTGTTGTCGCGGGCTGCATTACCAGCCAACTCCAAAACTTCAGCGGCCAAATATTCCATAACAGCCGCCAAGTATACTGGAGCACCGGCACCAACACGCTCGGCATAGTTGCCCTTGCGGAGAAGACGGTGAATACGACCAACGGGAAACTGCAGGCCAGCACGGTTTGAACGCGACTTTGCCTTTCCCTTAACTTTTCCACCTTTACCACGGCCAGACATTATTTCTTATTTTCTTTTTATCACTTTTCTCACTGCACAAACAAATATCGAATGATCAGGGTTCTCAACAATATGACAACTTATACTTTTTCAGCTACCTACTTTTTCAGTTAAAGAGGGTTGGTTGTGTTGTGAGTAAACATGAAAACGTTGTTCGAAAAAAACCTATAAATGTTAAGCAATTTGTGTGCTTGTATCAAACATTTGTGAAGTGAGTTAAAGTGAACTTGAGTGAATAATAATAATAAGAATGCCGCCTAAAACAAGTGGAAAGGCAGCCAAGAAGGCTGGCAAGGCCCAGAAGAACATTACCAAGAATGACAAGAAGAAGAAGCGTAAGAGGAAGGAAAGCTATGCTATCTACATTTACAAAGTGCTAAAGCAGGTCCATCCTGACACTGGAATCTCGTCAAAGGCAATGAGCATCATGAACAGCTTTGTGAACGACATTTTCGAGCGTATTGCTGCTGAGGCCTCTCGTTTGGCCCACTACAACAAACGTTCTACGATTACCAGTCGGGAAATCCAAACTGCAGTCCGTCTTCTGTTGCCCGGAGAGTTGGCCAAGCACGCTGTTAGTGAAGGAACAAAGGCAGTTACCAAGTACACTAGCTCCAAGTAAATCTTAGCTCGATGTATGCAGAACACCCGAGAGCAAAAGGCCCTTTTCAGGGCCACAAATCTTTTGCAAAGAATATGAAATATTTAAATTCAAAATGTAATTAAATGTACAGAAGCAAATATGTATATATTCAAGATAAACTCAAATTATTGTTACTTCACTAGATGTATATATGTATCTCCTCTGATGTTTTTATATTAAAGAAATCGTATAGTTAAAAATTATTTGAAGAAACAGATACGAACATGGAATATAAGCCAAATATTGCTGTTTGTCCAAACAACTTTTATGATTTGCAAAAGCAACAAACAAAAATGATACATTTTTGAAAATATGTTTTCTCTTGGAAATATGTAATAGTAGTCCTGAAAAGGACTTTGTATAATAGCAAATTTCATAGTTTTGAAATTCGTTCCCGCTCTGTGGAGTATATTTCGATGTGAAATTACTTCTTTGTTGCAGATGCAGTTTTTGCTTTTGGCTTCTTTACAGCAGCAGCAGCAGCAGCTTTTTTCGGCGTCGCTGCCGAGACAACCTTTTTAGGCTTAGCACTTGTACTCTTAGGTTTCGGAGTCTTTGGCTTTGCTGCGCTTGACTTTGCCTTTGCTGTTGTGGGCTTGGCTTTAATGGTTCCAACTTTCTTTGCATCTTTGGCCTTCGCTTTGTCTGCCTTCTTTTTGTCGACACTCTTTTTGGTCACCACAGCTTTTGATAACTTCTTATCAGCGACACCCCTTGCTTTCTTGATAGGAGATGTACTTTTCTTTTTAGCTACCGCCGATGAAGTTGCCTTCTTAGATTTCTTCTCCACAGAGGACACCTTTGGCTTGGGCTCCTTTTTGGAGGATGCAGACAGCTTAAACGAACCTGATGCACCCTTGCCTTTTGTTTGGATCAACTTTCCATTTGCAACTGAGTTCCTCAGGTACTTCTTAATGAATGGAGCTAGTTTCTGAGCATCGCACTTGTAAGTGGCACTGATATATTTCTTTATAGCCAAAAGGGATGAGCCACCACGTTCCTTAAGATTTTTAATGGATGCATCTACCATCTGTTGAGTTGGTGGATGTGATGGAGGAGCTATTGTTTTCTTTGCCTTCGATGCGGATGCAGATGCAGCCGCTGGCTTTTTAGTAGCCACCTTCTTCTCACCTGCGGCTGTTTGGGGAGCCACAGGAGACGCGGATACTACAACTGCGGAATCAGACATTTTTATTCTTCACTTCTTCACCTTAGAACAAAACGTTTTTATTTACTTCAAAAATACCAGCTGCACCGTGGAATTTTGGTCACCCGTTTGAGCGAGAATCGAGGAGGAAGGCCATACGCGAATGATTTTGCTATTGAACATACGTTACGCAAAAGATTACAATTACCATTTTCTTTATTTGTATTTTTGAGCATTTTACATTTGCAATTCAAACTAAATACTTATTGGAATATATTCTTAAATGTTTGGATAATCGAAAAAATAAGTTTTTAATTACTGCATAATAATTTAATGATTTTTAATTGCCTCTCAAAATTGGACTTTGTATGAATGCAAAATAAGTTATCTTGGAAAAGTCATGTTTTTAATTAAATAATAATGAAAATGTTAATATATTAAATTGAAAGATAATAATTCATTAATTTTTTATTTAATTACAACTATTTATATAAACATATCCAATAGCTTTATACATTAAATTTGATTTCAACTAAACCATTTGCTGTTAAAAACAGACATGCTTTTGAGTCAACGCAATACAAAAATGGTTTGGAAAAATAAAATCTCTTTAACATTGAAAATATATTAATAAAGATAATATTGAGGGAAAAATGTATTATTTTCTTTACTTACATCAAACATATAGCCATTTCACATGACATATTAATAAAAATAACATTTGAGATACAGATCTCTTGCACCAAGAAATACATCAGCGATCAAATAATTTTTTCATCTAAACCAGTTTTTTTCTATAACAATGCACGGAATATACAAAATAATTAAAATCATATAAAGTTTTATCTTCAATAGCAAATGTTTATAAAAAAAATAAAAGAAAAATATTAGAAAAGAACTATATATTCTTTAGTAACATTATTACAAACATATATATGTATAGTTATAGTATACTTTCGAGATTCATTTGAAACAAATATATGTATTTTTTAACCGGCAAATTTATTTACCCCTTAAATAAGCTTATAAATATTCCAAAAATATTTATCGTATCTTGAATTGTAAAACCCATTTAGTTCAACATAAATTTTATAATAAAAACAAAAATCTACAATTGACCGATTTATTAGTTGCATTAGTTGGAATATCAACTCGAAATTAAACATTGTTGTATAAGCGAAAATAGGAATCTCCTTGTTATAAATATTGTGGTCCTGAAAAGGACCGATTTGTTGGATATTGTTTGTAATATATACAAGGCAAATAGCGAAGCAATTTAAGCGCGTTCGCCACGGATACGTCTGGCCAGTTGAATGTCCTTGGGCATGATGGTGACACGCTTAGCATGGATGGCGCACAAGTTTGTATCTTCGAAAAGGCCAACCAAGTAGGCTTCGCTAGCTTCCTGCAGAGCCATCACAGCTGAGCTCTGGAAACGAAGGTCAGTTTTGAAGTCCTGAGCAATTTCACGGACTAAACGCTGGAACGGCAACTTGCGAATAAGCAATTCTGTGCTCTTCTGGTAGCGACGAATTTCACGCAGAGCAACAGTGCCAGGGCGATAACGATGAGGTTTCTTCACACCGCCAGTAGCTGGTGCACTTTTACGTGCTGCCTTAGTAGCCAACTGCTTACGAGGAGCCTTGCCTCCAGTTGACTTGCGAGCGGTCTGCTTTGTACGAGCCATTTTTTTTCTTCTTTCACAATTTTTACTTTACACTGTCACTGTTGAAAACACAATAATCGTGCGGCCGGCTTGCGCGTCGCTTATATAGAGAACTGGTGGCGCGTTAGAGAGAGACCGACATGTTCGCTGCTCGTGTTAAACGCTATGCGCTCAATGGCTGTATGTTGCAAGGGTAGTGTGTAAGCGGGATGCAAGTATTGTGTGCTCACTCGTGTTGTTTCGGCTTTCCTGGTATAAATAGAGGTGGTTGTAGCGAGGCAGACATTAGTTTGTTTCAGACATTCGTGAAGTGTGCATTAAAAGTAAAAACTAAAAGTGAAAAATGACTGGTCGTGGTAAAGGTGGCAAAGGCTTGGGTAAAGGAGGTGCAAAGCGTCATCGCAAAGTGTTGCGTGATAATATCCAGGGTATCACGAAGCCAGCTATCCGTCGTCTAGCTCGTCGTGGTGGTGTAAAGCGAATCTCTGGACTTATCTATGAAGAAACCCGTGGCGTTCTTAAGGTCTTTTTGGAAAATGTTATTCGTGATGCTGTCACATACACCGAACATGCTAAGAGGAAGACAGTCACAGCCATGGATGTTGTCTATGCGCTGAAAAGGCAAGGTCGCACCCTGTACGGCTTTGGCGGTTAAGAAAGAACGAGTATAAAAAGCAACTTACATTCGCACCAATCGGTCCTTTTCAGGACCACCAACATGTTTCCCTTAAAGAGCTTAAAAATGTCAATTTTCGTTCATCGAACTGCCATCTTAAATTCTTGCTACAAACTATATAATTAGACGATTATCAGGAAATATTGTGCATATTTCGTATTCGACCAAGAATTCGATGTCATATAGCAGCCATAGCTAAAAATGAAATTCTTGTTTTCCAAGAGTACATACCAAATTTCTAAATTACAATATTTGTCTTTCAACATACATATATTCTATTTCAGTATATTATATTTCAGTCTTTAAACATATTTGAAATCTATGGAACAAAAATGACTAAATGACTGATGATGACTGTACCATTGTGCTTCAGTATATTTTCGATTAGCTATTCTTATTAAACTTTATTTTGAATGTAAATATATGAAAAATGTCATCTCTTTTCTATTTTTGGTCGTCCTGAAAAGGACGTTTGGTTTCGATATGCGTAAATTCGTAATTTAAGCCTTCTTTTCGGTCTTCTTGGGCAACAGAACTGCTTGAATGTTAGGCAACACACCACCCTGGGCAATGGTGACGCCCGAAAGGAGTTTGTTCAACTCCTCATCGTTGCGGATGGCCAATTGCAGATGGCGAGGAATAATTCTGGTCTTCTTGTTGTCGCGGGCTGCATTACCAGCCAACTCCAAAACTTCAGCGGCCAAATATTCCATAACAGCCGCCAAGTATACTGGAGCACCGGCACCAACACGCTCGGCATAGTTGCCCTTGCGGAGAAGACGGTGAATACGACCAACGGGAAACTGCAGGCCAGCACGGTTTGAACGCGACTTTGCCTTTCCCTTAACTTTTCCACCTTTACCACGGCCAGACATTATTTCTTATTTTCTTTTTATCACTTTTCTCACTGCACAAACAAATATCGAATGATCAGGGTTCTCAACAATATGACAACTTATACTTTTTCAGCTACCTACTTTTTCAGTTAAAGAGGGTTGGTTGTGTTGTGAGTAAACATGAAAACGTTGTTCGAAAAAAACCTATAAATGTTAAGCAATTTGTGTGCTTGTATCAAACATTTGTGAAGTGAGTTAAAGTGAACTTGAGTGAATAATAATAATAAGAATGCCGCCTAAAACAAGTGGAAAGGCAGCCAAGAAGGCTGGCAAGGCCCAGAAGAACATTACCAAGAATGACAAGAAGAAGAAGCGTAAGAGGAAGGAAAGCTATGCTATCTACATTTACAAAGTGCTAAAGCAGGTCCATCCTGACACTGGAATCTCGTCAAAGGCAATGAGCATCATGAACAGCTTTGTGAACGACATTTTCGAGCGTATTGCTGCTGAGGCCTCTCGTTTGGCCCACTACAACAAACGTTCTACGATTACCAGTCGGGAAATCCAAACTGCAGTCCGTCTTCTGTTGCCCGGAGAGTTGGCCAAGCACGCTGTTAGTGAAGGAACAAAGGCAGTTACCAAGTACACTAGCTCCAAGTAAATCTTAGCTCGATGTATGCAGAACACCCGAAAGCAAAAGGCCCTTTTCAGGGCCACAAATCTTTTGCAAAGAATATGAAATATTTAAATTCAAAATGTAATTAAATGTACAGAAGCAAATATGTATATATTCAAGATAAACTCAAATTATTGTTACTTCACTAGATGTATATATGTATCTCCTCTGATGTTTTTATATTAAAGAAATCGTATAGTTAAAAATTATTTGAAGAAACAGATACGAACATGGAATATAAGCCAAATATTGCTGTTTGTCCAAACAACTTTTATGATTTGCAAAAGCAACAAACAAAAATGATACATTTTTGAAAATATGTTTTCTCTTGGAAATATGTAATAGTAGTCCTGAAAAGGACTTTGTATAATAGCAAATTTCATAGTTTTGAAATTCGTTCCCGCTCTGTGGAGTATATTTCGATGTGAAATTACTTCTTTGTTGCAGATGCAGTTTTTGCTTTTGGCTTCTTTACAGCAGCAGCAGCAGCAGCTTTTTTCGGCGTCGCTGCCGAGACAACCTTTTTAGGCTTAGCACTTGTACTCTTAGGTTTCGGAGTCTTTGGCTTTGCTGCGCTTGACTTTGCCTTTGCTGTTGTGGGCTTGGCTTTAATGGTTCCAACTTTCTTTGCATCTTTGGCCTTCGCTTTGTCTGCCTTCTTTTTGTCGACACTCTTTTTGGTCACCACAGCTTTTGATAACTTCTTATCAGCGACACCCCTTGCTTTCTTGATAGGAGATGTACTTTTCTTTTTAGCTGCCGCCGATGAAGTTACCTTCTTAGATTTCTTCTCCACAGAGGACACCTTTGGCTTGGGCTCCTTTTTGGAGGATGCAGACAGCTTAAACGAACCTGATGCACCCTTGCCTTTTGTTTGGATCAACTTTCCATTTGCAACTGAGTTCCTCAGGTACTTCTTAATGAATGGAGCTAGTTTCTGAGCATCGCACTTGTAAGTGGCACTGATATATTTCTTTATAGCCAAAAGGGATGAGCCACCACGTTCCTTAAGATTTTTAATGGATGCATCTACCATCTGTTGAGTTGGTGGATGTGATGGAGGAGCTATTGTTTTCTTTGCCTTCGATGCGGATGCAGATGCAGCCGCTGGCTTTTTAGTAGCCACCTTCTTCTCACCTGCGGCTGTTTGGGGAGCCACAGGAGACGCGGATACTACAACTGCGGAATCAGACATTTTTATTCTTCACTTCTTCACCTTAGAACAAAACGTTTTTATTTACTTCAAAAATACCAGCTGCACCGTGGAATTTTGGTCACCCGTTTGAGCGAGAATCGAGGAGGAAGGCCATACGCGAATGATTTTGCTATTGAACATACGTTACGCAAAAGATTACAATTACCATTTTCTTTATTTGTATTTTTGAGCATTTTACATTTGCAATTCAAACTAAATACTTATTGGAATATATTCTTAAATGTTTGGATAATCGAAAAAATAAGTTTTTAATTACTGCATAATAATTTAATGATTTTTAATTGCCTCTCAAAATTGGACTTTGTATGAATGCAAAATAAGTTATCTTGGAAAAGTCATGTTTTTAATTAAATAATAATGAAAATGTTAATATATTAAATTGAAAGATAATAATTCATTAATTTTTTATTTAATTACAACTATTTATATAAACATATCCAATAGCTTTATACATTAAATTTGATTTCAACTAAACCATTTGCTGTTAAAAACAGACATGCTTTTGAGTCAACGCAATACAAAAATGGTTTGGAAAAATAAAATCTCTTTAACATTGAAAATATATTAATAAAGATAATATTGAGGGAAAAATGTATTATTTTCTTTACTTACATCAAACATATAGCCATTTCACATGACATATTAATAAAAATAACATTTGAGATACAGATCTCTTGCACCAAGAAATACATCAGCGATCAAATAATTTTTTCATCTAAACCAGTTTTTTTCTATAACAATGCACGGAATATACAAAATAATTAAAATCATATAAAGTTTTATCTTCAATAGCAAATGTTTATAAAAAAAATAAAAGAAAAATATTAGAAAAGAACTATATATTCTTTAGTAACATTATTACAAACATATATATGTATAGTATATAGTATACTTTCGAGATTCATTTGAAACAAATATATGTATTTTTTAACCGGCAAATTTATTTACCCCTTAAATAAGCTTATAAATATTCCAAAAATATTTATCGTATCTTGAATTGTAAAACCCATTTAGTTCAACATAAATTTTATAATAAAAACAAAAATCTACAATTGACCGATTTATTAGTTGCATTAGTTGGAATATCAACTCGAAATTAAACATTGTTGTATAAGCGAAAATAGGAATCTCCTTGTTATAAATATTGTGGTCCTGAAAAGGACCGATTTGTTGGATATTGTTTGTAATATATACAAGGCAGATAGCGAAGCAATTTAAGCGCGTTCGCCACGGATACGTCTGGCCAGTTGAATGTCCTTGGGCATGATGGTGACACGCTTAGCATGGATGGCGCACAAGTTTGTATCTTCGAAAAGGCCAACCAAGTAGGCTTCGCTAGCTTCCTGCAGAGCCATCACAGCTGAGCTCTGGAAACGAAGGTCAGTTTTGAAGTCCTGAGCAATTTCACGGACTAAACGCTGGAACGGCAACTTGCGAATAAGCAATTCTGTGCTCTTCTGGTAGCGACGAATTTCACGCAGAGCAACAGTGCCAGGGCGATAACGATGAGGTTTCTTCACACCGCCAGTAGCTGGTGCACTTTTACGTGCTGCCTTAGTAGCCAACTGCTTACGAGGAGCCTTGCCTCCAGTTGACTTGCGAGCGGTCTGCTTTGTACGAGCCATTTTTTTTTCTTCTTTCACAATTTTTACCTTACACTGTCACTGTTGAAAACACAATAATCGTGCGGCCGGCTTGCGCGTCGCTTATATAGAGAACTGGTGGCGCGTTAGAGAGAGACCGACATGTTCGCTGCTCGTGTTAAACGCTATGCGCTCAAAGGCTGTATGTTGCAAGGGTAGTGTGTGAGCGGGATGCAAGTATTGTGTGCTCACTCGTGTTGTTTCGGCTTTCCTGGTATAAATAGAGGTGGTTGTAGCGAGGCAGACATTAGTTTGTTTCAGACATTCGTGAAGTGTGCATTAAAAGTAGAAACTAAAAGTGAAAAATGACTGGTCGTGGTAAAGGTGGCAAAGGCTTGGGTAAAGGAGGTGCAAAGCGTCATCGCAAAGTGTTGCGTGATAATATCCAGGGTATCACGAAGCCAGCTATCCGTCGTCTAGCTCGTCGTGGTGGTGTAAAGCGAATCTCTGGACTTATCTATGAAGAAACCCGTGGCGTTCTTAAGGTCTTTTTGGAAAATGTTATTCGTGATGCTGTCACATACACCGAACATGCTAAGAGGAAGACAGTCACAGCCATGGATGTTGTCTATGCGCTGAAAAGGCAAGGTCGCACCCTGTACGGCTTTGGCGGTTAAGAAAGAACGAGTATAAAAAGCAACTTACATTCGCACCAATCGGTCCTTTTCAGGACCACCAACATGTTTCCCTTAAAGAGCTTAAAAATGTCAATTTTCGTTCATCGAACTGCCATCTTAAATTCTTGCTACAAACTATATAATTAGACGATTATCAGGAAATATTGTGCATATTTCGTATTCGACCAAGAATTCGATGTCATATAGCAGCCATAGCTAAAAATGAAATTCTTGTTTTCCAAGAGTACATACCAAATTTCTAAATTACAATATTTGTCTTTCAACATACATATATTCTATGCAACACAAATTAAGTATATTATATTTCAGTCAAACATATTTGAAATCTATGGAACAAAAATGACTAAATGACTGATGATGACTGTACCATTGTGCTTCAGTATATTTTCGATTAGCTATTCTTATTAAACTTTATTTTGAATGTAAATATATGAAAAATGTCATCTCTTTTCTATTTTTGGTCGTCCTGAAAAGGACGTTTGGTTTCGATATGCGTAAATTCGTAATTTAAGCCTTCTTTTCGGTCTTCTTGGGCAACAGAACTGCTTGAATGTTAGGCAACACACCACCCTGGGCAATGGTGACGCCCGAAAGGAGTTTGTTCAACTCCTCATCGTTGCGGATGGCCAATTGCAGATGGCGAGGAATAATTCTGGTCTTCTTGTTGTCGCGGGCTGCATTACCAGCCAACTCCAAAACTTCAGCGGCCAAATATTCCATAACAGCCGCCAAGTATACTGGAGCACCGGCACCAACACGCTCGGCATAGTTGCCCTTGCGGAGAAGACGGTGAATACGACCAACGGGAAACTGCAGGCCAGCACGGTTTGAACGCGACTTTGCCTTTCCCTTAACTTTTCCACCTTTACCACGGCCAGACATTATTTCTTATTTTCTTTTTATCACTTTTCTCACTGCACAAACAAATATCGAATGATCAGGGTTCTCAACAATATGACAACTTATACTTTTTCAGCTACCTACTTTTTCAGTTAAAGAGGGTTGGTTGTGTTGTGAGTAAACATGAAAACGTTGTTCGAAAAAAACCTATAAATGTTAAGCAATTTGTGTGCTTGTATCAAACATTTGTGAAGTGAGTTAAAGTGAACTTGAGTGAATAATAATAATAAGAATGCCGCCTAAAACAAGTGGAAAGGCAGCCAAGAAGGCTGGCAAGGCCCAGAAGAACATTACCAAGAATGACAAGAAGAAGAAGCGTAAGAGGAAGGAAAGCTATGCTATCTACATTTACAAAGTGCTAAAGCAGGTCCATCCTGACACTGGAATCTCGTCAAAGGCAATGAGCATCATGAACAGCTTTGTGAACGACATTTTCGAGCGTATTGCTGCTGAGGCCTCTCGTTTGGCCCACTACAACAAACGTTCTACGATTACCAGTCGGGAAATCCAAACTGCAGTCCGTCTTCTGTTGCCCGGAGAGTTGGCCAAGCACGCTGTTAGTGAAGGAACAAAGGCAGTTACCAAGTACACTAGCTCCAAGTAAATCTTAGCTCGATGTATGCAGAACACCCGAAAGCAAAAGGCCCTTTTCAGGGCCACAAATCTTTTGCAAAGAATATGAAATATTTAAATTCAAAATGTAATTAAATGTACAGAAGCAAATATGTATATATTCAAGATAAACTCAAATTATTGTTACTTCACTAGATGTATATATGTATCTCCTCTGATGTTTTTATATTAAAGAAATCGTATAGTTAAAAATTATTTGAAGAAACAGATACGAACATGGAATATAAGCCAAATATTGCTGTTTGTCCAAATAACTTTTATATGATTTGCAAAAGCAACAAACAAAAATGATACATTTTTGAAAATATGTTTTCTCTTGGAAATATGTAATAGTAGTCCTGAAAAGGACTTTGTATAATAGCAAATTTCATAGTTTTGAAATTCGTTCCCGCTCTGTGGAGTATATTTCGATGTGAAATTACTTCTTTGTTGCAGATGCAGTTTTTGCTTTTGGCTTCTTTACAGCAGCAGCAGCAGCAGCTTTTTTCGGCGTCGCTGCCGAGACAACCTTTTTAGGCTTAGCACTTGTACTCTTAGGTTTCGGAGTCTTTGGCTTTGCTGCGCTTGACTTTGCCTTTGCTGTTGTGGGCTTGGCTTTAATGGTTCCAACTTTCTTTGCATCTTTGGCCTTCGCTTTGTCTGCCTTCTTTTTGTCGACACTCTTTTTGGTCACCACAGCTTTTGATAACTTCTTATCAGCGGCACCCCTTGCTTTCTTGATAGGAGATGTACTTTTCTTTTTAGCTGCCGCCGATGAAGTTGCCTTCTTAGATTTCTTCTCCACAGAGGACACCTTTGGCTTGGGCTCCTTTTTGGAGGATGCAGACAGCTTAAACGAACCTGATGCACCCTTGCCTTTTGTTTGGATCAACTTTCCATTTGCAACTGAGTTCCTCAGGTACTTCTTAATGAATGGAGCTAGTTTCTGAGCATCGCACTTGTAAGTGGCACTGATATATTTCTTTATAGCCAAAAGGGATGAGCCACCACGTTCCTTAAGATTTTTAATGGATGCATCTACCATCTGTTGAGTTGGTGGATGTGATGGAGGAGCTATTGTTTTCTTTGCCTTCGATGCGGATGCAGATGCAGCCGCTGGCTTTTTAGTAGCCACCTTCTTCTCACCTGCGGCTGTTTGGGGAGCCACAGGAGACGCGGATACTACAACTGCGGAATCAGACATTTTTATTCTTCACTTCTGCACTTTATAACGAAACAAAACGTTTTTATTTATTTCAAAATTACCAGCTGCACCGTGGAATTTTGGTCACCCGTTTGAGCGAGAATCGAGGAGGAAGGCCATACGCGAATGTTTTTGCTATTGAACATACGTTACGCAAAAGATTACAATTACCATTTTCTTTATTTGTATTTTTGAGCATTTTACATTTGCAATTCAAACTAAATACTTATTGGAATATATTCTTAAATGTTTGGATAATCGAAAAAATAAGTTTTTAATTACTGCATAATAATTTAATGATTTTTAATTGCCTCTCAAAATTGGACTTTGTATGAATGCAAAATAAGTTATCTTGGAAAAGTCATGTTTTTAATTAAATAATAATGAAAATGTTAATATATTAAATTGAAAGATAATAATTCATTAATTTTTTATTTAATTACAACTATTTATATAAACATATCCAATAGCTTTATACATTAAATTTGATTTCAACTAAACCATTTGCTGTTAAAAACAGACATGCTTTTGAGTCAACGCAATACAAAAATGGTTTGGAAAAATAAAATCTCTTTAACATTGAAAATATATTAATAAAGATAATATTGAGGGAAAAATGTATTATTTTCTTTACTTACATCAAACATATAGCCATTTCACATGACATATTAATAAAAATAACATTTGAGATACAGATCTCTTGCACCAAGAAATACATCAGCGATCAAATAATTTTTTCATCTAAACCAGTTTTTTTCTATAACAATGCACGGAATATACAAAATAATTAAAATCATATAAAGTTTTATGTTTATAAAAAAAATAAAAGAAAAATATTAGAAAAGAACTATATATTCTTTAGTAACATTATTACAAACATATATATGTATAGTAGTTTCGTTCACTTTCGAGATTCATTTGAAACAAATATATGTATTTTTTAACCGGCAAATTTATTTACCCCTTAAATAAGCTTATAAATATTCCAAAAATATTTATCGTATCTTGAATTGTAAAACCCATTTAGTTCAACATAAATTTTATAATAAAAACAAAAATCTATAATCGACCGATTTATTAGTTGCATTAGTTGGAAGATCAAACTCGAAATTAAACATTGTTGTATAAGCGAAAATAGGAATCTCCTTGTTATAAATATTGTGGTCCTGAAAAGGACCGATTTGTTGGATATTGTTTGTAATATATACAAGGCAGATAGCGAAGCAATTTAAGCGCGTTCGCCACGGATACGTCTGGCCAGTTGAATGTCCTTGGGCATGATGGTGACACGCTTAGCATGGATGGCGCACAAGTTTGTATCTTCGAAAAGGCCAACCAAGTAGGCTTCGCTAGCTTCCTGCAGAGCCATCACAGCTGAGCTCTGGAAACGAAGGTCAGTTTTGAAGTCCTGAGCAATTTCACGGACTAAACGCTGGAACGGCAACTTGCGAATAAGCAATTCTGTGCTCTTCTGGTAGCGACGAATTTCACGCAGAGCAACAGTGCCAGGGCGATAACGATGAGGTTTCTTCACACCGCCAGTAGCTGGTGCACTTTTACGTGCTGCCTTAGTAGCCAACTGCTTACGAGGAGCCTTGCCTCCAGTTGACTTGCGAGCGGTCTGCTTTGTACGAGCCATTTTTTTTCTTCTTTCACAATTTTTACCTTACACTGTCACTGTTGAAAACACAATAATCGTGCGGCCGGCTTGCGCATCGCTTATATAGAGAACTGGTGGCGCGTTAGAGAGAGACCGACATGTTCGCTGCTCGTGTTAAACGCTATGCGCTCAAAGGCTGTATGTTGCAAGGGTAGTGTGTGAGCGGGATGCAAGTATTGTGTGCTCACTCGTGTTGTTTCGGCTTTCCTGGTATAAATAGAGGTGGTTGTAGCGAGGCAGACATTAGTTTGTTTCAGACATTCGTGAAGTGTGCATTAAAAGTAGAAACTAAAAGTGAAAAATGACTGGTCGTGGTAAAGGTGGCAAAGGCTTGGGTAAAGGAGGTGCAAAGCGTCATCGCAAAGTGTTGCGTGATAATATCCAGGGTATCACGAAGCCAGCTATCCGTCGTCTAGCTCGTCGTGGTGGTGTAAAGCGAATCTCTGGACTTATCTATGAAGAAACCCGTGGCGTTCTTAAGGTCTTTTTGGAAAATGTTATTCGTGATGCTGTCACATACACCGAACATGCTAAGAGGAAGACAGTCACAGCCATGGATGTTGTCTATGCGCTGAAAAGGCAAGGTCGCACCCTGTACGGCTTTGGCGGTTAAGAAAGAACGAGTATAAAAAGCAACTTACATTCGCACCAATCGGTCCTTTTCAGGACCACCAACATGTTTCCCTTAAAGAGCTTAAAAATGTCAATTTTCGTTCATCGAACTGCCATCTTAAATTCTTGCTACAAACTATATAATTAGACGATTATCAGGAAATATTGTGCATATTTCGTATTCGACCAAGAATTCGATGTCATATAGCAGCCATAGCTAAAAATGAAATTCTTGTTTTCCAAGAGTACATACCAAATTTCTAAATTACAATATTTGTCTTTCAACATACATATATTCTATTTCAAGTATATTATATTTGTCTTTAAACATATTTGAAATCTATGGAACAAAAATGACCAAATGACTGATGATGACTGTACCATTGTGCTTCAGTATATTTTCGATTAGCTATTCTTATTAAACTTTATTTTGAATGTAAATATATGAAAAATGTCATCTCTTTTCTATTTTTGGTCGTCCTGAAAAGGACGTTTGGTTTCGATATGCGTAAATTCGTAATTTAAGCCTTCTTTTCGGTCTTCTTGGGCAACAGAACTGCTTGAATGTTAGGCAACACACCACCCTGGGCAATGGTGACGCCCGAAAGGAGTTTGTTCAACTCCTCATCGTTGCGGATGGCCAATTGCAGATGGCGAGGAATAATTCTGGTCTTCTTGTTGTCGCGGGCTGCATTACCAGCCAACTCCAAAACTTCAGCGGCCAAATATTCCATAACAGCCGCCAAGTATACTGGAGCACCGGCACCAACACGCTCGGCATAGTTGCCCTTGCGGAGAAGACGGTGAATACGACCAACGGGAAACTGCAGGCCAGCACGGTTTGAACGCGACTTTGCCTTTCCCTTAACTTTTCCACCTTTACCACGGCCAGACATTATTTCTTATTTTCTTTTTATCACTTTTCTCACTGCACAAACAAATATCGAATGATCAGGGTTCTCAACAATATGACAACTTATACTTTTTCAGCTACCTACTTTTTCAGTTAAAGAGGGTTGGTTGTGTTGTGAGTAAACATGAAAACGTTGTTCGAAAAAAACCTATAAATGTTAAGCAATTTGTGTGCTTGTATCAAACATTTGTGAAGTGAGTTAAAGTGAACTTGAGTGAATAATAATAATAAGAATGCCGCCTAAAACAAGTGGAAAGGCAGCCAAGAAGGCTGGCAAGGCCCAGAAGAACATTACCAAGAATGACAAGAAGAAGAAGCGTAAGAGGAAGGAAAGCTATGCTATCTACATTTACAAAGTGCTAAAGCAGGTCCATCCTGACACTGGAATCTCGTCAAAGGCAATGAGCATCATGAACAGCTTTGTGAACGACATTTTCGAGCGTATTGCTGCTGAGGCCTCTCGTTTGGCCCACTACAACAAACGTTCTACGATTACCAGTCGGGAAATCCAAACTGCAGTCCGTCTTCTGTTGCCCGGAGAGTTGGCCAAGCACGCTGTTAGTGAAGGAACAAAGGCAGTTACCAAGTACACTAGCTCCAAGTAAATCTTAGCTCGATGTATGCAGAACACCCGAAAGCAAAAGGCCCTTTTCAGGGCCACAAATCTTTTGCAAAGAATATGAAATATTTAAATTCAAAATGTAATTAAATGTACAGAAGCAAATATGTATATATTCAAGATAAACTCAAATTATTGTTACTTCACTAGATGTATATATGTATCTCCTCTGATGTTTTTATATTAAAGAAATCGTATAGTTAAAAATTATTTGAAGAAACAGATACGAACATGGAATATAAGCCAAATATTGCTGTTTGTCCAAATAACTTTTATATGATTTGCAAAAGCAACAAACAAAAATGATACATTTTTGAAAATATGTTTTCTCTTGGAAATATGTAATAGTAGTCCTGAAAAGGACTTTGTATAATAGCAAATTTCATAGTTTTGAAATTCGTTCCCGCTCTGTGGAGTATATTTCGATGTGAAATTACTTCTTTGTTGCAGATGCAGTTTTTGCTTTTGGCTTCTTTACAGCAGCAGCAGCAGCAGCTTTTTTCGGCGTCGCTGCCGAGACAACCTTTTTAGGCTTAGCACTTGTACTCTTAGGTTTCGGAGTCTTTGGCTTTGCTGCGCTTGACTTTGCCTTTGCTGTTGTGGGCTTGGCTTTAATGGTTCCAACTTTCTTTGCATCTTTGGCCTTCGCTTTGTCTGCCTTCTTTTTGTCGACACTCTTTTTGGTCACCACAGCTTTTGATAACTTCTTATCAGCGGCACCCCTTGCTTTCTTGATAGGAGATGTACTTTTCTTTTTAGCTGCCGCCGATGAAGTTACCTTCTTAGATTTCTTCTCCACAGAGGACACCTTTGGCTTGAGCTCCTTTTTGGAGGATGCAGACAGCTTAAACGAACCTGATGCACCCTTGCCTTTTGTTTGGATCAACTTTCCATTTGCAACTGAGTTCCTCAGGTACTTCTTAATGAATGGAGCTAGTTTCTGAGCATCGCACTTGTAAGTGGCACTGATATATTTCTTTATAGCCAAAAGGGATGAGCCACCACGTTCCTTAAGATTTTTAATGGATGCATCTACCATCTGTTGAGTTGGTGGATGTGATGGAGGAGCTATTGTTTTTGCCTTCAATGCGGATGCAGATGCAGCCGCTGGCTTTTTAGTAGCCACCTTCTTCTCACCTGCGGCTGTTTGGGGAGCCACAGGAGACGCGGATACTACAACTGCGGAATCAGACATTTTTATTCTTCACTTCTGCACTTTATAACGAAACAAAACGTTTTTATTTATTTCAAAATTACCAGCTGCACCGTGGAATTTTGGTCACCCGTTTGAGCGAGAATCGAGGAGGAAGGCCATACGCGAATGTTTTTGCTATTGAACATACGTTACGCAAAAGATTACAATTACCATTTTCTTTATTTGTATTTTTGAGCATTTTACATTTGCAATTCAAACTAAATACTTATTGGAATATATTCTTAAATGTTTGGATAATCGAAAAAATAAGTTTTTAATTACTGCATAATAATTTAATGATTTTTAATTGCCTCTCAAAATTGGACTTTGTATGAATGCAAAATAAGTTATCTTGGAAAAGTCATGTTTTTAATTAAATAATAATGAAAATGTTAATATATTAAATTGAAAGATAATAATTCATTAATTTTTTATTTAATTACAACTATTTATATAAACATATCCAATAGCTTTATACATTAAATTTGATTTCAACTAAACCATTTGCTGTTAAAAACAGACATGCTTTTGAGTCAACGCAATACAAAAATGGTTTGGAAAAATAAAATCTCTTTAACATTGAAAATATATTAATAAAGATAATATTGAGGGAAAAATGTATTATTTTCTTTACTTACATCAAACATATAGCCATTTCACATGACATATTAATAAAAATAACATTTGAGATACAGATCTCTTGCACCAAGAAATACATCAGCGATCAAATAATTTTTTCATCTAAACCAGTTTTTTTCTATAACAATGCACGGAATATACAAAATAATTAAAATCATATAAAGTTTTATCTTCAATAGCAAATGTTTATAAAAAAAATAAAAGAAAAATATTAGAAAAGAACTATATATTCTTTAGTAACATTATTACAAACATATATATGTATAGTAGTTTCGTTCACTTTCGAGATTCATTTGAAACAAATATATGTATTTTTTAACCGGCAAATTTATTTACCCCTTAAATAAGCTTATAAATATTCCAAAAATATTTATCGTATCTTGAATTGTAAAACCCATTTAGTTCAACATAAATTTTATAATAAAAACAAAAATCTATAATCGACCGATTAGTTGCATTAGTTGGAATATCAACTCGAAATTAAACATTGTTGTATAAGCGAAAATAGGAATCTCCTTGTTATAAATATTGTGGTCCTGAAAAGGACCGATTTGTTGGATATTGTTTGTAATATATACAAGGCAGATAGCGAAGCAATTTAAGCGCGTTCGCCACGGATACGTCTGGCCAGTTGAATGTCCTTGGGCATGATGGTGACACGCTTAGCATGGATGGCGCACAAGTTTGTATCTTCGAAAAGGCCAACCAAGTAGGCTTCGCTAGCTTCCTGCAGAGCCATCACAGCTGAGCTCTGGAAACGAAGGTCAGTTTTGAAGTCCTGAGCGATTTCACGGACTAAACGCTGGAACGGCAACTTGCGAATAAGCAATTCTGTGCTCTTCTGGTAGCGACGAATTTCACGCAGAGCAACAGTGCCAGGGCGATAACGATGAGGTTTCTTCACACCGCCAGTAGCTGGTGCACTTTTACGTGCTGCCTTAGTAGCCAACTGCTTACGAGGAGCCTTGCCTCCAGTTGACTTGCGAGCGGTCTGCTTTGTACGAGCCATTTTTTTTTTCTTCTTTCACAATTTTTACTTTACACTGTCACTGTTGAAAACACAATAATCGTGCGGCCGGCTTGCGCGTCGCTTATATAGAGAACTGGTGGCGCGTTAGAGAGAGACCGACATGTTCGCTGCTCGTGTTAAACGCTATGCGCTCAATGGCTGTATGTTGCAAGGGTAGTGTGTGAGCGGGATGCAAGTATTGTGTGCTCACTCGTGTTGTTTCGGCTTTCCTGGTATAAATAGAGGTGGTTGTAGCGAGGCAGACATTAGTTTGTTTCAGACATTCGTGAAGTGTGCATTAAAAGTAAAAACTAATAGTGAAAAATGACTGGTCGTGGTAAAGGTGGCAAAGGCTTGGGTAAAGGAGGTGCAAAGCGTCATCGCAAAGTGTTGCGTGATAATATCCAGGGTATCACGAAGCCAGCTATCCGTCGTCTAGCTCGTCGTGGTGGTGTAAAGCGAATCTCTGGACTTATCTATGAAGAAACCCGTGGCGTTCTTAAGGTCTTTTTGGAAAATGTTATTCGTGATGCTGTCACATACACCGAACATGCTAAGAGGAAGACAGTCACAGCCATGGATGTTGTCTATGCGCTGAAAAGGCAAGGTCGCACCCTGTACGGCTTTGGCGGTTAAGAAAGAACGAGTATAAAAAGCAACTTACATTCGCACCAATCGGTCCTTTTCAGGACCACCAACATGTTTCCCTTAAAGAGCTTAAAAATGTCAATTTTCGTTCATCGAACTGCCATCTTAAATTCTTGCTACAAACTATATAATTAGACGATTATCAGGAAATATTGTGCATATTTCGTATTCGACCAAGAATTCGATGTCATATAGCAGCCATAGCTAAAAATGAAATTCTTGTTTTCCAAGAGTACATACCAAATTTCTAAATTACAATATTTGTCTTTCAACATACATATATTCTATTTAAGTATATTATATTTGTCTTTAAACATATTTGAAATCTATGGAACAAAAATGACCAAATGACTGATGATGACTGTACCATTGTGCTTCAGTATATTTTCGATTAGCTATTCTTATTAAACTTTATTTTGAATGTAAATATATGAAAAATGTCATCTCTTTTCTATTTTTGGTCGTCCTGAAAAGGACGTTTGGTTTCGATATGCGTAAATTCGTAATTTAAGCCTTCTTTTCGGTCTTCTTGGGCAACAGAACTGCTTGAATGTTAGGCAACACACCACCCTGGGCAATGGTGACGCCCGAAAGGAGTTTGTTCAACTCCTCATCGTTGCGGATGGCCAATTGCAGATGGCGAGGAATAATTCTGGTCTTCTTGTTGTCGCGGGCTGCATTACCAGCCAACTCCAAAACTTCAGCGGCCAAATATTCCATAACAGCCGCCAAGTATACTGGAGCACCGGCACCAACACGCTCGGCATAGTTGCCCTTGCGGAGAAGACGGTGAATACGACCAACGGGAAACTGCAGGCCAGCACGGTTTGAACGCGACTTTGCCTTTCCCTTAACTTTTCCACCTTTACCACGGCCAGACATTATTTCTTATTTTCTTTTTATCACTTTTCTCACTGCACAAACAAATATCGAATGATCAGGGTTCTCAACAATATGACAACTTATACTTTTTCAGCTACCTACTTTTTCAGTTAAAGAGGGTTGGTTGTGTTGTGAGTAAACATGAAAACGTTGTTCGAAAAAAACCTATAAATGTTAAGCAATTTGTGTGCTTGTATCAAACATTTGTGAAGTGAGTTAAAGTGAACTTGAGTGAATAATAATAATAAGAATGCCGCCTAAAACAAGTGGAAAGGCAGCCAAGAAGGCTGGCAAGGCCCAGAAGAACATTACCAAGAATGACAAGAAGAAGAAGCGTAAGAGGAAGGAAAGCTATGCTATCTACATTTACAAAGTGCTAAAGCAGGTCCATCCTGACACTGGAATCTCGTCAAAGGCAATGAGCATCATGAACAGCTTTGTGAACGACATTTTCGAGCGTATTGCTGCTGAGGCCTCTCGTTTGGCCCACTACAACAAACGTTCTACGATTACCAGTCGGGAAATCCAAACTGCAGTCCGTCTTCTGTTGCCCGGAGAGTTGGCCAAGCACGCTGTTAGTGAAGGAACAAAGGCAGTTACCAAGTACACTAGCTCCAAGTAAATCTTAGCTCGATGTATGCAGAACACCCGAAAGCAAAAGGCCCTTTTCAGGGCCACAAATCTTTTGCAAAGAATATGAAATATTTAAATTCAAAATGTAATTAAATGTACAGAAGCAAATATGTATATATTCAAGATAAACTCAAATTATTGTTACTTCACTAGATGTATATATGTATCTCCTCTGATGTTTTTATATTAAAGAAATCGTATAGTTAAAAATTATTTGAAGAAACAGATACGAACATGGAATATAAGCCAAATATTGCTGTTTGTCCAAATAACTTTTATATGATTTGCAAAAGCAACAAACAAAAATGATACATTTTTGAAAATATGTTTTCTCTTGGAAATATGTAATAGTAGTCCTGAAAAGGACTTTGTATAATAGCAAATTTCATAGTTTTGAAATTCGTTCCCGCTCTGTGGAGTATATTTCGATGTGAAATTACTTCTTTGTTGCAGATGCAGTTTTTGCTTTTGGCTTCTTTACAGCAGCAGCAGCAGCAGCTTTTTTCGGCGTCGCTGCCGAGACAACCTTTTTAGGCTTAGCACTTGTACTCTTAGGTTTCGGAGTCTTTGGCTTTGCTGCGCTTGACTTTGCCTTTGCTGTTGTGGGCTTGGCTTTAATGGTTCCAACTTTCTTTGCATCTTTGGCCTTCGCTTTGTCTGCCTTCTTTTTGTCGACACTCTTTTTGGTCACCACAGCTTTTGATAACTTCTTATCAGCGACACCCTTTGCTTTCTTGATAGGAGATGTACTTTTCTTTTTAGCTACCGCCGATGAAGTTGCCTTCTTAGATTTCTTCTCCACAGAGGACACCTTTGGCTTGGGCTCCTTTTTGGAGGATGCAGACAGCTTAAACGAACCTGATGCACCCTTGCCTTTTGTTTGGATCAACTTTCCATTTGCAACTGAGTTCCTCAGGTACTTCTTAATGAATGGAGCTAGTTTCTGAGCATCGCACTTGTAAGTGGCACTGATATATTTCTTTATAGCCAAAAGGGATGAGCCACCACGTTCCTTAAGATTTTTAATGGATGCATCTACCATCTGTTGAGTTGGTGGATGTGATGGAGGAGCTATTGTTTTCTTTGCCTTCGATGCGGATGCAGATGCAGCCGCTGGCTTTTTAGTAGCCACCTTCTTCTCACCTGCGGCTGTTTGGGGAGCCACAGGAGACGCGGATACTACAACTGCGGAATCAGACATTTTTATTCTTCACTTCTGCACTTTATAACGAAACAAAACGTTTTTATTTATTTCAAAATTACCAGCTGCACCGTGGAATTTTGGTCACCCGTTTGAGCGAGAATCGAGGAGGAAGGCCATACGCGAATGTTTTTGCTATTGAACATACGTTACGCAAAAGATTACAATTACCATTTTCTTTATTTGTATTTTTGAGCATTTTACATTTGCAATTCAAACTAAATACTTATTGGAATATATTCTTAAATGTTTGGATAATCGAAAAAATAAGTTTTTAATTACTGCATAATAATTTAATGATTTTTAATTGCCTCTCAAAATTGGACTTTGTATGAATGCAAAATAAGTTATCTTGGAAAAGTCATGTTTTTAATTAAATAATAATGAAAATGTTAATATATTAAATTGAAAGATAATAATTCATTAATTTTTTATTTAATTACAACTATTTATATAAACATATCCAATAGCTTTATACATTAAATTTGATTTCAACTAAACCATTTGCTGTTAAAAACAGACATGCTTTTGAGTCAACGCAATACAAAAATGGTTTGGAAAAATAAAATCTCTTTAACATTGAAAATATATTAATAAAGATAATATTGAGGGAAAAATGTATTATTTTCTTTACTTACATCAAACATATAGCCATTTCACATGACATATTAATAAAAATAACATTTGAGATACAGATCTCTTGCACCAAGAAATACATCAGCGATCAAATAATTTTTTCATCTAAACCAGTTTTTTTCTATAACAATGCACGGAATATACAAAATAATTAAAATCATATAAAGTTTTATCTTCAATAGCAAATGTTTATAAAAAAAATAAAAGAAAAATATTAGAAAAGAACTATATATTCTTTAGTAACATTATTACAAACATATATATGTATAGTAGTTTCGTTCACTTTCGAGATTCATTTGAAACAAATATATGTATTTTTTAACCGGCAAATTTATTTACCCCTTAAATAAGCTTATAAATATTCCAAAAATATTTATCGTATCTTGAATTGTAAAACCCATTTAGTTCAACATAAATTTTATAATAAAAACAAAAATCTATAATCGACCGATTAGTTGCATTAGTTGGAATATCAACTCGAAATTAAACATTGTTGTATAAGCGAAAATAGGAATCTCCTTGTTATAAATATTGTGGTCCTGAAAAGGACCGATTTGTTGGATATTGTTTGTAATATATACAAGGCAGATAGCGAAGCAATTTAAGCGCGTTCGCCACGGATACGTCTGGCCAGTTGAATGTCCTTGGGCATGATGGTGACACGCTTAGCATGGATGGCGCACAAGTTTGTATCTTCGAAAAGGCCAACCAAGTAGGCTTCGCTAGCTTCCTGCAGAGCCATCACAGCTGAGCTCTGGAAACGAAGGTCAGTTTTGAAGTCCTGAGCGATTTCACGGACTAAACGCTGGAACGGCAACTTGCGAATAAGCAATTCTGTGCTCTTCTGGTAGCGACGAATTTCACGCAGAGCAACAGTGCCAGGGCGATAACGATGAGGTTTCTTCACACCGCCAGTAGCTGGTGCACTTTTACGTGCTGCCTTAGTAGCCAACTGCTTACGAGGAGCCTTGCCTCCAGTTGACTTGCGAGCGGTCTGCTTTGTACGAGCCATTTTTTTTTTTCTTCTTTCACAATTTTTACCTTACACTGTCACTGTTGAAAACACAATAATCGTGCGGCCGGCTTGCGCATCGCTTATATAGAGAACTGGTGGCGCGTTAGAGAGAGACCGACATGTTCGCTGCTCGTGTTAAACGCTATGCGCTCAAAGGCTGTATGTTGCAAGGGTAGTGTGTGAGCGGGATGCAAGTATTGTGTGCTCACTCGTGTTGTTTCGGCTTTCCTGGTATAAATAGAGGTGGTTGTAGCGAGGCTGACATTAGTTTGTTTCAGACATTCGTGAAGTGTGCATTTAAAGTAAAAACTAATAGTGAAAAATGACTGGTCGTGGTAAAGGTGGCAAAGGCTTGGGTAAAGGAGGTGCAAAGCGTCATCGCAAAGTGTTGCGTGATAATATCCAGGGTATCACGAAGCCAGCTATCCGTCGTCTAGCTCGTCGTGGTGGTGTAAAGCGAATCTCTGGACTTATCTATGAAGAAACCCGTGGCGTTCTTAAGGTCTTTTTGGAAAATGTTATTCGTGATGCTGTCACATACACCGAACATGCTAAGAGGAAGACAGTCACAGCCATGGATGTTGTCTATGCGCTGAAAAGGCAAGGTCGCACCCTGTACGGCTTTGGCGGTTAAGAAAGAACGAGTATAAAAAGCAACTTACATTCGCACCAATCGGTCCTTTTCAGGACCACCAACATGTTTCCCTTAAAGAGCTTAAAAATGTCAATTTTCGTTCATCGAACTGCCATCTTAAATTCTTGCTACAAACTATATAATTAGACGATTATCAGGAAATATTGTGCATATTTCGTATTCGACCAAGAATTCGATGTCATATAGCAGCCATAGCTAAAAATGAAATTCTTGTTTTCCAAGAGTACATACCAAATTTCTAAATTACAATATTTGTCTTTCAACATACATATATTCTATTTAAGTATATTATATTTGTCTTTAAACATATTTGAAATCTATGGAACAAAAATGACCAAATGACTGATGATGACTGTACCATTGTGCTTCAGTATATTTTCGATTAGCTATTCTTATTAAACTTTATTTTGAATGTAAATATATGAAAAATGTCATCTCTTTTCTATTTTTGGTCGTCCTGAAAAGGACGTTTGGTTTCGATATGCGTAAATTCGTAATTTAAGCCTTCTTTTCGGTCTTCTTGGGCAACAGAACTGCTTGAATGTTAGGCAACACACCACCCTGGGCAATGGTGACGCCCGAAAGGAGTTTGTTCAACTCCTCATCGTTGCGGATGGCCAATTGCAGATGGCGAGGAATAATTCTGGTCTTCTTGTTGTCGCGGGCTGCATTACCAGCCAACTCCAAAACTTCAGCGGCCAAATATTCCATAACAGCCGCCAAGTATACTGGAGCACCGGCACCAACACGCTCGGCATAGTTGCCCTTGCGGAGAAGACGGTGAATACGACCAACGGGAAACTGCAGGCCAGCACGGTTTGAACGCGACTTTGCCTTTCCCTTAACTTTTCCACCTTTACCACGGCCAGACATTATTTCTTATTTTCTTTTTATCACTTTTCTCACTGCACAAACAAATATCGAATGATCAGGGTTCTCAACAATATGACAACTTATACTTTTTCAGCTACCTACTTTTTCAGTTAAAGAGGGTTGGTTGTGTTGTCAGTAAACATGAAAACGTTGTTCGAAAAAAACCTATAAATGTTAAGCAATTTGTGTGCTTGTATCAAACATTTGTGAAGTGAGTTAAAGTGAACTTGAGTGAATAATAATAATAAGAATGCCGCCTAAAACAAGTGGAAAGGCAGCCAAGAAGGCTGGCAAGGCCCAGAAGAACATTACCAAGAATGACAAGAAGAAGAAGCGTAAGAGGAAGGAAAGCTATGCTATCTACATTTACAAAGTGCTAAAGCAGGTCCATCCTGACACTGGAATCTCGTCAAAGGCAATGAGCATCATGAACAGCTTTGTGAACGACATTTTCGAGCGTATTGCTGCTGAGGCCTCTCGTTTGGCCCACTACAACAAACGTTCTACGATTACCAGTCGGGAAATCCAAACTGCAGTCCGTCTTCTGTTGCCCGGAGAGTTGGCCAAGCACGCTGTTAGTGAAGGAACAAAGGCAGTTACCAAGTACACTAGCTCCAAGTAAATCTTAGCTCGATGTATGCAGAACACCCGAAAGCAAAAGGCCCTTTTCAGGGCCACAAATCTTTTGCAAAGAATATGAAATATTTAAATTCAAAATGTAATTAAATGTACAGAAGCAAATATGTATATATTCAAGATAAACTCAAATTATTGTTACTTCACTAGATGTATATATGTATCTCCTCTGATGTTTTTATATTAAAGAAATCGTATAGTTAAAAATTATTTGAAGAAACAGATACGAACATGGAATATAAGCCAAATATTGCTGTTTGTCCAAATAACTTTTATATGATTTGCAAAAGCAACAAACAAAAATGATACATTTTTGAAAATATGTTTTCTCTTGGAAATATGTAATAGTAGTCCTGAAAAGGACTTTGTATAATAGCAAATTTCATAGTTTTGAAATTCGTTCCCGCTCTGTGGAGTATATTTCGATGTGAAATTACTTCTTTGTTGCAGATGCAGTTTTTGCTTTTGGCTTCTTTACAGCAGCACCAGCAGCAGCTTTTTTCGGCGTCGCTGCCGAGACAACCTTTTTAGGCTTAGCACTTGTACTCTTAGGTTTCGGAGTCTTTGGCTTTGCTGCGCTTGACTTTGCCTTTGCTGTTGTGGGCTTGGCTTTAATGGTTCCAACTTTCTTTGCATCTTTGGCCTTCGCTTTGTCTGCCTTCTTTTTGTCGACACTCTTTTTGGTCACCACAGCTTTTGATAACTTCTTATCAGCGACACCCCTTGCTTTCTTGATAGGAGATGTACTTTTCTTTTTAGCTACCGCCGATGAAGTTGCCTTCTTAGATTTCTTCTCCACAGAGGACACCTTTGGCTTGGGCTCCTTTTTGGAGGATGCAGACAGCTTAAACGAACCTGATGCACCCTTGCCTTTTGTTTGGATCAACTTTCCATTTGCAACTGAGTTCCTCAGGTACTTCTTAATGAATGGAGCTAGTTTCTGAGCATCGCACTTGTAAGTGGCACTGATATATTTCTTTATAGCCAAAAGGGATGAGCCACCACGTTCCTTAAGATTTTTAATGGATGCATCTACCATCTGTTGAGTTGGTGGATGTGATGGAGGAGCTATTGTTTTCTTTGCCTTCGATGCGGATGCAGATGCAGCCGCTGGCTTTTTAGTAGCCACCTTCTTCTCACCTGCGGCTGTTTGGGGAGCCACAGGAGACGCGGATACTACAACTGCGGAATCAGACATTTTTATTCTTCACTTCTGCACTTTATAACGAAACAAAACGTTTTTATTTATTTCAAAATTACCAGCTGCACCGTGGAATTTTGGTCACCCGTTTGAGCGAGAATCGAGGAGGAAGGCCATACGCGAATGTTTTTGCTATTGAACATACGTTACGCAAAAGATTACAATTACCATTTTCTTTATTTGTATTTTTGAGCATTTTACATTTGCAATTCAAACTAAATACTTATTGGAATATATTCTTAAATGTTTGGATAATCGAAAAAATAAGTTTTTAATTACTGCATAATAATTTAATGATTTTTAATTGCCTCTCAAAATTGGACTTTGTATGAATGCAAAATAAGTTATCTTGGAAAAGTCATGTTTTTAATTAAATAATAATGAAAATGTTAATATATTAAATTGAAAGATAATAATTCATTAATTTTTTATTTAATTACAACTATTTATATAAACATATCCAATAGCTTTATACATTAAATTTGATTTCAACTAAACCATTTGCTGTTAAAAACAGACATGCTTTTGAGTCAACGCAATACAAAAATGGTTTTGAAAAATAAAATCTCTTTAACATTGAAAATATATTAATAAAGATAATATTGAGGGAAAAATGTATTATTTTCTTTACTTACATCAAACATATAGCCATTTCACATGACATATTAATAAAAATAACATTTGAGATACAGATCTCTTGCACCAAGAAATACATCAGCGATCAAATAATTTTTTCATCTAAACCAGTTTTTTTCTATAACAATGCACGGAATATACAAAATAATTAAAATCATATAAAGTTTTATCTTCAATAGCAAATGTTTATAAAAAAAATAAAAGAAAAATATTAGAAAAGAACTATATATTCTTTAGTAACATTATTACAAACATATATATGTATAGTAGTTTCGTTCACTTTCGAGATTCATTTGAAACAAATATATGTATTTTTTAACCGGCAAATTTATTTACCCCTTAAATAAGCTTATAAATATTCCAAAAATATTTATCGTATCTTGAATTGTAAAACCCATTTAGTTCAACATAAATTTTATAATAAAAACAAAAATCTATAATCGACCGATTAGTTGCATTAGTTGGAATATCAACTCGAAATTAAACATTGTTGTATAAGCGAAAATAGGAATCTCCTTGTTATAAATATTGTGGTCCTGAAAAGGACCGATTTGTTGGATATTGTTTGTAATATATACAAGGCAGATAGCGAAGCAATTTAAGCGCGTTCGCCACGGATACGTCTGGCCAGTTGAATGTCCTTGGGCATGATGGTGACACGCTTAGCATGGATGGCGCACAAGTTTGTATCTTCGAAAAGGCCAACCAAGTAGGCTTCGCTAGCTTCCTGCAGAGCCATCACAGCTGAGCTCTGGAAACGAAGGTCAGTTTTGAAGTCCTGAGCGATTTCACGGACTAAACGCTGGAACGGCAACTTGCGAATAAGCAATTCTGTGCTCTTCTGGTAGCGACGAATTTCACGCAGAGCAACAGTGCCAGGGCGATAACGATGAGGTTTCTTCACACCGCCAGTAGCTGGTGCACTTTTACGTGCTGCCTTAGTAGCCAACTGCTTACGAGGAGCCTTGCCTCCAGTTGACTTGCGAGCGGTCTGCTTTGTACGAGCCATTTTTTTTTTTCTTCTTTCACAATTTTTACCTTACACTGTCACTGTTGAAAACACAATAATCGTGCGGCCGGCTTGCGCATCGCTTATATAGAGAACTGGTGGCGCGATAGAGAGAGACCGACATGTTCGCTGCTCGTGTTAAACGCTATGCGCTCAAAGGCTGTATGTTGCAAGGGTAGTGTGTGAGCGGGATGCAAGTATTGTGTGCTCACTCGTGTTGTTTCGGCTTTCCTGGTATAAATAGAGGTGGTTGTAGCGAGGCTGACATTAGTTTGTTTCAGACATTCGTGAAGTGTGCATTTAAAGTAAAAACTAATAGTGAAAAATGACTGGTCGTGGTAAAGGTGGCAAAGGCTTGGGTAAAGGAGGTGCAAAGCGTCATCGCAAAGTGTTGCGTGATAATATCCAGGGTATCACGAAGCCAGCTATCCGTCGTCTAGCTCGTCGTGGTGGTGTAAAGCGAATCTCTGGACTTATCTATGAAGAAACCCGTGGCGTTCTTAAGGTCTTTTTGGAAAATGTTATTCGTGATGCTGTCACATACACCGAACATGCTAAGAGGAAGACAGTCACAGCCATGGATGTTGTCTATGCGCTGAAAAGGCAAGGTCGCACCCTGTACGGCTTTGGCGGTTAAGAAAGAACGAGTATAAAAAGCAACTTACATTCGCACCAATCGGTCCTTTTCAGGACCACCAACATGTTTCCCTTAAAGAGCTTAAAAATGTCAATTTTCGTTCATCGAACTGCCATCTTAAATTCTTGCTACAAACTATATAATTAGACGATTATCAGGAAATATTGTGCATATTTCGTATTCGACCAAGAATTCGATGTCATATAGCAGCCATAGCTAAAAATGAAATTCTTGTTTTCCAAGAGTACATACCAAATTTCTAAATTACAATATTTGTCTTTCAACATACATATATTCTATTTAAGTATATTATATTTGTCTTTAAACATATTTGAAATCTATGGAACAAAAATGACCAAATGACTGATGATGACTGTACCATTGTGCTTCAGTATATTTTCGATTAGCTATTCTTATTAAACTTTATTTTGAATGTAAATATATGAAAAATGTCATCTCTTTTCTATTTTTGGTCGTCCTGAAAAGGACGTTTGGTTTCGATATGCGTAAATTCGTAATTTAAGCCTTCTTTTCGGTCTTCTTGGGCAACAGAACTGCTTGAATGTTAGGCAACACACCGCCCTGGGCAATGGTGACGCCCGAAAGGAGTTTGTTCAACTCCTCATCGTTGCGGATGGCCAATTGCAGATGGCGAGGAATAATTCTGGTCTTCTTGTTGTCGCGGGCTGCATTACCAGCCAACTCCAAAACTTCAGCGGCCAAATATTCCATAACAGCCGCCAAGTATACTGGAGCACCGGCACCAACACGCTCGGCATAGTTGCCCTTGCGGAGAAGACGGTGAATACGACCAACGGGAAACTGCAGGCCAGCACGGTTTGAACGCGACTTTGCCTTTCCCTTAACTTTTCCACCTTTACCACGGCCAGACATTATTTCTTATTTTCTTTTTATCACTTTTCTCACTGCACAAACAAATATCGAATGATCAGGGTTCTCAACAATATGACAACTTATACTTTTTCAGCTACCTACTTTTTCAGTTAAAGAGGGTTGGTTGTGTTGTGAGTAAACATGAAAACGTTGTTCGAAAAAAACCTATAAATGTTAAGCAATTTGTGTGCTTGTATCAAACATTTGTGAAGTGAGTTAAAGTGAACTTGAGTGAATAATAATAATAAGAATGCCGCCTAAAACAAGTGGAAAGGCAGCCAAGAAGGCTGGCAAGGCCCAGAAGAACATTACCAAGAATGACAAGAAGAAGAAGCGTAAGAGGAAGGAAAGCTATGCTATCTACATTTACAAAGTGCTAAAGCAGGTCCATCCTGACACTGGAATCTCGTCAAAGGCAATGAGCATCATGAACAGCTTTGTGAACGACATTTTCGAGCGTATTGCTGCTGAGGCCTCTCGTTTGGCCCACTACAACAAACGTTCTACGATTACCAGTCGGGAAATCCAAACTGCAGTCCGTCTTCTGTTGCCCGGAGAGTTGGCCAAGCACGCTGTTAGTGAGGGAACAAAGGCAGTTACCAAGTACACTAGCTCCAAGTAAATCTTAGCTCGATGTATGCAGAACACCCGAAAGCAAAAGGCCCTTTTCAGGGCCACAAATCTTTTGCAAAGAATATGAAATATTTAAATTCAAAATGTAATTAAATGTACAGAAGCAAATATGTATATATTCAAGATAAACTCAAATTATTGTTACTTCACTAGATGTATATATGTATCTCCTCTGATGTTTTTATATTAAAGAAATCGTATAGTTAAAAATTATTTGAAGAAACAGATACGAACATGGAATATAAGCCAAATATTGCTGTTTGTCCAAATAACTTTTATATGATTTGCAAAAGCAACAAACAAAAATGATACATTTTTGAAAATATGTTTTCTCTTGGAAATATGTAATAGTAGTCCTGAAAAGGACTTTGTATAATAGCAAATTTCATAGTTTTGAAATTCGTTCCCGCTCTGTGGAGTATATTTCGATGTGAAATTACTTCTTTGTTGCAGATGCAGTTTTTGCTTTTGGCTTCTTTACAGCAGCAGCAGCAGCAGCTTTTTTCGGCGTCGCTGCCGAGACAACCTTTTTAGGCTTAGCACTTGTACTCTTAGGTTTCGGAGTCTTTGGCTTTGCTGCGCTTGACTTTGCCTTTGCTGTTGTGGGCTTGGCTTTAATGGTTCCAACTTTCTTTGCATCTTTGGCCTTCGCTTTGTCTGCCTTCTTTTTGTCGACACTCTTTTTGGTCACCACAGCTTTTGATAACTTCTTATCAGCGACACCCCTTGCTTTCTTGATAGGAGATGTACTTTTCTTTTTAGCTACCGCCGATGAAGTTGCCTTCTTAGATTTCTTCTCCACAGAGGACACCTTTGGCTTGGGCTCCTTTTTGGAGGATGCAGACAGCTTAAACGAACCTGATGCACCCTTGCCTTTTGTTTGGATCAACTTTCCATTTGCAACTGAGTTCCTCAGGTACTTCTTAATGAATGGAGCTAGTTTCTGAGCATCGCACTTGTAAGTGGCACTGATATATTTCTTTATAGCCAAAAGGGATGAGCCACCACGTTCCTTAAGATTTTTAATGGATGCATCTACCATCTGTTGAGTTGGTGGATGTGATGGAGGAGCTATTGTTTTCTTTGCCTTCGATGCGGATGCAGATGCAGCCGCTGGCTTTTTAGTAGCCACCTTCTTCTCACCTGCGGCTGTTTGGGGAGCCACAGGAGACGCGGATACTACAACTGCGGAATCAGACATTTTTATTCTTCACTTCTGCACTTTATAACGAAACAAAACGTTTTTATTTATTTCAAAATTACCAGCTGCACCGTGGAATTTTGGTCACCCGTTTGAGCGAGAATCGAGGAGGAAGGCCATACGCGAATGTTTTTGCTATTGAACATACGTTACGCAAAAGATTACAATTACCATTTTCTTTATTTGTATTTTTGAGCATTTTACATTTGCAATTCAAACTAAATACTTATTGGAATATATTCTTAAATGTTTGGATAATCGAAAAAATAAGTTTTTAATTACTGCATAATAATTTAATGATTTTTAATTGCCTCTCAAAATTGGACTTTGTATGAATGCAAAATAAGTTATCTTGGAAAAGTCATGTTTTTAATTAAATAATAATGAAAATGTTAATATATTAAATTGAAAGATAATAATTCATTAATTTTTTATTTAATTACAACTATTTATATAAACATATCCAATAGCTTTATACATTAAATTTGATTTCAACTAAACCATTTGCTGTTAAAAACAGACATGCTTTTGAGTCAACGCAATACAAAAATGGTTTGGAAAAATAAAATCTCTTTAACATTGAAAATATATTAATAAAGATAATATTGAGGGAAAAATGTATTATTTTCTTTACTTACATCAAACATATAGCCATTTCACATGACATATTAATAAAAATAACATTTGAGATACAGATCTCTTGCACCAAGAAATACATCAGCGATCAAATAATTTTTTCATCTAAACCAGTTTTTTTCTATAACAATGCACGGAATATACAAAATAATTAAAATCATATAAAGTTTTATCTTCAATAGCAAATGTTTATAAAAAAAATAAAAGAAAAATATTAGAAAAGAACTATATATTCTTTAGTAACATTATTACAAACATATATATGTATAGTAGTTTCGTTCACTTTCGAGATTCATTTGAAACAAATATATGTATTTTTTAACCGGCAAATTTATTTACCCCTTAAATAAGCTTATAAATATTCCAAAAATATTTATCGTATCTTGAATTGTAAAACCCATTTAGTTCAACATAAATTTTATAATAAAAACAAAAATCTATAATCGACCGATTAGTTGCATTAGTTGGAATATCAACTCGAAATTAAACATTGTTGTATAAGCGAAAATAGGAATCTCCTTGTTATAAATATTGTGGTCCTGAAAAGGACCGATTTGTTGGATATTGTTTGTAATATATACAAGGCAGATAGCGAAGCAATTTAAGCGCGTTCGCCACGGATACGTCTGGCCAGTTGAATGTCCTTGGGCATGATGGTGACACGCTTAGCATGGATGGCGCACAAGTTTGTATCTTCGAAAAGGCCAACCAAGTAGGCTTCGCTAGCTTCCTGCAGAGCCATCACAGCTGAGCTCTGGAAACGAAGGTCAGTTTTGAAGTCCTGAGCGATTTCACGGACTAAACGCTGGAACGGCAACTTGCGAATAAGCAATTCTGTGCTCTTCTGGTAGCGACGAATTTCACGCAGAGCAACAGTGCCAGGGCGATAACGATGAGGTTTCTTCACACCGCCAGTAGCTGGTGCACTTTTACGTGCTGCCTTAGTAGCCAACTGCTTACGAGGAGCCTTGCCTCCAGTTGACTTGCGAGCGGTCTGCTTTGTACGAGCCATTTTTTTTTTTCTTCTTTCACAATTTTTACCTTACACTGTCACTGTTGAAAACACAATAATCGTGCGGCCGGCTTGCGCATCGCTTATATAGAGAACTGGTGGCGCGATAGAGAGAGACCGACATGTTCGCTGCTCGTGTTAAACGCTATGCGCTCAAAGGCTGTATGTTGCAAGGGTAGTGTGTGAGCGGGATGCAAGTATTGTGTGCTCACTCGTGTTGTTTCGGCTTTCCTGGTATAAATAGAGGTGGTTGTAGCGAGGCTGACATTAGTTTGTTTCAGACATTCGTGAAGTGTGCATTTAAAGTAAAAACTAATAGTGAAAAATGACTGGTCGTGGTAAAGGTGGCAAAGGCTTGGGTAAAGGAGGTGCAAAGCGTCATCGCAAAGTGTTGCGTGATAATATCCAGGGTATCACGAAGCCAGCTATCCGTCGTCTAGCTCGTCGTGGTGGTGTAAAGCGAATCTCTGGACTTATCTATGAAGAAACCCGTGGCGTTCTTAAGGTCTTTTTGGAAAATGTTATTCGTGATGCTGTCACATACACCGAACATGCTAAGAGGAAGACAGTCACAGCCATGGATGTTGTCTATGCGCTGAAAAGGCAAGGTCGCACCCTGTACGGCTTTGGCGGTTAAGAAAGAACGAGTATAAAAAGCAACTTACATTCGCACCAATCGGTCCTTTTCAGGACCACCAACATGTTTCCCTTAAAGAGCTTAAAAATGTCAATTTTCGTTCATCGAACTGCCATCTTAAATTCTTGCTACAAACTATATAATTAGACGATTATCAGGAAATATTGTGCATATTTCGTATTCGACCAAGAATTCGATGTCATATAGCAGCCATAGCTAAAAATGAAATTCTTGTTTTCCAAGAGTACATACCAAATTTCTAAATTACAATATTTGTCTTTCAACATACATATATTCTATTTAAGTATATTATATTTGTCTTTAAACATATTTGAAATCTATGGAACAAAAATGACTAAATGACTGATGATGACTGTACCATTGTGCTTCAGTATATTTTCGATTAGCTATTCTTATTAAACTTTATTTTGAATGTAAATATATGAAAAATGTCATCTCTTTTCTATTTTTGGTCGTCCTGAAAAGGACGTTTGGTTTCGATATGCGTAAATTCGTAATTTAAGCCTTCTTTTCGGTTTTCTTGGGCAACAGAACTGCTTGAATGTTAGGCAACACACCGCCCTGGGCAATGGTGACGCCCGAAAGGAGTTTGTTCAACTCCTCATCGTTGCGGATGGCCAATTGCAGATGGCGAGGAATAATTCTGGTCTTCTTGTTGTCGCGGGCTGCATTACCAGCCAACTCCAAAACTTCAGCGGCCAAATATTCCATAACAGCCGCCAAGTATACTGGAGCACCGGCACCAACACGCTCGGCATAGTTGCCCTTGCGGAGAAGACGGTGAATACGACCAACGGGAAACTGCAGGCCAGCACGGTTTGAACGCGACTTTGCCTTTCCCTTAACTTTTCCACCTTTACCACGGCCAGACATTATTTCTTATTTTCTTTTTATCACTTTTCTCACTGCACAAAAAAAATCGAAGGGTACTGGCTGCGTGTCCAGTCATTTTTTTTTTAAATAAAAAACTTTAACATACATACATGTATGTATATGTATGTATGTACATACATATGTATGTAAATATGAAATTAATATGGAATGAAATTATAAACAACTACATACATATACATACATACTAATCCAGGCAGGGCAAAAATTCAAATTACATACATATGTATACATATATGCATACATATATAAAAGTAGAAGTGATTCCAAGAAATTATAAAAACGAATAAATTCATGGAAGACAAGAAAAAAGACGAGACGAGTCGTTTTTGGTTTTGATATCCCGTTAGCTCTTGTCCCGTCTTCTTTCAACTAACTGCTTGCATTTTGCAAAGCAATAATATTCGCTGTTTTTTGCTTTGAATAATTTTTTTTGTTTTTGTTACTTTTTTTATTTTTGTTATTTATTTTATTTAAGAATACATAATAGAAAAATACTGTGCAGAAAAAAATTGAGAAAAAGTGCCTTTCCTAATAAAATTTGATGTTAAAGTTGAACTTGTCTGACATTTTTATTTTGCAAACAGACATACTGTATACTAAAAAAATTTAACACTTATATGTACATATGTATGTATGTATGTATGTATGTATGTATATCGCCAAGGCGGTTTGCTGACTAGAAACGAAAAAATGCTTAAATAAATGAGTTTAAAGGGCGTAGCTTGAGAGGGGTCAACGCTGGGATGTTGCCACTGCACTGCATAAAATGCAAACGATATTTACTAAAACAGATTAGCAAGCTTATGTAAAGGAAAATATATAAAGTTCTTGATGCAAGCTTCAGAATAAAAAAAGCTATTTTTGCTTGTCCATTTGGCTTGTCAATTTTAAGTAATATTATTCTGACCCCTCCTTAAAAATTTATATCCACACCCATTCGCGTACATTTGAAGGTCACGATCTATGTAGCTGTAAAAGTATTATGAGTGAGAATTATTGAGCGAAACGCCATCTTTATTTTCTCATTCTTGCATGACTCAATACAAACACATACGCTTCGTCTATTATAGGAACAAAACTGAGTGTAAAATGAATTATAGCGAAACCGACTGAACTCCGACGCAGTGTGTTTCCCTCCGCCATTTGTCTGTCAGAACTCGACCATTCCGCATCGTATTTTTCTGCTCTGGTCAAATTGTAGGAATTCTGATTTATTTTTTTTTTTTGTATTTTTTTTTTTATTTTATTTTGTAAACTTTTGGAGGCGAGTTGCCTTAAAAATTGTCACGTTTATATATTTTGTGACAATAGCAGGAGGCAGGTGTACTGGGATTCCAGCTTGTGCTGGGTTTAAGTTGGTACTCCTGCACTTTAGTACTCCTGCATTTAAGGCTGTACTCCTGCTTTTAAGGTTGTACAATAGCAGGAGGCGGGTGTACTGGGATTCCAGCTTGTGCTGGGTTTAAGTTGGTACTCCTGCACTTTAGTACTCCTGCATTTAAGGCTGTACTCCTGCAGTTAATTTGGTACTCCTGCATTTAAGGTTGTACAATAGCAGGAGGCGGGTGTACTGGGATTCCAGCTTGTGCTGGGTTTAAGTTGGTACTCCTGCACTTTAGTACTCCTGCATTTAAGGCTGTACTCCTGCTTTTAAGGTTGTACAATAGCAGGAGGCGGGTGTACTGGGATTCCAGCTTGTGCTGGGTTTAAGTTGGTACTCCTGCACTTTAGTACTCCTGCATTTAAGGCTGTACTCCTGCAGTTAATTTGGTACTCCTGCATTTAAGGTTGTACAATAGCAGGAGGCGGGTGTACTGGGATTCCAGCTTGTGCTGGGTTTAAGTTGGTACTCCTGCACTTTAGTACTCCTGCATTTAAGGCTGTACTCCTGCAGTTAATTTGGTACTCCTGCATTTAAGGTTGTACAATAGCAGGAGGCGGGTGCACTGGGATTCCAGCTTGTGCTGGGTTTAAGTTGGTACTCCTGCAGTTATGTTAGTACTCCCACACTTAAGTTGGTACTCCTGCATTTAAGGCTGTACTCCTGCACTTAAGTTGGTACTCCTGCAGAGGTTTGATGAACGGTTTGAATGTGCATCCGTTTTCGAAATATCGGCAAAAAAAATGATGTCGGCAAGCTATATATTGTAAAGTATTGGGGGCTAATAAGGAACTTTTGGGACACAAGCAGCCACTTCGCGGGTGAGATGCAGTGCCGTCTGAGCTGGTAAAATATAATGAACGGGATATAAAGTAGCTATGTACTGCTCAAAATAAAGAATCCCCTTGAAATACCAGCAAACAGACGGGAAGGGCCCGCTTTTTGTTGCCAGAACGATGATAAGTAAATCACAGTCGTTAATGCGACGAAGCAAATTTCGTTCTGTATTATGGGGAACACGTTCGATTAATTTAATCATTCAGCAATCTTTCGAGTTGGCATTTGACGATTTATTTCATTTTATCCACATCGGCTTTTAGAGGCCTATCAGGAAGTGGGGCATCGTCAAGATCGAAAGTACCGCAACGAAATTTTGCATGCCAACTTCGGCCTTACGCATCACATAAAGCGGTGAAATTATTAAGTGCGAAGTTGGGTGCGAAAATTAAAAAAGATCAACTATTGTCAATAAACGGGTAGTATTTTTCATTAAAGTGAAATAAATTATTCATTTTGTATAGATCAGTTCGTTTGTGCAGACCTGTGTCGAAGGCACGTTGACCTGCAATATTATTGTACGTGAAAGTGTTTGTGACTATCAGTTAGTTGTTTATTATGGAAGAGATATCTATTAAAGCGAGGAATGGCGGAGAGGATCGAGATTGGTCGATACTCTGTAGGAATTGTCATTACACTGGAAAGTGGCCAGTATTAAAACAGTGGTTAAATAGTATTTCTAGGCGTTTGAGTACTAGTATGTGTTACAACGCTTGAGCAGAAAGTTCCTACTACCATCTGGGCCTAAAAAAACTATAGGCCACCTGCGCTGCGTGTTTGATCAAAGTCAACAATATAAGTTATCGTCCTCAGGGGTGTCAGCATTTTACTTATGTATTTGCTCTAACGATTCATTGGCTTGCTGAAGTGGATTTATATGTTTCAGTGTCTTTAAGGCTTATTTTTTCTTGGTGTAACTTGCCTTAATCAATGTTGTACGTGTTTTATAAAGTTATTTTTGGTATGGCATTTGGTGTATCTAGAGCTGTACTTATGGCGGTGCTTAAGTTTTCAATATGGGTGTCAATGCCGGTAGGGCTTAGATTGCTGGATTTTACCATTGGGCTTAGGTTCCTTGGTAGTGCTGTATTCCATGCTAAGGTGCGAAGCATCATTTTGATCTGAGGGGAAGTCATCAACTATGTGACAAAGAGCATTTGATGTTATTGGGAGCTCTGCAGAGCACATGAAAAAGTCTATTGAGGATGGGCTACTGCGTCTCCGACGACCAGGTTCATTTGAGATGTAGAGTACTAGGTTGCCTTAAGAGCCAATTATAGAACATATTTCCTTCTGGGTTTATGTGGGTTGCATTATGGCTTGGCTTATTCCAAATACATGTTTAGCTTTAAGGTCACAGCCTAATATTATTTTCCCGCCCGCTAGACTTACCACGTCCGACATTTTGCTCAGGTCGGTGATGAGTAGTGGATCTTTTGGGCGTTTATATAATGAAATTGCGATTAAGTTTTGGCTTTTTTTTATTCGCGCTTATGTATGGTAGTTTTATTGCTACCGCTTCTATGTAGCCAAGTTGTGGAATATCAATGTTTTCGTATTTTATGCCATTTTTATATAGATCGCGACAGACGTTCCACAGTTTTCGGAGTTGCGTGATGCACGTATTGTTTTCCGTATAAATTGGTAATTGGTCAGACTTGGTGAGTTTTTACTGCCAAGACGACGCTCGGCGATGAGCATAATGTCTGGCCTATGGTTGTTTAGGTATATGTTTAGTATTTGCCTTTTATATAAGGACACTACAGAGTTAACATTTTGGAATATGGTTTTAATATTATGCATTATTGGGCTATTTGGATAAGGAAGTCTAAAATTAGGGACTGTTTAATTTTCCTAGCATCTGTATTATTTTTTGCTTGGTTTATTGGATATTTTTTGACTATTTTTTGCATAGCATCTATGCATCTAAATATATCTTTGCCGAAGATTTCGGTACTATCTTTATTCAGAGCTTCAAGGCAAAAGGTTGGTGGTTGGGGTTAACACTTTTGGATAGATGCTCCCGAAGCTGTGGGTTACTCACTCTAATGTTATTCGGGAGTGGTATGTTCTTGGTTTCAATATTTGGGTTTGGTTTCAATATTTGGGCTTGGTTTGGTTTGATTTTTCGCCTTTGGGAATGGTGCAGTTTCCAGGAATATGTTCCCTAGTACATTTTACGCAGCGAAAGGGCATTTGGCAGTTGCTTGAAACATGCCCGATTCGCTCACAGTTATGGCATTGGTGGATTCTGTTCGTTGCTATTAGGGGCTCTATTGTAATTTTACAATTTAGAAGAGTTTTAATATTAAATATTGCTTTTAAAGTTGGGGATTTCTCAATCTGGACCAGCCATAAACTTTTTTTAAAGGGTTTTACTGTTAATATGTTTAGTCCTGTGTTGGCTTCCTCGAGCGCGGATTTTACTTCACTTTCTGTGAAGTTTTCTTGTGGCAATTTTTTTATGACCACATTGTATGGTTTTAGTTCATTTGGTGTGTAGGAATAAAAGTGTTTATTGTTTGCAATTAACATAGATTTTACTTGCATAAAATGTTCTAATGCGTACACAATTATGTGAGTAATGTTTTTATTAATTATGGTTAGTTTAAAATGCTCTGTTTTTAATTTCTGTCAGTTCTTTGACTGGCGTATTATATGTGGTTATTAATGGTATTTTCTTGTTCTTTTTTGTGTGTGTTGTGTTGTTGCTTATATCTGTTGCTGTATCTACGCCCATGACATCCTTCGTTTGGGTTTTGGTTTGGAGATTGATTGGTTTCTTTTCCTGACGTTTGTTTTTCCCTTTAAAGCTGGGAAATCGTGGTCTTCCGCTGTCTAATCATCCTGGGACAATGGCGTGAATCTGTTTCCATTGAGAACCTTGACCGTTGCTTGGATGCCGAGCTGGTTTAATTGGCCTTGTATAGCATTCGCCTCTTTTGATTTCTTCGGAGATTGCATTGGCGTGATTGGGAATTTGACTGAGTCGTAATTTCTTGAAGTGGTTTGAAAATATGGTGAATATGATGGTAATGCGTTTTTGCACGTTGGAGGGCATATTCGATTTGTTTTTGAAATTTGAGTTTATTATCATATATGACGCCTAAATATTTAATTTCTTGTTTTATTTGTATTTCTATGTTCCCGTTTATATATATTTTGGGGCAAAATGCTCTTGCGTTTTTATATAAATCCTTAAGTCTTGGACCTCTAAATAGACAGCCTACACTCTTACTAGCGTTAACTTTAAGTCGCAATATGTAAAAGTATTTGCTAAGTTGATCTAGGTATCTATTGAGATCCATTTCTGCACTTGCAATCCAGGCTCCTGAGGACAATAGTAGAATATCGTCTGCATAGATAAGCGGCTGGATGCGTGCAGTCGAACTTGAATTGGGATTTTGGACGAATTGTGGTATGTCGGCAAGGTATATGTCGAAGGCTTTTTCAAAGTCTAGTGCGCACGCAATGGTGGCACGTTGTCTTGCAATGTTATTAAATATGAATTTATTCACTACTGCCAATGAATTATTTAAGGAGAGGTTATCTCTGAACCCAAATTGATGGGACTTTAGTATTTGATTTGTGTCAATATGTTTTTTTATTTGTGTCATTAAGACTTTTTCAAATAATAAACTTATGACAGATAGGATTGAAATGGGTCTATATCCTTGCAGACTTTGATGGTTTTGGTTTGGTTTAGGGATTGGCATTACTCTGCTGCGTTTCCAGGCAGTGGGAAAGTAGCCATTGGTTGAGACAATGGTTAAAAAGTATTGCTAAGTGTTTGAGCACAAGTATATTACAATGTTTCAGCAGGAAGTTACTACTACCGTGAGGGCCGATAGTTTTTTTGTTGTTTTTGGATTTGATCCGCTCAAGAAGCTGTTTCGCATTAGTGAAGCCAAGTTTTTCTGAGCCATTCCAATTGCCGTCTGCACTGCGTGTTCGGTCAAAGTTAACAATGTTGGTCCTCAAGGGTGTTTGAATAAGATTCGTAACTTCGCTGTATTCGCTGTATTACGAGTGCTGTTTAAGCAAAGCGTTATTGCATGGCAAGTTATCGTTTTGCTTATGTATTTGCTCAAAAGACCAGGCGACTGCGTTAATATTTTTAAATGTGGACCGCTCAGATCAGGTCGGTGATGAGTAGTGGATCTTTTGGGCGCTTTTATAATGAAATTGCGATTAAGTTTTGGTATTTTTATTGATACCGCTTCAATGTAGCCAAGTTGTGGGATATTAATATTTTCGTATTTGACGCCATTTTTTATACAGATGGCTAAAGACGTTCCACAGCTTTCAGAGTTGGGACGCTGCGCTTGTTTTGTGAGTGATGCGCGTATTGTTTGTCTTATAAATTGGTAATTGGTCAGACTTGGTGGGTTTTTACTGCCAAGACGATGCTCGGCGATGAGCATAATGTCTGGCCTATGGTTGTTTAGGCATATGTTTAGTATTTGCCTTTTATATAAGGACACTACAGAGTTAACATTTTGGAATATGGTTTTAATATTATGCATTATTGGGCTATTTGGATAAGGAAGTCTAAAATTAGGGACTGTTTAATTTTCCTAGCATCTGTATTATTTGTTGCTTGGTTTATTGGATATTTTTTGACTATTTTTTGCATAGCATCTATGCAGCTAAATATATCTTTGCCGAAGATTTCGGTACTATCTTTATTCAGAGCTTCAAGGCAAAAGGTTGGTGGTTGTTGGGGTTAACTCTTTTGGATAGATGTTCCCGAAGCTGTTCCCGACCAGCCAGAAACTTTTTTAAAGGGTTTGATTGTTAATATTTTTAGTCCTGTATTGGCTTCCTCTAGCGCGGATTTTACTTCGCTTTCTGTGAAGCTTTCCTGTGGTAATTTTTTATGACTACGTTGTATGGTTTTAGTTCATTCGGTGTGTATGAATAAAAGTGCATTGCTTTTACATGCATAAAATGTTCCAGCTTGTAGGCTATTATGTGAGTTATGTTTTTGTTAATTATGTTCAGTTTGAAATGCTCTGCTTTAAATTTCTGCTGCAACATACCTGTCAGTTCTTTGACTGGAGTATTGTATGTGGTTATTAGAGCTATTTTCTTGTTCTTTTTTGTGTGTGTTGTGTTGTGTTGTTGCTTATATCTGTTGTAGTCGTTGCTGCATCTACGTCCATGACATCCTTCGTTTGGGTTCTTGTTTGGACATTGCTTTGGTTCTTTTCTTGACGTTTGCTTTTTCTCTTTAAGGCCGGGAAATCGTTGTCTTCCGTTTCTATTTTATCATCCTCCTGGGACAATGGTGCGAATCTGTTTCCATTTAGAATTTTTACCGTTGCTGGGATGCCGAGCTGGTTTAACTGGCTTGTACGGCATTCATTTTTTTTGATTTCTTCGGAGATTGGATTGGTGTGACAGGTTTAGATTTTGCTATTAGCTCTCTGAGGTCAGTGAGCTCTTGTAAGATTTTGTAGTATTCTTCCTTTTTTATCCACATTCCTTGGGAATCTTCTTCTTCCGAATATTCATCAAAACTTAATGGGGACGTGGATGAATATCGGGCACGTTTTTCATTATCGTACGCCATATCGTCTTCACTCAGCGATGGCCATTGCGATTTTTTATTTTTTAGGCACTCCATTTTCAAGTTGTTGTATGGCACGTGCTGCACATTGTGCTGCAGCCTTGACTGCAGGCACGATTTACTTTTTTGTACTTTATTTTTGATCGTTTTTCTCAGTTTTTTACTATTTGTGTCCATATTACATATAAAACAATGCTCTTTGTTCCTTCTTTCACAATTCTTATTTCAACTGTCAACGTTACAGATTTTTTCAGTAACTGAAGAAAAGACACTTTTTTCTTCCTTCTTTGACAATTCTTTTTTTGCACCTTCACTGCTTATACAGGCGTGAAGTCTTTCAGTTAATTTTATTTTTGACTGTTGGTTTGATTTTGATTGTTATTTTTTTGACATTATGTCTTATATATTCTTAGGAAAATCTTAAAATCTAGTTATGAATTAGTTAACAATGATAGGAAATGTAGGGTTTGTGTTTAATATGTACATGTGTTTTAGTATGTTGTAACAGAAATCAAAGTGAGCATCTTTGTTTTATTGTCTTTTGTTGTATATAAGGCCATCATTAGGATTGATGGAATGTGTTCTTCTATGGTAAAATATTAGGTTATTCTGACAGTCATACAGAATACCTCTTTCTTTAAGGTCTTTTATGTGATTTATGGTGAGGTGATCTACTAAGTAATCAAATTGGATTCAGGTCTGTTACTTGTTGATTTGTACTGTCTTGATTGCGTTCGATAAACTTTTCTAGTATTTTAATAGTTTGAGTCTATACGTTTCGTTTTTGAAATCTTGTAGAGTTTTGAATTTGATATGTATTGTGAAGAATGAGGAGTACGAGAGCATTCAGAGCTTCAAGGCAAAAGGTTGGTGGTTGGGGTTAACACTTTTGGATAGATGTTCCCGAAGCTGTGGGTTACACACTCTAATGTTATTCGGGAGTGGTATGTTCTTGGTTTCAATATTTGGGTTTGGTTTCAATATTTGGGCTTGGTTTGGTTTGATTTTTCGCCTTTGGGAATGGTGCAGTTTCCAGGAATATGTTCCCTAGTACATTTTACGCAGCGAAAGGGCATTTGGCAGTTGCTTGAAACATGCCCGATTCGCTCACAGTTATGGCATTGGTGGATTCTGTTCGTTGCTATTAGGGGCTCTATTGTAATTTTACAATTTAGAAGAGTTTTAATATTAAATATTGCTTTTAAAGTTGGGGATTTCTCAATCTGGACCAGCCATAAACTTTTTTTAAAGGGTTTTACTGTTAATATGTTTAGTCCTGTGTTGGCTTCCTCGAGCGCGGATTTTACTTCACTTTCTGTGAAGTTTTCTTGTGGCAATTTTTTTATGACCACATTGTATGGTTTTAGTTCATTTGGTGTGTAGGAATAAAAGTGTTTATTGTTTGCAATTAACATAGATTTTACTTGCATAAAATGTTCTAATGCGTACACAATTATGTGAGTAATGTTTTTATTAATTATGGTTAGTTTAAAATGCTCTGTTTTTAATTTCTGTCAGTTCTTTGACTGGCGTATTATATGTGGTTATTAATGGTATTTTCTTGTTCTTTTTTGTGTGTGTTGTGTTGTTGCTTATATCTGTTGCTGTATCTACGCCCATGACATCCTTCGTTTGGGTTTTGGTTTGGAGATTGATTGGTTTCTTTTCCTGACGTTTGTTTTTCCCTTTAAAGCTGGGAAATCGTGGTCTTCCGCTGTCTAATCATCCTGGGACAATGGCGTGAATCTGTTTCCATTGAGAACCTTGACCGTTGCTTGGATGCCGAGCTGGTTTAATTGGCCTTGTATAGCATTCGCCTCTTTTGATTTCTTCGGAGATTGCATTGGCGTGATTGGGAATTTGACTGAGTCGTAATTTCTTGAAGTGGTTTGAATATATGGTGAATATGATGGTAATGCGTTTTTGCACGTTGGAGGGCATATTCGATTTGTTTTTGAAATTTGAGTTTATTATCATATATGACGCCTAAATATTTAATTTCTTGTTTTATTTGTATTTCTATGTTCCCGTTTATATATATTTTGGGGCAAAATGCTCTTGCGTTTTTATATAAATCCTTAAGTCTTGGACCTCTAAATAGACAGCCTACACTCTTACTAGCGTTAACTTTAAGTCGCAATATGTAAAAGTATTTGCTAAGTTGATCTAGGTATCTATTGAGATCCATTTCTGCACTTGCAATCCAGGCTCCTGAGGACAATAGTAGAATATCGTCTGCATAGATAAGCGGCTGGATGCGTGCAGTCGAACTTGAATTGGGATTTTGGACGAATTGTGGTATGTCGGCAAGGTATATGTTATATAGTATAGGTGCTAGTAGAGAACCTTGAGGGACTCCAGCAGTTATATCTCTGGTGAGAGAAGTTTCGGTGCCATCTGAACTGGTGACATAAAATGAGCGTGATGTTATATAGCTATGTATAATCCGAGTAATATTTTTATTGAAGTTAAATTTATTATTCATTTTATAGATCAGTCCGTTCGTCCACACTGTATCGAAGGCTTTTTCAAAGTCTAGTGCGCACGCAATGGTGGCAAGTTGTCTTGCAATGTTATTAAATATGAATTTATTCACTACTGCCAATGAATTATTTAAGGAGAGGTTATCTCTGAACCCAAATTGATGGGACTTTAGTATTTGATTTGTGTCAATATGTTGTTTTATTTGTGTCATTAAGACTTTTTCAAATAATAATCTTATGGCAGAGAGGATTGAAATAGGTCTATTTCCTTGCAGACTTTGATGGTTTTGGTTTGGTTTAGGGATTGGCATTACTCTGCTGCGTTTCCAGGCAGTGGGAAAGTAGCCATTGGTTGAGACAATGGTTAAAAAGTATTGCTAAGTGTTTGAGCACAAGTATATTACAATGTTTCAGCAGGAAGTTACTACTACCGTGAGGGCCGATAGATTTTTGTTGTTTTTGGATTTGATCCGCTCAAGAAGTTGTTTCGCATTAGTGAAGCCAAGTTTTTCTGAGCTATTCCAATTGCCGTCTGCACTGCGTGTTCGGTCAAAGTTAACAATGTTGGTCCTCAAGGGTGTTTGAATAAGATTCGTAACTTCGCTGTATTCGCTGTATTCAGAGTGCTGTTTAAGCAAAGCGTTATTGCATGGCAAGTTATCGTTTTGCTTATGTATTTGCTCAAAAGACCAGGCGACTGCGTTAATATTTTTAAATGTGGACCGCTCAGATCAGGTCGGTGATGAGTAGTGGATCTTTTGGGCGCTTTTATAATGAAATTGCGATTAAGTTTTGGTATTTTTATTGATACCGCTTCAATGTAGCCAAGTTGTGGGATATTAATATTTTCGTATTTGACGCCATTTTTTATACAGATGGCTAAAGACGTTCCACAGCTTTCAGAGTTGGGACGCTGCGCTTGTTTTGTGAGTGATGCGCGTATTGTTTGTCTTATAAATTGGTAATTGGTCAGACTTGGTGGGTTTTTACTGCCAAGACGATGCTCGGCGATGAGCATAATGTCTGGCCTATGGTTGTTTAGGTATATGTTTAGTATTTGCCTTTTATATAAGGACACTACAGAGTTAACATTTTGGAATATGGTTTTAATATTATGCATTATTGGGCTATTTGGATAAGGAAGTCTAAAATTAGGGACTGTTTAATTTTCCTAGCATCTGTATTATTTGTTGCTTGGTTTATTGGATATTTTTTGACTATTTTTTGCATAGCATCTATGCAGCTAAATATATCTTTGCCGAAGATTTCGGTACTATCTTTATTCAGAGCTTCAAGGCAAAAGGTTGGTGGTTGGGGTTAACTCTTTTGGATAGATGTTCCCGAAGCTGTTCCCGACCAGCCAGAAACTTTTTTAAAGGGTTTGATTGTTAATATTTTTAGTCCTGTATTGGCTTCCTCTAGCGCGGATTTTACTTCGCTTTCTGTGAAGCTTTCCTGTGGTAATTTTTTATGACTACGTTGTATGGTTTTAGTTCATTCGGTGTGTATGAATAAAAGTGCATTGCTTTTACATGCATAAAATGTTCCAGCTTGTAGACTATTATGTGAGTTATGTTTTTGTTAATTATGTTCAGTTTGAAATGCTCTGCTTTAAATTTCTGCTGCAACATACCTGTCAGTTCTTTGACTGGAGTATTGTATGTGGTTATTAGAGCTATTTTCTTGTTCTTTTTTGTGTGTGTTGTGTTGTGTTGTTGCTTATATCTGTTGTAGTCGTTGCTGCATCTACGTCCATGACATCCTTCGTTTGGGTTCTTGTTTGGACATTGCTTTGGTTCTTTTCTTGACGTTTGCTTTTTCTCTTTAAGGCCGGGAAATCGTTGTCTTCCGTTTCTATTTTATCATCCTCCTGGGACAATGGTGCGAATCTGTTTCCATTTAGAATTTTTACCGTTGCTGGGATGCCGAGCTGGTTTAACTGGCTTGTACGGCATTCATTTTTTTTGATTTCTTCGGAGATTGGATTGGTGTGACAGGTTTAGATTTTGCTATTAGCTCTCTGAGGTCAGTGAGCTCTTGTAAGATTTTGTAGTATTCTTCCTTTTTTATCCACATTCCTTGGGAATCTTCTTCTTCCGAATATTCATCAAAACTTAATGGGGACGTGGATGAATATCGGGCACGTTTTTCATTATCGTACGCCATATCGTCTTCACTCAGCGATGGCCATTGCGATTTTTTATTTTTTAGGCACTCCATTTTCAAGTTGTTGTATGGCACATGCTGCACATTGTGCTGCAGCCTTGACTGCAGGCACGATTTACTTTTTTGTACTTTATTTTTGATCGTTTTTCTCAGTTTTTTACTATTTGTGTCCATATTACATATAAAACAATGCTCTTTGTTCCTTCTTTCACAATTCTTATTTCAACTGTCAACGTTACAGATTTTTTCAGTAACTGAAGAAAAGACACTTTTTTCTTCCTTCTTTGACAATTCTTTTTTTGCACCTTCACTGCTCAAAGCACAGTCAGACCTTTTTCTTTGTTCTTCTTTGACAGCTGCTTAGTTTAGTTTATTTGTCACAGTTTGTTTCATGGTAATACATTTTTGGTATTCAATAATTAGTTTAGTCTTGGTTTGGACAAATTCAAGCTAACTTAATATATTGCCTATCTATATTGGCAACCGCTTTAAGCTTATACAGGCGTGAAGTCTTTCAGTTAATTTTATTTTTGACTGTTGGTTTGATTTTGATTGTTATTTTTTTGACATTATGTCTTATATATTCTTAGGAAAATCTTAAAATCTAGTTATGAATTAGTTAACAATGATAGGAAATGTAGGGTTTGTGTTTAATATGTACATGTGTTTTAGTATGTTGTAACAGAAATCAAAGTGAGCATCTTTGTTTTATTGTCTTTTGTTGTATATAAGGCCATCATTAGGATTGATGGAATGTTTTTTTCTATGGTAAAATATTAGGTTATTCTGACAGTCATACAGAATACCTCTTTCTTTAAGGTCTTTTATGTGATTTATGGTGAGGTGATCTACTAAGTAATCAAATTGGATTCGGGTCTGTTACTTGTTGATTTGTACTGTCTTGATTGCGTTCGATAAACTTTTCTAGTATTTTAATAGTTTGAGAGTCTATACGTTTCGTTTTTGAAATCTTGTAGAGTTTTGAATTTGATATGTATTGTGAAGAATGAGGAGTACGAGAGCATTCAGAGCTTCAAGGCAAAAGGTTGGTGGTTGGGGTTAACACTTTTGGATAGATGTTCCCGAAGCTGTGGGTTACTCACTCTAATGTTATTCGGGAGTGGTATGTTCTTGGTTCAATATTTGGGTTTGGTTTCAATATTTGGGCTTGGTTTGGTTTGATTTTTCGCCTTTGGGAATGGTGCAGTTTCCAGGAATATGTTCCCTAGTACATTTTACGCAGCGAAAGGGCATTTGGCAGTTGCTTGAAACATGCCCGATTCGCTCACAGTTATGACATTGGTGGATTCTGTTCGTTGCTATTAGGGGCTCTATTGTAATTTTACAATTTAGAAGAGTTTTAATATTAAATATTGCTTTTAAAGTTGGGGATTTCTCAATCTGGACCAGCCATAAACTTTTTTTAAAGGGTTTTACTGTTAATATGTTTAGTCCTGTGTTGGCTTCCTCGAGCGCGGATTTTACTTCACTTTCTGTGAAGTTTTCTTGTGGCAATTTTTTTATGACCACATTGTATGGTTTTAGTTCATTTGGTGTGTAGGAATAAAAGTGTTTATTGTTTGCAATTAACATAGATTTTACTTGCATAAAATGTTCTAATGCGTACACAATTATGTGAGTAATGTTTTTATTAATTATGGTTAGTTTAAAATGCTCTGTTTTTAATTTCTGTCAGTTCTTTGACTGGCGTATTATATGTGGTTATTAATGGTATTTTCTTGTTCTTTTTTGTGTGTGTTGTGTTGTTGCTTATATCTGTTGCTGTATCTACGCCCATGACATCCTTCGTTTGGGTTTTGGTTTGGAGATTGATTGGTTTCTTTTCCTGACGTTTGTTTTTCCCTTTAAAGCTGGGAAATCGTGGTCTTCCGCTGTCTAATCATCCTGGGACAATGGCGTGAATCTGTTTCCATTGAGCACCTTGACCGTTGCTTGGATGCCGAGCTGGTTTAATTGGCCTTGTATAGCATTCGCCTCTTTTGATTTCTTCGGAGATTGCATTGGCGTGATTGGGAATTTGACTGAGTCGTAATTTCTTGAAGTGGTTTGAATATATGGTGAATATGATGGTAATGCGTTTTTGCACGTTGGAGGGCATATTCGATTTGTTTTTGAAATTTGAGTTTATTATCATATATGACGCCTAAATATTTAATTTCTTGTTTTATTTGTATTTCTATGTTCCCGTTTATATATATTTTGGGGCAAAATGCTCTTGCGTTTTTATATAAATCCTTAAGTCTTGGACCTCTAAATAGACAGCCTACACTCTTACTAGCGTTAACTTTAAGTCGCGATATGTAAAAGTATTTGCTAAGTTGATCTAGGTATCTATTGAGATCCATTTCTGCACTTGCAATCCAGGCTCCTGAGGACAATAGTAGAATATCGTCTGCATAGATAAGCGACTGGATGCGTGCAGTCGAACTTGAATTGGGATTTTGGACGAATTGTGGTATGTCGGCAAGGTATATGTCGAAGGCTTTTTCAAAGTCTAGTGCGCACGCAATGGTGGCACGTTGTCTTGCAATGTTATTAAATATGAATTTATTCACTACTGCCAATGAATTATTTATGGAGAGGTTATCTCTGAACCCAAATTGATGGGACTTTAGTATTTGATTTGTGTCAATATGTTGTTTTATTTGTGTAATTAAGACTTTTTCAAATAATAAACTTATGGCAGAGAGGATTGAAATAGGTCTATTTCCTTGCAGACTTTGATGGTTTTGGTTTGGTTTAGGGATTGGCATTACTCTGCTGCGTTTCCAGGCAGTGGGAAAGTAGCCATTGGTTGAGACAATGGTTAAAAAGTATTGCTAAGTGTTTGAGCACAAGTATATTACAATGTTTCAGCAGGAAGTTACTACTACCGTGAGGGCCGATAGTTTTTTTGTTGTTTTTGGATTTGATCCGCTCAAGAAGCTGTTTCGCATTAGTGAAGCCAAGTTTTTCTGAGCCATTCCAATTGCCGTCTGCACTGCGTGTTCGGTCAAAGTTAACAATGTTGGTCCTCAAGGGTGTTTGAATAAGATTCGTAACTTCGCTGTATTCGCTGTATTACGAGTGCTGTTTAAGCAAAGCGTTATTGCATGGCAAGTTATCGTTTTGCTTATGTATTTGCTCAAAAGACCAGGCGACTGCGTTAATATTTTTAAATGTGGACCGCTCAGATCAGGTCGGTGATGAGTAGTGGATCTTTTGGGCGCTTTTATAATGAAATTGCGATTAAGTTTTGGTATTTTTATTGATACCGCTTCAATGTAGCCAAGTTGTGGGATATTAATATTTTCGTATTTGACGCCATTTTTTATACAGATGGCTAAAGACGTTCCACAGCTTTCAGAGTTGGGACGCTGCGCTTGTTTTGTGAGTGATGCGCGTATTGTTTGTCTTATAAATTGGTAATTGGTCAGACTTGGTGGGTTTTTACTGCCAAGACGATGCTCGGCGATGAGCATAATGTCTGGCCTATGGTTGTTTAGGTATATGTTTAGTATTTGCCTTTTATATAAGGACACTACAGAGTTAACATTTTGGAATATGGTTTTAATATTATGCATTATTGGGCTATTTGGATAAGGATCTGTATTATTTGTTGCTTGGTTTATTGGATATTTTTTGACTATTTTTTGCATAGCAGCTATGCAGCTAAATATATCTTTGCCGAAGATTTCGGTACTATCTTTATTCAGAGCTTCAAGGCAAAAGGTTGGTGGTTGGGGTTAACTCTTTTGGATAGATGTTCCCGAAGCTGTTCCCGACCAGCCAGAAACTTTTTTAAAGGGTTTGATTGTTAATATTTTTAGTCCTGTATTGGCTTCCTCTAGCGCGGATTTTACTTCGCTTTCTGTGAAGCTTTCCTGTGGTAATTTTTTATGACTACGTTGTATGGTTTTAGTTCATTCGGTGTGTATGAATAAAAGTGCATTGCTTTTACATGCATAAAATGTTCCAGCTTGTAGGCTATTATGTGAGTTATGTTTTTGTTAATTATGTTCAGTTTGAAATGCTCTGCTTTAAATTTCTGCTGCAACATACCTGTCAGTTCTTTGACTGGAGTATTGTATGTGGTTATTAGAGCTATTTTCTTGTTCTTTTTTGTGTGTGTTGTGTTGTGTTGTTGCTTATATCTGTTGTAGTCGTTGCTGCATCTACGTCCATGACATCCTTCGTTTGGGTTCTTGTTTGGACATTGCTTTGGTTCTTTTCTTGACGTTTGCTTTTTCTCTTTAAGGCCGGGAAATCGTTGTCTTCCGTTTCTATTTTATCATCCTCCTGGGACAATGGTGCGAATCTGTTTCCATTTAGAATTTTTACCGTTGCTGGGATGCCGAGCTGGTTTAACTGGCTTGTACGGCATTCATTTTTTTTGATTTCTTCGGAGATTGGATTGGTGTGACAGGTTTAGATTTTGCTATTAGCTCTCTGAGGTCAGTGAGCTCTTGTAAGATTTTGTAGTATTCTTCCTTTTTTATCCACATTCCTTGGGAATCTTCTTCTTCCGAATATTCATCAAAACTTAATGGGGACGTGGATGAATATCGGGCACGTTTTTCATTATCGTACGCCATATCGTCTTCACTCAGCGATGGCCATTGCGATTTTTTATTTTTTAGGCACTCCATTTTCAAGTTGTTGTATGGCACATGCTGCACATTGTGCTGCAGCCTTGACTGCAGGCACGATTTACTTTTTTGTACTTTATTTTTGATCGTTTTTCTCAGTTTTTTACTATTTGTGTCCATATTACATATAAAACAATGCTCTTTGTTCCTTCTTTCACAATTCTTATTTCAACTGTCAACGTTACAGATTTTTTCAGTAACTGAAGAAAAGACACTTTTTTCTTCCTTCTTTGACAATTCTTTTTTTGCACCTTCACTGCTTATACAGGCGTGAAGTCTTTCAGTTAATTTTATTTTTGACTGTTGGTTTGATTTTGATTGTTATTTTTTTGACATTATGTCTTATATATTCTTAGGAAAATCTTAAAATCTAGTTATGAATTAGTTAACAATGATAGGAAATGTAGGGTTTGTGTTTAATATGTACATGTGTTTTAGTATGTTGTAACAGAAATCAAAGTGAGCATCTTTGTTTTATTGTCTTTTGTTGTATATAAGGCCATCATTAGGATTGATGGAATGTTTTTTTCTATGGTAAAATATTAGGTTATTCTGACAGTCATACAGAATACCTCTTTCTTTAAGGTCTTTTATGTGATTTATGGTGAGGTGATCTACTAAGTAATCAAATTGGATTCGGGTCTGTTACTTGTTGATTTGTACTGTCTTGATTGCGTTCGATAAACTTTTCTAGTATTTTAATAGTTTGAGAGTCTATACGTTTCGTTTTTGAAATCTTGTAGAGTTTTGAATTTGATATGTATTGTGAAGAATGAGGAGTACGAGAGCATTCAGAGCTTCAAGGCAAAAGGTTGGTGGTTGGGGTTAACACTTTTGGATAGATGTTCCCGAAGCTGTGGGTTACTCACTCTAATGTTATTCGGGAGTGGTATGTTCTTGGTTTCAATATTTGGGTTTGGTTTCAATATTTGGGCTTGGTTTGGTTTGATTTTTCGCCTTTGGGAATGGTGCAGTTTCCAGGAATATGTTCCCTAGTACATTTTACGCAGCGAAAGGGCATTTGGCAGTTGCTTGAATCATGCCCGATTCGCTCACAGTTATGGCATTGGTGGATTCTGTTCGTTGCTATTAGGGGCTCTATTGTAATTTTACAATTTAGAAGAGTTTTAATATTAAATATTGCTTTTAAAGTTGGGGATTTCTCAATCTGGACCAGCCATAAACTTTTTTTTAAAGGGTTTTACTGTTAATATGTTTAGTCCTGTGTTGGCTTCCTCGAGCGCGGATTTTACTTCACTTTCTGTGAAGTTTTCTTGTGGCAATTTTTTTATGACCACATTGTATGGTTTTAGTTCATTTGGTGTGTAGGAATAAAAGTGTTTATTGTTTGCAATTAACATAGATTTTACTTGCATAAAATGTTCTAATGCGTACACAATTATGTGAGTAATGTTTTTATTAATTATGGTTAGTTTAAAATGCTCTGTTTTTAATTTCTGTCAGTTCTTTGACTGGCGTATTATATGTGGTTATTAATGGTATTTTCTTGTTCTTTTTTGTGTGTGTTGTGTTGTTGCTTATATCTGTTGCTGTATCTACGCCCATGACATCCTTCGTTTGGGTTTTGGTTTGGAGATTGATTGGTTTCTTTTCCTGACGTTTGTTTTTCCCTTTAAAGCTGGGAAATCGTGGTCTTCCGCTGTCTAATCATCCTGGGACAATGGCGTGAATCTGTTTCCATTGAGCACCTTGACCGTTGCTTGGATGCCGAGCTGGTTTAATTGGCCTTGTATAGCATTCGCCTCTTTTGATTTCTTCGGAGATTGCATTGGCGTGATTGGGAATTTGACTGAGTCGTAATTTCTTGAAGTGGTTTGAATATATGGTGAATATGATGGTAATGCGTTTTTGCACGTTGGAGGGCATATTCGATTTGTTTTTGAAATTTGAGTTTATTATCATATATGACGCCTAAATATTTAATTTCTTGTTTTATTTGTATTTCTATGTTCCCGTTTATATATATTTTGGGGCAAAATGCTCTTGCGTTTTTATATAAATCCTTAAGTCTTGGACCTCTAAATAGACAGCCTACACTCTTACTAGCGTTAACTTTAAGTCGCGATATGTAAAAGTATTTGCTAAGTTGATCTAGGTATCTATTGAGATCCATTTCTGCACTTGCAATCCAGGCTCCTGAGGACAATAGTAGAATATCGTCTGCATAGATAAGCGGCTGGATGCGTGCAGTCGAACTTGAATTGGGATTTTGGACGAATTGTGGTATGTCGGCAAGGTATATGTCGAAGGCTTTTTCAAAGTCTAGTGCGCACGCAATGGTGGCACGTTGTCTTGCAATGTTATTAAATATGAATTTATTCACTACTGCCAATGAATTATTTATGGAGAGGTTATCTCTGAACCCAAATTGATGGGACTTTAGTATTTGATTTGTGTCAATATGTTGTTTTATTTGTGTAATTAAGACTTTTTCAAATAATAAACTTATGGCAGAGAGGATTGAAATAGGTCTATTTCCTTGCAGACTTTGATGGTTTTGGTTTGGTTTAGGGATTGGCATTACTCTGCTGCGTTTCCAGGCAGTGGGAAAGTAGCCATTGGTTGAGACAATGGTTAAAAAGTATTGCTAAGTGTTTGAGCACAAGTATATTACAATGTTTCAGCAGGAAGTTACTACTACCGTGAGGGCCGATAGTTTTTTTGTTGTTTTTGGATTTGATCCGCTCAAGAAGCTGTTTCGCATTAGTGAAGCCAAGTTTTTCTGAGCCATTCCAATTGCCGTCTGCACTGCGTGTTCGGTCAAAGTTAACAATGTTGGTCCTCAAGGGTGTTTGAATAAGATTCGTAACTTCGCTGTATTCGCTGTATTACGAGTGCTGTTTAAGCAAAGCGTTATTGCATGGCAAGTTATCGTTTTGCTTATGTATTTGCTCAAAAGACCAGGCGACTGCGTTAATATTTTTAAATGTGGACCGCTCAGATCAGGTCGGTGATGAGTAGTGGATCTTTTGGGCGCTTTTATAATGAAATTGCGATTAAGTTTTGGTATTTTTATTGATACCGCTTCAATGTAGCCAAGTTGTGGGATATTAATATTTTCGTATTTGACGCAATTTTTTATACAGATGGCTACAGACGTTCCACAGTTTTCAGAGTTGGGACTCTGCGCTTGTTTTGTGAGTGATGCACGTATTGTTTGTCTTATAAATTGGTAATTGGTCAGACTTGGTGGGTTTTTACTGCCAAGACGATGCTCGGCGATGAGCATAATGTCTGGCCTATGGTTGTTTAGGTATATGTTTAGTATTTGCCTTTTATATAAGGACACTACAGAGTTAACATTTTGGAATATGGTTTTAATATTATGCATTATTGGGCTATTTGGATAAGGATCTGTATTATTTGTTGCTTGGTTTATTGGATATTTTTTGACTATTTTTTGCATAGCAGCTATGCAGCTAAATATATCTTTGCCGAAGATTTCGGTACTATCTTTATTCAGAGCTTCAAGGCAAAAGGTTGGTGGTTGGGGTTAACTCTTTTGGATAGATGTTCCCGAAGCTGTTCCCGACCAGCCAGAAACTTTTTTAAAGGGTTTGATTGTTAATATTTTTAGTCCTGTATTGGCTTCCTCTAGCGCGGATTTTACTTCGCTTTCTGTGAAGCTTTCCTGTGGTAATTTTTTATGACTACGTTGTATGGTTTTAGTTCATTCGGTGTGTATGAATAAAAGTGCATTGCTTTTACATGCATAAAATGTTCCAGCTTGTAGGCTATTATGTGAGTTATGTTTTTGTTAATTATGTTCAGTTTGAAATGCTCTGCTTTAAATTTCTGCTGCAACATACCTGTCAGTTCTTTGACTGGAGTATTGTATGTGGTTATTAGAGCTATTTTCTTGTTCTTTTTTGTTGTGTTGTGTTGTGTTGTTGCTTATATCTGTTGTAGTCGTTGCTGCATCTACGTCCATGACATCCTTCGTTTGGGTTCTTGTTTGGACATTGCTTTGGTTCTTTTCTTGACGTTTGCTTTTTCTCTTTAAGGCCGGGAAATCGTTGTCTTCCGTTTCTATTTTATCATCCTCCTGGGACAATGGTGCGAATCTGTTTCCATTTAGAATTTTTACCGTTGCTGGGATGCCGAGCTGGTTTAACTGGCTTGTACGGCATTCATTTTTTTTGATTTCTTCGGAGATTGGATTGGTGTGACAGGTTTAGATTTTGCTATTAGCTCTCTGAGGTCAGTGAGCTCTTGTAAGATTTTGTAGTATTCTTCCTTTTTTATCCACATTCCTTGGGAATCTTCTTCCGAATATTCATCAAAACTTAATGGGGACGTGGATGAATATCGGGCACGTTTTTCATTATCGTACGCCATATCGTCTTCACTCAGCGATGGCCTTTGCGATTTTTTATTTTTTAGGCACAACATTTTCAAGTTGTTGTATGGCACGTGCTGCACATTGTGCTGCATTTACTTTTTTGTACTTTATTTTTGATCGTTTTTCTCAGTTTTTTACTATTTGTGTCCATATTACATATAAAACAATGCTCTTTGTTCCTTCTTTCACAATTCTTATTTCAACTGTCAACGTTACAGATTTTTTCAGTAACTGAAGAAAAGACACTTTTTTCTTCCTTCTTTGACAATTCTTTTTTTGCACCTTCACTGCTCAAAGCACAGTCAGACCTTTTTCTTTGTTCTTCTTTGACAGCTGCTTAGTTTAGTTTATTTGTCACAGTTTGTTTCATGGTAATACATTTTTGGTATTCAATAATTAGTTTAGTCTTGGTTTGGACAAATTCAAGCTAACTTAATATATTGCCTATCTATATTGCCAACCGCTTTAAGCTTATACAGGCGTGAAGTCTTTCAGTTAATTTTATTTTTGACTGTTGGTTTGATTTTGATTGTTATTTTTTTGACATTATGTCTTATATATTCTTAGGAAAATCTTAAAATCTAGTTATGAATTAGTTAACAATGATAGGAAATGTAGGGTTTGTGTTTAATATGTACATGTGTTTTAGTATGTTGTAACAGAAATCAAAGTGAGCATCTTTGTTTTATTGTCTTTTGTTGTATATAAGGCCATCATTAGGATTGATGGAATGTTTTTTTCTATGGTAAAATATTAGGTTATTCTGACAGTCATACAGAATACCTCTTTCTTTAAGGTCTTTTATGTGATTTATGGTGAGGTGATCTACTAAGTAATCAAATTGGATTCGGGTCTGTTACTTGTTGATTTGTACTGTCTTGATTGCGTTCGATAAACTTTTCTAGTATTTTAATAGTTTGAGAGTCTATACGTTTCGTTTTTGAAATCTTGTAGAGTTTTGAATTTGATATGTATTGTGAAGAATGAGGAGTACGAGAGCATTCAGAGCTTCAAGGCAAAAGGTTGGTGGTTGGGGTTAACACTTTTGGATAGATGTTCCCGAAGCTGTGGGTTACTCACTCTAATGTTATTCGGGAGTGGTATGTTCTTGGTTCAATATTTGGGTTTGGTTTCAATATTTGGGCTTGGTTTGGTTTGATTTTTCGCCTTTGGGAATGGTGCAGTTTCCAGGAATATGTTCCCTAGTACATTTTACGCAGCGAAAGGGCATTTGGCAGTTGCTTGAAACATGCCCGATTCGCTCACAGTTATGGCATTGGTGGATTCTGTTCGTTGCTATTAGGGGCTCTATTGTAATTTTACAATTTAGAAGAGTTTTAATATTAAATATTGCTTTTAAAGTTGGGGATTTCTCAATCTGGACCAGCCATAAACTTTTTTTAAAGGGTTTTACTGTTAATATGTTTAGTCCTGTGTTGGCTTCCTCGAGCGCGGATTTTACTTCACTTTCTGTGAAGTTTTCTTGTGGCAATTTTTTTATGACCACATTGTATGGTTTTAGTTCATTTGGTGTGTAGGAATAAAAGTGTTTATTGTTTGCAATTAACATAGATTTTACTTGCATAAAATGTTCTAATGCGTACACAATTATGTGAGTAATGTTTCTATTAATTATGGTTAGTTTAAAATGCTCTGTTTTTAATTTCTGTCAGTTCTTTGACTGGCGTATTATATGTGGTTATTAATGGTATTTTCTTGTTCTTTTTTGTGTGTGTTGTGTTGTTGCTTATATCTGTTGCTGTATCTACGCCCATGACATCCTTCGTTTGGGTTTTGGTTTGGAGATTGATTGGTTTCTTTTCCTGACGTTTGTTTTTCCCTTTAAAGCTGGGAAATCGTGGTCTTCCGCTGTCTAATCATCCTGGGACAATGGCGTGAATCTGTTTCCATTGAGAACCTTGACCGTTGCTTGGATGCCGAGCTGGTTTAATTGGCCTTGTATAGCATTCGCCTCTTTTGATTTCTTCGGAGATTGCATTGGCGTGATTGGGAATTTGACTGAGTCGTAATTTCTTGAAGTGGTTTGAATATATGGTGAATATGATGGTAATGCGTTTTTGCACGTTGGAGGGCATATTCGATTTGTTTTTGAAATTTGAGTTTATTATCATATATGACGCCTAAATATTTAATTTCTTGTTTTATTTGTATTTCTATGTTCCCGTTTATATATATTTTGGGGCAAAATGCTCTTGCGTTTTTATATAAATCCTTAAGTCTTGGACCTCTAAATAGACAGCCTACACTCTTACTAGCGTTAACTTTAAGTCGCGATATGTAAAAGTATTTGCTAAGTTGATCTAGGTATCTATTGAGATCCATTTCTGCACTTGCAATCCAGGCTCCTGAGGACAATAGTAGAATATCGTCTGCATAGATAAGCGACTGGATGCGTGCAGTCGAACTTGAATTGGGATTTTGGACGAATTGTGGTATGTCGGCAAGGTATATGTCGAAGGCTTTTTCAAAGTCTAGTGCGCACGCAATGGTGGCACGTTGTCTTGCAATGTTATTAAATATGAATTTATTCACTACTGCCAATGAATTATTTATGGAGAGGTTATCTCTGAACCCAAATTGATGGGACTTTAGTATTTGATTTGTGTCAATATGTTGTTTTATTTGTGTAATTAAGACTTTTTCAAATAATAAACTTATGGCAGAGAGGATTGAAATAGGTCTATTTCCTTGCAGACTTTGATGGTTTTGGTTTGGTTTAGGGATTGGCATTACTCTGCTGCGTTTCCAGGCAGTGGGAAAGTAGCCATTGGTTGAGACAATGGTTAAAAAGTATTGCTAAGTGTTTGAGCACAAGTATATTACAATGTTTCAGCAGGAAGTTACTACTACCGTGAGGGCCGATAGTTTTTTTGTTGTTTTTGGATTTGATCCGCTCAAGAAGCTGTTTCGCATTAGTGAAGCCAAGTTTTTCTGAGCCATTCCAATTGCCGTCTGCACTGCGTGTTCGGTCAAAGTTAACAATGTTGGTCCTCAAGGGTGTTTGAATAAGATTCGTAACTTCGCTGTATTCGCTGTATTACGAGTGCTGTTTAAGCAAAGCGTTATTGCATGGCAAGTTATCGTTTTGCTTATGTATTTGCTCAAAAGACCAGGCGACTGCGTTAATATTTTTAAATGTGGACCGCTCAGATCAGATCGGTGATGAGTAGTGGATCTTTTGGGCGCTTTTATAATGAAATTGCGATTAAGTTTTGGTATTTTTATTGATACCGCTTCAATGTAGCCAAGTTGTGGGATATTAATATTTTCGTATTTGACGCCATTTTTTATACAGATGGCTAAAGACGTTCCACAGCTTTCAGAGTTGGGACGCTGCGCTTGTTTTGTGAGTGATGCGCGTATTGTTTGTCTTATAAATTGGTAATTGGTCAGACTTGGTGGGTTTTTACTGCCAAGACGATGCTCGGCGATGAGCATAATGTCTGGCCTATGGTTGTTTAGGCATATGTTTAGTATTTGCCTTTTATATAAGGACACTACAGAGTTAACATTTTGGAATATGGTTTTAATATTATGCATTATTGGGCTATTTGGATAAGGAAGTCTAAAATTAGGGACTGTTTAATTTTCCTAGCATCTGTATTATTTGTTGCTTGGTTTATTGGATATTTTTTGACTATTTTTTGCATAGCATCTATGCAGCTAAATATATCTTTGCCGAAGATTTCGGTACTATCTTTATTCAGAGCTTCAAGGCAAAAGGTTGGTGGTTGTTGGGGTTAACTCTTTTGGATAGATGTTCCCGAAGCTGTTCCCGACCAGCCAGAAACTTTTTTAAAGGGTTTGATTGTTAATATTTTTAGTCCTGTATTGGCTTCCTCTAGCGCGGATTTTACTTCGCTTTCTGTGAAGCTTTCCTGTGGTAATTTTTTATGACTACGTTGTATGGTTTTAGTTCATTCGGTGTGTATGAATAAAAGTGCATTGCTTTTACATGCATAAAATGTTCCAGCTTGTAGGCTATTATGTGAGTTATGTTTTTGTTAATTATGTTCAGTTTGAAATGCTCTGCTTTAAATTTCTGCTGCAACATACCTGTCAGTTCTTTGACTGGAGTATTGTATGTGGTTATTAGAGCTATTTTCTTGTTCTTTTTTGTGTGTGTTGTGTTGTGTTGTTGCTTATATCTGTTGTAGTCGTTGCTGCATCTACGTCCATGACATCCTTCGTTTGGGTTCTTGTTTGGACATTGCTTTGGTTCTTTTCTTGACGTTTGCTTTTTCTCTTTAAGGCCGGGAAATCGTTGTCTTCCGTTTCTATTTTATCATCCTCCTGGGACAATGGTGCGAATCTGTTTCCATTTAGAATTTTTACCGTTGCTGGGATGCCGAGCTGGTTTAACTGGCTTGTACGGCATTCATTTTTTTTGATTTCTTCGGAGATTGGATTGGTGTGACAGGTTTAGATTTTGCTATTAGCTCTCTGAGGTCAGTGAGCTCTTGTAAGATTTTGTAGTATTCTTCCTTTTTTATCCACATTCCTTGGGAATCTTCTTCTTCCGAATATTCATCAAAACTTAATGGGGACGTGGATGAATATCGGGCACGTTTTTCATTATCGTACGCCATATCGTCTTCACTCAGCGATGGCCTTTGCGATTTTTTATTTTTTAGGCACTCCATTTTCAAGTTGTTGTATGGCACTTGCTGCACATTGTGCTGCAGCCTTGACTGCAGGCACGATTTACTTTTTTGTACTTTATTTTCCAAACCTATACGTTTCGTTTTTGTAAAGTTTTGAATTTGATATGTATTGTGAAGAATGAGGAGTACGAGAGCATTCCCCTAAGGCACTGCGCAATATTTTTCTTTCGAAAAGACGAATTTCTTCCATTTGGCTGGACTTAATATTAAACCAGCCTATGTGTCCATGAGTTAAAATAGGTTGGATAAGTTTTTTATAGGCTAGTGATCGTAGTTTTATTAATTGAGAATTTGATTGAGACGGAATTTCTTGAAGTGGTTTGAATAAATGGTGAATATGATGGTAATGCGTTTTTGCACGTTGAAGGGCATATTCGATTTGTTTTTGAAATTTGAGTTTATTATCATATATGACGCCTAAATATTTAATTTCTTGTTTTATTTGTATTTCTGTATTTCCGTTTTTATATATTTTGGGGCGAATTGCTCTTGCGTTTTTATATAAATTCTTAAGTCTTGGACCTCTAAATAGACAGCCTACACTCTTACTAGCGATTATTTTAAATCGCTATATGTAGAAGTACTGAGTTGATCTAAGTATCTATTGAGGTCCATTTCTGCACCTGGTACCTGAGGACAATAGACGAGTGGTTGGATGCGTGCAGTTGAAATTGAATTTTGGTTCTGGTATGTCGGCGAGGTTTGCTTCTCAGCTCCAGTGAAGCTTTCTTGTGTCAATTTTTTTTTTATGAGCACATTGCTGAAAATATTACAAAATTTTTGCTATATCTTTTAAATGATTGATTTCATCAGCAATAATTGGCATCGACGCATTTGTTGTTGACAACAAAACTGTAGCAATGGCTCCGTGTGTTGCCAATATATGTATTTACGCTCTACCATAAAGTAGAAGCTGTTCCATCGTGTTGGCGGTTTCCTGCTACAAAGTGGCTCACGATGGTTTTGCACTATGTGAATAACGCTTTTCTTGAATCTGCCTAATTGAATTTTAGTTCATTTTAGACCACCAACTTTATGGTGTGAGCAAAGCATGGAAGGTTCCGTGTTTTTAATATTGTCTGTAACTACATAAACCGTTTACTCAAAAAGTTACAATCATGGACAAAGCGACCTGTGATGGTTATGAAAGAAACGTTGGCACTTGATGTCCATAAATCACATGTCACCGCAATACATATCATCAATGCCCTTTAAAATCTTCGCCAGTAGGGCTTTTCTTTATTTGGGGTAGCGAGTAAAAAGTCTTATTTCCCGCTACTAATATGAATTTCACTCCTTTAAATTGACTTGACGCATTGCATTTTGTATAAGTGTATTTATGCATATAAAACCTGATACACTTTTAATGAATTTTAAATTCATTCAGTAAATCTAATGATTTATGGTATTCAATATTTTGTAAGTGTATTTTTACACAAAATCGAATAACTGAGCAAATAAAAAAAAATAAAAATATTTGCGGTTTTACAACTTTCACTGATAATCAGCTAAAGTTTCGCATGCAGACATACATACATATGTATGTATGTTTGTATATGTGTACAAGGTACTGTAAGTGCACGTGTGCACGCTCGCCACGCAAAAGTAGCTGTGATGCGCATTAACGCTATCTGATTTTGGTGTACGTTTTTCTCAGAGGAGAAGACATGGGATCTCTTGCAAATTTAATTTGTGCGCACTGTTGCTGTGCGTGCTGTTTGGTTAGTGATGTAATGATTCGAATGCGTATACGATGCATCTGTGTTATCGATAGTTAAAGAACATGTACCACTCGAAGCTGTATCGATATTCCATAACTGTGGAACGCATTTCTGTATGCTTTTACTCATTTGGCACTGATGAACGAGTTGTATTTGTTAAATATTTAAATAAATGAGTAATATAACGACATTGTACAGCAAATTGAATTATTTTGCAAAAGAGCATCAGTGTATACACATGTAATTTATAAACGCGCATTGAACTAAACAATTAGTAACATAAGTTTTTAAGTACTCATATCCAACAATGTACTCATTCGGCTCTGTTTGACAAGTTTTTGTTGCTTAATTATTAAAAGTAATTATTTTCGGCTGCCGCAATACGTTTCTCGTCCGCAACGTACCTACACTTACAACTAAAGACTCATCTATATCGACGGCAACTAAACGAAACAATTATTTAGCCAATCGGATCATTCTGCGAATTTACATCTTCATTTATGCTAAGTATTTGCTCCTTGTGTATGTTGTTCGTGCAGCTCTCCAGCGATGATAACGGGATGAGTTTGTTTAAATAAACATTGAGTAAGTATTTAACTCAGTAGTCGGCCAAATGCTTACAATAAATCGGTGTTTATTTTTTCTTATATTTTTCACTGGCTGCGTGTGTGTGTGTGTGCGTGCGCGTCTGTGTGTGTAGGTGTGCAGCGCCCATTCATCATGTTACTGCGTTTGCCTCTATTGTTAGCGCGTTTTCTACACAATGGACGGCTGCGATTGCTGTTCCTGGGACTCATTCTGTTGCTCTTAGTCTGCATACTGCTTACATATCGATGGCAAACAGATGTTCAGCTCTGCTTCATGGAGAGCGAGCAGACGGAATCGGCATCCAGTGGTCCACTAACAGATGGCAATGCGCCAATTCCACGAATTTTGGAAGATGTGCTATCAACAGAGCCAATGCCAATACCCGGACGGAGCATATTCTTTCATGAGACTAGTTGTCGTAGGCCGAAGCGCAAAAGGCAGCGTCCTGACTTGCAGTACAATATGCTGCAGCTGACGGCTCGGCAGGCTTGCGCCATTGAATCGGCCGCATTGCATAATCCGAATTTTCAAGTTTTCGTTCTATTTGCTGGTCCCACCTATCGGCATTATGTCAACAGCAGCAACAGCGGCGGCGGCGGCGGCATCAGTGTCAACCAGCGACATCAGCCGATTATCGATGCAATTCTCAGCTATAAAAATGTGCATCTGCGACAATTGAATCTTTGGCGCTATGCAGCTGGCACGCCTATTGAGGAATGGCTAAAGGACGGGCGATTGTTTCGCTCAAGGTGAGTTTGAATTTGTCTACGACTAATTGATAATTAAATGTGTTGTGCTTGCAGCTATCTATTCTCGCATATATCGGACTTTTTGAGATTCCTAACGCTATATCGCTATGGAGGCATCTATTTAGATATGGATGTGGTTATGCTGCGCAGCATGGAAGATGTGCCGCCCAACTATACGGGCGCCGAATCGAATACACATTTGGCTGCTGGTGTCATGAGTTTGGCGCCAACTGGCTTTGGCCATGAGATAGCCGAGGCGTGTTTGCAAGATTTCCAAAGGAATTTCGATGGCAGCGATTGGGGTAACAATGGGCCTGGCGTTATCACGCGTGTCGCACAGAAGATTTGCGCCACCAAGGACATTTCGCTCATGCTGGAGGATGGAAAACGTTGCCTTGGCTTCAAGGTATTCGATCGCAATGCATTCTATGCTGTACCCTGGAAACACTGGCGCCACTTCTTCGAACCACAACTGCTCGAACAGACGCTGGCCCATACGAAGGATTCGTTTCTGGTGCACGTGTGGAACAAGCACTCCAAACAGTTGGCCATCAAGGTGGGCTCGAGTACCGCCTATGGCAAGTATGCGGAACAACATTGTCCCAGAGCGTATGCGGCAGCCGGTGATTATTTCTAGAGAGAAACAGAGAGAGATAGAGAGAGAGAGAGAGAGAGAGAGCGAGAGCGCCATTAACTTACAGTTCAACATTACCAAAGAGTTAGGCAGAATTAGGTAAATTAAGTTCGATTTGTTATAAAAATATTTGTTAGCAAAGAGTACATTTACTTAGCACCAAAATGAAAACAAAATAGCAAAACAAAAACAAAAACAAAAACAGCGCGTTCAGTATTTATAAACGAACAAAACATAATTAAATGTGTGAAATAATTAAATTCGAAATATCGAATATGAGTTAAAAAAAAAGAGAAAACAAAGAGAAAAAAGAACAAAACAAAACAAAAATTGTCTATATACTCATGCAGCTTTATATCATTGTAAAACATTACGCTATCAGTTTCAATTCCTGGCTAATTTGTTATCTTTTAAATCTATGTATAAATTTGATAGACGTTTACTTTAATCAGCCAATGCTAATGAATCAGATTATTTTAAGTGACATTTGACATATACAGTTTATAAGTCAGCTTCTGTTTGATAGAGCTTATCATTTTAAGAATCTCGAATCTCGATTGTTTACACTTGATAATCAGTGCTACTTCACTATGCTGGCATTGGTGCTGAGTGTTATCTATCCTGAATCTATATATATATATATATATAAATAAATAAATAAATAAATATATATATATATATATATATATATATATATATATATATATATATATATATATATATATATATATATATATATATATATATATATATACATAATTTATATATATATATATATATATATATATATATATATATATATATATATATATATATATATATATATATATATATATATATATATATATATATATATATATATATATATATATATATATATATATATATATATATATATATATATATATATATATATATATATATATATATATATATATATGTCTATATATGTCCATACTTTAAGAATATAAAACCAAAATTAAACAATTTACATGTATATGTATCATATTTTTTTACTGTCCCATCAAATGGAATATGTGACTATATTATACACACTCAAATTTCATTCCAATAGTAAACAGAAAACCTTTTATATTCGTATCTGTACTTATAGTTCAAAATAATTTCATAACTGAGGTGCAAAGTCGTTTCTGTAGTTTTTCTATGAATGTATACAAAACCTTTATATGTAAAATAGTGCAAATATATCAATCTGCGAATTTCTGTGTATATTCAAAAATAACAAAATTATACTGTAGTCTTTGGGATATGCTTGAATCATTTTTATTTTATTTATAGATATTATTAACAGGTAAGCATCAGGCAGCTGGCACGAGACTACTACATCATACAGTTGATCAAAGTCCAAATAAATTGGTATATATGTACATATATCAACAGGTCAGAGGGCTCTAGTCTAGACTGCTCGGCTAGGACGGACTCTGAACAGTGCGAAGAGCGAATATCACAAACATTGTCATCGTGATTTCAATGGCTTCAGGGCATCTCGAATTGCCTACAATTAAAGTTCACATATATTTCGACACAAATTTGTAATGTGTTGATTAAGGTTAATTGTAATTGCTGCCAGCAGTGCCTTATCGATCAGCGTGCCAAATCCAATAGTTAAATGCCAGCTGAGATCTCTCAACAAATCAAAGCAAACACAATCGATCCATATTCGCTTGGCTCAGGCTCAGGCTCAGGGTATAAACAGCTCTAACTAAAATATTCTTATCACGTTTTAAAACAGAAATGTTTTCCAAATAATGATTATATAATTGCAAATGGATACGCAGGTTTCTTGGAGATTTGCTGCCCTGCGTCGATATGTTATTTAGTGCTTATTGGTTTTGTTTGATACATAATCATTAGGCTATATACACCTAATAGACAGGGGTATGCCTTATGCCATGCTTTAGCAAAGAGTAATCGAATTCGTGCCTAGACCGCTGGAAGATGTGGTGCTAGCGAAACCTGGATGCAGCATATTTTCTTTTTTTCTGGAGACCATCCGCGCAGTGAGCACAAATGCAGAGATGAAACACAACATGTTACAGCTGACGGCGCGTCAAACTTGTGCTTTGCATGGTCCGTTGTGTAGGAAGAACACCTGTTGAGGCAAGGCAACCTACTCAAGTCGAAGTAAGTTAAAACTGAATCTCCACTCTGTAGTCTATTAATTTAATTACTTTGATTTAGATTTCCGATTAATCACTTCTCGGATCTGCTTCGTCTACTAAGTCGCTCTCGCTGTTGTTGTATCTCCTTGGACTTGGAATGTGCCCTTAAACTATGCAGAAGACAAGCAGATAATGGAGTTGTGGCCACAGCAGTCGGCTCATCAACTGCATATGACAAGCATTGTCCTAAAGCGTGGCGACTGCTTTTTGAAACGAATCTGCTGATTTCACATTGAAACGACATCAACGTTGCACCAGAGTTCATATAACAGTTGATGACTATTATGGATTGTAATTTAATTAATATTTCTTCATTTGTATCCATATGTCAACCCGCATTGATCTACAGCAGAATTTAATTATACATACAATAAAAACAGTAAGGAAGTTTAATGGATCTTTAGTGTTTTCACAATATGTACATTACTAAATCGAAATTTGAGTTTGGTTAAAGTAAGGGATTGGCAGGTTAGATGCACTGCACCTGGTTGTATCGCAGGCAGGCGCCGATGTTATCCTCTGCGCTGCCCTTGCCAGCGGCGCCTCCATCACCAAAATGCACGCCTATGTAGAATGGAGTGACTGTGCTCTCGATGCGACAGGGCCAGATGCCTGAGGAGCAAAACTGGGCACCGCAGTGAACCGGTTCACAGCCAGGCAGAGGACCGAAGCCCGTGCCAATGAAATCCTCAATGATGCAGGGCATCGTTATGCGATCCGTGCAAGTGCTAAAGAATTGACGTGACTGACGATGGCGGCGTTGCTGTAGTTGCCTGAGGCGTAGGTCAAGAGCGCTGCGCAAGAAGCCCAATAGATCGAATCCACCCGAGGGTGTTGCGCCACCCACTGGCCGTGGACGCCTTGAGACGCCAGGCTGCGCCGTAGTGACAGCATTGTTGCTCTCGTCCCCCTTAGAGAAGAAGAAGAAATTGTCGTCTTCGTTCCAACCAGAACCCTCGGCATCGTCGTTAGCGGGTGATGATGATGATGACGTTGATGGCGTTTCACTTGCAGCCGTGCTTTCGTCCATAGCTGGCATAACGCTTGAACGCAAAGGCATTGATGTGGTCATGGCTGCTGTGCTGCTAGCTCCACTGGCAGCAGCACCAGCAGCTGTTGTTGTGCTGGCATTGCTCGACATGGGCGCCTCAGTTGTACTGCAATTGGCCAAATTGTTAATAGCTTGTGTTAGATTAGGCCTAATCGTAGTCGTAGCTGCTCTGGTCGGTGTAGTAGCTGCGGTAGCTGTAGTTGCTGTCGTCGTTGCCGTGGTTGCCGTGGATGCCATTTGCATCTGTGCAGCATTCGATGAGGTGCTAGCAGTGCTTGCCGCATTGCTCATTATGGACATAAATGATCCACCGCTACCGCCGCCACCGATGCGAAAGGATTGCTCATCGCAGGGCTGATATATGATCGAGCACATATCGGACTCCTGCCGCACACAGATCCGGTAATGCTGATTGGCCAAATGCCTGCCATTGTCGGCAAAATTAAAAGTCTGCATAATACCTTCCACACCAGTATGATATTGCAAACAGCCAGCCGGTGCACGCTGACTAAAGGGTATTTGCGTTACCCGAATCTCCCACAGTCGTATGGGCAGAAAGCGTGTGCTCACATTTATGTTGATCTCAATGAGCTGCTCCATGTCGCTGTTGCCATTAGCTTCGCTAATGCTGGCATTAGCTGGCGGTCGAAGACTTCCATACAATGTTGACTGACGCGGCAAGGATCGAACTCCCACATCATAGTATACTGAAGATGATATATATTTGAGATTAGATGTAGATATTTTCATTTCAAATGGCATGGCGGGCTGAGCGAACCCATAAATTGAATTGCATCTGCTGTACTCACAATGTTGTCCATTGTTTTGGCCACAAAGCGTTAGAGGTCCACTGGGGCCACCACTGATGTTGAAGACATCGCCATCGCAGACACCGGTGCGTCGATTGGGTTGGCCCAGCGAGAAATGATAGAGATCAAGGCGCAGCTGACTAATGTCTTGATTCATTATTTTCACCTTGAGCTGGCAACCAGTGAAATTGCTCGGCATGAAACTGGGAAACTCTGGCGACACAATGTACGTCAGATTGTTGTTGATAGTTCCATTGCAGGTGGCCACAAAAACGCAGCATACGCCAAAGCTCATGGCGCATTCGCCCTTGGCCTGTCCACCCTTCTGACGGCATTCGTACGCGTTCAAGCAATTGCCCAAACGTCGACCATCATTCGATAAGCACTCCCCATCCACGGGCACTGCAAACAAATGTATTACTGGAAAACAAAGAAAAATCTGTTCTTTAAATTTCATTTGATAATAATTAAACATAATTAACTTGTAAACTTTCTTTTCATATCAGGATTTATCTTTATTTATCTATATTTTCAGTTATTTAGAAAATAACTGCCAATTTCGCAGTCTTATTTTTATATTTTTTTTCCCACTCAAACTTTTGGTAAGTCTAACGTGTTTCTCCAGGTCTTTTTTTAAGATTGACCTTGACCCACATACCTTTGGGATATCGATTGCTGTTGCTATTGATTTGTTGATATGTTTTATTATCGTTCCAATCACTGCTTGATGCCAGCCTGTATGCTTGCTGTAGCAACAATTCCTCATGTGCTGCATGCTCCGCGTCGTCCTGATCATCGATTATCTCTAGCTCCATTTGCAGCTGCTGATCGGTAGTTTGAGCTTGCAAATCGGCGCTCCAGATATCATAATGATGCATGGGTGGCCAGGCAGATTCATTTGCTGCTGTAACTGCCTCCAAAGTGGGCGCTGCCTGGCACAGCTGAACGTTTAAGCAACATGTGAGAATGCTAACAAACAGCAGCAGTAGCAGCAGCAGCAGCAGGTTACAAGAAGTCACAACACCAGCTTCACTACAACCGGCTGGTCCAGCAAACACAATAACTTTCTTTTTAGTGGAACATCGTAATAAGCTAACAATTTTATTACACTTGCTTGGCGGCAGCGGGGGCAGAACGTTAATGATTGGCCATGCCATGGCCAATGCCAATGCCAATGCTTTGGCTTACAGCTTTTGCTCCTTTAACTGCGTTTCGCTTTTGCGCGTGCGCTCCGTTGCGTTGCGTTGCTCAACGTTAAGTGTGCAGCCGGCTGTAGCTTTGGCTTTGGTCACCAGCTCCCAGCTGTCCAAGTCAGCTTAGACACTTTGTTGCATTGCTGGCCTGATCAGCTTTCCTCTCTCTCTCTCTCTCTTCTCGTTTTGGGTTGCTGTTGTTGTTGTTGCTTGAATCTGTGCTAATTTCTATTTTCTATTCTCACCAATGTGCTCCATATTCTTACTGCATTTGGTGATCTGATGATATTTCCATATTAGCAGGCCGTGAATTAGCTGAAATTGGGTTGGTTTCGCCTTGCATTTGTGCTGCATCATGGCAAATGCATTTGTCGTTGTCAGTTTGGTGTTTAGTGAATGAATGCAAAACAGAGGCAAACATAATCAGGTTAAACAGCTCTTTGAGTAACTTACACTTGCAGCAACAGCAGCAACAACAACAATGAGAAACACAAACAAGTCTCTAAGCAGCGTAAAGCTCAACATAGAAAGTTGACAAGTTCAGCGAGGAAAAACTGTATGTAAATAGTGACTTGACTACTCTAGAACTTTTCAAACATCATCGCTAATATAACTAATCTTAGCTTTACTTAACTTTATATTAACATTCACAAAGTTAAGTGCTTCATTATTGCCTGAGCGTCAGCTTAGCAAAACTCTTGAATATCTAAATAACAAGAGATCATTGCTCATGGGTTTCATTGGCCAATTGGACATCATGAAGACGTCTTTTTTTATGACCTGATATCATTGTTATTATTCATACATATTCTCAAAGTGTAGGAGAGCTTTCATAATATTGTGATTCTTTTAGCTTCACCTTTGATTATTCATTTGACTTTCTTTACAGATAGATCAATAAATTATGTGTTCCGGTCTTTAAAAATACCCATTTCAGACAGTGGACGAGTACTAAGCAGACTTTCGTTGATCTTTCAATATAATTGAATAATTTGTTAAAGACTCTTATTAATTTTTGTATTTGTGCAGTTATGTCTTAGTCATTCGAAATGATATTGCCGACATTTAATATTCCTCCTATATTTCACTTCACAATATATTAGATTGGAGTCCTAGACTGAAGAATTAGTATTCAAACCATACGATCACGGGCACATTGCAGCTCTTCAATCTTTACTTATTCAAGTAGTACCACATGAAAGTGTAACAAAGTGCAACAACATAAGCTTTATGGAATAACTACAAAAATTTGAACAAGTTCTAAATAGGAAAAGACAAACTCTCTTTTATATAGAAATATTTGTTGAGTTGTATTTAAGGATATGCCCGTGCATTACTGCACGAGACTTTGTTAATTTAAGATAGGATTGATTTGTAACATTAGCAGTGTATGTAAAATATAAAAAAATAACAGTCAAGGATTATAAAACATAGGTATTTTGAGTATTTCTTTTTGTTTGTTTGTTTGCTTTTTTTGTTTTGTTTTAAATAAAGCGCTTAATCTTAAGTCATAGTTTGAACTTTGTACAATGTGTGTGTGTTTTTTTTTAGTAAGTGTGTTAGCCAAGTTTTGTTGTAGGTGTTATTTGATGATAATCTCGAATGCCTATAGTGGCTCTAGGGCGGTGGGACCGTGTGGACTCCCTTCCAGCTTGCGCCAGACAACGTTGCACATCTCGCGCACCAGCGCCTTTTCGCCATCGTCCATCTGGTCGAGGGCACAGCCCGCCAAATTGCCCAAACGATCACGTTCCAGCTGCTCCCTCACTTCCAAGACTTGCAGAGCCCTAACCACAGCTTCCGGTCGACCAGAAATGGGCTCGGGCAAGGCGGCAGCAGCCGCCGCAGCTGCCGCCACCGCCTGACTGATGTCCTGCTGTGTGTGTGTGCTGTGTGGCGAGGGCGCTAATTTGGCTGATGCTGCTGTTGCTGTTGTTGCTACTGCTGCTGCTGGTGTTGGTGCCTGTGGCTGTTGCAAATTAGCCGTTGGCGTTGTGCGTTCCTCCTCCAGCTGCTGTATGCGCCGCTCCAGCGAGCGTACATATTGCAAAGTCTGATCGTTGAGCGTGTGGGCGTTACGCAAATCCTGCACAGAATTTAGCAGAGCATTAGATTGAAACTTTGAATGAAGTCTATTATTTATTTATATATGATTTACCACTTACCGGCAATTGCCTTTGTTCCGCATAGTTGCGCAGCGCTGTGATTGTCTCGTCCGCGTTGGTGCTTGAACTCGATCCGTCTCCATCATCGCGCAGTGCGTTACGCGTGGCCGCGCCGCAGCCAGCACAGAGCGCATTGGCAGCCACATGTGCACGCTCCTCATCCAAATACAAGCAAAGCTCCTTCAGCTCCAGATTGTCGGTGATTAGCTCCTGCTGTTTGTCATCCAACTGACGTAATTTATTCTGTCAGGTATACAATATGTGTATTAAATATATATACATATTAATACATATTTGTCAGCCTATGTTAATTTTAGATTTTATTTTTCATTTAACGCACCTGATAGGCAGCCACTTCTTGGCGCATCACACTGGCCGTATAGCGTCCAAAGCGTTGCCATTCTCGTGCCAGCTTGCGACCCTTTTGGCGATCATCGTCCAGAAAGCAGCACAAGTCACGTAATTCCTGATTGTCATCCAGCAGGCGCTGATTTTGTTCTTTCAGCGCGCGGAGCTCATTTACCAGGGACTTTTCGAAACCAAAAAGAGACGAAAATTATTTTAATGTTCTCATTTTTCAAGTAGTCAAAGCAACCATTACCTGTAGTTGACGATTCTGTTCGATTGTTAATCGTCCGCCGTTGGCCGTTGGAATGCCTGTGGCCACGCTGGACGTGACCGAGGCACTGGGCGACGGATGTTCCTGTTCTTGTTTGCGCACAAACTTCAGCATGTCCTGTTGTGCCTTGCTGGACTGTTGATGCTGCTGATGCAGATGGCGCGTCTGTTGTTGTTGCTGCTGCTGTTGCTGCTGTCGCTGTTGTTGTTGCTGTTGCTTAATAGAGTCGGGTATGTAGATACTGCTTAGCTGTGGTATATCCGGCGGATATTTCAGCGGCAAATGTGGCTTCAGTATGCCGCCGCCTGACCCCGGCTGCGGCGGTGGCTGATAGCGTGGCGGTATCGAATGTGCAGGTGCTCTTAAATGCGCTGCCTTGAGAGTTGCCTGTTGTTGCTGCTGCTGCTGTTGTTGTTGTTGCTGTAGTTGATAGAAGCTGCGACGCGTCGCTGGCAATTCCTTAGAATTGCTAAGAAGCTGTTGTTGCTGTTGCTGCTGCTGCTGCTGCTGCTGTTGTACAGGCAGACGCGATACTGTATGTTGCTGCTGTTGCAGCGTTGAGTGTTGCTGATGTATTGTGGCCACAGTTTGCAGCTGATGCGACTGCCCGGCTGGTGCTGCTGCTGTTGGTGTTACTGTTACGCTTTGGTGCGCTGCTGCTGCTGCTGCTGCTGGCAACAATGAGCGCCTCTGCTGTAATTGTTGTTGTAGTTGTTGCTGCTTACTAATTGCTGTTGTTGTAGCTGTTGCTGCTGCTGTCGTTTTGTGCACAATTTTGTCAACGCTATTAATTTTTATCAAATTATTGCCTAAAGTGCTCGACGCTCCTGTTGTTGCTGCTGTTGTTGTAGTCGTTGCTGCTGCTGCTGCTGCTGCTGCTTCTGTTGCTAATGCCTTTTGCTGCTGTTGCTTTTGTTGTAAATGTAGCTGTTGCTGTTGGTGTTGTTGTTGCTGCTGTTGTTGCTGTTGTTGATTGCCAGACATTTTAATGTTGGTTCCTTGTTCGTTCACTTATTATTGTTGTATTTGTTGTTTATGCGATTTAAGTGTCTATGCCCTCGGCGCCATGTTGCGTAGTCTCTGCAAAAATGAAACGATAAACAAATAAGTAGGAGAGTGTGCTAGGTGAGTGATCGACTAGACGTTACCCTGTACTCTGAATCAACGGGGAATCTTATTCTAAAAAGAGTCCACAAATTCAAGTTATGTGGGAATATGATATATGATATTTTATACTATAATGAATTTAATCTCCAATTCGATAATTTAGCAACTGCAATATATATAATGACAGAATTATGGCTTACTTCTCTCCTAGTCTCTCCCTCACATACATATATGCTGCATATAGTCTTTGACATGTGACATGAGCTCAGCATACTCGTCATACCCATTATTCACAATTTTGATGGGTATAAAAACAGACGAAGCATTAGTGAAAACACATAAATTGGCTGCATGGAAAAACAAAGAAGGAAACAAAGTAAGCTATAAATCAGGGCATTGTAAAATGTAACTTATGCGACATTAAGGGGCACAGCCGCATGTCGTTTCTATATACATATACTCATATATAATAATTAAACTGTCATTAGGCGGCTCCGCTGATAGAAAGTGAAATGCACATTTTCCGCAACAGTGCTGCCACGACACAACACACACGACACACACACACGTTCCACATAAATGCAAAGAGTCGCAAAATAGTTTCCTAGACGAGCAGCTAAATGCAACGAAGCGTCGTAAATTTCAACGACTCCCAACTGATGGAAATGTCACTGTCACTGTTCTTGTTATTGTTACTGTGACTAAACGCCGCCAAATGCATCAGTCTTGATTGCCGGCTAAATGTTGGTTTCCGTTTCTGGTTTGGAAACTGAAAGCCAGTTGGCAGCCGTGCTATGCCGTGACTATCTCTCCATCTGCATCCCATTCATCTTGATTCGAAAGTGAAAACATAATGTATGCGCTGATAAATTCTGCCTTCGTGAAGTTGCTATTTCTATTTTCTATTTCAATTTCTATTTAGACTAGAATATTTAGCATTCGGATCAGTTGTGGCGTTAGCAGTCAGCAGCTGTATCTTTCACAGAGTACCTCGTTTCTGAAGCCAACAAGAAGATTGGCCGGCCGCAGTTGGCAAAAGAACAATATTTAATAGAAACTATCTATAGTAATAGTTATAGAAACTATATATAGTTATTACTCCATTGTGAAAGATAAACATAATGATCGTACGCTTAGAACTAGAATTCCCACAAGTTTCATTGTAGATCCACCCCCGCAGCATGGGAAACCGGTTCGGATAATTTCGCGGCTCAACACCTCCTCCGGCAAAAAGAGTGTGGGCTCTCGGACTTTGGCTGTAGCTGAGAAGATTCTTCGCATTAAAAATATTACAAATTACACCAATTTAAAGTTTTGTGAAGAAAAAGCCATGCGAGACAACACCTAGGGAGTAGGTAACTGCAGCCTAAATTTCGTCAACTCCATAATAGATCTTGAAAACTATTAGTGCGTTAAATTTTGTATTATTCTATATCATTTAAGATGTACTATATAAGGTTTAACGACCTCAATAAATTACTATTAGGTTTTTTACAATTACTTTCATTTTTTTTTTAATTTTCCATTTAAATTTTCATTGAAAACTGGTAAATAAAACCGAATCAAACCAAGCAATATTCACTATAACATAATGTTTTTCAGCATAAGGTTCACTCTTTTATTTTTCAGCGCAGTAGTAGACGCTGGCTCTGAAAGGCTGAAGGGGGGGGGGGGGGGAGGGCCGTACGAATCGCACCAGGCATTGGCATTTCCGACCGTAGTCGACCCCAGTGTCTTCTTCAATGAAATCGACCCCAGGTGCAAAAGCCCAAGCCCGGGCTGACGCTGGCTCAGATTCAGATTCAGAGTCAGGCCACGACAAGGCAATCAAAAGAAACAAATCTACAGCAACAACAATGAGAGTAATATTTGTGCTCATTAAGCGTAACTGACACACGAAGTTTTTTTTGCTGTTGTTGTTTTATATTTTTGTTTTAGGGTTTCATCATTTCGCAAGTGGCCAAAATCTACGGATTCTGTGTCTGTGTCTGACTCTGAGTCTGACTCAAGCATACATATGTTTTCAGGTATGTAGTTATGTATAAATCTGGTGCTGGTGCTGGAGCTGCCGCCCCCTGCTTGTGGCTTTGCGAGCGGGAAGAGAAGTTGAAGTTGACGCTAAAGTTGTTGGCTTCTCGCATTGTTTTTACGCTTTGCTTTTGGCAAATTTCAGTTTCGTCTGCGGCTCCAGCAATAAAAAACAAAAAACAACAACAGCAACAACAACGCCAAAGAGAGTCAAAGAGCGATTGCTATTATTTTAAGGTAATTCGATGATTTACAGCAGTTGCTTTGTCTTTTGTTAGTTGTCTTTCAGAATGCTCCGGCTCTGGCCCTCGAGTCGATGTGTGGGGCAATTCCAACCAAACAAAAAACAACAGCAAATTTGCAAGCCAATAACAGCTAAGAACATTGCAATCGGGTGTAAACGACTGCACTGTTCACAGCCCTATTTATAAATGAAAATAAATATATTGGCTTTTGAGTTTCTTCTTGTCCAGGAGTGTAACTACTCCTCAGCTCAGGCTGAGGCAAGTCTTATTTTTGGTTACTTTAAGCTGAACTAGGAATAGAATATTTATGTGCAAATATAATTATGTTAATAGATATAAAAAGGCGTGGCAGATTTTTGAAACAAAATCGATTTCGGTAACTCCTTCAGTTTACTTATTAACAGTATTACGCTGGGAAGATAACCAATCTTGAAAGCGAATATACTCTTCATCAATTTGTAAGTGAAGTATAACAAAGGGACAGTCTGTCAGACTGGCCGCTTGCAAAGTCTGCCTGGCCAGGCCCTGCCTCTCAGTCTGTTGGCTGCATTCTTTTGTTGTTTCGTAATGGCAACGATGCCGTTTGCTTCTTTTACTGTAATTTTTGCATACCCAGCAAACAGGGGAAGCGGTTACAAATGTTACCCCACGCCATTGCCTTTGTTTGTCAGCGCAGCGTCTTTCACTCTTTTGTTTCGTCTGCTCTGCGTGTAAGTTCTGGCAATGAAGCGGCTGCCCAACAGTTTGGCGTTTCACACCTGCTTTTGTTTTTAGGCGGGCGCAATCCTATTTAACGCAGCTGTTGCTCTGCTCCAGGAACTGCGTTTCTCTATTAACCTGACAAGTTGATAGCTATAATGGCTTTCTGTAAAGGGTGTGAAGGGAGCCAGCCCTATCTATGATATGGCAGCTGTTGTACATTTGTATTATAAAATTTATTGCCCAACAATTTACAGCATGCACATTTTCTCAGCTGTAAAAGGAGCAGTCGACAACTTTGAGCAGCACTTTCGATGCCATTCTCTCCTACAGCCGACAACGGCAATATGTGAAGGTATGCAATGAGCAACTGGCTTGCGCTTTCACCTTTCCAGTGCTAGCAATCACTTGCACACTTGTTTAGCGCTTGCCACACAAATCGCTTTGTTATTAATTGCTTGCCTTTGAGTAAGTGCTATATGAGCAGGTGCCAAAGGTCAAACAGAGAGACAGAGAGAGAGAGAGAGAGAATCATTAACGAAAACTTGTTTCATTGAAAAATACAACAGCCTTATGACTTCTTGTTACATGTCATTTGTTCTTGCTCACACCGAAGTTGTTCAGCTTTCCACACATCATTAAGATAAGCTTTTTCTCTTACTCTTTACAGTTATTGGACTTTCATAATACCGTCAGTTTCTGGCTAGCTTGTGTTAGTGGTTTGCTGGGTTTTTAACGTAGTTGCAATGGTAAATCACTTGGCTGCTGCTGTCTTGTTCACAACTCTCATATTATTACCATAAGCGTTGACTCAGTTCGTACAAATTGCCCAATTACATTTCGACTCTGTTCTATGTGTGTAGTCATTTCGCTCTACTTTACGTCAGATTTAATCACTTGATCCAGTTTTTATGGAAACCTAACTAATTCCTATCTATTGAACTAGCTAAGAACATTTGATTCAGACTGCTTGGTTTATAAACAAAGTTTTCAATAAGTATATTGATCAGTTAATGATCAAATACCTTCGATAGTTAACTAGAAATACTGAAGTTTCGTATTTATCACGCTCCAGTTGGGGATTGAGGTCTAGCTCTAACAGAAATATTCTATGTTTCAGCTTTCTCATATCAATAGTGCACAAATAAATAAGATCAGCAGATCTATATGAAACCTAGATACAGTAATAATCCATATATGGAAATTATTGTCATTACGTAATCGCTGTTGAGCATAAATAAAAAAGTGATTATTTCAGTGTACCTAATACTCATTTAGTTAGGTCTTCAAAATATCTGACAGTCGGCATGTTTAGCCGAATCTTTTTTTTTTTTATCTAAATAAACTTTTTTCAACGAAGCTTGAAACAAGTGTTTAATTAAGGAAATGAGCAGAGCCCAAAGAGAAATAAATACGAATGAGCTCACACACATCAATTTTAAGCAAAATAAGACAATTCGTTGATAAATAAAATAAGAAAATAAATGCGTATATGAACGCACAGGCATATGCTGAAACTGTACTCAAGGTTAAGAAATCTCTTTAAAAAAAGCACACGCACCGGCTGTGAGACGGATAGCTTTTTTTTTTTGGTTTTTTTGGAAGTGATGACAAGCAACAGCAAAAGCAATGGCAACAGAGAAACAACAACAGAAACAACACGGTCACGGCGACGGCAACGGCAACAGCAACGACGCCGATGTCGAGAAAACCACAAGTCATGTGGGTTAAGTACACTTACTTAACAACACAATTCAAAACTGACCGCGCGCACAGACAATGAAATATGTAATGAAAGGTAAAGCTCAGCTCAGCTCAGCTCACGACGGCGACGGCGACGGCGACGGCGACGGCCACGGCGACGACAGTAACAGCTAACCAGCCAACAGCCAAAAGCCCACAGCAATACTTGAAAAAGCCAATTGCAAGCGTGTGCGAATAGGATCAGCCAGGGTTGGCAATTTCATTTCAAGCCTATCCACATGTGTATGTCAATAGAAGCTCGAAAATGGCAGTAAATTTATATGTTTTCATATACATATCTAACTAGAGTAGTCGAGTAAACCTTTATGTATTTATGTAAATTGTGATGCATTATTTTGTTTCAAGTCTCAGTTAGTTTTATAAAATAATTTGTTAACTCTTTTAACAACAAAGAGTATTACAAGAATTTTTGCATGCAAGAGTATTACATAGAATTAAGCATACGCTTAAAGCTTTGGTTTGGCAACCCTGATCTGATCTAAGCCGACTTTAACAACCACCCACACCGCGCAAGGCAAGCCGGCAAGCAAACGCACGAAAATGTGACAAGAAAACCCGCACAGAAAAAGGCAAAAGCCAACCCAAGCCAAGCCAGACAGAGACAAACGATACACCCACATAGACCCACACAGACAGGCATTCGGAGTCCAACCGATGCTGACTGCTCTCCCAAGCCATACGCTTCATTGCATTTGCGTTGCGTTGCGTTGCGTTGCACGCACCAAATACGAGTAGTTGATGTATCTTTAGGTTTGTATGTTTCTATTTCTATGCATATGTATAGATGTACCTAGTTGTCTATCGTTCGAAATGTTGCTCGAAAAACGCCTTCGTCGCTTGTATCGAATGACAAATGACAATATAACATCGCTTTTGGTGCTTGCTGTCGCCATCGCAGACAATCAGCCAAAGTTTTCATGAATGAACTTTGCGACGCAAACAAAAGGAAGCGACACAGACAGCGAGAGAGAGAGAGAGAGAGAGAGAGAGAGAGAGAACGAAAGAGAGACTCGCAAAGCCAGCCAGCCAAATCACATCTCGGCGAGTGGCTCATTTATCAATTGATGCTGGCTAAAGAAGGAGGAGGAGCCATAAGACGATTAAATTGCACGTGACACCGTGACTGGAAAAGCCGCTAAATTTATCAATCACTGAACCGTGAGCATTAAGCGTTGGCTCACACAAATTCGTAGAAGAATGAAACTAATTGAAAAATGATAGTTTCTGAAATGAATGCCCGCGATTGTAACCTAAATCAAACATTTGAGCAACCAATTAATTAGGCATTTTAAACGTGGCTATAAAACAGCGTCACTTAAAAGACCACCCACGATTCCATTTCAATTTTGCTTTTTATTTTTATTTTTATTTTTCAAGATGTTAGTTAGTTTGCTTTATGCTAAACCATAAATGTCACCATAAAAGGCACGTGTGTAGCGCAGTGAGCACAACAACAAGCTAAACGAAATTTCGAAGTTTCCAAATCTGGGAGCCGCAAGCGAATTAAAAGCTCTGCCAAAGACCATCTAAAACGCATCAAAGTTGAACAATGATGCGAAATGCAGAGACTGTGCTGTATACTCGTTAAACCTAAGCTAGAAGCTCAACTTGAATTTTTCTTTTTATCTATTTACCTTCTCTACGTATTTCAGTATAAATATAGTCATATAAAAAGGATAAGATAAAGATAAATATTTAAATTATTCTAAAAACTTTTCCAATTTTAGCTTGGCTGTTAATCCTCTTACAGCAGTTCTCTTAATGCCAAATATCACGGCATAAAAAGTAATTCCAAGTGCTGCCCACATCTGGGCTTCAAATTCGAATTCCGTTTAACTCTGAGCAAACTAATTTTGGTCAATATACACACAAACTGACATATGTGTGCGTGAGTGGTAGCCATGTAGGGCTTAGCTCTTTCTGATAAAGTCATTTATGCAAATCATCAATATCGAAAGTGGATAGTAGAAAGTAGGCAACGGCAACGGCAGCGGCAACGGCAGCGGCAACAAAACACTAAACAATTGACCCATTCGACTCATCAGCAGCTTGATAACATTGGCATAAAACATTTTTATGTTACTTGCAGCAGCCCTTTTCCAATATATGAGCATGATTATTATAAAATAGAGAGATCCCTAACAAAAAAAATTAATATATTTAATAAAAAATTTCAGTTAACAAGCGACAGTGATCCCTAAGTAATAAATACTCTGTATCCAGTCCGTAACATATTTGTGAGTAAACATAAACAAAACTGTGAACGAAACTAGGTATATATTTTTAATGAGGGTCTAGTTTATCAAGGCTATGCGCCTTAACTACGTTCTTTATGCTGTAGTTCGACTGTATGTAGAAGGTAAACAAATTGGTATACGGCAAATGATTAACGACAAACTATAAAAGGCACTTAGTCTCCTATAATCAACCAGATAAGCTCTGGATTTCAAGGCAGTAAAACTATATTTATTGACTACTGCTTTGTAAAATTTTAAATAAATTTGATTGCAGCAACTATACCCAGCTGGGAGAGCCCACAACGTTTAAGGCTTTTAGCTCTAATGGTTTCTGAGATTGGCGCAATCATAAAGTCGCGCACAGATAGATCAACGCAGCGCTCGATCAAATTTGAAAATTGATTATATTTTGGTATTTATTTATTAGTTTATCGACAATACACAAATTCGTCTTTTAAGCCATTAAATTGCTGAAATCAATATTTTCCGGTCACACTCGTCAGTCAATAACTAAAACTTTTTATGGAGCTGCCACACAGCGAACAACGAACAGCGTATTTTGCAGTCAGCAAGGCCCGATTGCAGCATTCATATTTTGTTTTTTTTATTACAAATTTAAATATTTACATAATTTAAATGGCAACGTCTTTGGTTTCTCGCTATGTTGAGGGCGTGGTAATGAGTTTTGCCAACAGTTTTTTCCTCTCAGGTTTAAATTCGAAAGTTACAACAGTTTTGAAACTACTTCGATACCCTTTGCTGTGGCTATTATAATCATTAATGGAAGTGTTAGAAGATAGATGTTTCAATAATATATATTTCTAAGCATTAAAATATAAGATAAGACAAAAAATGATTTTATTTTGCATTAAACTGTTCTAGTTATTGACCATTTCAAAAAATCTGCAAGGGAATTGAATATTGAGTCATGAGTGTACCACATTCTATAGATATATATTAGTTAGGGTACATAATATTCGGCATAGTATGGCTATATAGTATGGCTATTCTCTCTGGCTGTTTCAATGCCTGAATACATAATATACAGCTAGTTTTTTGTTTTACTTTGTGGATTTGAATTTTTCAAACTGTTCGTCATGAAATCAAGAAGTTATTGGCTCTGGCCTCACTTTGCCAGTCGTAAAATGAAATGACGCCAAACACAATAAACAGCGCCTAGGAATGGAGATTTGTGCTATTTGTAATGCGCGCCAGTTATTAGGGGATTGGTTCGACGTAGCCAACGATCAACAGTATAGAAAACTGCGCATTATTAGATCACATGATCTTGGCAAGAAGGGAGTGTCTTACAAACCCATGCAAAAGTGAGATATTCTTAGCTATATATGTATATATATATAAATATATATATATGCATACAAATCACATAAATGTTAACTGGACTAGAAACACATATGATTGATTGGAGACTCGTGATCATTGAGCAGAACATTGAAAAAGAAAATCAAATGATTGCAAACAATTGAAAATTACAATCATTCCCTGAACACATGTCAAATTGCATGAATCCGTTATAGGCAATATAATCATTAGCAAAGATATTTGAAATTAAATTAAATTATACTTTTGTAATATTCAATTTTGATTTTTATGAAGAAAGATCTATTCTTTAGCCCTTATAGCATTTGAGCGAGTCAAAGTCTACATCAATACCGATCAAGATAAGTGTGTTTATAATTTATGGGGTTAGAAAAGATTTTGTTTGTCTGTTTCATTCCATGAAACTCTACCATTTTCAATGGGACAAGGGTATAAAAAACACATTACGTAAGCATTAGCGCAGACTCTCCCTGGCTGGCGACCAGATTTTCACAGTTCATAGCGCGCGTGAACAAACTATAAAATACAACAGGCAACATAGTCGGGCACGCATGCGCAATAAATGCCACTGGCAATGGGCAATATCAATGCAGGCCAATTAATTTTCTATTAATTTTCCTCGTTTTACTCTCTTCTCTGTTCATTGAGGTAAAGAGAGTATATAGGTTTTATGCTTCTCTTAACTTAGTTGAATATTAATGGAAAGTAACAATTTTGACTTTGAATTTAGTCATATTCAAGAAAGTTTAGCTTTAACTTATTTCGGCATTTCGATCAACTGTTATGACATTCTTAGCTGAGTATGGCGCAAACGGTTACACCCGACCACTGTTAAGACGTAGTAACAATGCCATTAAAGCGGAAATCATTAAAATGGTTATAAAGATTGTGCGCGTGTGTGCGTTTGTCGGGAATTCTATTTCCTTTACTAAACAAAAGCCGCTTACGCGACGTGTTCAATTCATATTGAAGCATAATGCGGCCGGTCGCCTTTGAGCGACAGAAACTTCCGGATTCGAAAGATTTGTAATGCAATTAAAGGACGCCCAAAGAGCTATGTGGATGCCAACATATATGAATTCAGATTAATATAAACTAATATATATTTAGATGTAAATGTATTTTAAATACGAAAATATAAATAGCCTCTTACACAATATTGATCTAGATCTACAGAATATATATATAGCTTGCTTTATACCTAAAGCCTTACTTGAAGGCAAAATTGTTTACTTTCTGTCTCAAAGTCCCCAGAGATCTAGTTAACCTTTTCGACGCAGCTTTATATAAAGTCAACTTTATCAAATTAATAATATACTCTTCAGCTGGCAAAAAAAAAAAAAGAAAAAAGAAAAGAAGTGTACAAAATCTGGGCAATCTGGGCAAGTAATTTAATACGCACGCAACAATTTATATGAAACCACTGAACCATGGCTGATTCAAGTTGAAAGAGGGAATTGTGAATCGTCTTTCAACAGCTGTGCCACGCTCAAAACTTGGCTGAAGTCTTGTCGGATGCTGTGGCTGCTTGATTTTAAATCCAAGTCACACTAAGGGTATTAATGAACGTAGATTGTTGCTCTGGTATTGAGCAATGGAGCTGTAGCCGGTTTTCATTATCGTTGCAAATTGAATAAGTCATAAAATAAAAAAAAGAAAAAAACAAATGGGAGGTGAACGAAATTGATGTGCAGCTTCTTGGCCTGCACACATAACGCATACTTAAAGGGCCGCACGTTATCGAAAAGGGCAGGCTAATAGCGACCACAGATGCAGAATTGTGCGAACGCACGCTTCATTGCTGCAAGCCTAGCCAACTAACGACAACAAAATGCTGATGGCACAAATTATAGCCAAGAAAGACTATGGCAATCTGCAGCTGAAAGCAGTGGCAGTGGCAGTGGCAGTCGCAGTCGCAGTCGCAGTGGCGGTGGAAAGTAAGCAAGAAAGTCTGAAACCACTCAGCCGAGGCTGTGGCGACTATGTTGAGACCCACAATTTCCGCCATTTATGACAGTCACAAATCGAGTTATACTAACACAGCAACGTTCCACGTACTTTCTAATTTCTAAATGTACTGCTTTGATGCTGTCATTTCGATCTTTGAATACCCTGCAATAAGCGACTATCATGAGATTTGTGAATAAAATGTATAAATGATGAATAAAGAACGCTGAAAATCTAGGTATATAAAGAGTCATGGAACATTCTCTTTGATTAGCATTTCGAATTGTTATTCAAGTTAATTTAGATTACCTCAATTAGTATCATCGGCAATAGATACGCATTAAGCGCGTATTTATAACGTTTATTTTCTCTATCTGCCATCAGTTATCTGTTAACATTATAGAGCATTGCATAGTCGTCTATATTGACCGATTTTTACCGATACTGCTTTCTTGTCTTCTAACACAACTTTTGTGGCACTATTTTTTGTTGTTTAAGTATTTTAGCTCAGCACAAAACTTGTTTTTTAACGGCAAGCAAAGTGTTAATGTTAATTTGTGCATGCGATATTAGTTTTGGCCAAACAACTGAGCCAAAGAAATTCCGCAGCCGTTGTTTTGTGTGCAGTAACATTTTATGTAAATTTCTACAATGTTTATCGCAGCAGCCGTAGCAGCCGCAGCAACTGCCACAGCAGCAGCAGCAGCAGCAGCAGCAATAACGTTGACAGCAACTGCAACAAAAATGATGAACATTGCATTGCATTGCATTGGATTGCATTGGATTGCAACATTCTCGGCGCAGAGCACACAGACAATGGCGTTGCATCCGCTGCTGACCAAAAGCTTTGGGGCTTGATGCTTAGGAGGCGGGCATTGTTGGTAGCCAGTTGATGTTAGATCAAATGTGGCGTGGCTATGCAATATAACTGTAACTAAAGCATGCCGACGCTTCAGTACAGGAAGCCTGAGCTTGTTATTTCATTAGAAAAAAAAAAAATAGATGATAGATAATAGAATAGAATTGCTATCTTGCTAAATTGCTATCACATCCAATACTTGTGGCTATAGTTAGTTAAAATGTTAAAGCCACATCTGTAACACATACTAGCAGACATCTTTGACCCAGTCTTTATACAGAAGGATTGCTTTCCTTTACTTCTTCAACATGTCTAAATGAAACTTGAGATCTATGAAAAGCTTTCATCTCTCACCCGTTTCTAGAAGAAAATATATGTTAAAAATTCTTTTAAACAATTCGTCTAGTATTCAATGCTAGCTTTCCCGATGGTTTCCTCTCTTTTGTGATGTGCCGTTGTCATTTTAAAGGCGCGCCAATGCAAAAGTTGGCAACAGCATTCGTTCATTCTGTGCGCTTGCATGTGGGAAAATGTTGCCAACTTTAATGGGTGGGCAGGGAAGGTGGGGCAATTGCGGCGTAAGAAAAATATCTAAAAGCCTAAAGGAAAGAGAATGCTGGCTGTTGTGGCTGCTATGTGAGGTGTCGGTGGCTGGACAGGAGGAAAGTTAAACTATAACTTGTTCTAGTTGCTTTTGCTGTGGCCATAAACTGGGACACTTGTTGCGGCAAGTTGAGCGTTCAATGGCAGGCAAGCAAAGATGCTACCAAAGATGACAACAACTTACAAACACACACACATACACACAGGTAAAGGTACACATATACACATACAGTGACAGACACACAGATACTACATTCCAAACTTCCCACGCAGCGCTAACACTGGGAGTGGCACCAGAGGCAACCTATATATTGCCTTAATGAACCATGAAGCTGATATGCTGCCGCCGCGTAAAACTAAAAAGCCGCCCAATTATACAAAAAGAAAAGAGAGAGACACCCAGAGAACGGCACGAAAAGAGAGCAGCGATTGGAGTAGCAGCAGCAGCCGCAGTCGGTGTACGCATTCACCGATGCTGCGTGATAAGCTCACAAGGAAAAGAAAGTTTATTTTTTTTTTTGCCGATTTCATTGACAAAAAGCTCGTACAACGAACTTTGCATAACTGTTGTAGTGCTGATGCTGCTGCTGTTGTTGTTGTTGTTGTTGTTGTTAGCTGCATGCTGTTTTAGCATTAGTTACAGTTTATCGATACACAAAATTGACTTAACATATTTCTAGCAGCAGCAGCAGCAACAGCAGCTCAAGCCGACGCAACAGGTTGCTAGAGCCACAACTCCGCATGGCGCTCCTCCCTATCTCTCTCTCTCTCTCTCTGTCTTTCTCTTTCACTGCAGATTGTCTTGCATGCATTTTCGTATTGATTTGCTGCACATTACATTTCGAAATGCTGCACTGTTTGTTGTTGGCCGCTGCTCAATCAGTTTTACCTGTTGCAGCACATAAAAACATCACCAACAGCAACAACAACAACAACAACAACAATAACGAAAGCAGCGTCGGCAGCGACTGCAGTTTTTTGTTTGATCTCTCTTATTGTTGGCTGAGTCGTTGCCGTGCATCTTTTTCTGCTCTTTTGTTGTTGTTGTTGTTGTGGTTGTTGTTGTTGTGGTTGTTGTTGTTGTAGTCTCTTGTTTCACTGTGAAATTTATTGGCGCATATAAATGCACCAAAATTGATGTTATTGTCGTTTTTAAGTTTGACCCTTTTCTGCCTGTTAACTTCTGCCTCTTATTCTTTGTGCTGGTGGCCTGTTTGTCTTGAAAATTAATTTAGTTTTTTTTTTCTTCTTTCGGAAAATCTGTCCAATATCTTTGACTGTTTATTTATTAAAGTCTTGCCAAGTGGGCAACAAAGAAAACCGGAGAGAAAAACAAAAGTTGTGGGCGCGCCCAATGTGCAGCCAAGTAGGCGTCACTCAGTGCCAGAATAGAGCAATTTGTGCGGCTTCATGGACACAGGGAGAGTGAGACGTGGGGAGAGGAGGGGAGATGTGAACAAAAGGGAGAGACAGAGAGGGACCTATGAGTTAATTTTGTTTGCCTTCTAAATCGTCAGGCAAGTGGGCGGGCAGTTAGAGATGGGACTGTTAGAGTTACAGAACAGCAGGGCAGGGAACGTGAGTGGGAGGAGTGTGCACTTACCAACATATGTATGTATGCAATACATATGCACATACATATGTATGTATGTGTGTCTTATGATGTTTGCCTGACAGTTGCTTTACGCTTCTCTTCTGCTTTGCTATTTACGCAGTTGTCGGATGAAAACTTTTGGCACGGGCAAGAAGAAGCGGCAAGTTACAGGAGTTGAGTTCGCACTGGATGCGTTAAGCTGCACAGTTCTGCGATCGTGACAATTGCGTAGCTAATAAATATTTGGAAACGCATGCGCGTAGTTGATGCTGCCGCATTCCGATGGAAACGCTGAGCGTAGCCGCGATAAATTGTTTCAATAACAGCAGATGGTGGCACAATTTGAAGGCAATAACATTTAAGTATCATTTGTTTAGTTGTTTCAGGCAAACAAAATACACGCGCACACACACACAGACACACACACTTATGTATATACACACGCAAAAACAAGCAGACACAATTTTCGCGCACTTCGGCTTTTAGTATGTATCTTTTATTGGCTTGAATTTTCCTGCCTGCCCTTTTCGAGAGACATAAACGCAGACGCAAACGCAAACGCGAAACGATCACCGAGACTTGTTGCTCTTTTTTGTTTTAGCGTTTTACACAGCAAAGTTGCTTAGCGTTGTGTATGAAACTAGTTGAAGGAGCGAACGCTTAAGGCGTGTGTTTTATCTTTGCAATAATTTACAAGCGTCAACATTTTATCCGTGACAAGCCGACGCGACGACCTACCCGCTCAAATTCCAACAACAAATTAAATATTTATGTTATTTAACAGCTGTTAACAGCAAACAAGTTGAAGAGCTCTGAGACTGTAACATAATTTATCGATTATAGCATATTTCGATTATATCGAATTGAAAAGTGTTAATAGACTTTCATTTGAAAGCTTAGCAATAAATAGAAAATTGAATCATTTTCATAATTTAACTAGCATTGCAAGCTCAATTTTAATTTCTGTAAAGCAGCGTTCAATAAGTGTTTCAGACAAGTTGGCAGCATTGTGTTGTAAGCAGAGTCAGCTGTTTAGTCTATTCGCGAAGTTGGTCTGGTGAAATAGCGCGAAGAAATTGAAAAGATTCGAGAATTTGTTGTTTATTGTTTTTAAACAAACGATACAATGGGTGTCTGCCGCTTTTTTCAACAGGGCTCTTGCCGTTTCGGTACAAAATGCCACAATGAACACTTTGATGTTAAGTAAGTACAAAAAGACCAAATTCGAAAGATTAGGTTTCATTAGGAATGTAATTTTAGGCAATATCTGAAAACAGACATTGAATCCTGCATCAATGGCAAAATGTGGCCCTTCTCTGTGTATGGCCCGTTCAAGGATAAGCCCAATATACCAAACTTCATAGAGGACCAGTCCTTCGAAGAGGTTCGATTTCAAGCATATGAAAGTCAGCGCCAAAACTGCTTTGATCAATTCCATCAGCAGTTCACCAAGGAGGTGCACGATACGACAATGAAAATGAAGCTAATGCTACAGTTCTCACCACAAATACTCGATGTAATGATCAAGCTATATGAGACCCCAGAAGGCAGCCAGCCAGCTGCCGCCAACAACAATCCCTTCGCTGCGCCATCCAGCTCAATTTTCAGCAAACCCGCCTTGAGCTCGGGCACGGGAAACATTTTTGGTGGTGGTGCTGCAGCGACCACAAGCTTCGCGCCAGCTACCAACTCAATCTTTGGCGGCAGTAATAGTAATACTAATGCGGGCGGCAACATTTTTGCAGCTGCCCCAAATACAAATTTGTTTGCGCAACAGCAGCCACAAACGCTCGCGTTTGCAGGACAACAGCCCAGCCCCTTCGGACAGCAACAGCCAATGGGACAGACTCAAGTTAACATATTTGGCCAAGCGCATCAGCAGCCACAGCAACAAGCGAATCCCTTTGGGCAGGCACAAGCAGCAGTAGCAGCTGCCCCTAACAACAACAGCATCTTTGCACAAGCACAGCCAGCAAATGCAACTCCGTTTGGCCAAGCTGTTGCCTTCGCGCCACAGCAACAGCAGCAGCAGCAACAGCAGCAGCCTTTCATGGGCAGCGTGTTCGCCAATCCAGCTGCTGCTACGGCAAATACAGGCAATATATTTGCACAGGCAGTCGCTCAGAGCTCAGGTGGATTTTTTGCTCAGCCGGCGAGCGGATTTCAACAGCAGCAGCAACAAATGCACGCAGAATTAGCTCAACAACAACAGCAGCAGCAGCAAGTGCTGCAACAGCCTGCTCTTGCCACCTCTTCAATATATAGTCGCATGGAAGATCTTACAGCCGAGGAGATAGCCGCCTTTAAAGCGGAACAATTTGCACCTGGTCAGGTGCCCTTCAAGCCACCGCCACGCGAGCTTTGTTAATGGAAAAAAACAAACAAACAAGATTTGGTATCGAGTACCTCAAATAAATACTGCAGGAGTACAATTTTCTTTAATGCATCATCATATTCAAGCGTTCCATATTGATGGAGTAAACGGCATGAGAGCCAATTAGATTGCGGTCCCTAAAAGCGCGTTGGCAATCCTTCAACGTAATCACAGTGCGTTCACAGGGTAAACTAAGTGGGTAGAAAGGAAATTAAGTTGGATCGCTTCACAGCGTATGGCAATACTTACACTTGCTCGCAGGCTGAGAGAAAGACGATGTCATCGTTTTGGCGCCTCATGAAGTTGGCTGTGTTTAGCTCCTTGTCGTGCTCCAGCGGCGTGTCGTCCACTTTTTGGCGTGTGACTGTGTTGCGCAGCGAGGGATCACGCAGTTGGGCGCCCACATCGTAGAAAAAGTTGCCTTCGCCGCTAGTTTTATAATGTTTGCGTTTCTTGATAATTGATGCTAGTAGATCTTTGAGCAGCACTTGCACGGCCATGGCCACATAGTCGGCCACACTATCTTCCACGGAGATCAAACCAATCTCCCAGGCGCCGATCAAGAAGCGTCCCATTATGAAGCCAGCGTCGGGCAAGAATAATTCTTGTGCGCAATAGCGTTGTGTGGGCAGTTGCTGATGTTGCTGCATTCCCTGGTCACCGGCTAATGTGGGCGGGCGTATCAGCTGCATATTGTCCTCCTTAACAAATTCCAGCACATCGCATAGCTCAAAATTGATGCGATCGGCAAAGGTGCGAGAGTTGCGCTTGCGTTTGCGACTGCTGCTGCTGCTACCAGCGGCGCCGCTGCTGCTTCGACTGCTCGTTGTGCATGCGGGCTGTAGTGTAGCAATTGTTTCGGGTGCAGCGAAAGCATCGATTTTATTAAGCAGCGCCAGTAAAAATTGATTATGCAAATGGAGTTTGTCGGGCGACATTATTTTGCGACATTCGCAATCAAATTCCTCCTTCGTCCATCGATTGCGGAACCAATTTTTCATATTTGCCCGATACCGTTCCCAATTGTCGCCAAGGGCCACAGCCAGGGCCTCCTTGGTCAGCAGCACCTTATCCGTAAGAGCATTCATTACAGAAGGAAAAAAAAAACAAACACGAAACTTTGAAACTTTCAATAAAAACAAATTGTTCTTCTATATATCGGTTGATTTCTGGTACGCGTTTATCGGCTAGGTAAGTCTGATCTATCGATTATTTCAGCGGGCAAAAATGTGGCCTGCCTAATTAAACAGCGTACCTTCGTAACAGATGATAACCGTACTGCCTGTCCAGCGTCAACAATAACACGCAAAAAAAAATGGAAGTAAGTTAAACGTTAAAAATATTAAACAGAATTTGAGTTAAACTTTTTATGTTTCGCTCAGAAATCAAAGAAATCAAGGACACCCAAGAAATCAAAAGACAATGCGCTAACAGTGAAGCTAATTAAGGCACAACACAAGCAAAAAGAAGTCAACCGCGTGCTAAAACTCAAGCATGAAATACTGCTCAAATCGGAAGTTTCCTATTTGGAATATATAGAAATGCGCTCGGAATTGGAGCGACTAAATGCATTAAAGGAGACATTTACGCGTCGTGTTGAAAAATTAAAACAACAGGCCAAGTAGTTCAATAATATTCGAGTGCTTTGATCTTAAGTCCTTAACAATACTTAAATTAAGTAAATAAACTGTGTAAATTACATTAAAATCTGCCTAATTTCTGTTTGCGTTGAGCTGAATACGTTTTAAATGTTGTCCACATTCGGTCAAATTCAGTTTGAAATTGCTTCATTATCACCTTATCGGAGTTAATGATGCAGTTCTCCCAGTTGCCTTTGAAGCCTTGAATTGTCCAATTGGCGGAGCCGTGGATTACAACACCAACAACTCTTCGTTTAATTAATCTATCCAAAGCTGGGGTAAGGCTCTTCACACGGTCATCTTCATCAATCAGCATGAATTTGTGGTGCATTAAGGTCGTTGTCGTTGGCGTACGAATCTCAACACCGGTGACGCTCAGACCTTTGATCTTGGAGCCAGTCGAGGAAACCATTTCGTAATCGCAAATCAAACGTATTACGACACCGCGGCTCAGCGCTCGATGAAATGCTTCCAACAGCTCTAAGGTGGTAAATGTGTAGATCGCTATGTCTATAGAGTATACAGCCTGATCGATTTGGTGCACGATCCGTTGAATGTGACGCTCGCTGCAATATATGTTAGGGCAGTTAATTGGTTTGACCTTGAGATGCTCGCTGGCACATGTTCCGCTCAGTTCATTGAACATCATAATTTCTAGAATTTCCTGATTTGAATATCTGATCTTGTCATTCATATATTTGAAGATTAGAATTGTTCCGACTCCTATTGTCACCGTCGACAGCAATGGATGGTTTTTTAACAAAGCGTACACTGAAAATGAACATATTTTAATTGATTTCTTATCATAACATTTCTAATACTCACTTTTTCCCCTATCTTTTATACGCGCTCAATTATGAAAGGGATTTCGTATGAGGAAAGAGATGTGAGAGGTTGTGCGCTTAGTAACTATCAATGCATTCTTTAAATTCATGAATAATTATAAAACTAATGTTTGTTCTTTACGAATATTAAAAACTAAGTTCGAAACATAATTAAAGCTTATTATTATTAGTATAGCATAGTTTATTATTAGTATAGCATAGTTCTTCTGTCGTCATTAATAAAACATTTCCTTTTGCTCCCGATCTATATCGATATCGATAGTTTTCCATAGGAGTTTCAAGAAAGGCCAATGTAGAAAATCCGGTTTTCAACACTCACACCAATTGTCAGCCGTGTTTTGCGCTGCGTCGTTTGAAAGAAACAGTAAAAATTATTTGCAATGGAAATTGAGGATAAGTCCAACACAATAATGGGCACTGGGACACAAGAGTTACTGGAGGAACGTGACGTGGAGTTGAAAAAAGTCTTAAAGCTAAAGTTAATATTGCATGAAATTCGTAATTTGAATCTTGGACCCGAGGAGACACCAGAAATTAAACGTGCGCTCAAATTGGTTTCGGTAGCCGATTATATACGTCTGGGTGACGATCAGGAACATTTGCTTGGTAAGAAGTGTCCGCATACATATGCTGAAAATGTTTTAAGCACACACTTTTAGACTTGCAGGAATGCAGTAGATGCGCTCCACTCAGTTATATCGACAGTAAGGCGGTGCGCACCAAATTGGCGGAAAATTTGCGTACGAACCTAAGGCCAGTTGCACAGTTGGGCGATAAAATACGTGCTGAGCTGCCGGGTGCATTGGCCAAAGAAGCGGAAGAAGCGCAATTGACACAAGGACAACAAGAAATAATTCGAATGCAAAAGGAACAACGTGAGTGCTTGGAGAAATTAGTGCATATGTACCGTCACAAGTGTGCGCTCTTGATGAAGGCCGCAGAATTGAAGATGGGTCCACATCTAGGTCATGAGCTCAAACTGCAGCAGGCGCAGGCGCAACTCCTACAAACAAAGGCGGACTTGTTGCGTATGTACTTCATAAATGAGATATTCTCGCGCACAGATCATAGTTTAAAGGCCCACGAGGAAGTGGACAAGTATATTGACGAGCTGCTGAGGGCCAATCAGACTGAACGTCGTTAGAATATTGAATCATATACATATAAGAAAATAAAATATAGTTACACATTAGTTTAAGACCTCAGTATTTTTTTTAAAAATAGCCATATTTAGCGTTAGCAAGGTGGCAACTCTAGTATAGCGCAAGCAAATAATTGAAGTATAATTCTAGCTAAAGTAAAGAGGAGCAATCAGTGAATAAATGAATATATTAAATAGCCAACTCTGTGCACTTGTCCAGAGATATTAGCTCGATACAACACAAATATATTGATGATCTGCTGAGTGCCAATTGGCGACAGCTGCAATGCGGTATTTTATTTAAACAGGATTCGTACTTTTCTGCTAGCAAGGTGGCAACGCTCTGACAGTGCAAAAAAAGTAAACAAAATCGGTGAGTCGCGCAATGACGGAAAATAGTTCTAACGAAAGTAAAGAGGAACAATCAGTAAATGGAGAAGATGCCATAACAACCGAAGCATCAGCACAAATAACCAACACGTCTCCAACAGTCATACCCATTGTCGATATCGACGATACGCACTCCCTGGACTCGGCCAGCGTCTTCAGCTCGACTACTACAACAACAACACGCAGCAAAAGCAAATCCCCAAATACACGCAAACTAAGAAGATTGTGTCGACGAGCGAAGGCGCCCAAAATGGTGCAGCCTCTGTACAAATACAGGTGACAACTGTGCCGGCGTCGGCAATGTTCGGGAATTACTTATCTGAAGAAACTCCTTTTTGTTGCAGCCATCATGTGCGCGAGGATCACAATCATCAAATCTTTGGCGTTCAGTTCAATCCCCACCTGGACAGAAGCCAGGCCGTGTTTGCAACTGTCGGCAAAGATCGTGTTTCCATCTATGAATGCGTTAAGAATAATGCGGAAGCTGACTCTGGCGATGCAGACGACAGCATACGTTTGCTGCAGGTTTACGCAGATCCGGATGTAAGTTCGATAAATGTTCCATATATATATATGGTAGGTATATATATATATATGTTGTTATAATTTTGCAGACAGATGAAAGCTTCTATACGTGTGCGTGGTCCTATGACGCCACAACGGGCGATCCGGTTCTGGCTGCAGCTGGCTATCGTGGCGTTATACGCATCTTCAATATCATCAAGCATCAGTGCTCGAAGAACTACATTGGCCATGGACATGCGATAAATGAATTGAAATTTCATCCAATACTGCCGCAACTGTTGCTCTCGGGCAGCAAGGACCACTCGTTGCGCTTGTGGAATATACAAACGGATGTTTGTGTCGCTGTCTTTGGCGGCGTCGAGGGTCATCGGGACGAGGTGTTATCAATTGATTTTGATTTGCGCGGTGATCGCATTATGTCCAGCGGCATGGATCATTCGCTTAAGCTGTGGCGCCTCAATAAGCCCGACATCCAGGAGGCCATCGAGCTGAGCTCGAGCTTTAATGCCAGCAAAAACACAGCGCCCTTTCCCACCATCAAGGAGCACTTTCCGGACTTCTCCACTCGCGACATTCATCGCAATTATGTGGACTGCGTTCAGTGGTTTGGTGACTTTATATTTTCTAAGTCGTGCGAAAATTCAATTGTGTGCTGGAAGCCGGGCAAGTTGTTTGCCCAGCGTCACGAGATCAAGCCACAGGACTCGACAACTGTTCTCCATCACTTCGATTACAAAATGTGCGAGATTTGGTTTGTGCGTTTTGCTTTTAATGCTTGGCAAAAGGTCCTCGCACTTGGCAACCAGCTAGGCACAACATTCGTCTGGGAGCTGGACTCAAATGATCCCAATTTGACCAAATGCAGCCAACTTGTGCATCCCAAATGCACGTCAACGATTCGACAAACTTCATTCTCTAAGGATGGATCCACTTTGATTTGTGTATGCGATGACAGCACAGTTTGGCGCTGGGATCGCGTTAATTAAGATATAAACAAATATTAGAATATTAAGTTATATATATGTATACATATATGTATGTAATACATATGCATTTATTTGAAATAAAGATTTTTATGTAAATACTTTTCTTAAATTTGAAAATGTCCGCAATAAACTAATACCTGTTAGTGTTGCCAGACAGCTTCTCGCGTGCTTAAATAAAAATAAACATATTCGATAGATAATCGATAAGCTACAACGTCGATATTTGCTGGCAACAGTGCGCAGTCTCATTGCTTGAGTGTTGGATAATTTGCGAAGCATAACAAAAAAGAAAAGAAAAAAGAATACAGCGAAAACGTTTATAAAATTTCTAAAGTTGACAAAAGTTTCAACAAATCGTTAAAAATGGGTTCGTCATCTGGGAAAAAACACAAAAAGGACAAGAAACACAGTCATCGGTCGCGTTCGCGGGAACGACAACAACGCGCAACTGACGAGGATGTTACTTTGGATCTCACAGACGACTCGACGTCGACGCGGCACAGACACCACAAGCACAAGAAACACAAGGAGCACCGACACAAGCATCACAAGCAAAAGGAGCGTGAGCGACCCAGCGAAGTTATATCTCTGGAGGAGTCGGACTCGGACAGTAAGTGACACTGCCTAGCTATTAGTTGATTGTGCAGCCCCATTGAAGGGGTAACTGCGTGCCCGGCGTGCAATATTTGAACACGAAAAGCGATATTCAATTGGGTTTATACTATATGTATGTTATATGCCACGCAATTGCTCTGGGGCTGCACTTTTTGTGATCAGAAGTCACTAAAGTTTTGTCGTTCTTTATTTGTTGCTTTCAGGTAGACAGACTGTGAGTGTGAGAAAAGGGCAACAAATGCAACGCAGAATTAAGAGCCATTGTGCAGACAAAGTATATTTTGAAGCTGTATTTAAGCCTGTACACTTATTTTGCAGGTTCGGACTGCGTGGAGGTGCCAATCGAACAAGTTGCCAAGGCGAAGGTACGTGAATCGTTAGGTAAGGAACGAGATGCGTCAACTCGAGAAAGAGAACCATTGGTACGTGAACGTGATGTATTAGTTCGAGAAATACCTGTTCGAGAGCGGGAACCATCTGCCAGAGAGCGGGAGCAATCTGCTCGGGAGCGCGAGCAATCAGCTCGAGAGCGTGAGCGTGAACGTGAGCAATCTGCTCGAGAGCGTGAACAGCCTGCTCGAGAGCGGGAGACACATGTTCGGGATCGCGAACAATCTACACGAGAGCGTGAGCCATCGACACGAGAACGAGATCATGAGATAACAGCTCCGCCGCCGCCGCAAATATCCAAGCATTTGGACTATGAGCGTGAGCGACGACGAGAGCGTGAAATAGAACGTGAGCGAGAATCACGTAAGCGAGCACTAAAAGAGCGCGAACGTGTGCGCGGTAACTCTCGGTCACAGTCTCCAATAGCCCCACATCAAGTGCATCGGCAACGTTCCCATTCACCCAAAGGAGAGAATAGCGCTGGTCGTAAGCGTGGTAACAGGGAACGAGAACCAGTACGAGAACGTGAACGAGAACGGGAACGGGAACGTGAACGTGTGCGCTCACGTAGTCATTCGCCTATACCGGAAAATGGAGCTGGCGATGTGCTTTCCATTGCAGAGACAAACAAGTTGCGTGCCAAGCTCGGCTTGAAGCCACTTGAAGTGGACTCGGGGCCGAGCAAGGCAGCGCCGTCTACCAGCAGCGATAGTCAACAGGATAGCAAAAGAACTGGTGCCGACAAGGATCTCTCTTCGTACAAGGACGAATGGGGCGAATTCTTGCACAAGCCTGCCGATAATATCAAAGAGAAAAAGGAGGCCGAAAAGCTGCGTGAAAAGCTCAAGCAACGAAAAGAGAAACGATTCCTTGAAGAGCGTTTGGCACGCATTCGCACACTTGGCGAATCAGATGAGGAAACGGACAATGTGTCCAAATGGGTGGACCGCAACAAGCGCGTCGTCAATGAACGTGAAGAGGCACTGCGTAAGGTAAGTAAACCATAAAATCAATAACATACAATTCGAACTAATGTAAATATATTACGGTAACAGGCCAAAGAGCTGGAGGAACTTGATGAGGCATTCGGTGTTGCCGAGATCATGGAGCAGGAGAAGAAAAAAGCTCGTCAATTGGCCTATAATGATCGCAATTTGAAGGGTTTGCGTGTCGAGCATGACATGGATGACTTTGGTGAGGGCCGAACCGTCATATTAACGCTTAAGGATCAGGACGTCCTCAATGAGGAGGATGGCGACACTTTGGTCAATGTCAACATGCTTGACGATGAACGGTACAAGAAGAATGTATCAAACAAAAAGCTTAATCCCCTTAGTTATGGCTATAATGTATACGAGGAGCAATACGATGAGCTAGGCAATCCAATTGAACGTGCCATACTGGAGAAATACGATGAGGATATCGAGGGGCAGCCCCAGAAGAGAAAGAACTTCGTGATTGGAGAAAACATTGAAGAGGAACGCGAGTACAGGCGCAAGCTATTGGAAATCAAGACAAAGTTAGCTGGCAAACGCTTGGAAACGTTGGAGGATACGCATTTGAAATTAGCATCAGATACATTCAGTGTTCAGGAGCTGGCAACGTAAGCTACTTTGATCAATTGAATTCCATTCATTCTATTAATTATTCTATTTTTTTCTTCTTGTAGATTTAAGAAGCCAAAGAAAAAAGTTAAGAAATTGCGGCAGAAGCTAAAAGCGGAGGATTTGGAACCAATTGATGAGCTACCGGGCTCCTCAAATTTAGGCAGTCGTAGTAGAAGACACCGTGATGCCGATGATGATGTTCCCATGAAAGATGAGTCAAAGCCAGATATTAAGCTGGAACATGACGACGATGATTTGGAGCGTGTGCTGTCGAAGGCTCGTAAGCTTAAGCAAAAGGAAAGCCTCATAAAGAAACCTCTGCCTATCGATGTGGCGTCCATGACGCACAACGTTAAGCCAGAGCCAGTGGATGAGACCAGCGCCGCTGGTGAAATAGTGCTTGGCACGGCCGACAGTAATATTGTGCTCAATGCCACCGCGGAGTTTTGTCGTACGCTGGGCGATATTCCCACGTATGGCATGGCTGGTAATCGTAATGAGGACTCCAATGATATGATGGACTTTGACAGAGACGAGGCGTTGGATGAGCACATGGATACGAATATGGATGAGCCTGCGTTAAGTCATGGCACATGGAATTCGGTGAATCCCGACGAAGTAATGCAGCCCGCTGATTTAGACAATTTGGGCGATGATATCGAAGAGAGGGCAATATTAGATGAGGAGCCGGATGTGGGCGCTGGTGTGGCAAATGCGCTGCGCTTGGCCCTATCCAAGGGCTATTTGGAAAAAGAGGAAAAGAACCGACCTAGTAACACAAAAATGGCGCATCTACAGGCAAAGAACTACTCCATTGAAGATAAAGCTGCTGGGTAAGTGAATTGAGAGTAAAAGTTTGTATTATGCTGGATATTTTAATGAATGTGCTTATTAACAGTGAGGATGACAAAATCGGACGTCGTGATCGCTTTCACGCTGGTCCCATTATGGACTTCAAGGACAAAGAAACATTCAAGCCTAATGTCAAACTTGATTATATTGATGACAACGGCCGGATCTTAAACTTGAAGGAAGCTTTCCGCTATTTGTCACACAAGTTCCATGGCAAGGGACCAGGGAAAAATAAGATTGAGAAACGTCTCAAAAAAATGGAGCAAGATGGCGTATGTTTTTTTCTCTCTTGATTGTATATTAAATGAAATGATTCAAAAATATTTATCTATTACAGCTAATGAAAACAATGAGCTCCACGGACACGCCGTTGTGCACATTAACCATGCTGCAGCAGAAGCAAAAGGAAACTAAGACGCCATATGTGGTGCTTAGTGGCAGCAACAAGACCACCGCTGGCGTTAGCGGCGCCTCAATATCTAAGTTTAAGTAAACTGTTGGATTATCATTAAGTCCAACAATGACTACAACCAAATGCAATAGTAACTTCCAAAATCACAACCCAAATGCTTATTGTAGTTGATACACGCATAAGTTAGATTTCAGAACCATACAACACACTTCAAGCTCAATTTGCTCCACATTCAATTAAGCTTAACACTGTACTAAAGTACAATATAAACTTATATTCTTAAACGAAACACAAGCAGCCATTAATATATCACTCTTTTGTTTCTAAGAATGTTATCAAAAGTGAAAAAAGGTTTAGAGATTGCTCTTTAAAGGAATAATATTGTTTTCAAAATTCCAATATTGTAGATATTGTCTAAAACTCTGAACTCTTTTGTTTTTTCTATAAAACTATAAAAACAATTTAAAAATATTACCTAATATTTATGGGCAATAAAAATGTTCTCTAATATTTGATGAAATAAATATTTAAATAATTGAAATATTTCCAGCTATATTTATATTTATGTAAGACAACAATATCGTAAACAATAATTTCGGGAGCTATAGTCCTCGAATGTTGAGTAGATCAAATCAAATATAATATTGTAATTATGTTCCTTATGATCTCAAATATTCTCTCCTGTGATTATTCTCTTGATGCTGAACTCAGAACGTTTATAAACATAGTCGGATCACCTCGATTCAAGGTAACTAAAAGTATTCAAACGTTTAGATAGACTTTAGCTCAAGCGATGATAATGAACATACCATTAAAACTATTGCCCAACAGTTTACGCTGATTGCCCTGAAGAAGTTCGAAGCTTTGATCCGCTTGACCCGTGCAGATCATATTGGAGCTGTTGTATTGAAATGTCCAAAAACATTTGCTCTGGGCGAATTGTATATATTTAATCAGGACTTGCTGGACTTCGGGCGGCACGTTCGGGGTTGAGAGCTGCATCTGCGATGTGTCCCGCACACGTGCAAAGTTAAGGCCGCCATAGCCAAAGATGAGGGATTGTAGAAATCCACCAATGCCAGTGAGAAAATTGGCTGAGCCTTTATATCCAATTGGCACCTCGCTCCACACCTTGAACTCCTTGTGTACATAGTTTTGATAGCCACGCGCAAAGTACTCATGCGCACGCCAATCCTCCTTCGTGGAGAGATAATTGGCGGCAAACATGGACCAGGTCATAGCTGGACCAGTTGTGCGTGTAACGTTCGCATAATATTGCAAATCATTTAGGTGCGTGGAACTGGGGAGATTTTGAAGCGCCATGAGTTGCAGCTAAGTTAACAATATGGCTATTCACCTGGTATCGAACTGCAATGGATATCCCAGTAATATTGTATCCGCCTGCTTCACAGTCTCGTTGAGCTTGTAGCCCAAATGCTGCGGATGATAATCCAGCTTAACATCATGCAATATAATAAGCTTGTCTCTGAGCTGGTGCCATTTCTCGAATAGCTCTGTGCTGCTATTGCTGCAATTACTGCCCGCCCAAACGGCAAAGTCTAGTGCAATTTTGGCTACTGCATTGGTATAGACGTTGTCATCCACGTTGCTGTGATCTTCGTCTGGCCCCATGACACTATAAAAATGACAAGTTTGCTCACATGTTGAGCGACTGACCAGAAACTCCGCCACCTCAGCAGCTATGGGCCATGCCCGCTGGCATAGCCAGCCATAATCATTCGTCTGAGCAAAGAACTTTTGCAGCCCAAAGGATATATCTGGCGAAATGTGTATTTCCTGTTGAGCGATCTCCAAGCAGCAGGGATTGATAACCTCAGTGCCAGTGTAAGCGCTCTCCCAGGGAAATCTAAAAAGAAGTCAGTTAAAGAGTATGAATACTACTATGGTATCTGAAAGTACTTATCTTCGATTCAGATTCGTATTCAGCATGTTTCGTAGCAATCAACGTCACTTACCTTGCGCCTTTGTTACCCATGGCTTGGGCATTATATCTGGCGCCTTCCAGATGTCTGTAGCGATAGTCGAGCAGCTGTTTGCTAAAGTCATAGTTAAACTGCGTAATGACGGGCAACATCCAAATTTCCGTATCCCAAAAATTGTGACCCTCATAGTCTGCGTCCAAATTGCCACGTGCCAAACCCGTAGGACTTTGTCCGTAGTAGGGTTCATTCGCCTGATTGCTGCTCAGCGTTGGCAAAGAGCTGGCCATATAAAAGATGCCCGCATTGACAATGCGCGACAATTCTAATGCATTGCCAATGATTTCAATGGAGAAGTGTTTATCCCAAAAGTCAGTCCATGCGTCAACATGAGTCTGCAGCAATGCAGCTGGACTGAGCTGGAGCACATCCTGCAGTTCTTTGCGGGCAACACTTTGCTGCCGATCCATGCAAATGATGATGCGGTGTCGTAGTTCTGTCTGCCTTGTGGGCCAATTTAGTATACGTGACTGCTCCAATGATTCACTAAAAATCACGTAAATTTCATGTGGATTTGGCTGGAATTGTTTAAGCTCCAAGACTTTGGTAACTCCGTGCAGAAGGCGATAATCTTCAACTGCAAAGCTACCATTGTTGAGCACTTTGAAGTTAAAGGCGTCGCTTGCATTGCCTGGATGTTGGCTTAGCTTTAGATACTGATTGTCTGGATATGGTAGATAGGCATCAGCCAGAGAAAAAATAGAAATTACAACTTATTTCTTAAACTTTTACAATAACTTTATATGTGCCTAAAGAGTGTTACTTGTACAAGTCTGTCCAGGAACAGCAATTGGATTTTCTTTATGTATACTCACCTAGATGTAATGGAATAGTCGTATGCCTGTATGCTAACAGTTCATAGACCAGGGCTCTGTTGTAATATCTATGTGGGTAGGTGCGTTGTTCCAGTGTCAGGCTAAGAGATGCATAACTCTTCCTGCATCTAAAGTACCCACCACGTAGATCCATCTCATAGCTGATGTCAGTAAATTCACTGTTAATTTGGCAACCAACCGAATTACACAACTCTGCAGTTATATTAATCCAATTGGGTATTCGAGCACGTCTGCTATTGCCGCCAGCGCCATTGTATACGCCGTTCATAAATATGGCATCGCCGAATACCGTATAGCCCAGATGGCCATTCGATAGACTGGGCATAAAATTAAGATCTGCGGGCAAGCTGTGTGGATACATAAAGTATATATTATTTCCATTTTTTTTTTTTAGTTTTTTAGAGCCAGTAAGTTATTATAAAATAGAATTGAATAACCAAACAAGATTTTATATATATTATGATATTTTAAAAATAATATATATTAGTTGAAGAACACGACTAAATAAAAATCATATTACACTTTTCCAAAGGTTTAGGTCGGGTGACAATATGATATACATGATATATATATATATATATATATATTTTTATATATATTTATGTATTTCATGATTATATGATATTATATATTTTGAATTCTGGCTTAGCACGCTTCTAAAATTGTAGTTTATTTATTGATTAGTAAATTGCTACTTATACCTTTGTGTTCTTAGAATGTAATTATCTGGTGTATCTGAAGCGACGCGCCCGATTAAACTGATAACAAGCACTAAACACAATTTCAACATATTTCGTTTACTTTGATCTAACGTCTGAGAATGCTCAAGCAATACTGAAATGTGTTTGGTGGCTTGATAAGCGTTCATCCAAACGGGAGTAGAATTTGCTTTCTTTTTGCATTTCATTTGGTTGTTTTCTTATCAGCTATATATAAATCGTTATTATTTTGAGACGAGTTTAGAACAATTTTATTATTATAACAATTTTATTATATTTGCTTATATTTATCAACAGAATAAAGTAAATTTCTTATATTCCACATTTGTTTTAAAGAACGATTAACAGAGAGAGAGAGGGAGAGACAGTCGGAGAGCTAGGAAAATTGCAGATAATTAGAGCAAAGATTAGGCGCGATGCACAGCGAAAGATGTGATGTTGAATGGAGACAATTATGGGAAATCTTCCAATGGCATCAGACGACGCTCAAAAGAAAAGTCATTAAACGGTTAACTAACTATCACAGCTGGTTCATCTGAAACATCTTCAGCCGCAGTTGCTGGGCTCTGGGGTGGCCTAGGCACCCAGCGAGCACCTGCGTATTTTATATTCTATAACAATATTTTTTTTTTCTCTTTCCCATATGCTCAATTCCGTATTTTTGTTGTTGTTATTGCTGTTGTTGTTTTTGTACTATGCATAATTCTTAGTAAGTATTCTTTGCAGCTGGGCTAATTATATGGCATTGTTGTTGTTGGCGCTAATTACGTGAGAATCCACACATGCAACGAAGCTTTGTGGCTTGTAGAGGCAGAAACCATATAGCCATAGATGCTTTCACGTAGTACACAACTATCCAAAATCAAATACGACGACGCCTATGCAATCTTTGCCCCGACAGCGAAGCGTAACCAATAGAACAGCCTATGCTATGGCACGAGCAACAGGTACAACAACAGGTACAACTAACTCTATACTCGATATGGGCTCATGATTTGGTAGCTGAGCAGGGGGTCTGGTAGCAATCGGGAACCCTTACATCTTAACTTATGCTGCTATTGTAGCCTAATTTTAATGACGTTACGCCGCGATAGGTTTTCTGCTCAAGATCCATAAAGAAATGTTCAGGTGTTCGGGCTATATAGTAGTCGTAGTCGGCAGGTACAGTCATCGTTGTTGTTGTTGTTGTTGTTGTTGCTTGTCTTTCGCCGCTTTGTGGTAGCTTGGCACGAGATTCGAATCTGGCGCAGATCTATGGGGTCTGTGATTTACCCTTTGTTTTGCGGCTTTACTTCCCCCCACACACGCACACACACGCACACACACACATATACACTCTGTCTTTTTTTTTTGATCGAGCTAGCTGTCTCGCTCTGGCAATGGAAAATGATCATGTTGTTGGTTATATTTGAAGATGCCTATGCAGAGCCTGCCTATCACGATGTCGTAGCTCACCGAAGCGTAACTGAAATATTAAAATATTTGTTTCTCTTTTTATTTTTATTTTTGTTCATTTTTGCATTAGTTGTTGCTGTTTTTGTTGTCTAGTCGCCGGCCATTTTGTTGGTGGTTTTGCCGTCAGATTTTGGTTTTTTTTTGCAGTGTTTTTGTGCTTTTTTTTTTGTAACCTGTTGCCCGAAAAGTCGCGTTGAGAAATTTACGCAACGAAGCGTTGCCAATGAGTTTCCGCTTTTGAGGCATTGGGCATGGGCTTAGTCGTCGTCGCCGCACCACGCAACACCACTAACACCAACAACAGCCCTGCTACAATCATTTTAACAATGCTTACAATAATAATCATAGATGCGAGGGCTACTTTGCAAGTTTCCAACAACTAAAACGGAAGTTGGCAAATTTTTAGGGACTTAAAGAAAGTTACAATAGTCAATAAATGAAAAAATAAAAAATATACTACGCCTTCTAAAGTTTTAATCATTACGTTTAATTAGTTATGGATTTTTTAAAATTATATTTATTATTTAGTTATGGACATTTCAAAATTCTAACTGGCGTCTGCAGTCGGGACTAAATCTGCTTTTTATTAAAAAAAAAGATAGAAATAAACGAAACGAGAATCACTTGTATGTTTTACTTACAAACTTTGCTAAGCCATTTCATAAAATTACATGCCAAGCTATTTATCATTAACTGCATATACAGCCCTCGTTTATAGCAAATTTAGCTCTCGCCTTTGCTCGTTTTATTTTATTTTTTTTTCGGTTTTGGGTCTCTGAATGTTTTTCTGCCTAATTTGAGTGTGTGTGCACCCGAAAATGAAACGCGTGTGAAAATTATGCTTCTTGTGTTTTAGATAGTAAATTGTACAATGTAACAATTTTAAACTATATATATTTATATACATATATAAAGTTGGCAGCAATCACATACTTATATACTTTTTGGGAGGGCGGGGGCTTTTGTTCAACTGTGCTGGGAGCGCTTAACTTTGCCTAATTGTTGTAATTTGCTTAGATATCTATATATATGTATATATATTTGTATTTTATTTATTGTTGCAAGATAATTATGATGATTATCTGTAAAAGGGCGTATTTGAATGCTTTTTTCAGTTTTCAGTTTTCTGTTTTCTGTGTTTTTTTTTTTTTTTTTTAAATTGCAGTAGCCTGGGAACGCAGCTCAAGACCACAGCGCGACCACCAGATCGAGCAAAGCCATCGACACCGCCTAACAGCAGCGACGATGTATTTGCAACTCAATTATGAGCTCAGCGGCGGCAGTATCTCCATTTACACATCTGCATGCACTTGACCATTCGTGCAATTCCAGACGATAATTTGCATTATTTTGTGTGCAGTCTGCGCACAGGTGGCTCTGCCCGAGTCGCCGCTGACTTCGCTAGGCTCACGCGTCGCCTGATCGCGTAAATAAGACTATGCAACAGGTCCACTGAGCTGAACATTTTCTATGTTAAAGGCTTAAGCATTACAAACCTATCTATAGTTATTTCGCGACATAATCATAATCATTATTTTTAGAATTTATATATATATGTATGTTTACGAAATTCATATAATTTAATGTATGTTTTCATTTCATTTCATTTGATTTTTATTTAAAAATAAAAATACTAAGACAAGTCTATAGCCCTTTTGAGTCAGTCATTTTTTCGGACTTTTACTCTATTAAAAAAGTTCTAAGCAAGATATAATATCTTTCCATTTTAGGGTATAAGGATAGAAGAAATGCTAGCTTAACTACAATTCTCTAAGCGCAGAATATACACTCTTTTTTAAGCCTTTATTTTTTACAGCATTTATGTTGCTCAGTGTTGTTCAGCACAGTCTTTGATAATTTCGCTGCAGATGTGCAGCGTCTGTGACCTCGGGCCGGCTGCTCTTCAATTCAATTACAGGCGACAGAATACACAGAGGTACTCATGTGGCTATTCGTACTCATACGGGTACTCACATCGTTGTAGATAATTATCAGCATGAGGCGCAGCTTTTCGGGCGATTGATATGTAAATTTTGTTAGACTATTTGAAATGCGTAAGTCATTTGGGAAGCAACCACCGAAAAGTGGCAGCCGCGACGCACAGGTGTGACAAATAGCAACGGTTGGCCGGCCGCTAATTAAGGTAGGTCCAGGTCAGCAGCAGGAGCGTGGGAAACAGTCCAGCCAGGACATATGGATACAGGGAAAGTTAGAAACATTCGGTAGTGCGTGCTAATCGGCGTATGAGTTATTTTTCTTTATTATTGGGGCAAACGTTAAGGTAGCGGGCATTGCTGTAATTTTACAGCTGCTGCTTGAGTTAATGCCAAAGCTGCTGTGCGCTGCCTGAGCGGAACCGCAAACAGCAACTATAGAATATAACTAAAAGCGGTAGATGATGGGTAGCTTCGAGCCGCGCCTGGCTCATAATTTGCTTGACAGTCGCGAGCAGCCGGAGCAGTTGGAGCGTGATTAGCGTTTTCCATGCGGCGGTTTCAATTATTACACCTGTTGCTTGGCTAAGCAGCAGAAGCAGCAGCAGCAGCAGAAGCAGCAGCAGCAGCAGCAGCAACAGCACAAATGGCAGCTAGCTACCTAGCGACCCCTTAGAAGATTGTTGTTGTTTTTATGAATTTTCATAAGATACTTTTGTAACTATAAAGCGTGCTTCCTGCTACGCAAGTAACCATCAGCCGCATTTGTGGCAAGATGGCGTGGCCTATGCCTTGGAAAATATCAATACCCAGTGGCCAGTGGCCATAGCCAGCTAAGATAAGATCACTATTGGTACCATTCATATTGGCCGCAGCAGCAGCAGTAGCAGCAGCAGCAGTATCCTCATCATTGATTGCGGCCAGCCATCAGTACATAAATATTTCTCGCTTCTTCGCACAGATAATCACAGGCTCTTGAGTTACTCGAGCTTGTCAGCAGCAGCAGAAGCATTTGGTCTTGCCACCATTTAAGGTGTGAGCCTGCACAGACAACAATCCAACAACAATCGATAGCAACAACAATATTTTCAACCTCAACACGTTTACGCATCAGCAGCAACCACCAGCCGCTGTCTTTTGCCAGTGGAAAATTGATTTTTTTTTTTTAGCTTTTTATTGTTTTTAGAGCGTTTCATATCTCACGTCATCTTCGGATGCAGTTCTCTGCGCAGCTGGAAAGTCGATGACGTTAATTGATATTGGCTTATTGGACAATAATAGAGTTGTTATTGCAACTTAATTGAAACGGCTGGCGTGGCGCCATCTAGCGTCAAGCAGACAGTGTACCTTACAATGAATGAACTATTTAAACGTGAGTCCCATCAATACTGATGACTGCATTCTTCCCATACACTCAATTATATACAGAGATTAGTAAAATAATTAACATTTTGATCGACTTATTGATGGATTGAAAAATATATGCTAGGTATAACTCATAAATATAATCTATAATGAAACTTAGAAAGTTTTAGTTTCTTGTCTTTAAATTCTTCTCCACATGAATCGTGTAATTTTATGCTCAGTTAAAAAGTATATGTTTGCCATGCTTTCATCAGTTGTCACCTGGCAATCACAGTATCCATGGAATGATTCGGGATTCTTTCGTTTATTTTTATCGATTTCTGTTTACTATTCCAAATCCGTGTAGTTCATATATTAAATGTCATAATGGTTCTAAAAACTAAACATTGGTAAAGGAGGACTTTTAGGCTGGGTCTGTTTATAGAGTGGTTTTGCAACTGTGTGTTTTTTTGTGTTCGGAATATACGAAAAACTTGGTTGATTCAGTTTCAGGTAATGTTTACGCTTTTTTAATGATCTGGCTTTGTTTTAGAAAGTTAGTAACAATTTTATAGTTTACACTTTCAAGTCTCCTTCCAGCCGAATACACTCTGTTCACCTTATGAACGAGTATAAAGTCTATGCTGCCCACTGTTGCAAATAATATAAGCTAAGAATGTGGCTCGAGACTTTTTGCAGTAACTGTACCCAGTTGTTGCATGCTTCGTGTTTAGCACATAGCTTTTCACAATTTTCCATTTGCAGGCAACGGAAAATGTAGTCAAGAGCCGTCGACTGTGTTGAGGCAGCCACCCGTTCAGCCATATTGCATGTTTGAGAGATAAGCGTCTGAATTATTATCATACTCGTAGGGCCCTAGGTAAGTAGCGGACCTCTGTATAAATCGTATGTGGACCTGTTGCTACTTTTGCCTTTGCATTTTCTGCTTCGCTGAGTTCTTCACGTTTCATGCATGTTTTGACTTGGCCAAAGACTTCTTCAAGTTGCAATTGTACAAATGTCTAAAAGGTGGAAAATTATCGCTATAATTGTAACGAACTAAACGCATTACCCGAACATTTTTAGGTGACGTTTTTGGGATATTTGCTGGTCACTGCAAATAAATAATAAGATAACTATATTTTGCCATTCCAGACTATTAGGGCAGCCAGCCGTAACGCTGGCCACTAAACTAGAATTTGACATAAAACTTACTAGAAATATAAAACAAAAAAAATTAAACAAAAATATGAAATGATAGTTGACATCAGCACACCTCAGCTTGAATACCCTTGCAGACATAGAACTTAAATTGATATGGAGGCAACAAGATAAAGGAGATGTAACCGACTCCATAGTATATATGTTCCCAGAATTAATAGTCAAGTCAATCTAGCTCTATATGTCCGCTTATCGCATGCTTTCATGTTATAACCTAATAAAGCTAGACCCTAGCGACATTTTACACTAAGATGGTGCTATAGCCCGTGTAGCTCAAATTTGTTTCAAATAATCGATAGCTTTCCAAGTTCCACTAAATTTATTAGAATCTTTGTCAATTTTATGTTATTTGAACATTGATAATGGTCTAAACAATTCTATTTCAATTGCAAATAGAATAAAACAAAATAAATAAAGAGATTGCCTTTTGGGAAATCTGATTAAAATGTCATAAAACAGATCTTCAATTTTGGGTACCATTTAGTAAAAAATACTGAGAGATGACTTGCCTGTAAGAATAGATGAGTTCTGTTTTATCTGCTCTTGCCTTGATACACTTATCTTGATAAACGTGTATTCCTTTTATGTGTTACACATTTCGTGGCAATATTATAATACCCCATGTGCAAGTGTATCAGAAAAAAAGGCTGGAACCCATTTAGAGATTACTGAAAATATTGTGTTGCTGGTCGTAAAATAATTGTCGGCTCATAACAGGAACCGAGGGACAGTCGGACAATTGGACAGTTGGACAGTTAGTGAGTTGGCAATAGAGCGCGACATATCACATTGGCCCCGTCTGGCTTATGGAGGCAAGAACTGCCCTGTAATTATGATGAGGCCAATAGTACAAACAAGAAACTGACCCTAAACGCAGCGCTTTTGCGGCCCCTAGTAATTAAGAAATCCCCTCTTTTTGTATTTTTGTTTTTGCCTTTTTTACTTTTTTTCTTCTTATATATTTATTTTATATTTTGGGTTTTATGTCGGGCAGCGGCAAAAGTTTCACAGAATTCTGTTTTTGATGACTTCACTTAAAAGTCAAAATGGTCATACATGTGGATTATTATTATTATTGTTTCTAGTATTTCGTTTTTTTTTTTTTTTTTTTTTTTTTGAGTACAAAATGCCAACCTGCTTTGGTACTGTTTTCTTTAGCTTGTTCTTGGGCTTTTATTATTATTATTTTTTTCGGAGATTGTAGCAGCCACTGCCGTGCTAACTCTACATTAAGAATAGGCCTGTTTTTTCTTTTTTGGGGCTTACTGGGCGGTCAATTACTTCTGACCTGAGACGTTGGGCCGCCGTCCCCAGCCCTGTTCTTAGGTCTTGCACATCCGTTAGTTTAGCAAGTTTCGGGAAGTGCTGGAAATGATTTTCCTGTTATGGTGAAAGCTCGTTAGTTGTGCATTTGTTGGTAAACAGAACACAGGATTGAAGCACCATCTGTTGTTGTTGTTGCTGCTGTTGCACCATATGTTGCAACTTTCACCCGAAATAAATACTTTGAAATAGTTGCAGCTTTCCCAAAATGCAATTTGCAATTGTTTTTTCTTTTTCTTTTTTTTTTGGCCAATAATTGCAACTAATGCAACAAAACAATAACAAAAGCGAATAACAATAAAAGAAAAAAAACTTAAATTGCACAATTCGGTCGAAAGAAATCGTCGCGTCGTTGGGGGCTACACTCTGAGTCATGCTATAAGCCGAAACGTATCGTGTTTGTATATATACATATACATATATCATGTATCTGTATACAAAAGTAGAGCAAAAAGTGCTGAGATAATAGAAAATGCTTCCGCAGTTGTATATAAACTGGAAATAGATCTTATAAGCAGTATTTAGAAATTTTCTCTATAGATCGTTCTTTTTTTTTTGTTGCCGCGTCATTTCCTTATCAAGTCAAGCTGCCAAATGTCACCAGCACCAGCACCAGCACCCACGGCATAATTAATTATCCCTTAGTTTCCTTTGCCACCATACGGATCTGACTACTGTGCGGTGACTTTTTCAAGGTGGGTTTGTAGTATTTACAATTTCTTTTTATTTTATTCTACTTTTTATTTTTTTGTAGGGTCTGTCATGCAGGCGCTGATAGCACACGGCTGTGCACCCCTATTAAGCGAAAGGCAGAGCTATAAAGCATTATCGCATGGCCTACAGTTAGATCATCAAACGGGGGGGTTAGACACTGGCAATAGCACTAGGCACAGGTACATAACATATAACACACAAAAACAACTCATCGTCACGGTTCGATGACAATGGAAAAAAAATAATAGTAAAAATATAAAAAACGCATGAGCTCCGAATACAAAATGTATAGAACTTGGCTACCATGACATTATTATAGTATATGTATATATAAATATAATATATATATATATATATATATATATATATATATATATATATATATATATATATATATATATATATATATATATATATATATATATATATATATATATATATATATATATATATATATATATATATATATATATATATATATATATATACATGATGAACAGCAATTGCCTGCTGTCTAGCCAAAATGCTGGTTTTACTTCTAATTATTCACATTGCCCTAAACGAACTAACTATATAGCTTAACAATAACAATACTTAGATTGCTAGCATGAATAGATACAATGAATGTAAGTCTAAGACGTCAATTCTTATTAGAAATAAATTGTGAATTATTACACAATCGAAATTTGTATATCACTTGTATTGCTTTGTTAAAAAATATTCGTTTAAGTTTTTTAATAAAAGTTTTCATACCAGTTTCTATAATTAAGAGTAAAGTTAATTATTATACAGCTCGTGCTCGTGTAAATCGTTATTTGACTATGAAGTGCTCCTTAGATATTGAAAATGTCCAATATTATTGAAATATTTATTTTTGTAATATTTAATTGAAATGAGGCTTTTAGGCTGTGGACTATTGTATTAGCATTTAAAATACTGAACATAATAATTATATTATAAGTTAGTTAACGATGCCTTGAGTAGCAAACAGGGATTTTTTACAATACTTATTTGAATTATTTTGTGAATTGTTTTATTTTACTATTTTTTTTTTTTTTAAAAACACGCTTCGACCTTTGCAACTTTTTGATCATTGCTTATTTGCTAAGAGCAAAATGAAGTTCGCTTAAGATATTGAGAACAAAGTTTTTAAAAAATTCAATTTAATTTTAAGATTTTCGTTTTCCCAATCACATGATGACATATTTGACATCTATAACATACTATAAATTTATGCAAAGCTATGTTGACTTTAGTTGTGACTTGACTTAAATAAGAGCTCAAATACGATTTATATATGTTTGGCAATAAAATTTCTATTTAGGCTTGCAGCTACTAAGTGTAACAACTTAAATAAAACATTAAACAAAGTTAATATTTTATAATTTAAGATAATTTAAAATAAAAAGTTTGGAAAAGCTGTTTAATTTTTAAAATTGTTGCGAAGTCTCAGAAAATAGTTTATTTTGTAATAAATAAACTCGATGGACTTAGAAAAAAATAAATTTATTTACATAATGTTCTTTTTTTATATGAAAATTTTTTATTAAACAACTAATTTAATTTTCTCCCCAGTCTTTAAAGCCATTGAAAAGTAAATGAGAAAGTAAATCTATCGAACCAGCTATGGGCGTGTTGGAGTTATTAATAAAAACTTAACTACTGCAACTAACACAACGTTAAGATTTAAGGAGGTTGATTTTTCGAGAGTTTGGCGAATGCATTACAGCACAAGTATATACATTTTTTTCTTGATCATTGATGGCTGCTCTTAGTAGGCTGCTAATGTTTAGCCGAATGGAAAGCTAAACATTGGAAAAAACCGCAGAATCAAAAGTTTGTTAGCCGCAGCGGTAACAGCTGCAGTTTGTTGCTGCAACTAATTGCATTTAGTCACCGGTCACCGGTAACACAGATCGTCTAACGGTTGCTTCCGTTAAATAGACATAGCATAGCTATGAAAAATGGCGAATGATTTTCTAACCAAATCAAAGCATAGAGCACCCAGCTACAATCAATGTAACAGTAGCGAACAGTTTCCACATGAATGCAGCTGCCAGCACGAGCTGCTACTGAGGCTGCGACTGCGACGGCCACTGAGCTGAGTTGGTCAGGGCGGAAGTAGCGGTCATTGAAAGGTTCAATCGATGCCCAGGATGATGTTGAACGATCATCAGCGTAATGAACAATTAGTGCCTGAGGTGGCCGTCGCGTGGCTGTCAACAAGTGCCAACTTCCGATTGCAATTGCCATATATGATATGCGTATAAATCTATTGGAAGTTAGTTCCTCTGGGCCTTTAATAAGGGAGTTGTTAAGAAGATTGCTCAAAACCGATGGACGTTTCATTAAGAATTACAGCTGGGAGCAGTGGCTTATAGCGGAAGTGATGTACTTGCGTCAAAAGGTTCACATGGTATCGGGTCAAGTCGAGGCGACATACAACCAACAACTTTAAATTCTAGCGAAAATTCGGAAACGCATGTCTTAAGCAATATCTGGCCCAGGTAGTGGTAGATGGGCCAAAGGGAGAGGGCGGCAATTTAGCTAACGAAACTGGAGTCAGAAGCAGAGCGCCCGAGCTAATGATCATTGCAATTGACCTGAGCGGCAGACGGACAAAGATAGAGACAGAGGGAGAAAGAGAGAGAGAGCGAGGGCGAGAGGGAGATAGGTAGAGAATGAGATAGGTTGATCGAGATCGTGAGAGCGCCTTGAGTAAGCAAGACGGCTAGCTGTACACAGCGAAACAAGTAATTACACCTGTGCTATACGCTTCACTGAGCGCGCCATGAGCAAGTGAGATAAGCATAACAGCTGTTGGAGAGCAGCGTAGCCAGCACTGCGGCGAGGTTACAAAAACCCCGTGCCATGAACGCAGACAGCCAAGTCGCAAATTGGAACGCAAGCGAACAACGTCGCGTTCTGCTTCAATATCGCCAAACAGTGTGACCAGAGTAAAACTCTACAAGAGTTTCAGACAGAGAGAGAGAGAGAGAGAGATCGAGAACGAGAACGAGAGCGAAAGAGAGTTGGCCAGTGACTCAGGCAGTTGCTCAGTCTTACCTTGTATACTGTTTGTGTTGTTGTTGCTGCTGCTGCTGCTGCTGCTGCTGCTATAGTTGGTGGCGCGTTTTTGTGTACGTTGCTTTTGGTTACCTGTCGTGTTGGCCACGTTTGTGACGATCCGATCAGTGCACCGTCAGCGAGCGGCGCGCGCAGTTTGGGGCATCAGCTTCGCACAGTCATAGTCACAGTCGACAGCAACAACAAACACAGCTATCGCTGAGGGGAGAGAAAGAGAGAGAGAGCAACAGATAGCACAGTAAAGTGTTAGATAAACTGATAATACAATAGAAAATTAGAAAAAAGTCACAGAAACGTGGCGTACAAAAAATAAAAAAATAAAACTGAACAAAAAAAGGAAAAATTAAAAAAAAAAAACTGAAAAAAAAACAATAATAAATAACTGCAAAGCAACAACAATTAAGAAAAATGCGCAACGTCAACGGCGAAACGGCGCAGTGTCAATAAAACTCTCGAATTCATTAACACGACACAAAACGTTCTATTAGTAAGCACTTGCAAATTTGCACGAAATGAAATGGAGACGGAGACGGAGACTCGAGCAAGCCGAGACAAGCTACAAATTAGCGTGGAGCGACCCTATCGAATCGGCAAAGAGGAGCAACACAACAATCGAACAGCGGTTGAAAGGTCTAAACTATCAAATAGTGAAGAGCCATGCGAGCAGACACACAGACATACATATATCATAAAAGTCAGACCCGGACGAAAAACACTGAATGTTCAAGCTTAGAGTCATAAAAAAAAACAAACAAAAACAAATCTGCGATCATATCCTTGGCCCCTAAAGTTCAGGTGAGTCTTAAAATAATATATTTTTATTTCCTAAAAGCAGGTGATATTTTTTTTTATACTTTTTCATGACTTAAAAACTAACACTCATCCACGTTTTGTCGTAAAAAATATGACAGATATATAAGTATCTATTATATATGTGAATTTAAAGCTTTTGATTTTTATTCATTTACTTTGAAAATTCCATTCGCCTGGAGTTCAGATCTTCATGCCTAAACTTCTTACAGTTTCGAGTTTGAATTTGAGTAATATGAGCAATATAGATTTCTTCATTTTATATCAATATCACTAGAATATGTTTAGATGGGTATTAAGCTAAGTTTTTCATTGAAATTTGAATGCACATTTATTCAACTCTCTTACCTTTAACTCTTACTAATACCATAACTTTATGATTGATTCGTGTCTTAGAAAAACAAAAGTTTATTCATACAAAATTAAAAATAAATATATCTGTTTGTCATAAATATATATTTTTTAAATTTCTCAGTGCTTAAATTAGTAGCTAATAACTTGTATATCACAGACAGCTGAAATTATATCAAAAAGAAAAAAAACACGTATTTTTATAGTAGGCTTACAATTATTAGTTGACAGCCAAAAGATCAAGCCAAAAAAAAAAAAAATAAAGAAAAATAGATGTCTTTCTTTCGCATAGACTTTGTGCTCAATCATTTCACATAATTTGTAGCATAAACATTTAGCGGCGCCTTAAACAAGTCAATAAACGATTAAAAAAATGATTTTTCAAAAATTATTTTTGTTGCCCACACAAAAGGTAAACGAGTCAAAAAAGAAAAAAAAGATTACAGACAAAGCCAAAAAAAAAAAAAAAAACAGAGTTAAAGCAGGGGGAAAATGTATAATAAAAGGCAACTTTGGAGCCGTTCGACACATCGGCGAATTCTCGGCACTGAGCGGGTTTGTAGCTTTAATTGCGAGCCAAGACGGCAAGTGACATCATTTTGGATTTGGCAAACAAGTTGTACTCGCAGAGTGTGTTGTTGTTGTTGTCATTGCTGGCGTGTAGTCACAGGTTCTTTGGGCTTAATTGCTATGACTTTATTAGGTTATCAGTGCTGTGTGTATTTGTGTGGATTTTGATGTTCAATGCTGATGTGGAGTTATGTCTCATTAGCAACACGTGTGTGCTTGAAGCTTGTACTCGGCTCAACAGAGACATACATACACACACACATACCTTCAAACAGACACACATACACACACACACACACAGTTGCAATATCAATTACAGCATGCCTCAGGAGCAGTCACTGGAGTCAGTAACTGGTTTTGTGAAGTCAGTACAACGAGAATGAATAAAAATACCAAAAAAAAACTCATTGCTGTTTGGGACACCTCCTGCACATTGCACACACACACACACACATACACACAGATACTGGCAAGAGCTCCTGCAGGTTTCAAGTTGCATTTGCCTTGACTCGAACGCTCCTAAAATGACCCAGAGCTATCGCCACAGTTGTTGCTGCTGCTACAGCTACAGCTACAGCTACAGCTACGGCTTGCCACAGCCATAAAGTTGCAGCAGGAAACCCGAACAGCAACAACAATAACAACAACAACAGCAACAATTTGCAAACTCATGCCAGGCAGCCTTAAAAGGCCGCTTCATCCGCTCCACTCCGGTACGGTCCGATCTGACTCTGGCAAATAAAAGTGCGTGATTTGTGTCTTGAGCCCAAGTGATGTGCCCACCACCAGCACCACCAGAGAGCGACAGGCGAGAGACACGGAGAGCGTCTTCAGCGCTTAAGCCTCCGACAATCCATCAGGCAAACACATTGCTAACACTGTCTCTCATAGGAGGGGTCAACAGACCCCTCCTAAGAGCCCAATAACCCAAGAGACCAAACAGCCCAGCTCAGTCTTAGTTGCAATTGCAGTTGCGGTCGGATTCGTTGCCTCCGTTGGTGGCAGCAGCTGCGCATGTCTAATTGTAGTCAAAGTCACTACACTTAACCAGGCAACGAGTCGTGTGAATCTGCCACCAGTTCAGTTCAACTCAGCGGAGCTGTGATAATTGCCAGCAGGTCAAGCAGCAGCACCAGCCGCATCACCTGAAAGTCTACGAGGCATTTAAGCTTCAACTTCAACTCCAACTCCAACTTTAAGTTCAACTCAAAGGTTTTTTTTTTATCAGGCACTTGCACACGTCAACAATTTCGAGAGCGCTTTGCTTCGTGCACGATCGCTACTTAAGAATGTTAACTTGCCACCGACAATGAGCTGGCTTACAAGTAAACTACCAAGGATAAGAAAAGAAGTTTGTAAATTAAATAAATTACAGATAATAATGAGGCTACAAATAGGGTTAAATGGAATCAGAAAAAAGGTTTTTTTTTTTTTTTAAATTGTATGTGGTATATTGGTAGATATTTTTTTGGGATAATACTTCATATATGTAACAGGATTTTTAAGATAGAATTTCAATAGCATTATAAAGTATTATCTCGTTCTGCATAGGCAAATGGTTGGGCATGTTAAATATTTTAACAGCTGGATTTTATTGATAGCCTCAGTAGCTGCTGAAATATAGTTAAAACAAATAGTAACACTCTTGTGTTTTTTTTATTTTGTGATCTTCCAGCTAACCAAAGTCAAGATATTTAAAGTTGGTTTTACTAAAAATTTTAGTTATGAGTTTTTATTTTGGGAAATGTTGACCAGTTTAGCGCTTTTTTGTTGCTTTTTTTTATTAGGTTGAATGACAACAGCTCAGGTATAGTTAGCCACCAAGTGCCTTGTCAGTTGGATTGTGTTTTTTTTGGCATGTCGAGCACTTCTGGAAATGTAGCGCTTCCTGGAACTGCACCGGGCAGGGCAGGGCAGGGCAGGGCAGCGCAGGGCATGGCACACACAGTCTCTCGCTCCCTCTCTCGCTCATTCACATTTTATGTTTTATTTATTTAATTTTTTTTTTGTATTTTTACCTATGTTTGTTTGCTTTTACATTTTTTTATGCTGACGGTAGCTGACCTTTTTAGGTTTTCGTATCTTGTTTGTGTTGTTGTCACTTTTTCTACAGAAGTTGTAAAATGCTGTTCAAAGCGCCGCCAACCCTTAGCGTTAATGATCGCCGTTGGCCACAAACAGCGTCGTTGTGGCCAATTTCTAATAGCCAACCAATTGGGTAAAAAGGGCTTACTGGCTTACTGGCTACTGGTTGCATTCACGCCAACAACAAATGGCATCATTTAAAAACACATTTCGCCTGCTCATCATCATGCTGGCAGTCAGCTAACAGTTGCCAAGTTTGAAGTCAAAGTCTCCATTCGCTGTTGCCGTTGCTGTTGCATTCGCAGTTTCTGGCTCAGTCACAGGTGCACAGCGGGCAGTAGTCACAACATAACGCTGCTCATATATCTTGGGCGGGGAGGGGGCGGTGGCTTGCCGGCTGCTTCAATTGATGCTGACAGCGAATGAAAGGCGCTGCCTGGTGACTGCAGAGGTCGCAGCACAAAAGCCGCTGCCTAGTCACGCTGCTTCTTGCTCGTACTTCCTCTCCAGATGTGTAAACCAGTTTCGAGCCACATACACACGACGACGACAACGACGACGACGACGACGACTCCCCAGATCAATTCTAGCAGATTTCACTTTTTCCTGATCGCCAAGTCGACTCTCGACTCGGCACTGTCAGTTTTTTTTTTATATTTTGTTGCTGTTGTTGCTGTAAGTTTTTAAGGTGCAGCTCGAACGGTTGCAACTGTTGCCTGTTGGCTGCTTGTCGTCGTTTTGTTTCTGCTACATTCACCAGCTTCCAGCTCTCTGAACGTCTGCATTGCAGTTTTTTTCTCTTCTTTTTATCAGAATGAGTCGCGCAAACATGTTGTCGTTGTTGTTGTTGTAGTTGCTGCTGCCGCTGCCGTTGCTGTTGCATGCCACAAATGTGCGATTGGCATGTCAAAAGAATTATGTATTGATTTTTGATCTCAGCAACGCGGAAATTTTGGCGACGATCTTTGAACCCTCAAAACTAGAAACTATTGACAGCAAAAGCCCCAGCGATAAAATCAAACTAAATACTTGCAGCATGGCTTAAGGATGAACGGAAAAGAAACAAAAACAAAAACAAAAACAAAAACAAGTTCTCCAGTTGCAAGTGGGCGCCGCTCGGTCGCAAAATGAATGACACTAAACGCTCCTGACAGCGAACATTTGTCGGTGCCGATCGCAGCGGGGCAGTTAATTACTTTTGCACGAAATTATGTTAGTTAATTGATTAAGCGTCGAATATTTTGAGCACTTGCGATTAAACGTAAAACGGGCTACAGCCACCCGAGTGGGCAGTTCCTTTGACTTCGTATCGTTGCCTTGCCTTGCCTTGCCTTAAAACCTAACGTAACACAAATTTATATGTTGCTGTTGTTCCTTTTAGGATGTTAAACCGGGCTGCACCCACCCACGTGCTTCAGGTAGAGCCAGATACATTGGCCGACAGGCAGAAATTACTGCTGTGAGTCGGCTGGTGTCTAAACATGTACATGGGCGTAGTTTCTTTTTTCTCTTTTTGGAGGAGAAAGAGGAACTTCAAAAAAGCCGAATTATAGCTAGATTCAAAAGCTCAGACAATTTCGTTAGTCAATGTACTGATTACTTTTTTGGCTGAAGTGAAAACGATTGCAGCTTTAAAGCATCTGAAATGTTAGTTAGGATAAAGTTTGTTATATTAAACAAGACTTGATAACATGATCAAAATTTTAATATTATTGATTACAGTTTTGATGAAGTTAAATAAGAATAAATACATAGATCTATAAAGTTGCTTAAGGTTCGCCCTTAGTCGAATTCAAATCATTTATTAATTTCTCTTGAAATAAACAGTATTCTTTACGTGATATATAAAACATTCGAAGTGTCAACAAAATAATAAAAAATTCAATTACTAAACATAAACAAATAATTAAAATTTATTTTAATTTAAAAGCGTTAAAATAGATATATTCCAAATAAAAAAGCAGTAAATTAATATTGATTTAAGTATATTTTTGTGAAATCAAAAAGCTGCTGACAACATTAGAATAAGCAGGTTTTGTGACGGTTAGTACACGTATGAAAGCTCAGAGCCCAGACTACAGTCAGTTGTGTTAAAACTTAATAAAGATGGATGTTAAGCGAGAACAGTGCGAGAGACTGGCAATACAAATACGTTGACAATAGGCTACACATACATATAAATTATAAGCTTGAATCAGAAAGAGAGAGAGAGAGAGAGAGAGAGAGAGAGAGAGAAGGGGGAGAGCAGCTAGTAGGATGTAGAGGCAAAATATAGATAGACTCTGGGTTGCTTTAGTATTAACCAGGAGTTTCTCAAAATTAGCGATAGTCAAACAATAGAAATCGAGTCGTTCACATTGTTATTTAAAGCGTTGGCAACGCATTGTTTAGAGTAAATATTTTTATCTGGTTGTTGTTGTTGTTGTTGTTGTCGTAGCAATATCAATTGTTGCTGCTGTTGCTGGGCATCCACTGTCATCTACTTGACACATACACACAAAATAATATAACATACACGACTTTTCATAACAGTCACGTTTTTATAGTTCGATTCTGTGTTATAATACCCTGTACTCATACAAAACGTGTATGAGTGTTTTGATTTACTGCGATAAATGTATTCTTGATTAGCAACAAAAGTCAAGAAGATGAAGATATACTTTGTCTAAGCAGAAAATTAATTTAAAAAATATTTTCAATATGTATTACAGGGTATACTATATATCAGGTTATGATGTGTTATAGTCTATCAATGTCTATATATATACATACATCAAATATCGAAACGTGTCGTCCACTTTAACGCATTGTATAAGCAAACAAACCAAAAAAAAAAACCTAAGAGTGGAAAAAAGGTTTGAAACTCTTTTCAAATCAGATTAGAAATGAAAGGCAAATCAAGAGCAACAATGAAAAAGTATAATAAAAAATAAAAAAGAAACAAAATGAAGAAGAAGAAAATAGCAGAAGCCACAGCAGCAGCAGCAGCAGCAGCAGCATCATCATCAGCTTTGCTTACACAGCATAAAAGAGAAAAGAGAAATACAGTGATACTACAGCAAAAACAGATATAATATCTGTGTAAGCTGCTGCTAGTGGAGATTATGATGTTGGCCCGTTTGACCAGGCATTGCATTGGCACTCAGACGTCGCCGGGCTGCCAAGTTAATGACAGCTTCAAGTAACGCTGCGCTCCCAATTCCAGCTTCGGCTACAGCATGCGAAGTGCGGCTTTGACTTTGACTCTCGTGGCAATTAGTTAAGGCAGCGGCTGTACGCGGCGTATACGTAATATGACTATATATCATCACCTGTGTATGTGATGGCGTGTGTGTTTGTGTATGTGTGTGTGTAGATGATGAGTGTTGAGTGGCGGTCTGGCAAATAATTGCTACTGTTCATCAGCGTCGTGAGTTGCCAACATACATATAATTAAGATCAAGCCAGCATTGAGCAGGCAGCACCTCATAAAGGTCACTCTCTTTCGCATTCTGTTACTTCCGCTCTGCCTCGCTCTCTTTAAATTTCTTCCGCTCAGAGTTTGCGCATTTAAAATGCAATAATTTAATAAGAAAGTCGAAAAAATACAAAAAAATAACAACAAAATTGTGCATTTGTGCATAACTTGGCACAATTATGAAATACTTGAAAGGTTTCACGCATAACCGGTTCTGTGCAACTCTACAAAAACTTCATAAATAATAATGAAGGATAATGATGATGATGTTGCAAGCAGTCAGCCAGGGGCCAGGGACCGCTATAGCATGCCACGCCAAGCTGGCTAGCAGACGAGCCAGAACAGTCAGTCCCTTCTTCCACCTCCCTCCACATATACATACTACGAACTTGGGCCTGAAAGTGCCGCCAAGATTTATGCATGTAAAAACTGTGCATGAAGATAAATACAAAGTCTTGGCACAGCATTAAAAGTTAACTCCTTCGAAACGACGCAGACGTAATGGGCATGGGATAGCATATTGAGGGTGTTTACGTGGAAAAATGGCATTGCAGCTCGCTTTATTTGTCAAGATTAATTACAAAACTCGCGTTAAATCATAATTTTCAATTCTGTACGGGGCTGGCTGATGCAGCAGCTTCCTCAGATTAACAACGCTTTGCCATTCCAGCTGTTCGTTTGTTGCCTATTGCGAGTTGGCAAGCGAACTGCCTAGATATTCATTTGTTGTATGCGACTAACTATTTTAATGGTTAGATTATATGTAGTCTTCATGTTTCACATTATTTCAGCTCGTTCGGCAGGCGTGCGACGATTCAGTGTCATTACTATTTGCTCTTAATTCCAATCTAAGCTGTTGCATACAACATGTATAATTCCGTATAGTAAAACACAGCTTGCATCATCAATCGAGGCGACATTTATGCAGTTTCCCCAGAGTCCTTTTTTTCTAAAGCCGACAATTGAACGCAGAGAAGGAAAGAAGCGGCAGCCAAGTTGGGTAACTGTAGAGTTCTGTTTATGGTTTTAATTAAAAGACTAATCGAGGGAGTGAAGCAGTGCACCGTTTGGTGCGCCTTATTAGCAGCAATTTGTTGGAGTGTGCCGCCAAAGCATTTTCAAGTCCATAGTTAGATTTAGTTCATTGATGCGTGCGTGCGTGTTTTATTAACTAAACTAATTATGCATAGCAGACGGGTGTTATCTATTAAAGCGGCAAACTGAATGGCAACTAAATCGTAAGATTCGAATTGACGTATGTATTCACAATCAGTGAAAGCGTGTGAACTGAACTTGAGAAATTGCCACACAGCAGACACAACAGACAATAAAAAAAATACCGCAGGTAAACAAGAGCAAAACCTAGACTCTGGCCCGCCGTTACTTATGCATATGCAAAGAAGACTTTGTGTGTGCGAGACGGGGAGGTAAACAGTAGGGCTGGCGACACACATAAATCTACACATGTTTACACATGAGACAGACCCCAAGGCACTTTTGAATGTTGTATGTTGTATTGGCAGTTGCCGCTGTTGCCGTCTGTCTGCCAACTGCTGCCGGGCTACACAACATTTCCCATATCAGTTGACAATTTGTCAACTGCTGGCGACTTGAATGACATTTTCTATAGATATACTGTAAACAATGGATAAAAATAACGAAAAATTCGCGTTTCCAATTCATGAAATACACAATAGTTGTTGGCTGTCCGCGTTCAATTTCAAACAACAACATCAATGAACAATGAAGGCTGAAAAATATCAACAGCAACAGCTGAAATTACGCGACCCAGTAGACCAAATTAGTTGACAAGGTTTAAGTAAGTTGTTCGACATGGCCAAAGGTTTCCTTATCAAACGCTTCCACTGCTCAAAGCTTCTATCTATGTGCATACAGATATTGAAGGTTTCAGTTTGTTTAGTCTGTGAGTCAGTGCTGAGTATTATTATTATATTATCTATGTTACTAATAAGTCATCAATTTATGTGTGCTTTGGTTTAGATCATTAACCATAGGAACAATGACTCAATGATGGGCATAAGCATTTCGAAATTTAATTTCATTTTGTATAAAATATATTAACAAAATATATAAAATAATTCTTATTCAGCTTATGCTGTATTGCTATGAGTCTCTAGACTTTCAAATAAAATAAATCTTAGAAAGGCAAGGAGTTTTCATACTTACAGCCTTGACCAATCACTTAAGCTGTTAGGTTACTAGAAACCTGTTTCGGGAACTTTTATGAGGCTTTATCAATCAAATGAGCAAATGATAAGCTCTGAAGTGAACATAAACCAAACGAATTTTATAGCCGCAGCAGTAGTTATAAGGCAGGAACATTCAGTAGTTAGAGTTTTGTTGCTCGGCTTGTACTAGCTCTATGACTTGGTCTATAAATTCGTAACTATTACTTATCAGTTGTTGGCATCAGTAGCAGCTCCTGTGCCTGTACCTGGGCTTGTGCCTGTGCCCTGTGTGCGGAGATAAATGTGCCCGCGAAAACTTTGACAAGCGATTAACTTTACAATTTATCGCTTGGTCTCCAAAAAAAAAAAGAAAAAAGGCTCAATTGAAGGCAGCGCCAGAGTCAAGCTGCCAATTGTCGTAAATCTTTTGCATCCAAATTCCAGTTTGGTGCTGAGCTTATGCCAGCTGCTGGCTGAGGTCTGGCCTTATGTTGCATCATTAATTTAACTAGTTGTGCAACATGCGCCTGGGTCAGCGCCTTTAAAATACACGCCCTGATTAAAACATCAGCACAACTAACTAAGTTGTCTGCAACGGGGGAAACCTGCTTCAGTTGCCTCGTGTATTTATTTATGCTTGTTTAAACATATTTAATGTCATTACGGGTGCAACCAGGACCAACACGCATTTAATTATGCGCCCAGCGCATTAAATTAATGAACACTTTTATCAGCGTGCCACGACCAGCCAGAGTCCACAGAGAGATACAAGTTTTCGTTTGTTGCCACCACGCAGAATCAAGAAGCTGTTCCAATATATTTATTGCAACGTCTCCTTTTTCTCCTGTTACTGATGCTGTTGCTGTTGCTGCTGCTGTTGTTGTTGTTGTTGTTGTAGTCTTCGTCGCCTTTTGCCGCGTTTTAATCGCATTTAATATATCATTTTATTAAGCCAATCGGCTGGCTGGCTGGCTGGCTGACTGGCTGACTGGCTCTCGGCTGGTTGGAGTCATCTTCGCTGTGGCGGCTCGATGTCTTCTTTGGCTGCTTAGCGTCTGGGTTGTCAATTTGCGTAATGCTGTCATAAGGCTGTCAGTTTATCATTCGCTCGCTGGGCAACTCGCTTTATATTCATTCATTTAAGCAATGACTTTAAGCGGCGCCTGTGGCGACATCTGACGACACCTAAGCAAATGCAATTCTGCGCCGGTGACAGCTAGTTGAAACTGAGCTATGTCTGGCATTTAATTGTGGCATGTGTGGCAAGTTCCGAGTAACTGCAGTTATGCTACTACGCCAAGTGTTTGCAGCTGCAAAACTGCAAACAACATTCCATTCGCTCAAACCGATTCAGCTAACCGGGCCGATTGTCAAATGCAATCCAACAAGCCACCCTACGAACCAGCTCGTTTGCCTGTTGCCTGCTGCCTGCTGCCTGTAAATATGCCTCAGGCTAAAGCAGGCTCTACTTAGCTCTCAGGCTGACCACATAGCTCACAAACAGGCCCAGTTAGAGTTAGTCAGCCTTCGACTTATTGTGGCAGCTATTTGTTGTTCGTTTTTTCGTTTGTTTGTTTGTTTCCTGCCTCTAATGTAAAGCCGGAGCATTAGCTCTATTAAATGACGGCAAAGTGGTTTCGTATAGCATAAATCAGTATACAAAAAAAAAATACTTACAAATAAATAACAATCAATTGCAATTGATGGCTTTCCTTTGACAATCGACAATTGGCAGTAAATAGACAAGTTGAGGAAATGATTTATAGATTAACAGCTATGTAAAATTTAAATAAAATAAATTAAAAATGAGGAATAAATATAGAATAAATACATATATTTATTTAGAGTATTTGAGAACAAAGCTTTCTTTAACTGAAATATCGTCGCACATATTCATTAAATTATATACGTATCCGCTTATATACACGTGTGCTCTATAGAATATTTTATAAGTTTTCTTCAAGTAACCCTTTTGCAAAGCAACTCGCATAGTTGACATTAACATGAATTCCATTGATACTTATGTCGCATGTATTATGTTCTCTTCTGTTTGCAGAATGCAATGTGCCTGGGCCGAAGCTGACTGCATCCTGAACTTGTCAATCATGGAACTGATCTGCATATTTGTTGGAAGGCTAGCGCATGCTTCCTGTTGGGTAAGTTGATACTCAGCACGACTAGTGGCAGCTTAGCTGGCAGACCAGATTGATGTTTAGTCAAAACAAAAACAGAAACAATGCCAACTCTTTGACAAAGACAGACACATACACATGGCTACATAAACACATCTAGTCGACCCCGTCAAACTATAAACCTGACCTTTGCTAGCTGCCAAGACTAATTTATCAAATGGTTCAAGGGTGGCCCATCAAAGCCACACGAGTTGTTGCATAATTAAGGGGGAAAAAACATAGACATAGAAACAGAAACAGAAAAAAAAAACACAAATGCGTTTTTAAACCATTGAGCAACGCCTCTTTCTAACAGTTTTCTGTTATTAGTCTGGGTTTCCATTCGCTTTTTCCTTTCTGAAATTTTTGTTTGATTTTTGTTAATTGCCGCTTATTATTCTTTGGGCCATTTGCCATGTTGGCGAGTGAGTTTAATGGTCTCATGCCAAACTAAAATTCTAATTAACAAAATATTTAAGAAAACGAAAGAAACAAAAACAGTTTGTAAAAACAAAAAAAAAAAAAAAACTATTTTGGTTATTGTTAGAACGTCAAAGCAATTAATCATAAAAAAAAAACAGACCGAGTCTCAGAGGAATCTCTACTTTGTTGAGCTGCCAACAAAGCCTACGCTTTGTGCTTCTATCTTTTCTTTTTTAGGAATGCTCATAGTGCCAGGTTGTAGAATATCAGCCAAGTTTAGGTTTACCTGCAGTTGTATAAGCAGTTGGATCAGTTTTCGACAGTTAAATTAAGTAATAAATCATTTTGTTTGCAGAGCTATCAAAGGAGCCGCTTAAAAATTCGAAATTAATTAATACTCATAATAAAACTACAATTAAACAAACGACAGGCGACAAAACTAAAAAACAGTTACTGGTCTTCTAGATCTAAAGAGTAAAGGAGATATGGAAGAAGAGAGAGAGAGACGGAGAGACGTGATTACTATACGAGGTATATTTATCTTTTTCAACTGAAATGCTAACAAGTCTAGAGTCGAAAGTGGCGTCGTGGCCGGGGCAAGATATCGCATGTGATTGAAATGAAATATAAAATTACATTAAATTACCGGATGTAATTGCGGTGGTCGTGCCAGTCGCTCACAGCCCGCTCAGTAGCTGGCTCAAAGCTAGGCTCTTACGCTGCCCAATGAATCATGGCCAAAACAAAATGCGTCGCAATTGTTGCCAGAGCCAGCCAGTCAGCCAGTCAGTCAGGCAAATAGACTCAGCCAACGAACTTGAAGCACTTGGTGTGGGCGCACGCTCTCATGACCAAAAAAAAAAAAGCAAAACAAAAAAGAAGACTGCCCACGCTACATTCAAAAAGAAAAATTGTAAATGAGGATCGAGTTCAAGTCAACGACTCGTTTCGAGTATCTTATCAGAGCCAAACGATTTTGTCAAATGACAACTGCGGCACATTAAATGCGTCTTTTTCACGCCACACGACATTTTCAATGTGCATTTAGTTGTCAATTATTTTTGATAGCCTGCCGAATGCACATGGCATGATAAGAGCGCATGCAAGCCCGGCTTACAGACCGACCAGCTTGTGTAGTCGTTGCTAGCTGGCTCTTTTTGCTGAGTGCAGGCCATTTGCATATTGAGCGCTTGTTTGCCTTGGTCTTCAACTTCAGATATGGCCAAAGAGATTTTATTTAGCCGTGAGTTCTCGCATTAGGACATTTTCGTTACCAACTTTCCATATGGCAGGCAGACAACTGGCATAACAGTTCCTCGACAATGTCACAAATCATAGATATTTGTTGTTTCCAGCTTACGTACGTGTAATTTATGGTTTTGAATAAGGTCAACATGTATGTAGCCAACGATTTTGGCTAAAAGATTCGTCACGCTTTCGCAATTGTTTAAGTTTCTCATGATAAAAGTGAAAATAATTGAAGAATTTTGTAATATGAACATTTGACTGTGGTTTCGATAGCTTAAGCAAATACGCAAATATAATTATTGGAAATATTATCATTCCACTTAATTGAAAGCTACTCCAACTAAATTCATATCATAACTGAAAATCCTCTTTTTAAAATGCCTTTATTCGGCCGTTGCCTAGCAGCTGACCTATATCAAAAAGGTACTGAGTATTTCTCATGTTCGTTATTGTTACGCAGCCAACAATTTTCGTTGAAAACAATTTGCGCAAAAGAAAAAAAAAATGGAAAAAAATGAAGTTTGCAGTGCATATGCCACGCACGTAGCAACAACATCAACGACTGTGCAACAACAATCAGACAATCATGCACATAATCATGCCATCAATATATATATATATATATATATATATATACATTTATATATATATATGGCAATTATCAATGAAATTTATAACAATCCACGAAATGTAACGAAAACATAACCGACCAATAAAAATTTCATTTTCATAAGGTTGCAACAACAACGAAAACGACAACGACAACGACAACGGGGAATGAGAAATCGGCTCGGGCATGGAAAGAGGGAGCATGCGTCCATTGCAGCTGCATTTAATGTGGATGCCGCGTGCTGTGTCCAGTTCGTCATACTCAACATTTTGATGTTGTTGCTGTTTGTGATTTTGCTGCCTGTGATCTGCATCATAAAAACGTGCCAGATTGATGCGTGATTGAAATGCCAATTGGCTTTGAGTCCAGAGTTGTAGCTAAAGCTGAAGTTGCCTCGTTAATGTTGCTGTGGTTGTTGTCTCGAATATATGTATGTATGTATCTGCACTTGAGGCACGTTATATACTTGGACTCAAACAGCGCGTGTTCTTACCGTTAAGGCTGCGTAAGGGGGTTCTTTAATCGTGTTTTCAATCTCATCTCATCTCATTTTTTTTTCCTACCTGCCCCTGTTTGCATTGTCATTGCAGACAATTAGAACTGGTCTCTGATTCCGTGCGGCATTTGACTGCAATTTGCTTAAAAAGGCCGCTAGATAAACGATAAACAGTTGTTACTGTTACCTTTGGCCATATACGATACAACGAATTTCCGACGCTTACCGTTCAATTCCTGTGCCATGACATGGTCAAGACCATGACTAGTTTTTCTCTACTTTTTCATTTCTTGTTTTATTTCCACTTCTACTCTTTGCCAACGGGTAATTTAAAACTGATATGAAGCCTGCATTGCATGCAGCCAATAGAAAGTATTTCAAATTCGTCGATGCAATCAATAACTTGAAATTAGTTTTGTATCGATAAGTTTCAGTTGGTCTTATGATCAATAAATAGTCCTATGGTCAATTTCTTGTATTCAAAATATTTGTAATTAGCTTAAAAAATCATATAATTATAGCTGGAATTTCCACTTTGATGTGGTATAAAACAAAATTTTTAAATTACAGCTAAAAAAACATTTTTTAAAAATATATTCTTAGATTATAAGTGAATTTGAATTTAATTTGCCAATCTTGCTTATGAAGGTTCTTTCATTTTAAATATGAATAGAAAATATAGAATGTATATTTTCAGTGTATATTAAGTTCGTTAACATATACGAGTTTTTGCTTTGAAGCATTTCTATTAATATTTATGGGTTTGTCGTTGAGGCTTTTGCTTTGGCCGTGATGAATGAGTGTGTTGAGGCAGCTGCAGATCTTCGCAACAGCAACTGGCGCCAGTGAACGGCGACAGGCAGTAAAGTGCTGGCCATGTAGGGCGACTGCCAGCATAGACAACTCAACGGACTGATCAAGCTACAGAACGATGGAGAGAGAGAGAGAGAGAGAAAGAGTGGAAGAGAGAGAGAGAGAGAGAGAGAGAGAGAGAGATGTAGAATAGTGAGCAAGTTGGACAACCTAGTAAGTATCAATGAGAGGCTGTGGACTACAAATGACTCTTATCTCTTGCTGGCAACAAATTGACCATTTCAATTAATGAAAAACGCACTTAAACATTAAAGAGATGCTCGGACCGTCGGACAGTCGGACAGTCGGACAACAGCATCAAGTGTTGGCGCTAATGATGCGATGAGATGCGCGCGCGGATGCGAAAATCGTACAACGCGAGTTGTAGATGGCGCGGGCAGTGGCAGTGGCCGAGACAGAGAGATGTAAAAGCAGACACCGCTCACATTTGCATATTTTGTTGTCGGTTTGGCTGACGATGATTATTGCTGGGGCCAGAGATTAAGCGCGTAAATTTGTCGTTAAAAATCATGTTGAGATCGTGCTGCGACCAGGCATGGGCCAGGCCGACGTAGTCAGAGACACGCGATTACGTTGCAAACCGAACCCGCCAAAACAGCAGCTGTTGATTTTTAACTGTTTTTTTCTGTCTACTTCTTCTTTTTGTTTTTGTTTTGTATTTATTTGCCTGGCTGTTGATTTGATTGCAGCGCTTTTTGATTGATGGCTGTCGCCTCACGCTGCATGCCTGGCATGTCAATGAGCCTGGCTAGCTACCTAACTGACTGACTGACATACTGATTTACCGTTGCCTGATAAGCAGCGTGCACAAAAAAGCCAAAGCCAACGAAAAAAAAAGAGAAGTGGCAATTACATGAAGTGGAGCAGCATTCAGCATTCGGCATTTCGACATTTGCATAAATTGGCCGCAACGAAATGAAAGACTTAGGCAACAAACTTGATTACAATTTGCCATCTCGTCGCGTCGCTTCGCGTCGCGTTGCTTTCTTCGTGACTAATTTGAGTCTACGTTTTTCCCAAGAGTTAAAGTTTAAGTTCGCAGTCAGAGGCCAAAGGTTATTTGTAATTCGTTTTCGATGTTACAATTTGGTTGCATTAACTCAATTAGCCTGCCCGAAACGTCGCTCAGCCCCATTTTCCACAAGAATCATTTCAAATGCACAACTTAATTAGTTAGCCAAGCATTGTAATCTGTTTTAATTGGACTTTTGGATTTCTTTCATTTTGATTTCATCTCATACGTATTGTTTTTTTCTTTTCAAATTGAATTGTAATTTTATGCAGCACGCAGCGGCAAAGCCGCAAAATGATTTTCACAGCGAATTATGAGGCCAACCGCAGCGCCCAAAGATGCCTCAACTTTAGCTTCAGTTTCAGATACAGCCACAGCTACTAACATGCAATGCCTAGGTGGGAACTTGAATTTCCCACGCATGTTTGGCCCCTTTCCTGCAAACAACTTCCGCGAGCTGCGCACAGCTAAATAAAATAATTTGCGTTTTTGATTAAATCGTGGGATAGATCAAAGCAGCGATGCCTTATCAGGCGGCAGCACAGGTGAACAGTTAGCGGCCTTAACGTGGGATAGATATGTAAATCTAACAAAGCTTCTGTAGGCTGGTCCTGTTTCCAGTCAACAAAAAAACGGGTGAGTTGTTAAACGTTTCCCAGGTTCCAGGTTCCAGGTTCCATATCTGCGAAAGACTTCGGCTAGATCTTTCAATTGAGCATAACGAAAGTACTAGCAGGTAAGTAAGTTTTAATTAAATGTTGGCTTGTTCTGCATCTCGGCACAGTTAATGGCACTGGAAGAATTCACGGGGTTTTTATAACACGCCCGTGATCTCTTAGTGGCATCTATGGTGCGGGATATTACGTTCAGCAACTGAAAGCTTTTCGCCGTGTTCCTAATTGTGTTAATTGAGCCGTAAGGAAAAAAAAAAACAGAAACAAATAAACAAATCTTTTTAACAGGTTTATACATTTATTTTTTTCTACGTGCGTGATATGAAACAAACTGTGGCCAGTTTTTTGTCAGTTGGTAACAGGCTCAAGCTGCAATAAATTGGTTAGCTGTTTTGTCGTGATAAGCTGTGCGTTCATTGTGGGAAATGAATTATTGTTTTTGTTGCCTACGCTCATTAGCACCTGGGCCCAACAATCTAATTCATAAATACCGATTGTAAATTTAAGAGAGAGCAAAAAAATAGAAAGAAAGAACTTAAAAGAACACTAAACCTTTAAGAAGTTTACAGCGTTTGTTTCGGGGCTTGGGAACATTTCAGAGCGCCGGACGTGTCAGCCTTGAAAAATCACCTTTCACACTGACAGAGGCATTGCTACAATTAATAGTTCAATGAACTTCAACTAAAACGAGCAGATGGAACGGTGGCAGCAGCAGCAACAGCAGCAACAACAACAACAACTGGATAAAAAAAGCAGCCGCAAGAGCTTGGAGTGAGAAAAGAACAAAAAGTACCATAGCTAGGCCTGAACCATGGATAATAGCCCAACGCAGCAGTTACAAAAAAAAAAAAAAATGAAAGAAAAATGAAAGAAAAAGCCGAGAGCGAGAGAGAAAGAGAAAAAACAGAATAACCAGAAGAAAAAAGATAATTAACTTTTTTCCTTTTTGTACTAAGTATGCCAACTGAATGAGGCGCAGTTCGTCAACAAGTGGGCAAGCGACCAACAAATTACAGCGCATTACTAAAATACCCGCATCTGTGTGTGAGAGCGCAGTATCATGGGAGCTGCAGTTGCTGCAGTTGCTGCAGTTGCTGCAGGGTTGCTCTCGTTGCAAACCACAAAACAGTGCCTGACACGAGGGTGTCTCTAGCGACTATCTGGGGTTCAAGTCAACGCCGTCAAGTTTGTCCACTGAACGCTTCAATGAATTCATGCATAAATTTTCTTGCAAATTTTGTTGCAGACGCCACAGACGGAATACAAGCAAATTCCTGCACGAGCTCTTTGATGACGAGAACTCTGCACTTGTCCTCCAACCATACTAGCTCCAGAGGCTTCCACGTTCCACTTGGACGATCTCGGAAGTGCAGGTAGCAGCATTTCCTGTTTGCCAGCCAATTGCAATAATATATGAGACACCTTTACCAATGAATAAACTAACATATCAATTGTGTGCTAAGCCAAATGGTATTTGACTTACATTCATAGTAGCTAAGACTTAAGAAACCCTTTCTTATTAATATATTTGAAATTTCCGTATTTGAGAATTAACAGGATAGATTAATTATATATAAAGAGTTCAAAAAACTTCCAATTAAGAGCTGAATATCCAGCATTACCGAAACTACTCGCAGTCGATAACTCTGTTGATCATCGAACCGGGAGGAAGAAGAAGGAATGGAAATAGAAGATTATAAAGCAAATGATTTCGTTAATGCGCAATATACTATTCTCAGCGTACATTTTGAATTTGCGGAATGAAGTCATCTGTCAAACTCAAACCAAATCGACTGAAAGAAATCAACTCTATCATTGAAGCAGTCTGCTGACTAGAGTAAACATATAAACAACATAAGATTCAAGTCATCCAGCTCGACTTTCTTAAGCTTTTAAGTCTGTGAAGCAGAAAAGATATAGAATAGATTGCGGACATATTGTGTATTTCAGTTTAACAAATTTAGTTAAATTTTCTGGACAACTGGTGATACAGCTGCTCGCCTATGCTAGACTTACTTGTTGCTGCTCTGACTAAAGCCATTAAATGACGACAGGGCAAATTGCCAGCCGAATGCTGGCTGCTTGTTGTTAGTGTCACAATATGCTATGAAAATTTAGAAAATTACCTTTAATCAGTTGCGAAAATGTGCTGCACAATTTGAATGGCCCCATGGGCCGAGATACACCGAAACCAAAAGGAGAAGAAAAGAAAAACTTGTAATCAAGTCCGAAAAGCCCGAGCGTAAGACTGTGGGAATTGTGGCAATTGCTGAGCTGTTGGCCATTTGGTATCGCGCTCCAGATTTGTCCATAACACGGCCTGACCGTTGGGGTTCTTGCGTGGGTGGCACTACTGGCGGGGACGCAGCTGTGCGTTGAGAGGTTTTCCTTTTTGCTGGAATGCGGCGCCATTTGCCATGAGAATTGCGGCAGTTCACACAGTCAACAGCGGGTCGCACTCTGATTGACGTCTTAGCTAAATTATGTAAATTATAGCAAGACATCAAAGAGATACCCTGAGAGCGAGACAGACAGAGAGTCAGAAAGAGACAAGGAATAGCACGCTTCGTTTTGTTGATCTATGAGCCTCGATTACGAAGCGGCAAATAAAAACAAAAAGAAATTCTTCAACGTAGCTAAAAGCTGCACAAATAAAGCGCAGCTAAACTGTTGCTGTTGCAGTTGCAGTTGATACCAAGTGCGGCAGCTGCTGCTGGCAAACCTGCCGCCAGCAGTCCAACTCCTTTGCAAATGATGATGAGGCACACAGTCTTAGTGGCAACAACAACAGCAACAAGACATCCATGGGCCATGACAAAAGACAAGTTGTCGTTATTCCCAAAATTAGAGGCATTTACATGCCGGCTAGCGTGAGACAGAGACAGAAATACATAAGCTGAGTAAGAGCGGGACAACATTTATGGACTCTGTGCAAACATTTTGAGTTAAGTTTTTAGACGCATCAATGCAGCTGGCTAAGATCTGTATTGGCTGACTTCAACTTCAACTTCAACTCCAACTACGACTGCGACAGCGACTGTGGTCGGAACTATGCAAATATTTTAGAAGCAATTTTCAGCTTAAATGCCTTCAAAACGAGGCGTGTCATATTAGCCAACTGGCCGCTTCTATTTGGTTTTGTGCACTCTTGTTAAATCTTTTGCGCATAACGCATGCCGTAGGGTAATTCGTTTTAATCCGAAATAAGATGATTTGAAAAGAGCAAGCCACAGGCTCAGACTGTGAACTGATTGAACTATTCGACACAGGGATGACTTTTAAGCTAACCTTTTATTGACAAACAATTCGTTCAACGGTTGGCAATAAATTATTATTATTATAGTAAATATATGTGGTGAGTGCTTTGAAAGATACAGTTTCATCCGACTTTCACATGCTGAATGGCAACTATATACACAAATATATAACATTTATAGCTGTAGACTTGAGATATTACAGGAAACATATCAATTTTTCAATTAGCCAGCATAGAGTAGGAGCAGTGTACATGAAATTTTCTAAATTTCCATTTTAACAACTTCTTATTGTTGTATACTTATTATATGTTACCAATATAACACTATATAGAATATGGGAATTGTTAAGATCAAGTATGCAAGGCAAATCACAATAGGCATTTAGCTCATACTATTTACTGATCAGAAACCTGCAAACTATTAATTTAATTTTCAGTTGATTGCTCTTTCTCTCCCTCTCTTCTTATAGCCTTTCTATCTCTCTCTATCTCCCTCTCTTTGACTTTCCACTTTGGGGGATTTCCAACTAATTAGCAAGCTCAAAACACGTGATGACTCTCGATATCGGTTCATAGAGATCAATTCAGAAACACAATTCAAAAAGGCATTGCATGCGAAATGAATGACCGAGCAGATGACGAGGTGAGAGTGCTCATTTCTATACATAGACATACCTACCTACATGAATACATATGTACGTACACACACGTACACACACAGCTCATGTAGAGTGTAGAGCACTGCTTTCGATTTGTTTGCTTGTTTCGCTTGTCCCTGAAATTGTGCAGTAACCTCGTTTGCTTGTTTCCGTTATGGCATATCAATTGATTGAATGTACAAATTCTACTATTTATTAACAAGTCAAATTTTGAAGAGCAGAAGAAGGCATTAAATCAAGGGCTTAATAATCACAATTGACTTGAGTACCACAGTTTGAGAACAGTTGCTTGCATTTATGTCTATGCTAAGGGTTTGTGTCGCCGCTATACCAGTACAGCAAAGACTCACACCTAGCGTGCTACTGTAGCAATGTGTTTTGTTTGTTTGTGTCTTTGCTAGTTTTTTTCTGGTTCTGTTCTTGGGTAGATGTTCTTGTTTATGACTTTTTGTCTTTATCTGTTTCACATTTTGTCGACTTTTCAGGAGATTTCTTCTCTTTGGTGTTGGCACAGTCTTCTGTTCCCATTGCCTTTTTTTTGGTCGCATTCTTTCGAGCCTTTTCCACAGCTGCTTTGACCATTTCTTGGCAGTCGAATGACTTGCTTGAGTTCTTGTCCAGCTTACCTTCACAATCAGATAAGACAATTGAGATTTCTTTTTCAATTGATTTTCCTACTTTTTCCTTTTGCCGTAGTAATTCGCACATTTGTGCCAGTTTCTTCTCTTTAGACTTTTTGGCAGCCTTTTTGTTCTCCTTTGCCTGACTGGCGAGCTGTTCCTCGCATTTTTGCTCTTGTTCTTTTATTGACTCCAAGCAGTCGTCACGCTTTTCATCATCTTCATCGTCCTCCGTTGACACTTGGACGCCGCCATTTTCGCGACGTTTGTCTCGCAATTCCACTGACTGATTCTGCAGTTCCACAAAGCTGAAGCGATGGTGGCCGAAGTAATGTCCATTCTTGTACTTCTTATTGAGGCCCGCGCCAGGGCCAAGGATCTCGTCACATCCACAAAATTGCCGGTAGGCCTTTGGCTTTATGAAGTCAGGCACTTCAATCCCATCATGATCAACCGATTTCGGATCATAACCTTCATCGGGCGGATCTTTTGGTGGCCGTGGTGTATTTGAGGGTTTGTTGCTTAACTTGCACATTTGATTGATTTCATTATTCGAAGATTTGCTGTTTATAATACGTAGTGAATGCGGTGCTCTCAAAAATCTAAGCATCTTTTCGTTTAGAAAACAAAGTCTTTTCTTTATGAATTTGAATATATGAATAGGGATATAGAAATATTGGGCAAAGTCACCTCTGATGTAGGATTTTCTAATATCTACATAGTATAAAATTTGAAAATATTTTCTATTAGAATTATATAGAATTAAAATATAGATATTATCTAGATAGTAAATATCATAATAAACTTTTGAACTTACCAAAGTGTTCATTAGTTTGATCATGAAATTAAACAACTTTAATGAACAGTTTAGTTCGAAGCACACGCATGATTAACATGTTGGAGTTGTGCACCAACTTAGTTTCATGAAATGGTGTGTGGCTTTGCTACCTTTTGCCATACAGGAGCTATATACAGGAAATCAACCATTCTGTGCGTGTGTGTCTTTGCTAAAGTGTTCTGCTGGGTGAGTGAGTGCTTTGTCTGTTCAGAAAGTGATTAACTGTAATAATCCAATAGATGGCGCATTTGGTGCTGAGTAAAAATGTTTTTGAATGTTCGAGTACCCTTAATGTTGAAGTCTTTCATATATTGTTAATTATACCATTTTAACAATAATGAAAGCGAACAATGAAATTTATGAAAGAGTATTTCAAGGAAACAACACGATTTTGGAGGTAATCTGACAGCTCATCTCTATACATAAGCAGCATATCTAGGCCTAGCATTTAAGAGCGAATGAGGAGAGTTATCAGAATTGAAAAAGTAGAATACATTATTGAGAAATACAATTAATTTATACATACAAAAACACATTATTGCTTCATTTAATCAGAAATCAGAAAGAAGTTGCCAAAGCTGCTATAAGTATATTTCTTTGGATTAGATACATTAAATATTTAAATTGTAAAATTATAAAGTGCTCTCTTTGTATATATAAATATTTTTTAAGTAGTCGATTTAATTTCTACTTTATTTCTATTCTATTCCCATTGCTTTTCTATTAATATTTCTAATACCTTGGATACTTGGCTTTTGGTTATCCTCCCCTCTATCAATCTAGGCCAAATCACATTACTCTTGTTTTACGCTTTGGTGTCAGCATTCAGACGTAATTTGAAGATAGTTTTTTGGAGGGCAGCTAAACAGCTGGTTCGAGCAACGCGAGCAGGTCAACAGTGGCTCGCCAAAAGTAGAGGAAAAGACAAAGTCAAGTGTAGTCCTAACAGTTAGCTTTGGCTTTACAATCTGTTGGTCGCTGTGTGTGTGCGTGTGTAATTCGCGTGAATGTGACAATGACACTTGCAGCTAACTGAAAAAAATCGTTTTGTTTAGTTTTCCATGCACTGTCAGCCAATTGTAAGCGGGCAACGCACAAGGGAGCTGCCAACAACCAGCTGCAGTTCGTCCCCTGATGAACTTTTAAGTGATTTTTATCAAGCAGACTTCTGGACGACAGCTGGCAGCCTAACAGCTTGACAGCCCGGCTGCCTGCAGCAATGCCAGCCAAAGATCGGCTGCCTTTAAGCGATTTTTCGTAAAGTTAAGCTAAAGTTTAAATAACTATTATTTTACCTTACAGCCTTTATGTGGCTTAGCAAGTATGTACCAAGTTTTCGCAATCTCTCAACCTTTTTGCTTAGCTACAATATCAAAAGAGCTGCTTTATAACTCATAATAAAAATCTAGAAAAATCAAAATAAATATAATTTTGCCCAAAACTGTGTTTATTTTCCAAAATTAAAATGGAAAATATAGTTTTCATTGTACTTTTGACTATTACAGCTCAATTTTGTGGAGTTCGTAGCTGTCAATGGCCACGCTTTACTCCACAAGTATACTCTGTGTGTTTGATTTAAGCAACCGTGAAGCTTTCCCATTCTGTACAAAGTTGTTTTTTTGTTGTTTTTACAGTGATGCCATTAACAACTTTCCTGCTTCAACCATCCTAGCCTTCGTAGCTGAGTATGTGTAAGTTTATTTTTAAGTGTCTAGCGTAAACTTCATGGTTTGAAGATAGATCAACTATGTTAGAACATTTGTTCGTCGTATAACTAAGCTTGCTATGTTGTTATTAAAAACATTTGTTGGCACTTGCTGAGCTTTAGAAATGTTGTTCTGGGTTTATGGGCAACTGAACACACACGTGTGCCGCACTCAAGTGCTGGGTAGCTGGGTAAACTTTGCCATGGCCAAGTGTCAAATTCCATGAAAGGAGATAGTGGTCAACTGGCCAAGGATATCATAGCTGACCTGTTGTTGTTACACTTTGAACTTAATAAAGTCACAGTTTACTTCGTTTGTTCACACGCTGTGCGTTGGTTATTTTTTATTGTCTATATTCATTTTTTTTTTAAGTTTGATAATGCAGTTAACTACAAAAGTTACATAAAAAAAACAATTAAGCTTATGGCTAAAGTTAGGGAGAGATATGCAGAAAACTTGAGCTTGATTGGGTTAGTTTCTGGCGAAGTTTTGTGTTAAGGAAAGTAAATAGTGAAAGTAACCATATCCCACATAAGACTATCATTACACAAGTTACACATAAGACTTAAGTTCTAAACAAAATCGAGTTTCCATTGCAGTTTATCGTTGAGGTCGTTTAAGCGTTGAGTTCAGTTGAAGTTTGGACTGGGTTCGGGCAAACAGTTTTACCACTTGACGCGGCGATTGCTGTTCCGCTCCGCACTGATGGAGCGCAGTTCTTCGCTCTCAAGACGCTGGTCGTCAGCCCGGCGAATGTCATTCTCGTCGAGTCGATCCAGTTGTTGCCACAGCTCATTATCAATGCGACGTCCCTGTGACCAGCTGATGGCAGCGCCAGCGCGTGCTGCATTGCCATTGAGGCGCGTAGTAATCAATCCATTTAGATTTGCCGAGCTCAGCAACAAAGGTGAGCCTATCAGTTGAGCCTGCACCGAGGCACTGGATGGCTGTGACAGGAGCACAGACTGAGTGTTGCGTTCGATGTTTAGACGGGAGTTGGGCAGCTGGCGCCAGCCATCCAAATCACGTTCCCCAGTCAACAAAAGGTTACCCGAGTTGATCGAAGGCAAACGAGAGATCAAACTTGGGGGATGCGAGACAACGCTGGCCTGAACAGTTTGACCCAACAGCTGATTGGAGTTGGGCAACAGCAATGTTTGCTGCTGGCTGTTGAGACGTTCGAGCAGACGATTCTGATTTTGATTTTGATTCTGGTTCTGACGACGTTCTTGTTGCTGACGACGCTCCTGCTCGCGCTGCTCACGTTCCCTCTGCTCACGATCTCTCAACTCTCGTTCCCTCTGCTCACGATCTCTCAACTCACGTTCCCTCTGCTCACGATCTCTCAACTCACGTTCCCTCTGCTCGCGTTCCCTCTGCTCACGCTCCCTCTGCTCACGTTCCCTCTGTTCACGTTCCCTTTGCTCTTGCAGACGCTGCAGCTCGCGCAACTGTTGCTCCTGCTGTTGACGCTGCTGCTCTTGCTGTTGACGCAGCTGCGCGGTTTGCTGCACTTGTTGCTGGAACTGCTCCATGAGTTGTTTGGACTGCAGGCGCGCTTGATTCTCAGCTTCGAGTCGTGCCTGAGCTTCCAATTGCAATTGCGACTGTTGCTGAGCATCGGCTAGGGCCTGAGCTTCGGCTATGGCTTGGGCCGTTAGGCGTGACTGCAGCTCCTCAATGCTGTTGTAGCGAGAGGAGGAAGAGGAGGAGGAGGAAGAGGAGGATGACGCTTGTGCCGAGCTCAGTCGTTCATCAAGGCGTTGCTTTGACACGATGGCATTGAAACCGCTAGCATCATCCGCCGTATAGTCCACAATACGTCGCGTGCCATCAGGTTCGACAAGCGAATATTGTCCCTTAACCAAATCACCATCACGCTTCTCTTCCTGTCGCTTTTCATCGCCGGTCAGCGTGTCGCGCACATCGTAGGCAAATGTATACTGCGGCCGGCTATCGTAATCCTCACTAGAGTTGGGCAAAATTGTTGTGGGCTCATCCAAATTGGCGTCATCATTGTCCAGGTCGCGCAGCTGTTGCTGCTGCTGTTGTTGCTGGAGACTGGATGACTTGGTCAATTGGCTGAGCTCGATGGGTCGCAGAAAGGATGCATTAGCCACATTGCCGATCAGCAGGCATACGCAAATCAACAGGCAGCTCTGCAAGGAAATGCAGAAGACATTGATATGACAAACTGATGAATTTAAATTGATAAACGCTATTGGCATCATCAAATTTCAAAGAGATGACATCATATATTAATAACTATTCAACAGTAAGTTTAACTCTCAATAAAAGAGGATGTCCCTTTCAAATTCTATTGACAGATTGTTGCTTGAAGTTTCTGCGTTTTTATGCCCGATTTTGTTGTAGTATTGCCCAAGGAAATATTTGCCAAGAATGCGTGGCGACTGCGCAATCCTCTATTTATGTTATGGAAAAAACTCATGATTGCTTGGCAGTGCCTAATAAAACTTTCTATAGCTCGAAGCCAACAATATTTTGTTTACTAAAATCACAGGCCTTTTAAGCCTTGATGCTAAGTGAATCAAAGTTTTATTGTACAAGGCTTAAACGATTCTAAGTCATTCACGATGTCCATACAAATTATCCTAATATGTTTGAGAGTTTTATCCTTTTGAATTTCCGTTTATCCTGATTTATTGCCTGTCAGTGCTCAAATGCGTTACACCAAGCACCGCAGGCAATCGACTAGCCTTAAATTTATGGCCGAGCCCCGTTTCTCTAACTTACCCGTTTCATGTTTGGTGACGTGATTAGTATAGGACTAGTTGTCTGCTTTTTTGTTTGTGTTTCGTAGTTTGTAGTTTGTAGATTGTAGAAGCTGCTAGTCGTTTGCTTGCTGTGGCACGTTGTGCTACTGATGCCTTACCTGGCAGCAATTGGCCATTTTATACATACAGCATACATGCTGCAGAATAAGCTGGCCGAAAGCGCCCTTTGCAAGAACCAGACCACATTTGATATGCGTAGAGGCTTTCAAATTTGTTTAGTTAAGGTTACAAATGACCTTGCCGGTCTGTGATACGCCTGCCTGAGTTACAAAAGCTGCAGCACAGCATTCACTTTTGGGCCAGTTGGTCAAAAAGTTGTCACCCAATCGGCCCACAAAATGTGGGCAGCCAAATGGCTTATCAAAATGGAAACAAAATGCGTGCAGAAATAGCAAATTGACCAGGAGAGAAACTGAAATAGGGCAACTGTGTGGCTGCTGAACAAATTACAAATTACAAAATTTTGCCAACTTCCAGTAGCAGCAGCAGCAGCAGCAGCCTCAATTGCAAATGGGCTACAGCAGAGGCTGAAAGAGACAATGACAAAAGGTAAAAGGTAATTTGATAGGCTTTAAGCCAACAGCTGCAGTTGCAGCAAAGTTGCGCATTGCAGTTTAAAGTGGCTGCATCGAAGCATTAAACAATGAAAATAATTAACTTAACTAATTTGTCAAGGGATATCAAACTAACCACAAATTTAATGTTCAAAAATAAGATATACAAATTATTCTTAATTAATTGATTACCTTTTCTACAATATAAGGTCTGACATAGTCTGTGTATAAAGCTTTGCAAAAGAGATTTATATACATATATAGATAGATAGCTGATTTATTTAGTATACGTTGTTCTACTGGTTTGTTGACAAAGGGAAGAACATGCATATATATAGTCTAAACTAGTCTTACACTCTGCAATTGTATTCTGTAACCTAAAAGCTTAATTAACCATCCAATTTTGAGAGGCTCCACTTGGATTATAAAGCACGTTGGTAAGCCTCTCTATTACTGCGGTCGACCGTTTTCTGCACTGGCAGTGCGCAGTCAATATGATTTAGATGCGACACTGAATGCCTGAAAGCTTTAGCAGCTGTAACATCAACAACAACACACACACACAATAACAACAACAACAACAACAACAATGTCAACATCAGTACTAGCAATGCGTGGAAAATAAAAACGGCAGCAACATGCGCTGAAAAAAGAAACCAAAAATAAAAAACAAAAAGGAAACTTCAGTCAAATAAGAAAGAAAAACAAGTAAGAGTATAGTGTCAACTGTGATGGAGGCAGGAGATATCCTGTATTATTAGTATGTCTTCTAGTCTCAAATATAGATAATATTTGTATATAAATATAGTATAAAAATAATAAATATACAAAAAAAATTTAATATCAATTTCATTACAAATTTCCAACGCTGTTAGCTTGCAATGCTTCTATAAGTCAAACATTTTTGCTAATCAAACCATTCATACAGCATTTGATAATGCCCTTCGTTTACAGCCATTTCGAGTGGGTATAGAATATAGAAAGAACGAAAAAAAAATCAGCAAGAACAACAAATGAATACATGGGAGAACAACGAGCAAGTGGCCAACTGGCTGGAAAGTAAAAAATTTCATGCATGACCGAAATACAAGAAGAGGCATTGTGTCCCATTGAGGCGCCCTGTGTGCGCTTGTTATTTTAGCTGGTGCATACTTTTAGGCACCAGTGCCATGACCAAACATGACATAGAGCCAAGAGCAGCACAGGACACCAGTGGCAGTAGCACAAGCAGCAGCTGCCGCAGCAATATGTGTTGTTGTTGCTGTTGCTGTTAGCCACTGTCTGCTCGTCGCTCAATTTTAGCGCTGATGCGCGTTTTTCTCGTTTCGTTTCGTATCGTTTCGTTTTTCTCGCTGTGGCAAATTGAGTGGCCCACCGCGTCGTAATTGAGTTCTGAATGGATTGAACGACATACAATGAATTTCAGAGCACATCAAATGCGAATCCTTGCACCCATATTCAGTTTAGTGCGCCACAACGTTTTTTTCAAAAATGGTTAAACTAATTTTCTAGCAATTTCGAAGAATTGCCGCTTGCCAGCTACCAATTAGTCATTCAGTATTAATATTCATTAGGTCATCAATAACAATTACCTGATGTGTGAAAAACGCATTATTTTCACGTGCTGTGAAAAGCGGTGGACATACGAGCATTCATATTTCTGATATTTTCGATTAATTAACGTGCTGGTTAAACCGCTTAATGAATAATTAATCACAATTAAAATTATCACTTTCAATATTGCATACAAATAATTGCAGTGCATGTAGCATACATACATAAGTAAAAGAAATTCACACAGGTTTTTGAGGTATATATATATATAAAAATATATATATTATTTGCATTAGAGTTTGTTCATTTGATGTATATTGCCTCTATTTTGTTACATCAAACCAAATATCTACACATTATCAGGTTTAGATTATATGTATGTGGTCACTCTTGTGTCTATGTCAAATTGGTATAAATATATTTGTAAGCAGCAAAGTTTACATTAGAAATGTATGTCAAACAAAGAAGTGTTGCCTGGATGGTAGAATTTTGACCAGGCCATTGCGTGGTCGCCCTGATGGCCCCTTGGGGTCATAAACGTTTTACAATTTCGCCAACAATTTTGGAGCAAAGTGAAAGCAATTCAATCTGTGGCTAGCTGGTAAATGTTTGGCTATCGCTGGTGGTTCACTGGTGTCACGAACTCGTCCTGCACTGATTGAGTTGGCCTCCGTTCATTTTTGACAGACACGAACCGAGATTGGGATAGTTGGTATAGACAATTCTGGTTGGCTGTTTCAATTTATTTTTCATATTCTGTGTGCTTTGGCGTTTTTGTTTTAGTTTGCTATTTTGTTATGAAATCTCTACGGCTCGCGTACAAAATGCCAAAAGTTAAAATAAATACACAAACAAACACACACACACACACACACACAAATACACAGAAACACAGACCGACAGGATATGCGACAGGAAGCACTTGCAAAAGTATGCCAACAATATTTTTGCCTTCTGTGTGCTTTGTGCTATTGAAAAGGAAATAAATGAATGGCAAGCAGAAAAGTTAAATCACCTCGAGCACGGCGCCTATGTTGAACGTGGCAGGCATTGTATGTTTTTGCACTTTCCGCCCCACCACAGCGCGTATACGCAATATTCGCGCTTAATGCTACAAAAAGCCAGTTGCTGAGCTCTGCTCTTTGGTTAGAGTCAAAGCTCGTCACAATTTCCATTTTCATTTCCATTTCCATTTCTATATTTTTGCTATTTCGCTGTTTCACTCCGTTTTCCATTTGCCATCTAACTGGGCTACCCAACTGCGCCTAAAATATAAGCAAAATATAATATTAAAATATTGCATTTATTCTTCCGCATTTCACTGTCGATTCAGAGTGGGTTTCTTGGGTTCTGCGCCATACTTCCAATTATTGTCAGTTTTCACTTTACACTCGTCGTTTCTGTTCGTTATCTATATATGAAGTGTTCAGGCATAAAAATTGCAACTGTCGCATTTCGAACAGACAAATTTTGCATCCTGTGACCCAAAATTTTGGTGATTCTTTTGTGTACTGTATTCATTTAGGATGCTATTGCATTAAATTATTGATATTTTATTAGATCAATTATATGCTAGAAAATACCCTCAAAGTAGTTGAGTTTGTATATATCTATATATAAAATTAAAAAAAAATAAATATACATTAAAGGCTGTCTCTAAAAATTAATGTTTTAAATAAAATATAAAAAAACGGAATATATACGATTGTGGCTAGGTCACGTACAAGGCTGTCAGCGATAGCAGTCGAACACGTCTCTCACAGCTTCAAATCCTTCCCATAAATCAGTAAAGCAGAAAGCTCTGCTTGGCTTTTGCTATGCATGTAAATGTAAACTTATAATTTAAAATTTTATATTTTAACTTTTGTAAAAAATTAAAACAATATTTAAAAGTATTATATAAAAACACAAATACAATGTAGTGTGGCAAGCAACAGAGCTGATTCAGTTTCGGTGTAACTAATAACCTAATAATTGCTGCGGTCGCAACAATTCCTCAGTTGATCATTTCTTATTGGTTGCGTTAAAGTTTGTGCTGTCGCAGATGTTTTTTGAGTACCACAAGGTTGCAATACAGCAGCCTAGTATCCAACTCATTAAAGAGATAACTGACCAGAGCTCCGACTTCAATCGTGATAACATGACGAGAATTATGCCCATTGCCTTTGTAAAAACTGCTACTTCCAATTGTTTATGATTTAATTTTGCACTTTAACAGCACTGCAGCTAAACAAGTTTAATGTAATTTGAACTATAAACTTGCTTGTAATATACAGTCAGTTCAGCAATTGGAAGGCATTGATCTGTAACAATCTAAATTTGTATGGCTATGCATTATAATCACTTTGTACTAACTGCAATTGAGCGATGAACAGGTGCAAAAAAAAAACAAGAGTGAGCTTCAATGTATTGATCGAATTAGGGATGCCCTATATAGTCTACATTCATTTACATATACAAAAGAAAAGACTCCCACAGATTTTTGGCTATTTATTATGAAAAACAATCAATAATTAATTAAATTAAGAAAAACCTTCAATAATAGATTCAATAAGGGGTATATTTTGTGTTTCTTTGGTATCTTTATGCTATTTATATGGAATTTCTCATATTTAGTTTTCTTTCTTTTGCCTGTTACAAACATTTCCAAAACAGCATTATACCCTTTCTATCTATTTTCAAGATATTTCAGAGTACACAAACAAGAAATTATAAAAGAAAAAAACTGAAAAAGAAATACAATTAACATTGCTCTTACGTAAACATTTCAGTTGCTTTAATGTGCGAGAGTAAATTGTTAAAACGAAACAGAACAAATTGAAGGAAAACAATTGAAACCAAAGCAACTGTTTATTTGCGCATTGGGACGTGGCAATTAGTGAATTTCATTTGTTACAATTATTTTTTTGGTGTGGGAATTGCGTGGAAAATATGAAAATGAAATCGTGAAAATATTTATTCCAGCCAGCTGCAGAGATCAATAACAGGCACAGAAGCGAAGCTGCTTTAGCTAAACAAAATTAATGACTTTAATTAATTTACACGACCAATGACCGCAAATAGCGAATAGGCCATTTTCACCGTAGCAAAGAAGGTATTCAAATTAAGTGTTATCAATCCTCCTGCCATTATAGGTCGGTTAGCTTGTCTCAGTGTCCATTGGGTAAAGATGACCACGTTGTAGCGATACCATCTCGACTGCTCAAACCAATTGCCTGAAAAGACGGCATATGGCAGCTGCTCTGTTTCCTCAGCCACAACGCTAGCAAAGTAACAGCTGGGAAATAACTGCAAGCAGACAATAGCCAATAATACGACATAGAAGACCAACGAGACTGAGTCCCGCACATAGAACGTCACATAGGAGACGATGATGCACATGTTCATACCACAGCTAACAATTTGTATGAGCTGTACGGGGCTGATAATCTCTCGGGTTAGCTGATAAACTCTGAAAAAAGAAAGAGTTTTCGAAACAATTAATTTAAGTATAGCAAATTATATATGAAATGTTAGTTTCTTAATCTCGATCTACTATAATTGGCAGAGCATATAAAATAGAACTATTCTTTGTCAAGACAGACAGATGGCAAGGTATCACGTACTCGGTCACTCACAACTTTTATTTGTTATACAAAAAAATGGTACATATGGAACTTGTTATCCTAATTGATTGACTGATGGCAGATAAACTTATGACGACCTAGCAATTCCATTAGCAGAGCATCTAAAATTTGAAGTCTAAAACTTTGCATATATCTTACCTAGTGATTAGCTTGTAGTCGTCGAAATAGAGACGTAGTTGCTGATATGTTTGAGCTTCGGGTATCTTGCGATATCCCAGACGTGACATGCGCATGCCAAAGAGATGTATGTGACCGCTGACATTACACAATGTAAGCGGAGTGTAAATGTCATTTGTCAAGCCCAGCAAGCATTTAGTCAGTAAGCTAATATACTGATAGGCAAAGGTTAGGCCATAGGGTAGGCCACCACGTCGCCAGTCGAAAGGCACCCAAGCCTCATAAAGTAATTCACGAGGCTCAGTCAGTAAGGTCAGGATAACGATAGGTATACAGGCCACGTAGACAAAGGTGTAACTTGCATAAATGCAGCGGGTTATTCGGTTCACTTGTATCTGCAGCGTATTCTTATAGTAATGACGCTCCTCGTCGCTCTGCACGCATTTATCCAGTTGCTTGAGAATTGTCTCAATCTCCAACATAAGTGGCAGTCGCCATATTTGCATAAAATGCTTCAAGCTGCACGAGACACTGAGGATGCTCATTGTTAAATTCTGGAAAAGCTTGGCCGGCGTCGTCGTTGGCAGCAGCAGGCCCAGCACCAGATGAATTGGAAATAGGACTGTGATCAGCACATGCAGCAGCCCCATATAGACATAAACCGCACGTGACCTGGCGCCAAAGAATGTTGGAGCCAGCACTCGAAAGCAGCGCCACAAAGGACGATAGGCGTGGGTACTGTCGATGACCATGATGAGACACGTTTAGCTGAATAAGTTGTCCGCATGACAGCTTTTATGGGTTTCGCACTAAGTGACTTTTAAATGCTTTCAATGCAATTTTCATTAATTTCCCTAATGATAGCCATTAAGCGCTAATTTAAGCCAAATTAATATGCAAATTCAAGCAGCCAATCAGATATTTTTAATTACGAGAAAACTCTAAATGATTGATGCATTCACACTCTGGTCGATAAGTAACTATTTTGATGAAAATGTAAGAGTAAAGGCTCGTTGATGCTTTGAAATTGATATCCAAAAACCAACCTAAAAAGAATTTATTATTATTTAAGTAAATGGTTAAGTACAAAAAATAATTATAAAAATCCATAATCTAGTGAGAGACTCTCTATGAATATGTCATATGTCAAAAGTTGGTATAGCATCAACTAGAGCTCCGCCTAAGTTTATTTAAATTTTAAACAGATTACTGAGTGTAACTTAAATAGTGATTACTGTACTATCCTTTCTTTTCTTTCTTTTTGTGAGCAGCTGAGACCACAAACTATTCATATGCAAAGCACATTAAGTAGTCGACAGCTGTCGCACTTCCTAGCGAAGAGTGCTGAATAATACATAGAGTTAGCGCCATAATGAGTGCCATACATATAATTCGACTGCCATTAAATAAGTTGTTGCGGCGCTTTTCGCAGTTTAAAATGGCTTTTTAATTTTGCGGTCTGTGAAAGCAGCTAAAAGTTTCAACATCAACATTTAGATACTACGTTGCGCTGATTACGATAAGTATATGTATATCTTAGAGCACGTTCATATTGTCTTCCGAAAGTATGCACAATGACACTTACTCATACTATGTCTTCTCTTAGCTTTTCTTGCTTTCAAGGTCTGATTTTTTATGGCCACATCGGTAACGTTGCTTGCAAATATTGTAGACAAAGGCGATATGAACAACATTGTTTAGATGACGGAAGAAGCCAGTTCCGGTTTGACAGCAGCCTAGCCAACTGAAGCCCAGATGATGCAAGAGCATTTTATGCTTACTTTACTTTAGCTGACTGCAGCCAAGCGGTGTTGCCAGCAGCTAAATCTCTTTTCTCTGCGCTCCTTAAACACTTCTTTCGCTGAATCTTTGGCAGTTTTGCTGTTGGCCGTCAGTCAAAACATTACGACAAAAGTTCACAGCAAGCGTCTCACGCTTCGTGTACGTAATGCCGAAATGAGCATCCGTGACAAAAGTGAATACAAAACGGAAAACGAATTAAGGAGACAAGTTTGTTGAAAAGAGAATCTGCAATCAGATACCCTGTAAACGCTTTTGAGAATATACAAATATTAGTTTTGAAATATAAGAAAATAAAAAACAAAATGGGAAAGTTTGTGATATAGATAAGTGATGTGTGATAAGATAGTATGATAGATATAGATATTTATATTTGTCTTATCATACACTCTCTTACTATAGCATTTGAGGTATTAGGAAAAGAGCGTAGGAGTAGCAGCTGAAACAAACTTTTTGTGCTTTCTTTTTCGAATCGATTTTTGTTTGTGGTTTCCGGCACAAAAGTTGGCACAAAAAGTTATTTGATTTGGAACTTTTTTTTCTTTTTTTTTTGTATACATGGCCCGGTATATGTGTTATATTTACACTAAATTAATGAAAATCACAACTGTGTGCAGAATGTAATTTAATTTCTGTTGCTTTGCCGTGCCAAGGGGCAAGTTACGCGTGGCCGAGAACATCAACTTGCCAAACAAAACAGCCCCGAAAAGTAACATTTTATCAGACAACTGACAGTTTTCAAATTTATCAAATAGCAGCTGGAGCCAGTGTGAAGCCGGTGTTGGAGCACATCTGTGTGGTTTCACGGTTAACCTAACAGTTGCTTTTGCTTTTCGTCTCTTTCCGCTGTCTATTCAAGCGATAAGCAAGTTTGCAATTTCAACTTGTCGTGTTGTTTGCATTGTAATTTATAAGCATTTCATTCTGTTTGATTCCCTCCTACGCCTCTCTTCCTGCCCGGCTGCTACTCGCTGTATACATATGTATATCTGCTCAATATCAAGCAAGCTCCTAGTAAATGCTTTTTTTTATTACACCTCTTGCATTGAAATCGAACTAATTTCGTTTCTCGACACACATCACAAGCTATGTGCCAAAGTAAACAATTAAAATTTCCTTAGAATTGTGGGAATATTTACACTCTGCTTTCTCCTCTATTCCGCTCCTACTTTTAGCTCGGCTAAATTTTCAATGCCTGAATTGAATTCCCATAAAACGCACAACTTTTATCGTGCTCAGTGCATAAAGTCGTGTGGATAGATTTAGCTGGTTTAGCTGCTGCTGCTCTGCGGTTGCAGTAAACCTAAAACAATGTGATTCAACTTTTCCAAGCCCCAGCCAAACGTAATGCGCAGCTATAAATTGTACCATAAAACGGACTGCGTTGACAGTTCGCAAAAGAAATAAATGGAACGAATATTATGTGAAATTGCACAAAGTTTTATATTTTAGAGGAAACATACATGAAAAATTTTGTAAATTTAAAAAAATAAATAAATGAACTTGCTGAACAACGAAAATATGTTTTCATGACAAATATTGAATATTGTTTTATTATGTAAATAATTGTTTTTAGTAGATCTTTTTCATATGATAAACTTGAGCATGATTTTAAAAGATTTTATTAACTTATTGTTAATAATTATTTATTAATTAATTAATTGATTATTATTAATAAATAAAACTTAGATTTTTAGCGAGTAATTCAATAGGATTATCTGTTATATTAGTTTCAGATTTGGATGATTTTATATATATATATATATATATGAGAGTACAAATATTTTTTAATAGAATGGGACAAGAGAGATATATTTTAGCTGAGAAATCCATAAAAGTAACACACATTCAGCAAAGTAATGCGACACAGTTTACTTAGCGGTTGCTCTACTCTAGTTATAGTTGGTAGCTGTTCTAGTTAAAAATAAATCATTCTTCAACTATTCATGCTAAAAACTCAAGATTATACATACAAGTTTTCTTTAACCTAAGGATAAACAGAGAGAAGAAAATTCCCCTTCTATATTTGTTTATGGTGCGGTTGGCCCAAGCTGTTAGGTAATTATTGGCTTATCACTTTATGCCTTTCGGTTATGATTTGTTCAACAAATTTCAAACGATTTTTTATTAGTGATTTTCAAGAACAGCGCACAGAGAAAAACTCAACAGCGCAATTTTTTATAGATTATTTCGCCAGGCTTGGGGCATGCTTCAAGTGTGGGGCATGCGGCAAAGGGGAAAACAACAACAACTTTAATGTCTCGCCAGCTGTGCTGTTTATTTAGTCTGGCCACGGTCTGCTTTTGAGTATATGAACACATCTGCGAGCATGTGTGTTTGAATGTGTGTGCGTATGTATTGAGATATGGGTGTTGGGTGTGTGTGTGTGTGTGAGTGTTTGTGGTCGTGGCAGTGGCTAATCGTCTAATTTTATCATGTGGTTATCCGCGTTTAAGTGCTGCCAAGTGTTGAACGATTTGTATAGTGCACTGCGGTGCGCCTTGAATCGAATCGACTCGACTCGCTGGAGCGGTTTACGACTCATAGGAAAGCATGAGTGCAAATAAAACGACAAACTTAAATATCAGAATACCGCATGTACATACTCGGCGTATGTAATTCTAATTTGTAAAACTTGTCAGTTGCCATTAGCCTAATGGACGGCCCCAACAAGTCGCGCGTAGCAGCCCTTTTAGCCTTCACACACACTTGAGTCGAAAACGCTCATTAGCAGCAGCATCTAGAGCGACCCTAAAAACAAAGGCGAAAGGCGTAAACAAAATGATAAAAATGCCACTCGTTAGAATGCACAAAAATTGCTGCGAAAAGGTCACTTAAAACAGCTTGATATATGAAAGAAACACGTGCACTGGCGCCACGAAGCTGGTATATCCTATAAAGATAGCAAAGAATTATATCCTTAGAGAAATGTATGTCATGAAGCTAACTATTGTAAATAGCATACATGACTAATAATAATAATAATGTAACAATGACATCTGTGACTATGTTTTGAAGGCGATATAGATGGGTCTAGCATTACAAAACAGGAAAGACCTAAGCAAATGCTAGTGCATATGTTACATACTTTGATAGACATTTATAATATATTCAGAGTGAGTGTATATCTCTTGTCATTCGCATATACATATTTAGTATAATAAGAGATAAAAGCATACAAGAGCAGAAAATTGTCATCGCCTTGCTGCACCTGAAAGCGAATTGCTGTAAAAGGATGCAAATTAATTGGCTGGCAGTCCGGTCGTAAAGAGGAAGTGGTGAACAGACAGCTGCTTGCCGGAAAGCAATGGTGGCCATGGGCTCAGCATATTTGTTTTGTATCACATTACGCACACGCCATGGTGGCTCGAGAAGGGCCTCATGCAGCTATAACTATACATATCTGGCGCCATGTTAGGCCTTAGGGCAATCAATCAAATGCTACAATGACGCAGTTGGCCTGCCCATATAACCGACTTCACCCTTTGTTGTGATCGGATCGTCTCGGTTGGCGCTTGGGTGCTGTTTCCGGTTTCAATTTTACATAAAACGCAACGCCTGGCACACAACATTTTGCCATGTCATGCTGAAAAATGCCAGCTATTGGCAGGGCGTATTGAATATGGAATGAAGTTCTGCTTGTGTCAATGTTAAAGTATTTAGTTTATCTAATTGTCGTGTCACTTAACTATATTACTTTATTTTTTTCACTACATTATTAAAATATAAATTTATTAATTACCTCTCAAATTTAATTGTTTGCTGTTTTTACTGTTTGCTTTTAGCAAAAATGATTTATGATGCAGCAGCAAGTGTTTAACAATACTTTAAGCGCTTGAAACTAATTGCGCACTATTTTATAGGCTAACAGCAACTAGAATACATGTTTTTATGCCAATTTTAAATTTGTCTAGATGAGTAGGCCATGTAAGAGTGAGACTGGCTGAACAATGGCAGCAGTAGAATGAGGCCAAAATTCAATGTTTTATTTTTCATAAATGTGGACGTTAGACAGCAGAGAATTTGAATTATATTTTTCATCTTGTGAACATGCCGTGTGCTAAAAACGAGTATTAGAAGTTGCCATAAATCAAAAACATTTTCTGATACTATGTTGTTTGTGGCATTATTTTAAAGCTATTTCCGTGATATTATGCATGAAATAGCTCATCATTCAAATGGCCACCTCAGCGTCATTGGCAGTGCTTGCTCGGGTAATTCGGTTCAAAATATGCGTTGGTATTCCGAAAATGCAGTTTGAATCGATGGCCTTGAATCAATATTTCTGGATGTATTTATGATTGATATAGCGGCTATACACATTTTCTTCAGTTTTCTCCAAGCTCCGTCTGGCTGTTGATCCAATTACGTTTTAAAAGTTTTAAATAAGTATTTGATTTTAAGCTGATTAAAGCGTTCTACTTACACGAATCAATAATAATAATAGTTATGGTTGTGCATTTTATTGGCAACATCAAACTTAAACTTCTCCTTCCATATCAGCTTTGTTGACAGACTTGTCCAGGTCGGACCAGTTGTATGCACAACAAACTGCTTAGAAGAGCAATTAAGTTCTAATGCAGACCAATAAGTCACAACGTTTCGATTGTGTTCGATGGGTAGTGCTAGGTCCAGCTTCCTGCTGGTTAGCCACAAAATATTATAGGTCAAGCATTTGCGTTGCATGCACGTATATTAGTCAACTCTACTTCAATTTTGTGGCTGTGTGGCAGCAGCACCAGCAGCAGTAACATCTACTTCCAGTTTAGCGCTTTTTGAACTATAACCTTAACGCTCGACCACAAGTGCGGTTATTAAGCCGCAAGCAACGAGTTTCAGCAGTCGTCCTTGCTTTTGCCCCATCCCGTTCCCACTCAGCTTAGCCTATAAAATATGAACCAATTGACGTGAAATTGATTGTTGGCTGCTTGGGAGAAGCCGGTTGCCACTCCTGCTGCTCTTGCTGCTGCTGGTGTTGGTGTTGGTGTTGCTGCTGCTGCTGCTGTGACAGTGCTTTGTGGTCTTCCGTTTGCGCTTTATTAACTACTACAGCACGCATAAACTGCAGACGGTGCTGCGCCGCACTTCTTCTATGGGAACGGGCAAGTGGTTTGTCGCTTGGTTGCCGCTTTTGCTCGCTTATCGCTCATTTTACACACTGCCAGCTATGCCAGCAATGCCACAAAATTCCCTTCAGCTTGGCATATTTTACGTGTCAGCCAAGAATGCTGCTCGCTGACTTGGCAAGGATAAGGAGCTTGCTTATGTCCTGTTCCAGTTTTCTGTTCATGCGCCTTACTTGCAAAATTCTATTGAACTGAGCAGCATTTCATGGAACTGGTTGCTTTAATTAAGGGTTTGACTGAAGCCAGACAAAGGACTCAACTGCTGATGATTATCGAGAAAAATTCACGATTAAGGCTATGGTTATTGGGAAACATGGTGTTATGCACGTGTAAATTGGCAGTAAATTACAATAGATTCTTAATAAAAATTAATTAAAAAAAAGTATTAATATCATGAAGTTCATCATCTTTTATTTATTTTGTATTCACTTAAAAATATTTTGTTGCATTGATTGCTTATCAAGTTGCACAATTTTATTCCTAGTATACATTTCTTCAAGTTTTTCCCTGGAAACCGCAGTGGCGATAAATAAGATTATTCTATCTATCCATTTATATATGTGCTGCTACGTAAATGCATTTTAGATATGTGCATTTCAGTTATGTGAGTAATCTGACGGTGATACTTCATTGCATATATATTTTGCACTAGCAATTAGCTAAACAATTAATTGAAATTATAGTCTGAGCTAATTTTAAGTATTTTGGAATAATTCTACAGCAGCATAATATTCAGTTGCTCATTGTTTTTTCTTCTACTTTTTTATCGCGGCCAATTACGTAATTCTAATGTAAATCAATTATTTTTGTATATATTATGTATTTAGCTATTTGTATTGTAAGGCCTTCGAACCTCAAGAAACTGTAGGGATAAAAAGCACGCTCATTCCATAAGTCAATTGTATAGTTAATTTTCGTTAGCAGGCAATTATTTAGATCTCACAGCTGCGCACACACAAACATATATCCGCACAGGCAGCCGCTACAGTTTTATGTCGAATTGGCAATTTGTTTGGGCTGCAGCGAGAGTGAAGGAACTGCATCGCGGCATTACGCATACGCCGCATGGCGGGCATCGAACCAAAACACAACACAATTATCGCTTGCAACATGTTCGAAGCACATGGTGGGACCGCCAGCGTCGACAGAACGTTCTGTTTCGGTTTCAGTTGTATGGAAGCCATCGCAGCTAACGGTACACAAAGCGCTAGATATTCTATTAAAAATAAGAAAAAAACATTGAAACGTGTTGAGAGCAACAACAATCTCAAATTGTTTGTGTTCAGTGCGTGTGTGTATGCGTGTGTGTGTGTGTGTGTGTTTGTGTGTGTGAGTGTGTGAGTGTGTGTGTGTGACACAAGAGAAGAGTCCTCATTCAATCTAGCACGAGAAAGCAAAAAACAACAACATCAAGATGCACCAAAAAAAAACTTGGCTTTGATTTGAATTTCTTTAGCCAAATGAATTTTAATTGAGAACAAAAGCAAAAGCAGCAACAACAAAAACAATTTCAAAAAACCACATAAAAAACGAAAAGCAACAGCAAATAACATAAATACGAAAAACAAAAATAAACTTTTTGTTTTTTGTTATTATTTCTTTGTTGTGCTGGCGAATCGCCTTGCAGCGACGCTAGTCGTTTATACGGCTTCCAAGTTAACCATAACTTGTCCTTGGCAACGGCTGCTATTTTTAAAATCAACCGCCAACAGCCCACCTCTAAAGGTTAGGCCAACACAGCACAAAACAAAGCCAAACACAAAATAAATACAGTAAAAAATAAAAGTGAAACAAAAATAAAAATAACAAAAAGAGTATCGAATCAAATGCAAATCATCAAATCATCATCAGAGCTCATCAAAATTAAATACTTTTTAAATAATTACTTGAGTGCCAAGTTGAGGAGTCAGCTCACTAACTGATTTACCTTTTGAAAGAAATTGCTACACATGATCTCTAAACTGCTAAATGTTTAAATATTATTTCTTATACATGTGCATAGAATGGAAATAGAAATGTGTTAGTCTACTGCTTGCTTTCTGTTATTTTCGCCTCAATTTGTTCGCTCATTATTTAGCGTAATTTTAATTCACTTTCAGCTTTATTTAAAAGAAATGATATCCCTTTAGAAAATATATCCTATCCTCAAGTTTATCGAATGTCAAATGCCTCGACCCTTGTAATATTTTTTTTAGAAATTGTAAATTGAAATTCCTTGAAATTGGTTTAAGCTGCTGATTAGCACCATTCAATTACAGCATAGGCTATCATCAAGTTCGCGCTGCCTTTTTTCATACGCTTGCCTGATTTGAAAATTAAATTTGATGTTCCAGCGATTTGAGAAAAGCCTTAACGGCAAGCTTTCCTGTTTATACACATGTTATTAATTGCATTTTCTCATATTTTTACATACACACATATGTATATATATATATATGTATATATGTAGACAGACATCAAGGCGTATCAGGTCATATTACGTATACGCGGCGTGTGCTGCCTGCTCTTACTAGTGGCACTGGCGCTGCCTATGCCCTGTGGCACGTGCTCAATTATTTGCCGCCATCGTCGTCGTCGTGGCAGGGATATAGGCTCTACATTCAGCTCAACTGCTTTTCTAGCTAGCTGCCTGCCTGGCTGACTGGCTGACTGGCTGACTGCCTGCCTGCACGTTCTTTGGACTGTACTCGTAATTAATTTATGCAATAATTTTTCATTCCTGACATAACTTGACAGTATTTCGAGTTGAAAATATGTTTTTATTTTAGAGCGAGCGCCTTTGCCACGTGGCTAATAAAAAAAAAAAAATCCCACCACTACTCAGCTGGCGTGTCCTCGCTTTCGAGCTACCGAGCATTTCTATTTCGACAATTGAAACATTATCTCAAGTTATAATGAATGACAAAAAACGTTGTCCATGCAAAGGACATAAAAAGACTAAGTATTAGACTGAACAAGGCAGAGCAGTCAAGGCCCAGCTGGCCCATGAATGCCGGTCATTAGGTTAACTGACTGGACAGGAAGTTGGCAAGTGCGTTTTGGCCGCGCTATTGTCGCCATTGTGCTTGGCATTTTGGACACTTCACTTCCATTGATTGGCAATGGCACTTGAGCTAAGCACGACGTACCCAGCTGCGCTTTTCGCACGATATCACCAACGGAATATATTGTGTGGATGTAGCGACGTGGGGAAGCATCCTGACGCGCGCACTTCACAATTGCCACCAAGGACAAGAAAATGACATTTTAGGCACGCAACGACAGCACGCACAGTGACACAGGAAGCACCAACTTCGAATGATGACTGACTGCCAAGCTCAAAATTATTATTCAAATAGTATAGCAGATTATGTTTTTTTTTTTTGTAATTCAAATACGTACAACTTTCTATTGAATATAATTATGGCAAATCTGAAATGCATAGAATTTTATTTACATGTTCTGATAAGCATTTGATGTGGAAAATTAAATTTCCTTTTAATTTTAGCTGATTTGTCTGACTAGATTTTGTGTCTGTTCAGTTGGGACTGAGAGTAATGTATTTTGCATCAAATATTATAAAATATAGTAAATCAAGTTACAGATTAATCTTAGCCATCAGAGGCATATTATATATACCATTTCCATAGCATAATCAAGGGGTATTAAGTATCAATTGCAGCTCAAGCAATATTATTAAAGCATTTTTGGTTGTACTTTCAATTATGTATGTTAAAACAATTACTGTTAAAGTTTGTATACTTGAATTGTGTTAATATAGCAAAAAAAATCCACTGTGCCACAATTTTTGTTTATGTTGACACCTTAAACTCGAGGCAGTTCCTATTACGTCACTGATTGCTATCTGTTTTGAATTTTTATACATTTCCCAATGTATTGCAGAAAGTTGTTCTCGTTTTTGTTTTTGTTCTATATATATTTGTATTGTTTATTGTTCGAGTAGTGTGTAGTGTGTGAGGCGCGTGGAGGGTATGGCGGGGTAAGAGATCTGTCACACTAAATGTCAAGTGCACGTGCTGTGCTCCACCCACTCTCGTATGTGTGTGTGTGAGTGTGTGTGTATGTGTGAGACATCTGTCGACGAGCAAAACAAATTGACAACGTGACGTATGAGTGATACATGGTATCTTTGGAGAACTGCTTATTAAATATTACGCATACGTCAGATATGTCAGTGAAAATTACATCTGCTTTTCGTACGAGCAAGTGCAACAAAATTGATTTAACGATCGTTTCGAATTCGAATTCAATCACTGTCGTCTCAAGTGACGTCCAATTACATAAACGTTACCTGTTTCAGAGGCTCTAATATTATCACAAGCAATATAAGTCACAATAATTTACAAAACAAAACAAGTGCACAAATTATATTATTTAACAATAAAAAGTCAAAGTAACTAAAGCTAAAATTAAATTCATACAAAGTGCAATAGAACTGAAAACGCAATTTACAGACCGGAAACTAAAAGCTGGGTAAGTGCCAAGCGGCGAATGCGAATTGTTTTATACATTTACTTATATTGCTGAGGCTGCAAGTAGGCGGTCCTTTGGTCAAACCAAGCCAAGTTTATATATGCGTCGAGGCTATACTAACGATTTGACATACATTCTAATTGATGGCTTTTTAATTCCAAAATATTTAAAATGATTTTTTTTTTTACAAAGAATTTGTTTATATATTTGTAGATAAATATAAATTAAACATTATTTAAAGGTTGAATATCTTTAAAAATTTATTAATTTATTTATTATTCTTCTATAAATTTAATAAAAATATATTTATTTATACAGTTACATTTTTATGTATGTTCAAATTAGGTAAATAGATGAGGAGATATGCAGATTGACATATATCTAATTAATGCTAATTAGTAAAAGAAAAATCCATTGTATGATAAGGAACCGGCAAATATATTCTAAAAATGCAATCTTAAGAAACTTAAAATTACTTAAAATTCTACTAAAAAGTTGAAGCTACTTTAAAATCAAGAATATAAATGCTTCCAATGAATTAAACATGTACATTAAAAGTCCTGCAATATTTGTTTACTTAGTTATTAAATTGTTTGTTTTTTTTTTTGCTCATAAAACTAGAGAACAAAAAGTGAAATATTTCTTTCAGTGGTTGCTGGTTTCATTGAGTTTTAGTTTTTGCTGCTTTTCAGTTTGTTTATTTTTGCGCAATGCTCCAATTAAAACTGTGCGCGTTGTTTTTCACGTGCAAAAGTAATTTTACTCGGCTCATTATTCAACTTGAATGGCTGCTATGGCTTGTGTATAGCGTTTTTGAGCAAATGGACGGCCGTGAAAACTTTTGGCAAAGGCCAATGATAATTATTAAAAATTAATTAGTAGGACTGAAAGATTTTTCAATACGGCCCGCTTACAGATCTGTGTGAGAATTAATCGTAGCTGCCGCAGAAGTTGGCATTTGGCATTCATAAGATTCGTGTTAATCACCTGCACATTTGGGGCCAAACTTTACTTGGCTGCCATACTTTTTGGCCCATTCTGTGTGCCATTCGCAGCCTCCGCTGGCCTTTGAACTTTGGCAGCACTTGAATAATAGCTGGTGAAAATTTCGTGTATGAGGCCTCACATCATTCAGTTAAGGCTTTTTGTCTACCATTGTGCATGTATACCAGACCCTTGAGCCTGCTGTGCCAACCAAATACATGCTCTGCTGGTTCTCGATTTACTATGGTTTTGTTGGAGCTACGGAAAAGTTTTGAATTTTTATTGTGATTATTTTATGATAGTTTAAGCACAGACCTTGGCAGCCTCACAAAACTTTTGACACGCTCCCAACTATGAGCAGTGCCCGCATTGAATATCTTTTCTTGCAAATATGAAAAGGAAAACTGAATTGTGTGAGTGGCCTGGAAAATGCATTCAAAACCTTGCCTAGCTGTCAATATCACTTTCGATTTTTCCCTCAATTGCTAGCAACAATTTTATTATAAAAGACATAAAAGACTCAATTCTGAATTTGATTTCTATAAAAGTTACCACTTTTCCTTATTCTCAGATCAATCAGAAATTGTGAAAGAGCAACTTCTGACTTACTCGAGCACGCCTTCAATAGTTTGTTCCAACTGATTGATTCACAGCTACAATTTGTGCAGCTGCCTTCGGTGAGTTAACTGAAAATCTTAGCAGAAAGCTCAAAACTATTTTAGTAGAAAGTTTTTAACGCAACATAAGTTCGGCTAAGAGTTTTGTGTTTCACAGCTTTAAAAATTTGCACTTAATCTATTGAAAATAACCAAATCGGATGCGTAATCTTTTTTGTTCATCATCCAATCGTTTGCTGTTAACGATTTTATAAGAAATTTTATATATTTTTAATTTACTTTGAATAACTTAGACTAGTGAATGGTTGTGAAGTCAAAAGTTAAGTTAAGTAAGAACTGATAGATTTGAAAAATATTAAATATAAGAGGAGAGTTATCTTAACAAGGAACAATACGTTATTGGACCCTGATTTACAATAATATTCTTACTAGTTATAAATTTAAAACTATAAATTTTAAAACTAAATTTTTATGAGGCTCATGAACCTAAAATGTAGTTTAAGCCAAAATCGCGCTCTTTTACGTAACGTAACGTATATGCTGCGATTTAGTAATTTAAAATTGCGGTTGACAGGTGTACGTGGTGCTCCTGTGCGAACGGTGTAATGACACTTCGCAGCCATCATGTGTCATGCATATTAAGAGGCTCATTAAATTGCCAGAAGCTACGGGGAACTATTTGAGCGTACTTACCGCTGAGGCTCACGTAGCTGTCAAGTTATAAGCCACATAATATAATATGTGGTAAAATTTAGTGAAAAAACTTGGCTTTATTTTCATTAAAAGAAATAATCCATACCATTTATTTGTCAACTTTGACTAATTAATCGGCCAATTAGTACAGAAGTTGCTGTTGCTAACAACAGCAACAAAAGACGTCTGCAGTTTCTGCTTCCTTTTCGTCACTCTTTTGTTTTTATTGTTAGGTGATTAAATTGCAGCCCCGGGTCATGTTGTCACGACGTTTGACGGTTGTCAAGGTCGAGAGGGACGGTCTGTCCGAATGTGAAAAAGCAAAGCATACATTTTGGGGCATATTTCACGAGTTGTTAATTTCCAGGCCAGCAGCAGAAGCGAAAGCTGTCAAAAACAAAGCCCGCTCACACCAACAAAAATGTTAAATGTGTGAATGGCAAAAACCTTTTTTAATTGAAAATTCATGTGGGCGCTTGCCTAGAGGGTTAGCAGGAACGGGCTGCGGATGCACCGAGATGCTCAGCTTAAATATTTTGCCTTCGCTGCTTCCGATGGCGCCGCCATGGACATGAAGAGCTTTTAAGGAGGCGTTGATTGTCCGTGTAATGCATCGTCATGAAAAGGAGGCTAACAAGTTGAGGCCGCCGACGTCTCGGTGGCCCAGCAACATTTTTGTGCGAATAATATGCTTGAAGTGCTGTTGCATACCCGTTGCATACGTTCGCTGGCTGCATCAAGTAGGTCAAAGTGGGCTTAGCGCCGGCAACGAGTCATCGCTAAGTCTTTCGCACATTTATGCGCGGTAAACATATCTCTAAAGTGAAAAGCAAGCACACGCATATACACTCATGTACATACTCGTACATACTTTTATTGCCATGTTGTGCTGGCAACTGCATCAAATTCAGGTTTTGGCCTTTCGGGCGGTGGCTATTCACGTCAAAGTTGCCACTTATTATGCCACTTGCCGCTTGGCACTTACAATTCGCTCCGAAAAGTGCACAGCACTGTACAGAGGATGGAAGCGGCCTGTGCGCGCATTAACCTTGCTGTACGGTTTAAATTTTTATGTGTGCACCAAAATTAGTTTGAACTGCTATACTTGAAGGTATTCAACTAACTAATATAGTGTATGTTCGTTTTATGGAAATAATGCAATTATTAAATATTATATGAGTGATATTTATATATACTATGCTGCCTGGTCGACCCCATCAAGTATCGAATTGATCTAAATCAGTCGATGTGTCTGTCTGCTGCCTGTCCTGGCATCTGTCTATTAATCAGGTAAGTGGTAACACGTGGCGCAACATCGAGCAATATATGCCTTGACATAGTATAATTTGTAGTTGCATTACTCACCGTGATAATAAAATATTTAAGGTCAAAATATGTAAACAAGATTGGGTAAGAAACTAACTTGTTTAGCACTCAGGTTAACTGCGCGTATAATTCAATATTTACGTTGCAAACTAAACGGAAAAGTCGAAAGTTTGTGCGCAGTCTGGCCAACTTTTTTGTTGAAGGTTCGTCGCCTTTCTGCTCTATTCGCGTTGGCGCCATTAATTGCCTGGCCGTCATTTTGGCTGACATAGTGTCTGTAACCTAAGCCGATATTGCCGTCCGTGGCCCCATTGTTCGTGGGCTCGTCTAGTTAAACAAATCAGCGCTTTTCATGGGCTCTAATGCAATCAAGCCGCAATAATTTTGAGCTCATCGCAGCAGCGATTTGTCATTTGCCAGTGCATGTCTCTGGGGCACAGAGGCGCACGGGATGTGGTTAGCTCGATAGATGGTGGCGGCGCAACGGTCGCCTGTCGCACTGCTTTGGCATTTCATTTCCATTTTTATGCGCTTGTCGTTCTGGCCGGGGGACTTAAGTGCTGCCATTTGCAGCAACCGCCTTAGTTGCCATCTCAAATGAGATACACACACTCACATATATTTGAGCGTGTGTGTGTGTGCGTGTGTGTGTGCTCCACAACGAACACATGTTGAGATGCTTTTTAGTTGATGGGATTGCTTAAGTTTCTTGCACGTTTTTTCTTTCTTCCAGCACTTAAATAGCAAAGAAGGTTGAAGACTTACACCTTGCTTTACGACACGACGGTTTCAGCCAGAACGAAATTCATTTGAGATTGTAAACACTTGGAGTGAATAAGTTGAAGCATAGAAACCCAAGTCAATAGGTCTATAATTATGCCAAGACAATGGCCAAAGTAGAAAACCCAATTCAATTCCCAAAACTATCTTCAGTTGGGCACAGAAATGTAGTCAACCAAATGTTCTATAGATAATGCCGCATTCACGCACAACAAGGCCGCAAACACACACACACACACAGACACAGGCACACAGAAGGATTCACACACAAGCACACATACTTAACATCCATTAAACACTTCATAAAATGGTCATTTCTTGTCCCGTAGCTTTGCCTTGTGGCTCAGTGAATATTTTTCCGTGACGTCTGTTGACTTATTTTATGGCCGCATACTTTTCGGGGCCGTAGCTGTATGCTGTCCATTCGGCTGCTCATTTACTTTGGTATTTGGTGTTTGTGTTCTTATTTCAGTACAAACAAAATGTGAATCAGTCAATAAATCGATTGCCTGCATTATTTATAATGGCAGAGACACGAAGTGGAAGTGGGCCGGCCCAAGTTAGTTAGTGACGGCCCCCTTTGGGCTCGTTCCATTCCGCAGGAATCTCAGCCTTAGCCGTTTTTAGCCTCAATCCGTTTTATGGGCGCCATTGTATTTTATTAATTGTTTTTCCCTTAACTGATTGCTGTCAATTTCTTTTTGATTTCCAACCGACAGGCCAAAGGCGAGGAAACCAATCAAATGGCGGCGTCGCCAGTAGTAGTCGACGCTCAGTTGCTACTTCAAATTGTCAATATTGGTATAGCTTCATCAAGTTTCAGTTTCGATTTCGTTTGCCTCAAGAAGTAAGTTAGAGTATGAAAAGTGACAGATTTATAATAACTTACTATAATATAATATAACTACTATAATAGCTACTATAATGTGTGTAGTATATACAGAGCTGGTAAAAAGTATTTACACAACGAGCTTTTATGGCAAGCTGATCTTAAAAGCTACTTTGATGTGTGTAGTATATACAGAGCTGGTTAAAGTATTTACACAACGAGCTTTTATGGCAAGCTGATCTTAAAAGCTACTTTGATGTGTGTAGTATATACAGAGCTGGTTAAAGTATTTACACAACGAGCTTTTATGGCAAGCTGATCTTAAAAGCTACTTTGATGTGTGTAGTATATACAGAGCTGGTAAAAAGTATTTACACAACGAGCTTTTACGGCAAGCTGATCTTCAAAAGCTTTATATTGTTGTAGTTCTTGTGTTTAAGTTCACGAAAAAGCTTTTTTGACGCAAAGCTTAATCTGTGTAGAATCGACTGTAAAAGGGGAATTGACAAAGTAACGGTAAATACGAATCAAACAAAGCAATTGAAGAGATGCTTATCAGTTGCAAAAAGTATTTACACAGCGCAAACTGAAGATTAGTCATTGATTTAAGTTGAGTTTGTAAAGTCGCCAGTCGTTGTGGGTAATTTAACTGTACAATAAAAAAAAATATTAAAAGTGTTAAAATAAAAGTGATTAATTAGTGAAATGCCAAAAACAATGGAATTATCAGTGGAGTCTCTAGCCGAAATTGTATATATATGTACGTATATTTATATATATGTATATAGAAGAGTTCGTTTGACTGTCTTGTTGATTGGTTTGAACAGGTATTTATAGTTAAAGTAGAAAATATGTGTTTTGTTGTAGCATAAGAGTAAGTAAGAAAGACAACGCGCTATATAACAGCCGTCGAGCCATACACCCGAACTGTTTGGCTCGACCAACAAGTCGACTTTTGCCCATCTACTTAGTCACTCGTAACTCTACTCAGTTCGTCCGATCGACCATACTAATCACACAAATTGACCAAACAACAGTAATACTATTTTTGATAGCTGTATTTGCTGCTGTTTACATAATCGATAATATTCAGCTGTTAAAATAGGCATTGAGATTTCCATTTGCTTACGAAATTACCCAAATTACGACTCAATGCAATGTTACTATTTACGCTTTACTATAACAAGTAACAAATATTTAATTAACTTTAAAATAGACTAATCGAACATTAGTGGCTATTGATAGCTATTGAGATGGCTCACATTTCAAATTTCCCTTTGAATCAGTAAGCTAAGCGCTTAAGAAATGCTTGGAGTATTTTATGTTCGATTTCTTGCAGCCGAAAGGAAATTAAATATGAAAGGGAAGCAACTTTAATATTTAAAATCATTCAGCTAGAACTCAATTAGAGTTTGTTATTATTTAATTTGCCTGCCATAAAATTTTGTTTTCCTTTTTGCATCCGTCTCTTTCTCTCTCTCTCTCTCTCTCTCTCTCTCTCTGTATTTACAAATATATATATAAATATATTCGAAGTTCTTGGTTAATGGGAAAAGTTTTTGACTGGTCCCACGAGCAGTTGCCATTTTCTAATTGGCCTGCGATAGCAGGGTCAGCTTAAATCTATTTCGCTTTATATATAAATAAGGAATAAGAAATATTAGACACTAACCTGTTGTTAGACAATGCGCTGACAATTAATGCTTAGAATCCACAGCTAGTAGCATCCTCTGTCTAGCCCAATGGCTTCCAACCCTATGTCCAAGCCATGCATTATGTATGACATGATTGGCATATTTGTGGCGGCATCAAGTGGGATTATGGCCTTGAACTTTTTTCTCCAGTGGGCGTAGCCAAGAGCAACTCATACTATACGAGTATGTGTCATTGATTTATTGGCTTTCAGTCTCTGTCTTTCCACTCATCCCCAGTGTCTGAGCACTCGTGGGGTATAAAATTCATTTAAAGTTCTTCCTTAGATTTTAGCATATATTACCAAAAGTCTCATGCGAGCACGCTCTAATATGTAACTGTGACGTTCCTTGCGTGGGCGTGGCACACAAAGTTTGCCCGAGCACAGCAGAAACCGCTTGCATAGATTATGAGTAAAGTTTTTTGGGCCACTTCTGCCGCCAACACGTGCATAATTAAACAGTTGCCACGTGACGCAGGAGACAAAAAAAAAATATAATTAATTTAAGAAATACCACAGGGACCAAAAAAAAAAAAAATGAAAAACATTTTCAGTTTCTTATAATATGAGGTTGACAGTTGGGCAAGTTGACGCCTCAAGGACGTTCACCTAGCAATTCAGCTGGGCTCAATAATGCCCAACAAATTGGCAACGATTGACATAATTTATGTGAAATGCACATTGGCCTAGGTGTGCGTTCCCTTGGGCACAATAAACATCTAAACTTAACCACATGTGGTTGACTATGATGTACCCTATATATTTTTATTGCCATTGGGAAGAGCAAAACAGAAGTAAAATATTTTTAGTTCCCATTCCAAATACTTTGCTTATTGCATCTCCCATATATGTATGTACCCGAAAAATTATACGCCCTTAATTGAGTTTCAGTTTGTATAGGATATAAAAAGGTTCTAGAGAATTATAGTAAAACCGTCCACAGAGATACGATGTTAAATTGATCCAAAAGGGCACACACATGGCACAAGGTCAAAATCCTTTTTATTAAATATAAACAAAAGTGCACAATCATTCATAGCATGTTGCTGTGTGTATAGAAGCTACTCAGTAGATTAGTTGGAGCGTCCATCGGGACGAATCACAAATTGATCGATTAGCAAATGGGCAAATGGGCAAATGTTTTGGCTTTTGGTCACTAGCGCTTACTCTTAATCTTAGTCTTTTTCACTGCCACAGCTTCCGCTAAAAACATTTTAGGGCATCGAGTGACTAGAGGTGAAGTGTGAGTTCAGAATTGTGTTTGATAATGGGTCAGAATTCCAATGCGTAGCTGTAAGAGAATCACAACTTTGTGCCGTGTAACCTTACATGTTTGTGTAGCTTTCTAACTCCAAGGGTTATAGATATTCCAAAATACAAGAATATAAATTCTCTCTACTGTGGCTAGATGCGTTCAGTTTACGATCTGCTAGCTTTAAGCTTTCTGTGCAAAAGCTAATTGGCTTAGTAGGCCATGATGCTCAAATTGCACAGTTCTCCTGTTTATTGGCATACTCATTCTTGCTTCTATGTATTACTCGATTGTGTAACTGCTCAACATTGTAACGAACTGCATTGCGTTTGGTAAGTATGTCAGTCAAAGCTCAAGCAAGCAATGAGAGCAAATGAATTGAATGGAGAAGCTTGCGCTGGCTCTCGTCATCTTGGCATCCTTCAGCAGACATCATCAGGCATCATCAACTCCAACTCCAGCCAAGTGGAGTGGAGCCACGCCCACACGCTTAAAGCAATGAACTTTAAGTAATTTGCTTTTACTGCCTGACAAGTGACGAACAAAGTACGCCGTTTATTTTTTTCCTCTCCCCTTTCTTTGCCTTTTTTGTTTGTTTGTTTTTTTTTGTTATCAAAATCAATTGCGGGTCTTTGGGGTTTCAACGTTGCGTTTGTGTTTGAGGGTGTTCTGCTTGTCGCCTATTTTGGCGCTCTATTTTTGAGTTTGCAACATGTTGTTGTTATTTTTGTTGGCGTTGGCGTTGCCATTGCCGCTGCTCTTGCTGTGCCATATTATTGTGCAATGTTCCGGAACGCTGCTTTGTTTCAGCAAAATGCGCCATAAACAAAAAGCACATAAAACAGCGTTCGTACACGTTCTCGGTGGCTATCTTGCAAATGCTCTACAATGTTTGTCAGATGATTGCGTTGGCCATCTCCAATTTTAGTAACTTAACCAGCCAGAGCCAGAACTAATCGAATCTGAACATAGTATTAAACAGTTGACTAGCTTGGCGTTTATTAGGAATAAACTCTTACACAATGTTGGCATCGAAAGAGTCTTAAACAGAATACAGGATGGATCATGGCTTTCGAAAATATGCTGGGTATAGCGATTTTATATTGTATTTTCCATGTTTTATCCTACCCTTTGTCAATTTTGTGGCACACGTAGTATAAGGCCACCAAATGTCAATTTTTTTTTTGTCGAATAAAAGATGTAGAATGTTTCTGGGGTATGTTCTACAATTCTTAAAAAATGTATAACAGTTGAGGGCACAAGCACAAATAGATTCACACACGCACACACACATGGATTCACTGCCCTAAACATTTTTAAAAATTTAAAAAGAAGAAAAATATCACGCGGGCATCTTATTTAGGTCGAGAAGCACTCAGGCAACAACCGAGAAGTTTCACACTCGGCACCATCAACGTGTCTCTGTGTGTGTGTGAGTGAGTGTTAGTGTGTTGGCTTGGGTGTATCTGTGTGTCAGCCAGGTGACAGCCTAAGCTCCTTAGGCTGCTCGAAAGAACACACCGACATACACACACACACACAAATCAAGCAGGACAACCGCCATATGGCAGGGCTTAGATTCTAGAGACGAGCTACCTAAAAAGGAAAAAAAGTACATGTCGTCCATACGTTTGGTCGTATGTCTTCTTATATCTATTAGTTTCGATTCGGCTTATGCTGAGTTGTCGCAACTTTAACTCGCTTAAAGCTAAGAGATTTGCTTTAACTGAATTTTGTTTGCCCTTAATTAAGCCATATGGAAGCAAAGTCGAGCATGTTCTATTTGTTGTTAGTCCATTTCCACAGCTAGATTGTACAGCAAATTGTGTAATTGTCCACGGACAGAACAACAACTATGGCAACACAGTTACAGATACACCAGCTGCAACAACAGTCACATCGTTCCCATTTGTGCTGGCTGTGAAACAATTTAGCCAGGCGCTGCTGTGTATACCTCGAGCAACTGTAGCCGCTAGCAGCTAGGCGTCATCACCACACAAATTGTTTACAAAATGTGCTCGTGTCCCTGCACGGCTGTGCTGACGCTGCATTTCACTGTGAGACATGTAAAATGGCAAGAAGCGAACAACGAGAATTGCTCAAAATAGCTTAATAATAAAGGAGCGTTTCGTTTTCCTGCCAGCCTGCCTTTGCTCATCAAAATTTCATGCGTTGAAAAATAATTTGTATACCCTATGCCCATTTAAAATGGGTAATCAGAGGCATGTTGATTCTGTGTATAGCTGAGCAACAATCCCACGCTGAGATTATGAAATGTAGACGTCGAGTCAAGTCAAGTCAATCTTGTCATGTCTCTATCTGTCTATCTGCCTATAACAATAGAGAAAGGAAGATCTTTTTGAATCGTATATGTGATCACTAAAACAGCCGCTGAAGTCTAGTTATCATAGTTCAAAGCTTACACCGGGTATAGGATATAAGTAATTAGGACTCGATAAAGGTATTCCATAATAATATAATTATGCAACATCTTAATGTCGTTATCTCAGTTATTCTGCAGAATTCTCCCACGTGTCTCCAACGACGTCAACAGGTACAGGGTGTCCCTGAGTCGCCTGCTAACCAAAAGTGGACAGTCGTGTTATCAACGTTGTAATGTTTTTCATGTACACGTACCTTTTCTTGCCTTTTTGCATTTTTATTTTTGTTTATTGCCTCGCTATGTCCATTTATGCGCATAATTTATGCATAAATTTCAATTTTACGGCGCTCTCAAGTATGCAATGGCAGCAGCGGCACCCGCCCATAATTGCCAAGCTCAACCCAAGTGCCAACCTCGTCTTTTTCTGCTAACTGCCTTTAATTCCCTCAACTAAGCACCCGGTAATGTAATGCTGCCGACATGTCATATGGCACCCGCTTTGACCGTGCATAATTTAATTATTAAGCTTGCATTGAGTTTCAGTTCAAGCATGATGTATACAGCTCCTATGACTGCAACAAGGTAAACGTATTTTTAGATTGACCTTACACTTAATATTGAAAGTAAACTAATTACAAGTGCAATAGATATGTATATATAACGTGACTTTGCTGCTCAGGCTATGAGCCATATTTTCTTTGTAATCATATTAGAAGTTAAATATAGAATGACAAGGCGAGATGAATACCATGTTCGATAACAATAACACGCTGAAATATTCACTAAAGCTTGATACTTTATCATGAAGCGTTTTGAAATAATTACAAAATAATATATATGTTAAGAGTAACCCAAAACGTCCTTATTGAGTTACAAAACTAAATGGGATTCAAGTCTTATATTGTTCGCAAGGAATTTTATGTTTTGACTTCGTTATTTATAGACCCGTTGGTTAATGGCTTACATAGGCTCAAGTGGATATCCTATTTGGTGCTCTGGTAGTCGACATTTTAGAAAATATTTTCATTCTGAAATTCTAAATTCTACGCACGTACGGCTGGCTCCACGTTCGCATCGTTGCCCAGCAGAAATGCGAGTAATTTATATAGGCAAATATTTGCCAGCTCAAAGGGCGTGTTGGGCAAATGCAGTTAGCCACGCCCACATTAGGTTTACTCCCACTTGAACCAGTCAGGCGCTTAGGCGCTTAGGCGCTCAGGCTTGTTGGCTCATTACAACTTCATTAAAATATGGAGAGTCCAAATGAGGCTACAAAAATTCGCATATGCTGCACAATCCGGCAAGGCTGTGTGTCCACGCATGACATTGTCTCCAGGGAAATACCACAATATCGAGCGGCATCATGTGTGCATGTGACAGTGGCCAGCCAATTCGTTTCAGAGCTCGGTGAGCAACTGGCTCTTAACTTTAAATTTTAATTGATGACCGCAGCCTGACGCAAAAGTTAATGGAAATCCCCGTCATGACGAGCCGTGAAAATATAAATATGCAAAGTGACAGAAGGGCAACGCTGAGGCCGCTGCTGCCCGCTAATGCTGATGGATAATTAATTTTTCTGAGCCGTGGGCATGTTTCCCCAGCCTTTCTCTCACACTCCCTTTCGCATCTCTCTCTCTCTCTCTCTCTCTGTCTGTGTGTTTTCTCGCACTCGGCTTTAATGAATTTGCAGTACAATAATTGGATTGCGCCGGGTGAGAGCTTAACTAAAAATAAAATCCACTCAGAAATAGATACAAGAAGAAAGCGTTTTATATTTAGGCGAATTGAACTGCAAAATGCCCTATAGTTAATTTTAGTACAAAGGATCCATTCAGTCAAGCGATGTTTTTTTTTTATATATTTAGTTTATGCCATGATACTCGTTAAAAAAAAATATGGGGGATAATTCGCAGTGTGAATTAAGCTGATGGAGAGACCCAGAGCCAACTCTCCCTCCATTAGTCAATTTGTACAGCATTTCAAGCAAGTGAGTCGATCTAGTTTGTTATTCTGCCTCTAGGGTATTTCGAGCGCCAGCGTTGCACGGAATTATGCAAACAGTGCGAAAGCAAAGCAGAAAAGCAAATACCGATTAGCACACAGAGTGCGTAAGCCAACGGCGTTAGGCGACGCGTCGCCTCCAGAGAGATGCTGAGAGCTGCTGTTCGGCTCTAACTCGAGCGGCGTTAATGGGTGTCATTACCAGTCGAGCAGCAAAAACTTTTCCCTAACCTCGGCAACTCGGCACGGCATTGGTCTGTGGTGCTATTTACTTTAAATGCTCGTTAGCTCAACATAACCGCCCCATTGCTGTTGTCTTCGCTTGATAAATATATTTTTTGTGTCTATAAAAGTTAGCAAGGCGTGAATATATTTCGACAATTAAATGCAGGTGTCTGCAGCAAAAAACCAACATTTAAGAGTAGGCCGGCCACATGTTTGAGGGCTCACACATCAATGCAGCAATTTATTATCCGTACTTGGCGTAGTCAGAGTTATAAACATCATAATTGACCGCAAAGCTGTGGCTAATGACTAATGGAGGCAATCTGAAATGCGGCTAATGCGTCAAAGGGCAGAGAGTTGAGACTTGTTCATAAGCTTATTGAGTCGTAACATAATATTTATGCCACAAAATATGGCCAAAATATGCGAGACGCAAGCCACTTTAAGACATGAAAGCTTAACTTGGCCTCAGCTTAAGTAACTAAATCTATCAATCTGTATCTGCTTGAGTGTGTGTGTGTGCGTGTGTGTGTGTGTGTGTGTGTGTGTGAGGCTATGGGTGTGGGTGCGGGTGTATATGTGTGCATCATCATCATCATCATCATAAATATGAAAAGCTCATCACTTGTGGAATTTGCCCATTCGTTGCTCTATTTGGTTTATTTTTTTGTCTGCACTAAGCTTTTAGTTCAACATAATTTGATATTCATATATGTTTGTCCAAGTCATCAAAGTGAATTTCGTTAATTCTGCATTTAAATCAATGTCTTATCTGGACTTATTTTCCTATATCTCTTTGCAGAGCGCAAGCCTACGAGAGCAGCTTAAAAGGAAGTAGCAAGGTAAGCATACAACGAATAAGTCAATACACAGTCAGCCCCACATGGCGTATGCGCAATGCGCAATTTGTGTTGGCGAAACAATCCAAATAAGAACAACATTTGCATATTTAGCTGGGCATGGCAAATATTTATTTACATATTACCAAGCTGCGACACATCTAGCGTCAATCATTTTTCAATGTCAATCGGCATTTTGGCAATATTCTTGATTATGCCAAGGGACCAGCAGGTGGAAACGGGCCGCGACAAATAAAAACATGAAGAGCGCAGCAAAGCTGATTTTAATTTGTCGAAAGAAAAGAAAAACAAATATTTCAAATATATATTTTAGATATAAGAATTGAATGAACTAGTTTCAGCAGCTGTTCAAATCTTAAATGGTTTTCCTTGAACTTCAGCTTGCTTGGAATTGGAATAAAACAAGTTGAAAAATGTAAATGTTGCTATAAGTTTATTGACATAGAAATCATCTGTTTTGTGGTGTGAATAAGATTGTAATCTAATCAACTGAACAGCAGTGTGGCATCGAAAACTTAATAAGCTTTTGAGGTTTGGAGTTACTGGATGCAGCTGTGACTTGGTCTGTATTATTGCAATCTTACGTGATCTTTACAGAGGCTCAATTTGATTTAAACTGGCAAATTCAAGTGGTAAAAAACATAAATTTGTGAAGGTATTGATAGTGTAAGTCGTGGATATTTAATGCTTGATTTCATACAGACTAACGGCAAGACAGATATCTGAAAATTTAGACCTAGCTCTTCTTCTAACTGCATGCGAGACAAACAATATGCTCGTTCTCTCGTGCTAACTCTTAATCAACAAACTGCAAACAAAGGTGTGTAAGTTAAGAAACTAAAAACTTTTGGCGCACAAGAACAGTTTGTGTACTTAAAGTGCGCTGAAGACAAAAGCAAACTTAAAACTTAACAAATGCGGCTAAGATTACGAATTCATTTGAAGGTAATCTAACCATAGCTACCTGCATGCCTGCATATTCATATGCTTAACCGCTTCGGAGGCTCTTTAGTGGCTCTTCATAATTGAATCAATCTTGAACTGTCGATAATTGGCTTAATTTCTACAAAATATGATTGAATATCATATTTATTTATATGCATATTCTCTGCTTTATATATGTATGCTATAGGATTGCCTTTGTTTTGGTTTTTGTGATTAAAACTAATATTTCCATAAACTGAATAGCTCATAAGAATAAATTTTAATTTTTATTGACACAATTTTGGATAGGGTAATCTTCTTTTTTGGATAATATACCAAACCAAATAAATGTGGATAGTAAAATAACTAGATTTTCACTTCCACCAATATTATACTCTATTATGAATGAATGTCAATTTGAATGTTTCATGGCATCGTCGTGCTGTCTTGTCGTTGCAATTTAATTTCGAGTCACCCAACGCAATTATCAATAAGACTTTTTTATCACTGGTTTAATTGGTAATTAAATTGAAAAGCTCTCTTCACGTAGTCGGTCGGCGGTCGTGAAACAAAAATAAAAACTCAATTTAAATATAAGTCGACTGTGTGCATATGTGATTAATTATTGTGCCTGCTGTGTGCAAATATTTACTGAGCTCCTGAGCAGTCAATTATGATTTATGAGCAGGTGGGTTATTGATTGTACGCAATGGTCGCACATCCATCGGGCTTGGCAAATATGTAAACTGATTGCAAATTGAGTTTGACAATATAATTAATGCTAATTCCTGCCGCCCTTTCGACAAAACTGTTGTATTATAAATGATTGCTGTTAATTCAAGCATTGCCCAGCCGAAACTAAAATGCTCGAGGGCGAACAAACAAGAGCAATAGAAAATTAAACAGCAATTAAAACAAATTATGATTGTGATTTTACATTGGTTCTGGTTTCATTCATTCCAATAGGTATGCAATAGATCTTCATTCAAATAGCTGCAGTGTTTCAAGGTTCACATGGGCAGTTTCTGTCCTCTTCAATACTTAAATATCTTTATTTTTATACTTCTTCCTAGTTTGAGCATGAGTTGAGCCTGCTTTGCTTCAGAGGAATTCAATTGGCTAAAAAGATAAGCACATTTACACAATTGCATGGGACTTGTCTTAATGACTAATTTAGTTAGTTAGTTAGATAACTTCTCTGAGGTAGATAATTTATAGTTTCCATAAATTCAGTATGTAGATTTTGGTAAAATAACAATAATCATTTAGAAATATTCGCCCTTTTTCTCATAAAATGAGAATAAATGTATATTTTGACGTATGCCCTTTGCCATGGAAATACACTTCACCGCCGAACCATTTCATTAGACTTCAAACACATGCTTTACCTAAAACACTTAGCTAAATACAGTGTATCACTTGGTCGACCTCTCTCGACTTAAGTACTCTCTGCCTACTTTCATTAATATGCTTTAAATTTGCGTAGATTCCATTTTCATGGCACGATTGTCAGCTTTAAGGCGCATAAAAAGGCAACTCAACGATCTGATGGCCATAAAAAAAAAACTTCTGCTGGCTGTTGGGTGTTGGTTGGCATGCTGTGCTGTTGACTTGTGGGAACTGCTTACCCCCAGCTCTGGCCTGGGTCTCTGTTAATTTGCACGCTGGTTGTGAGACGCTAAATAAGTTATGTCATTTTCGGTGGCACGCTGTACGAGGGCGCATTTCATTTTACTCTGTTGCCGTAGAAATTTAATAAAACAGCGCCAAAAATTATTAGCATATTTAGAGGCGAATGCTTAACATAAACTCGAGCCTCAAGACCACCGACATCAAAGAGCAAGGGCAGCTAAGGCAGCTCAGGCAGCTCACGCAACTCAGGCAGCTGAGCATCAGCTGATGATTCGCAGCGGCAGCGGCGAACAGTATCTTTACAACTTTATTAAGTGAGACTGCTGAGAATTGTCTAAAAATATGCAGAGAGTCAGTAGGTAGTAGAAGCGAAATAGATTGACAGTTGGCGCAATGCCATTAAGAAGAAGCACAGATCCTGCAGCTGACCAGAGCTAACTAAGTGCCTGTCAAAGGACAGTGGTCTCAACATATTTGTAACTCACTTAAGAAAATGCGAAAAAGAATGTAGTGGAAAAGGGAATATATTTTACATGCGGATTTAACATGTTTCAGTGGGCGAACTACATAATTTATTGTATAAAGTTAGCAACGGACTTTTGAAGAATTTATGCATGTATAAGTGCTCCAAAAGCCTAAGTGGAGTAACAGGCGAAGAGACAGCAGGACGAACAAAGCACAAACTCAATAGATCGGGTATAAATATATATATATATATATATATATATATATATATATATATATATATATATATATACACTGCTTTAGAAGTTGTGCTTAGAAATCGAAGGGGCATTGCTTTTATGCTTATTCTTTGTTTATAAGCTTAACTTTGCTCATTTGCTCCATAGTGCTCGAATATGCTCAATTGTTTCAATTTAACGTGTCTTTGCCTTTGTTATTAATGTCAAATTGTTATTTTATTTTAATTGCATCATTATAAATGTTTCCATTTGCATTGCAAACTAAGTGACTCTCACCCTCTTTCTCTCTCTCTCTCCCTCTCCTTCTCCCTCCCCCTCTCTCTATTTCTTTCTTTATATATACATATATAAATGTCTATAATTGTCCAGTTGATTGTTTTGAATCTGGCACTGACTTGGCATATTTTCACGAAATCCATTAGCCATTACAATTATTCACAGTGACTCGTGTGTGTCTGTCGGAGTGGTCAACAGCTACTACACGTCATGTTGGTTTGCTGTCGTGCTCATACCTTAATAAATCGGTGCTCTATATATGCGAACGCCAGATACGCATAGTAAATTTCCAAATTTGGAGCCACGCATAGAGAGACAGTGGGAGAGTGGCAGAGTGGCAGAGAGAGAGTCCGCACAGACAACAGATGTTAATGCCTCACTGAGCAAAGTGCGTTTCGCTGTTCGGCATCGTGTGGGTGTGTGAGTGGGTGTGTGGGTGTGTGACTGTGTGTGTGGCACTTGCCTTACTGTCTGCCTCATTGTTATCGCTCTTAACGAATCCTTATTGTTGTTGCTGGTGTTGTTGGTTGTGGTCAGTATTAATATTTGTTGGTAGCCTGGGCACATACGCAATGTGGCCCAAAATAAAAAAAAAACTGATTCAGGTTTTATGATGCCCATTATGTGTTGGCGTTGTGCTTACTCTGCCTGTTTCTCTAACTCTCTCTCGCGCGCGCATTATATCGAATTATGTTATAAATATGAAATATATTTGGTACTAGCAAATACGTGTGAGCATGCCGAAATATGATATTGCACAGTTTTATGGAATTTTATTCTATGTTCGTGGCCTGACACGCGTTTTTCTATTATGAACATACAGCATGACTCTGTCGAGGCAATCTGTATGCGCAGTAAGGCCATTACCATATGAACCATCTGTTTCATTTTTTTTTTTATATTTTTATTTATGCATATCATTAATTAATTATTGATTATAAAAGTGAATGCCAGCAATAAATATTTAGAGAGCAAAGTCGTATTACTTGTGCAGCGCATCCAGCGAAATCAATCGACCACAGCAAATGAGACTCGGCATAACCAACCGTTACACAACATTATCGTTGCATAATTTCCGCTAATTTGCGATAAAATGTAGCAGTCAGCCTTCCACTATCTCTCTCTTTCTCTCTCTCTCTCTGCTCTCTCTCTGCTCTTTGAACCCAACTTGTCGAAGGGCAGCTCGTTGAGGAAGTTGCCAGCTGCGCGGCTCATTTGCTGGGTCATAAACAGGACGCTCGCATAATGAGCGGTCAATAAATGACTCATAAATGTTATATTAAATTTGTGCAACAAAGAATGCCATCAAAGAGCGCACACATAATTCCAATACCAAGTTAACATACATTTCTCTATATATAAACATTCGTTTGGGTCTCTGTTTGTCGCCTTAAACAGTGAGTAAAATCAATATTTGGCTTGGAAATTTTAAGTCAGCTGAGGCTGAGCACTGAGGCACTCAATGCTGAGAGGAGGCTCTTAAATATCGAGGCTATAGCCAACTAGCTGAGTCCAATTCCAAGCACCATCCGCAGCCTCTAAAAATGTTTGCTGCCTGACAATGAGTTTGAGTTTTATCGATTCTGTTGCCTATTTTTAGGGGCCTGTTGCAATTTCTACGTGACTTTTAGAGTACTACAATAATTTGGTCCATTTTCTATTCATTCCATCAGCAGCACGTTTTCAGAGAACCAAATCTATGAAACATGTTCAAGTCGTCTTGCTTTGGGAAATATGTTAATCATTTGTTTGTCTCAGTGAAAAGACTCGTGATTTTTTGCACTGCGACGGGTCAACTACAATTTCCTTGCATATTGCGCGAGCTCTAATTTATGTAGCTGTCGCTGCTGGGAATACTATATGGGCTGAGCAACAGTTCTGTGTTCCTATTGTGCGAAATTATAAAACAAAAAAAAAAAAACAAGAGTGAGTGCTCTAGTTGACAGTGCCCAACCACCAGATACCCTGCAGCCTGCTGCAGAGCTTCCGTTTTCATCATCATAGGCAAACATTCGAAATAAATAACTTGATTACTTCGCTTGTAGATGAACAGATAGACGCGCAACCCTAGAGCTCAGGCGGAGCTGGCCATTCTGATCAAGAACTTATACCTTCTGAGGTAGGCCACACCTTCACCTGCCTGCCTGTTAGCTACATGTGCACAGAAACATTGTACCACGAATTGCCATCTTCAATGGGTTCAGGGTATAAAAACGCGCAGCAACAAAAATAAACAACAGCAAAAGAAAAAAAAATACGAAGCAATTTTTGTAAGTCGTCCTTGACTGACCTTGCGCATTGCAGTTGAACGGCGAGCTATGCTCATTATGCTCCCCATTTCAGTTGCCGTAGTTGGGTTTTTCCTTCTTGTGGGGAAACGTCAAGTTTGCGCTTGCTTTTTAATGGTTGCAATCAAAGTTTCAATGCATTGTTAAGAACATGCGGCGAGCACTTGAAAAGGCCAAGGCGAAACACACGCCAGTCGTGCGTTTAACATAACAACATTGTGCATGTGGAATGTTTTCATTACAAACATCTGAGATAGGCCGGCCTGATAGGAGTGAAAGAACAAGCCCTTTAACTATTCGCCATACAATACAATGTCACTGCGAGTGCCGCACGCTGCGTATACTTAACATTTTGATTTAAAGTTTATGTTGCAAGTTTTCTTTATTTGTTATGCGCGCAACAATGAAAAAGTTTTCTTTTTTTCATGTGGTAATTAGAGGCAACTTTTACCCAGCTCTTTAGTGCCACTCAAAATAGTAAAAAAAAAAGAAAACAGTAAGAAAATGTTTGAAAGACGCGACGGTGGGTGTGGGTATGGGAGTGGGCGTGGCCATGCCAAGCAACTGCAAAATGAGACGAATGAATGAGAATAAAATAGTGAAGGCAAAATAAAAGGCAGCAGCGCAGAATGCGAGTCACAGTTTAATTTCATCACGAGAGCTCAAGATGCTCGCATTGTTGTTGCTCTTCCTCTTGTCGCTCAGAGCAGGGCGCTGAGTGGGCGTGGTGTAAGCTGGTGAGCACATCAGCAAAATGCCTGATGATATAATAAAATGCCAAATGTGCTCACATTATTCAAATGTCATGATAGTCTGTAGCAAACACAGCAACAAACAAGTATCCCACATATACAGAGTTCAACTTACTTCTAAAACATGTGTGCAGGAGTGCATGTGTGTGTGTGTGTGTGTGCGTGTGTGTTACCATATTTAACAATATATAGAGAATAAGATATATAGTGAAAGTTACATAAATAAGTAGACTTACGGCTGCTCAACACACCAGCCATTCAGCCTTCGTATGATACCATCTCTGCAGCTTTTGCTGTCTGCCTGCTTATTAGCAAGTCCACGTTGGCTACAGACATGTGTACATTTATCTTCCCTGGTAGCCATTTGTCAGCTCGACACTGTAAACAATCGTTGCATTTTGCTGCTCGCAACTAAAGAGCGAGTATCAGTGATTATGACAAAGCCACAATTGTAGCAATTGTTGGATTCTTGAAAGTTTTAAAAAAAGTTTTTAGGGCAACATGTTAAATATTTAATTGCAAATCAATGATGTCTTAGCCAATGGATATGTTAGTTCATTTATCTTTTAAGACATAGATGCGAATGATTTCATTAGGCAGCAAGACTCTCGCACACATCAATGCTGATATATTTTTGCACACTGGCGTCTGTGCGTGTCTGATAATGTCAAAAAAGTTATTTTATTATTTATGCGCATCAACAGTTTGATAAACTTCCCAAATATAAGCAAGCATAAATTAACATTCGTATAAGCGTGGCACGCTCTCAATTTTGCAATGCTATTCAGCCTGTGCACACATATGTACACACACACACACATTCACTCAGTTGAGAGAGCAGTGAGAGTGAGCGAAAAATAAATGGCTGCTGCGAGCATCGGATCTTTCGTTCCAACCCGCTGTACTTTAGGAGATGAGCGCATCGGATCTCTCACTCTTGCCTACATTGGCCTACGACAGACCTTCAAGTGCTATAGCTGGGTTGGGAGCGCGAGGGAGAAAGCAACGTTGCCGATCAAATAGAAAGTTGAGTGGATTTCTTGTGCGATGCGCTCAACAACGTGTTGTGTGGTTAGTTAAGCTGCCTATGAAATTCTATTCTATATATTTCTAAGAGATTTGGTATAAATCTATATTATATATTTAAATCCTAAAAGGGGTGAGTGTAATTCGTAGAGAAACGAATCTACTCTGTCGAAATGTTAACTAGACTAGCTCAACATAATTTGTTATCCTCAAAGTAAGACAAGAGAAGCTAAAGATTTTCACAGTAGGAAATAATTTTCATTTTCATTTTTTATTTTCCGCCTTTGGCAAAAACACAATTTTTCTTATCTGCATTTTGACAAATGTGCTTAGCTTGGCTTGATGACTTGTCAGCCACATTTATATCACATACAATATGCAATTTTGTCATTATTGTGTAATTAAGTGAAGTATTTAATAAATTCGTAGCCACTTTGACTTTGACAGTTCTCAGGCAAGAATTTACTTGCACTTATAGTTGAATCACAGCCATGGACAGCAATAAAAGAAATATTTAAATTGTTTTTTATTTGCGCATTTGTTTGTCCTGGAATTTCTATTCACTTTGCCGTACGACGTGAGAAATGATAAAGTAGGTTTACCATTTGGATTGGGGTCGAAGCCTTTACGAGCGCTGTTGGCTCCGCTTCATGCAGTGCTTTGTTTTACACACACACACACACACACACACACACACACACACGCACTCACACACACACACACACGTGAGCAAGGAACCAGAACATGTAATAAAATGTGTGAAGTGGTATGTGTGACAAGGCATAAATAACTAAACACCTGCAGAATCAGCGCGGAGGGCGCGTGGCTATGGTGGCCAGAGAGTTGGGGCACTGGCAACACCATCGTCTGCTCCTTTTCAGTCAGGCACGTCTGAGTTGTGGCGTTATAAATTACGCAGGGCTCGTCTGCCATTGCTTAGAGCATTTGTCAATATATATCTTTTGCCGAAGCGAGACGAGGCGCTGAGATTTGGCGTGCCAAATATTTTACCAACCAATAATCCCGCCTGTGATGCGACCCCTGCGTTTACCAACTAAATATACAATATATATGTATATATACAAGTAAAGCTTTAAGTATTTCGTAAGTATGCCAATAAACTTAAATTAAATAAATATTTATTGTAGCTCATTTGAGTAATGAAGCTCAGAGTCTTTGAATATTTTCATCAAAAAACTAAAAAATTTCATATATTTAAACATTTAGTTTCAAGTTTGAAATTTAAACATTTACTTTCAAGTTAGAGCTACAAATATTTTTTAAAAATTAATGTATCAGCTTTGCTATATAATATCTAGAGTAAATGAATAAATGAATATGCGTTGCTCATATGCAAAGTTAGCAACTCGTGTGAATAGATGCAGACAATGTCAACTGCTAAATCGACTTTTGAAGCATAGAAAACTTTGTCCACGATCTGCACGCGCAGCAACAAGCATTTCGCAAGACAGCGTTATCGAACTATTTCCTTTTATTTGGCGCGCAGTTGAGCTTTACACTATTCTAACGCCGTTTTAACATAATTTTCTTAAATGTTTTTGTACGACAAGAATTTCAATCAATCTTTGCCTACTTACTTATCTGTTACAGTCTACATACTTATAAAGTCTACACACTAAAAGACAATCATACTAACACACTAGCAGCATAGTGACTAGATTAATCATACCAAAGGCTGCCGCATACTAGTGCTTGCCGAATAGTGGCGCCATCAGGCGCCTGTTGGCCGCATCTGTGCCGTGCTTGGGTGTGGTGAAAAGCTTCACATTCAAAGAGAGCGGTAGCCAATCAGCTGTTGCTGAAGGTAACAGCCAAAGACAACTGTAAATCAATAGTTATTATTTTCAAGCGGATGCAACTGATAAGTGCTTACGGACATGAACATGAAGAAGCAATCATAAAAGAGAATTTATTACAATTTCTGCAGATATTATGCAAACTGTATTAAATACAATTGATAGTAACTGTAATTCATATATCGTAGTTTTAAAATGGTTGTATGTTTGCTGTATTATTTGAAATGCAAATAAAAACGGCTTGGATTGGTTGTTGAAACCTTCTCACTTACTTTCAATGCCAACTGCTATTAGCACTGTGTGTTCTCTCATACGCATTGCCCACACTCGCTCTCTGTCTCTCTCTCTCACAGCACTCTCTTTTGCTGCGAGCTTTCGTCAGCTTTGATTGATGCAATGTGGCTCTTGCGGAGCTTCCACTCTCTTGCAGGACTCGGAGCTAAGGAAGTGATTTGCTGTTTGCTGCTGTTGCTGCCAGTTGATTGGCAACACGTTTGCCGGAAGGTAGCCAGCGCAGGCAACAGGAAGCCAGAGCGATTGTTAGTACAATTCACGAATCGTTTCGTTATGCTTCGCGAAGTTTTCGTGTTGCCTCTGTGTGTGAGTGTACGAGTGGTACGAGTGTGGTACGAGTGTCTTGGTGTGAAATTATTGAAACTATCAAAAGATTTAATCACAGAAAGTGTTCGAGTGCAGTTTTAGACGAAGTGAACTCAAGGCACTCCGCCGATCCCATAGCCCAAGCCAACTTGTTGCTAAAAGCCAATCAAAGGACAGCCCGTTTAGCGCTGATGAACGTGAACCTGTTGCCTATTCGAAGTGAAGCGACCGGAATAAATGCTAATTACAAATATTTACTCAACGATTTGTTTTTTGGCTGAACACCCAATGTTCGGCAATTAAGAGTAGGCGCCTGGCCAAAATCCGTAGTCATGGCACGTGCCCCAGGCTGGAGGGGGCAATGTTAGACAGACAGACAGACAGACAGACAGAGAGACAACTAAATTACATTAAACATATTTAAATTGCAATTACGTAACCCGAACAAATATCCAAAAAAAACCAGCAACAATTATACAAAGACTGCTATAAATCTGAGAAGAGCAGTCAAATGGGTCTGCCAACACCTAAGCCCACGCATACACACACAGATACACACTGAGACAGATACACACACACACACACACATAGACACACATTACACAAAGCGGCGTGTTGCCAGACACACCCCGGAAATGCCCAACAGTCACCTGACCCACAGACCCAAAGGCAACTTTTGTAACCAGCTACCAAACAAAAACAAAAGCGGATTAACACTTTGCCCCAATGATGATATGGTGGCGCGGGGGTACGTTAACCATGCCCCACGGCGCCCACAACGCCCACAGCGCCCACAGCGTCGGCCTCAGCGCTGGCTGTCGTCATTTTTTATACGCCCCGGGCGTGGCACGTTCAAATCAAGCAGCCCAGCCAGCCACGCAGCCCGGCCTGACCCTTTTCAGCTCAGTCAATCTAACTGGGCAACCCTTTCTGAGGCAAGCGGGCGCAGCGTTGGGCTAAATACAATTTCAAAATATTACACCAGTCTGCAAAACCTGATTATTTGAATAAGATAATTTCAGAACAAACATTGTCTGATTACCAAAATAAAAGCTATCGTTCGACCAAACACAAATAGTTCGAATAGTTGCCAACGACTGATAATATTTTGTGCCCATTTGACTTATTTTTGATGGCTTCCGCTTTCCTCCACCATCGCTAAATATTGATTTTTAGCCAAGAATAACTGAAGTTTTATCTATTTTCGTGTTACAAAAAAACTGTATTCAGACATTTACCTCAAACTATTTCTACTTTGTCAACACTGAAGAGTATAAATAAATTGACATTTTAATGAGCATAAAAAGATAAATTGTTCTATGATGAATAATGAAGTTAGGAAACAAAATAGGAAAAAGAAATCATTTTACTCGTAACAAAAATTAGGTTTAAGTATGCTAATCATAACTAACTAACTTACTAAATAACTAACTAACTAATTAACTATTTGTATTACATGTTTTTCTATTGTTTTTGAAATCCCAATTTATTTGCTCAAAATTAGACACAAATGTGAATTTCTGTATCATAAATACATTTGTATATTTTCAAGCAGTGCTTAATTTCTTCTTTGCAACACATTTCTTAACTCAGCAACTGAAAGTTTCACTTCGAATTTCCGTTAAATACTTTTATAAGAAAGTATTTCCTGAGCCTTAAATATATCTACAGATATTTAGATTTTATATCATAATAAAATTATTTTTATATTCTTATATTATATTAAATATTATTTCCCTTATTTGTTGTAAGTTTTTTAAATGGCAATTTGAGTTTGCGCCCAAAACTTTGTTACTCAGTGAAATATCAGGAGAACTTTACGAAAAGAGCAGTCAATTGTTATTGTTGCTGTTTGCTGGCAACACTTAAGCCACAAAATATACCCAAAGTTTATATTTCTTAGCCGCTCAAATTTTTTCTTTACATAGATATGCATAAGTATATAAATATGTATGTGTATATTTAGATGCAGACACACACACACACACACACACACACACTCAGACAGACAGACAGACAGACAAGTTGTTTGGCCTAAACGACAATTTGCAATTTGCCTTTGCTTAACCCTTGTCCATTGGCTCAAATCTGGCTGTGCTGTTGTGCTTGTTGTTGTTGTTGTTGTTGTTGTTGCTGTTGCTGTTGCTGTTATTAATCCTGTTGCTTTAGTTCTTCTTCAGCAATTTTATTTTGACATACTTCGCGCTGGGTATCTGAAAGAATTTCAGGGTTCCGGCAAAAGTTTCCAACTGAGTTGATTATTTCCAACGTAAATCAAAGGCAACAGCAGTTGGCATCATTGGGCAGCCTTAAATTTGGAGCATACTCTGTTCTTTTTTTTTATGTAATGTATACCCTGTATGCATTGTAAATGAAGGGGGTTTGTTCACTGCTGATCTGCTGACCAGATCAAATCAAATCTACAATAGTTACTTCAAGCGCGAACCTCAATCAAGAGTAGAAAGAGATTTCATAATTATTAGTGAAATAACTTTATGACTCCATCGCTGGCAACTGTTAGTCAAGCATCCCGACTGAAGTAGTCTAATTTGCTAAATTGGTATTTTTTTTTTGGTGGTATTTTATTTAATATAAAGCACCGCCTTTTATCTACTCCGATTACTGGCATGACGTGACCTTGCGCTATGGGTATTTGCGACCTAAATATTTTAGAATAAATTTCCCAAATTAAAGCCGGATTGCTTATCCAAGCCACTGAGCTTTACGAGTTGGCTGCAAACATGAGCACACACACCCCATACACACACACATACACACACACACACACACACCATAAGCGCTCAAAGGTATTAATTAGTATTGCGCAATGAGTTTGGGATGTCGAGCTATAGCGAAAGCCAGGGCCAAGGGCAAGCGAGCCAAAGCGCCTCACAGCGCTACGAAACTCATCGAGCTGAACATTTGAGCTAAAACGCGACCAACTACAACTTATTATAATACGCTAAGCACAATAAAAGTGGGCAAAGGAGCAACAACTGCAAAAAAAAAAAGAGAGAGAATAAGAAAAAAAATCCATAATGGCTTCGCATTACATTTTTCGCGTGCTTCTTTACCGTATCGACACGCACACACAGCGAGAGCTATACGGCAACAAGGTGTTAACACTCCCACGCCATGATATGTTCATATGAAAGGCGACGACAAGTTGCACGACATTTACAGACAGTTGCAGACATATAGACAGCCGTGGACAGGAACAGGCATATAGAGAGAAAATATACGAAACGTGAGGCTGTCTTAACATAAAAAAAAAAAAAAAAAAAAAAACAGAAGAGAACAAGCCTTGACTGCGTTCATGTAATGAAAGCGAGTCTTCAAACAAGTAAAAGTAAATTCTTGACAGTTTCCGCTGCGTATTCGGCAACGCCCCAAAGTAGACAACGCTTCCCTTGAGCCGTTGTTGTACACAATAAGAGCAGCATAATTGAAGATAATTTTCAAAAATAAAAAGCTGTCAAAACACAGCGTAAACTTGGAATCAGCTGCAATTTACAATATCAGCAAAGGACTTTTTAATTGAAAATAATTTGCCTACTTGTGAAGCACTTCAATTAAAAAAAGTGAAAGACAAAGAAAAACTAATAGAGTCCAGTTTTGGCAATAGAATTTACTGTGGGAGAGTTTTTGGAAATCATTACCTAGAAGTACTCTGAATTAAAAATTAAATTTCAGCTGATAGCTAGAATAAATTAGACCACATTTAAGAGATTCCGACACATGAATAACGTGGACAAGCAAGTGTCCATTCAAACTTGCCTAAGAATCGTTGAGCCAACCCAATGTAACACCTTCAAGTCCAAAACTGAATTGTTTTTACTTCATAATAATGTCCCAAACATTGGCAGCCTTAACTTTATTCAGCTAATATGTCATCCATTCATATTTACTTCTTTAAATGCCTTCACTACCAATTCCAACTGATTGCTTAGCAGCAAACAGAACAGATAGACTATTTCGACTCTGTTACGCATAGTCTAAATATTTTATACATAATCGTATATACACATGCATAAATAGCTTTTGTGCTCATTGCCTAGGGCAATTTTTGAAAGATAATTTATAAACTGCTTAGAAATATATCAAAAAACCTTATCAATCTTTGCATCGCCAGGCCTAAATCCAACTGACTGCAATGGAATACAGCATTTATCAAGTTGGGTGCTGCCTTTGTGCCCCTGCGGCTCTGTCGCTTCTCACGCACATTTATTTTTATTGTCTTTTGCAAAGCATTTGCGGCATTTTAACATTTTTATGTGGCAATTTTTGACGCCTTCCTCTGTGGCGAGCGATAAGCAAACTGGGCAACCGAAGCCACATTTTACCGCGCGAATCTCATGCCCAGGCTACGGCAGACTTTAATGTATACATTTGAATGCCATTATCACAATACGCTGGCGATAGGCAGCCACAGCCACAGCCACAGCAACAACGTCAACAGCAACAGCAACAGCAACAATAACAACAGCAACAATAGATACTTGAACAATCAGCCACCGAAAGCCACTCATTTTCTGTTTTATACAGCTGTGGTTCTCCGTCCCTCTGTCTGTCTGTCTGTCTGCCTGGGTGTCTAACATCTCTGTGCTTTTGCGGGAGTAAGTGTGAGTGTAGCGCTTATTTCCAAGCAATTTACTTTAATTCGTCGCATTTTAGAGTGAGGCATATGCCAGGCCAACAACAGCTCAGTTGACTAAAATGGCTTGGCACAGCCCTGGCTCACAGCCACATCACCTGTCTCTCTCTCTCTCTCTCTCTCTCTCTGTGTGTGTGTGTGGCTGTGTGAGTATATGTATTCCGGATAATAATGTTTTTATTGAGCGCAATCATCATCATCATCATCCAACAAGCTCAGCTCATCATGTGTTGCCGATTTTATGAGGCTTTTTGTAATTTCAATTATTCTTAAATTTTCGTGCAGCAAATTGAAATTGCAGTAAATGAAAGCAGAAAGGATGGTCGCATCCAAAACATTTCTAAACAGGATTAACTGTATTAAAATAATTTTAAGCCCCATAATTATTTTTCAGGCTGCAATTTCATGCCATGTGAAAAGAAGGCTTAAAGGCTTAGGTTGTACAACTCAGCCGCCAAGGCAAAAGTTTATAAAACTCAAAGCTGAGTTTTTTCAATTAGAGTTGTAAGAGAAAAGGTGGTAAATAACATAAGTAATGGAAGAACAAGATTTCCATCAATCTGCAGTTATTACAAGATCTACAAAAGATTGGGAATCGAGACTGCATCATCGATTAGTTTACCTAAATATCAGGGCTACTTAGAGAACTTTTTATTAAAGAATTACATAAATCTCAGTTTTATAATGCATTTCAAATTTAATCAGTTTATTAAATTTGAATCGAGAAACTGATATTTTTTAACTTTGAAACCATAAACCAATAATTGTTGAGTTTTCGGAGAACTGTCAAAGCCACCCTCGTAATGGCTAAACTTTATCGGGCTGTCAATTTGGCGAGCGTAATTGCAGTAAATTGGCTTTGGGTTAGTTGAGTTTTTGGACCATGTTTTAATAGCCAATTTCAATGCGCAGCGTTTGAGTGTCTAACATATTTAAGAAGCCCGGCAAAATGTGTGCCAAATTGCAAAAGTGATTGTCGAGTGCGCAGGCGAGCATAAAGCAAAAATCAAGCGCGCGTGCAAAATGTCAAATCTGTCGAATGCACCACGCCGTTTGGCGCCCGGTGCCGCCACGCCAGTCACCACCTCAGCAGCTACAGCAGCTCGGACGGCAGCGGGAGCTGAGAGTGCAATGGAAGCTGAAACTTCTGATGCAGCTGTTGCAGCTGTTGCTTCGCCCATAGCCACATCTGTGCTAACTGCGCGGTTGAGCGCCGACAACACGGTGACTAGCTGTGCGTTGGCCATGGAACAGCCAATGGCAGCCACATCCTGCCCGGACTCGCCCATACGTCGCGTCTCCTCGAGCTTGAAAAACTCTGCCCTGGATTTCGCATCGCGTTTTTTCAAAAAATGCAAAGCGGCTACATTTACTGTGGACGGCGCCACCTACACAATCGGTGAGTACATTTCCCAATTCGTATAGCAAAAAAAAAAAAAAAGAAAAAAACAACAGCAAACGAATCCTTTCGCCAACGCTAAATATTGGACTAAGGTCAACAAGTGTCTGATGGCACCACAAAAAAAAAACGTCTGTCGCCTCTGTGAGGTGCGCACAAGATTTAAAGGATTTGCCTGGCAAATTGGTCTCTATTTTTTTGCTCCTTTTTCGTTGCTCTTCTCAGTGTCGTATTTTCCTTTGTCTCGTTTTCAATGCGTGGCTCTATAAATATATATATATATATATATATATATTTTTACATAAATATATATGTGTGTGTGTGTGTGTGTGTGTGTGTCGAACTGGCATTGTGAGCAAGGTCGTTGATTGACATTGTCCTCAGTCTGAATTGTGCAGGTATGCACTGTTTATTTTATTTTTGTTTCATGTTTGTTCTTTGTTCACAATCACAAGAGAGAACGTTGTAGTCGGCTGGCACTGACTGCAACATGCTCTGTACATACTGTAAATACTAATTTAAATTATTGATGAAAATTGATTTTTAAGCTTTGATGCTAAGACGTCTTTTTATTAAGAAATGAAAATAAGTTTTCCGAATTTTCCCTTAGCTAAATTTTAATTTTTAGATTTTTCCTATCGAACTCTTCATGTAATGTCAAAACTTCTACCTTTTAAGCTTTGATTTCCCTAAGGTAAATTCTAAAATGCTTTTCTATTTATAATTCGTTGTCTATCTACGAAAATTGCACGTTGTTTTCTGCTTTTGATGTCTACGCCATTTCATTTTATGCCACTAATTGGGGATTAAATATCATTGCGCTCTCTTATACTTTGCAGGGATTTCTCGCTTTGAGAAATAGCCGATAAAAATGTCAAAGGCTTGCCGCAGATTATAAGTAATGTTTGTAAAGAATAACGACAATAACGACAAGTGGGTGCGATGTTCTGTAGCTTAAAATTTAAGACACGAGAATTTTACATGTTGGGCGAGCAGTTGGAACCTTTTTTGTAAAACGATTAAGAGTGAACTTCTCTTTATGTTTATTGAATGAATTTCTGAATGCATTTGTGAATTTAGGAGAAAAGCTTAGAAGTTACATAACCTAACGACATGATGAAAGAATAAATTTGAATCTTTATATATTTTGTATATTTTCGATAGGTATTGCTTTGCATACATCGAATAGGCAGTCCTTTACAACTCATTTAATTATAATTCCTTAAATATTATTGCATTTATATTTTGAGAAGAGGTTTCAGTTGTCAACCAATTTATTTTCTGCCTGACCCACTGTATTTTCATAAAATATTCAATTAATTGATCATTGAACACAGCAAATATTTGCTTGAATGCTAATTAACCATAAGCTCAATTACTGTTAAATATTTTCTGCATATTAATCATGAACAATAGTTTTAAAACGCTCGCCTACTGTTTGGAAATTAATGCGGGCTGCATAAGTTCACACTCGCATTCACATTGTTTTACAGCCGCAGAGCAAATTAAATTGCAATTTTCGCTTTATCGCATTCAAGCAGCCCAACTCACGACCGAAAACAAAAACCGAAACTGTAACTGTAGCCGTAACCGTAACCGTAACCGAAAACTCACGTGCCAAAGCGTTAAATGTGCCCCAAAGTGAGTCCCCTTTGGCAACTTTTGGCTTCGACGGCAAGTGATATGCCCAAAAGATAACCTTGGATTGTGTTTTTTGTTTGTTTGTGAATGGGCCACGCAGCAGCAGCAGCAGCTCAATACTCTTAGGACACGCAAATCCATCAAATTTGGCAATACACGCGAATCATGTTTCTGTGTGTATTGGCATGTGTTTATTTAAATTCAGCGATAAATCAGTTCAATTTGATACTTTCATGTCGAATGCTGCGCCCTGGCAATGCTGAATTCAGAAAAAAACACAGATCGACAAAATATGTATGACATCAGAATTCCATTACACAGGCCAACAGGACTCAAGCACTGATCAGACTTTATACTTTTACAAAGGTTTTCAGCAGACGGAATCTGAATTAAAATAAAAATGTGTGTAAAACTGCGAAACACGTTTGTTGGTGGCCTTTGAGGTACTTTAATAAAAGGTTATGGTTGCTTAAAGCTCTACTCTGCTCCATCAACAAGAGTTTGTAAATAATATAATTCAGTTTCCGACATGTCGGCCATTAAAAGACACTCTCCTATATACAAGGAGGCATAGGTATGAGCGAAAGAGTGGGAGTTAAATCTGATCAGTAAACTTACTAGATTATATTTGATTGAGCTGTTTCAATTTCGGATTCAGAAAAGTCTGCTTTGATGCTTAAACGAAATCCGGTTGGCCTGTGTAATTAATAATTTGTAATAATGCGAATTGCGGTCAGTAATTGCAAACGTTGCACACGCTGACATGTTAATGGGCTCGATAGCTATTTGTATATGTATATAAATATTACATATATAATTGATGCATGCATGCGTGTCGTTAGTTAAGGGCTGGTCCGTTGGTCAGCTGGTTGGCCAGCACTTAACGCTTTTTAATGATGTCATTTAAAATGTCATTTAAAGTTTTGTCGAAGCGAACGGCTGCCATTGTAGTCCTACGACAACATGGGCCCAGGCCCTGAGAGAGTATGTGCCAGGCGAAAAGCAAAGCAAAGCGAAGCAAAGCAAAGCAAAGTAAGCCAAAGGAAACGAACGAATGATAAATTGCCAAGCTACAAGGAGACAGTGGGAGCTGCGTTCGCTTCCGGGCCAGAGTGCTAGCTGGACGCAAAGTGCATCAGCTGTGACATCAATTAAAACTTGTGTGTGCCAAGACGCAACAGGACTGCAATTTCCACAGGCATAATGCAATTAAAACTGCACCAAAAGCAAAGCAAAACAATCTCTAGACAGTAACCGTGCCAGCTGCAACATGTGCGCCACTAGAGCTTTATTAATAAGCCTCAGCAGGCCCGGCCGACTGTTCAAGTTTCGGGCACAAACTTCTGTTACTTTTAATCTTTAATTGCTGATTTCTCACTGTGACTCGGCGTGCTCGAGCGGCGGAAGTTGAAAGACAACCGAGTATACGGGCAAGTAGGCTGGCGCCCAATGACAGCCAAGGGAAACAACTCGGTATGCCTACAGCACTACAATGGAATACTGAACCATTTTCTGCTCCACCTTCACTTAGTTTTCGTGTGCCGTGCGCTGTGCAGTTGGCCGGAAATTGCATTGTCAACGCCAGATGTGAAAAGACGGTCAACAATTTGCACTAGTTGCTGGCTGGCTGGCCGAACGGGGCTATTTCTGCTGAACAAGCCTCATTCCAGCTGTCGCCCGTTGTCATAGATGCGCAAATTAAAACTGATGACAGGCAAGAATTGCAAACATACCTGCTTGCCAGATATTACACGGCTACAATAGCCCAGCATATCCTTGTTGATTACTCGGCAATTAAAAATCAATGGGGAGGCACAATGATACGAGACTTAAGCAGTAATTGAAAAGGTGATTTGAAAAAGTTTTACATTGAATCAAATGTTGTTGAATCTTAAAGTAGAGCCGGTTCTCATGTTCTATTGGTCTTATGTGATCACTCTGCAGTAATTGAAAAGGTTTAACATTGTATCAAATGTTGTTGAATCTTAAAGTAGAGCCGGTTCTCTTGCTCTATTTTTTATCTTATGTGCACACTCTGCAAATGAGTTTAGAGCAAGCCGATTCTCTGCACAAATTCATGCCAAGCGCCGTGAGATAAAAGACTTGATTGAGTATAGGAGGAGATGATAAGCCTGACATGCTTATGTCAACTTTTCCAGCAAAAGACAATGCTTTGTTCATTGCACAAATAGCTACTATTACACTGATAAATTCCGATTCAAGATTCAGTCAGATGTGATTCGAAAACTAGAAAACGAAAGTTACAATGGATATTAATTAAAAGTAAACAACTCAACTTTAGTACGAGAATCCACCATAAAATAATATTGAACAAATTTGCATTTCCATTTAGATTTGCAAGTGCTGCTGAAGCATTGTCTGAGTGCTATTCAGGCACAGCTTCAATTAGACTGCAAAATCACACTTCATTCGTGCCATTTGTTGCTGCTCAGCTGGGAGCTTGCCTCGCATTAATCAGGCTAGGTGGCAATTGCAATGCCATTTAGTTGCGTGGCGTAGAGCGAGCGCAGGGCGCAGATTTAGTAGCGAATTTACACACGGCCATAACCTGTTGCAGTTGAGGTTGAGCCCCGTTAACTGCTGCAGAGTTTATTGATTGGGACAATGGAAAAGGCAGCAGCACAAGGCTTGACTTGCCCTGGCCGGCACAAAAGTGAAGGAAAGAAAGCAAGTTAAAATCGATTTTACGCTCAAATTGATTTGGCTTTTATTGCAGGGCCATTTAATTTATGGCAAGACTGGCTGCTATAAAAGTGGGCAATGCGTACAATGTACGTTGGAATATTCGCTTGGCAGTCTTATGGCTTATAAATTTAAATTGCGCCTAAGACGACAAAAGAACTGAAACAAATTCCTCGAGACGCGAACCTCGAGGTGACTGCTCAAGCTGCTGCTCTAACACGATGTCAATGTTGTTGCTGTAGTTATTTGCCCATGTTGTTGTTGGTAACATTGATTTTCTGCTATGCTGCTAAATGCCAGACACAGGACCGACCACCCTGCATCACCTCACCACGGCTCACACACACACACACACACACACACATCCATTATTATGTTGTGGGTAGAAAGTGGATTTTTGGCTACTTCCCACGCCACGCACCAGAGCCCTACAGCAACTTTTTGATGTGCTGCCGTTGTCGAAATGTTGTTGAGGTTTGCGGGCATATTTTGGTAAAAATGTTTTTATATATCAGCTGTAGTGGGGACACAGCAGCAAAAGCAGTAAGCCAGGCCAGACCACGCCAGACCAGACCCAACCCAACCCAACCCAACCCAACCCAACCCAAACCAAGGCAGTCCACGCCAGACAGCCATAGCAGCATTCTGACATTCTAGCATCCTTTACTTCCTGGCTGGTTGTCAGTTAGCAAGGACTCGACTCGGCTTGACTTTTGGCAATTTGTTTCGAATTTGGTATTAATTTTTCACACAGGACACAGGAAATTGAAATGTTCCCATAACGGGAAGTCGTTAGCTTTGCCGAAATGGCGCTTCCAATTGGCAACAATGTTGTTGGCAAAAGGATTGGGGCAACAGTCAAATTGTACAGTTTGCCAGCACTGGCTCACAATTCAATTAAAAGTTTGTGTGTCACTGCCATAACAAGCTAAAATTTAAATAAATTGTGGTTAAAACGCTGCTTATCGCATTAAGTCACCTAGCGAAAGTTTTTCACAGCAAACTTTCGGCAGGCATTGCTGGCAAATCAGTTAGCAAACCTTGAAGCAGTCAATCATTGAAAACGAGCTCAAGAGCTTTAATTGAAACATTTACCTTGCTCTTAGCCCTAATGGTATCTCCATTCAATTTAATTGCCATCGTTTCCGGAACAGACTGCGCTCCATTGCGACGCGCCAAGTCCAGTCCAGGTGCTTTGCTGCTTGCTGCCGCAAAGATAACTTCAATCAAGGGAAATTGAAACCCAGCCCCCAAAAAGCGTCCCAAATGAAAGCGAAACGACCGAGTGAGCCATAGAAAGAAAAAGTGAAAGTTGTTTCAATCGCCACTCGCATTGTACATTTTGTTAGTACGCCCATCTATTCGGCTGGTATCATATTTATTTTATTGGCGGCATCAGCTTGATATAGATCTGAACTGAAACAGAAACAGCTCAACAGTTTCACATGAATTTCGCAGTAGACCCACAACTTGTTGTTGTTTATTTTACGCAATCAAAAAAAAAAAAAAAAAAAAAAAGGAATGAAAAAAAGCCCAACAACGAAAAAAATTTAATTTAAAAAGCAACTCGATTGACGTGTGAATATATATATATCTGCTGTCTGTGCATTTCTATGTGTATGTGTGTGTGTGTGTGTGTGCGAGTGTGTGGGTGTGCGTGTGCGTGTTCTGCTTTTCCAGCGATTTACAGGAAACCAAAAAATTGTTTACATTTCAACAATCGAATCAACAAAAGGCGATTGGCAATGGCAACTTAAACACTCACGCACAGTGGTCCACTCTGTAAATATTGAAAGAGATCGTAAATTTATTCTTTCCTTACAGTTTCTAATGATATACGAAATTATTTGAAATGTAAGAGCTCTTTTCTAAATAACTTTTCTTAACAGTAACTATATTATTTATATAAAGAAAGATATAAATATATATATTATAATATTTAAACCTGAATAAAAACAAAACTCTCACAGTGAAAATTGTATTAAAATAGTTTTCAATCAGTTATTTTTTATAAAGCTATTTTTTAGAGAATTTCCCGTAATCCACGTCAATTGCTGAAAAGGATTCCAAGTTTTTTTAATATAGTACTTCAAATCGTTTATATATATAAATATGGCGACTACAATTCCCAGGCTAACTAAATGCATTTCATTAAATTCAATGGACTGCAATCAGCTGATTAGACATTTAAGTAGTGAAGATGCCCTCTCATCGCTGTAATGGAGCTTCCCCACTCGACCCAATTAAATGCGAAGACCGCTGAAGGAGTAGCATTTGCATCATCAATCAAGCGCGTATTGCGTACTTCATACTCCATATACATCTGCTGTCAGCAGCATCAGCAATATTTTATCAATTTACCAAACACTTTCTCAACTGGCTGGCAACGGCAACGGCAACGGCCGTCCACGCAGAGCTACCCTGATAAATTATTATGGCAATCATCGGTGACTTTTATGTAAGTTAAGGCGAAGCCTACTCTGTGCTCCTGTCGCTCCTCATGACCATTCAAAAAGAAAAAAGAAAAAAGAAAAAAAAAGGAAAAAGAAAAAGAAAAAAAGTGCGAGGACAGACAGAAACAATAACACGGCAGATGATATTTTTTATAGGCAACTTTTCTTTTTATAGCTTTTGTGAGCGCCCCGAGTGGTACGTGTGGCGAAACTGTTGCCGTTCATTACGCACCTGGCGTGTGTAGCCACACCTTGCTAGGTGTATGGCCGCCTAAATAAAAATGTCGAATTTCAATTTAAAGTTACGAATTTCTTTTTAAGTTATTTTGTGAAAGGCAACACTGAATGCACTAGTGGCTAAGCCAGACGCGAGTCCATCAAGTAGCAAACTTTACGCTTACCTGCATCGGGCAGTGCAGGTGAGTGGGGCGCAGCTAACGCACAATGCCCAGCCTTGTTTAGCACTCAGCAAAGTTTTTTTCTTTTTTTTTTTTTTTACCGCCGTGTTTATTAAATTTTTGCGTGGCAAGCTGGCTGGCAGAGGGCACAGCAGCGAATGGAAAGTGGTGCCAATCTAACAAGCCACTGTGAATGCCTTTGAGCGTATCGCTTTTTCGCTGTGCGGCGAGCAACAGTTTTCCAGCGCTTGATAAATGCGTTTACCAAAAGATTTTCTTAGCGCGATTATCACTGGACGCCCGCCTGCTGAACTCCCAGTTTGCGCCTTTATGCCCCGATTGTGAATCGCATTTCCAGTTTGCATAATTTGTTGCCTGCGGCTATTTTAGCTCTGCTCTGCGCTGCGCTGCGCTGCGGCAACTTTGCGCCAAACAGCTCGTGCAACTTGTGGCAACTTTTTTTTCTTAACATTGCCTTTGGCTACAGTGTTTGTCAGGACTACAAGACTGACAACTAAAGTTGCCTCGAATATGTATATAATATGAATATGAAACTTTAATCTATATAACCAATTAATTAACTCTCTCAATTTTAGCTGGTAGTAGCTTAATTAAGGATGCTAATAAGTAGGTCGGTGCATCGAATAGACTTGATGGACAATATAAGGATTTTCCGGAATACAAAATCTTCTTTGCTTTCATTACATTTTTTTACCTAATTCCATGCATAAAAGAAACTTCTCATTCAGCTTACTATTTTCAAAGGCTTCACATTTATTGGACTTCAATGCGCTCACTTCATACAGAATAAACTATTTCTGTTCTATTGCATTTAGCTCGGCTTAGCTTTGAGCTCGTAATGGGTGTGGCGTCCTGTAAGCTATCGAGCTATACTCCTACGATATAGCCGCCGCACACGCAAGAGGCATAGCAAAGTTGGGCGGGCTCTCAGACGTACTAGGTAAGCGTACTACAGTGCTTAAGTGTGTTTATGGCCTCTTCTGCAGTTGCTGTGTGCCGATAATTGAAAAAAGAAAAATGAAAAAAAAAAAATATGCCTGAAGGCGCAAAGGCAAAAACTTAAACTTTTTGGTTCTCTCTGTCTTTGCTTGAATTTTGGGAAATAAATATTCTGTATTTATTTGTTTAATAAATAAAGACTGGAATTTAATATTAGCTTGTTACAAAATTTAGTCAATAACATTTTTTAAAGCCAATAAACTGTTTTAAGGCAAGACTGTTAGACTGCAGTAATTGGCAAAATGATATCGATATTTCTGTATTATTATATTAAATAGTTTAAGTCTACACTTCTATGCTTATATTATTTATGTAAAATCTACTGGAGATGAATCTGCATTTAAAGCTAGGTCTTTTACTTAATATTAAATAGTTTATGTTTTTACTTCTATGTTTATATTATTGATGTAAAATTTATTAAAGATGAACCTGCACTTAAAGCTAGGTCTTTTACTTAAAAGATGAATCATCTAAATAAATTCTTCTTAAAATAAAATGAACTAGACAACAGCAAATTAAAATAAAAAAGGAAGCAGCAATCCAAAGTTAATACAATTTTAATTCATGTGAAATAAAATTAATATATAATTATATTTAATACAAAATTTTACATCTGCCTAAAATATAGTTTTTTTTTTATTTTTTGTAATGCTCATAATGCATTTTTTTTTTGTCTCAGAAAAATAGAAACAGTTTCAAAAGCTTCTAAGATAATTTAATTTAAAATGTTTGACTTTAGCATTTACTTTGTGGCCGCTCCATGAGAATCAATTTGCGTTGCTGCTTTTATGTATAGAGCAAACCTAATAAGATTGTAATTACTTGCTTTGCTTAGTTATAAAATAAAAAAAGGACAAAAACTGTCGGTCATCGCAGGTCCTTTTCAACGAAGCACGTAAAATGTTCCCTGTTTGTGTCAGCTATTTCTTTTTTTAGCGCTCTTTTCGTTTTTATGTGCAACACAAATCAAATTTATGCGTTGGCCAACAACGATTTTGATGGCGGTGCCCTCGCCCAAGCAATTTCTATAACTTGTGTCATGCCCCGCCTCCAATTCATTCCTTCGGCCCCCAAACAGAACTTGCACTTTGAGTACATGTTTTGAAACTTGATTTGGCATGGCAGTTGGCCCGCAGCTGCCACAGTTGCTGCTCTTATTATTATTACGATTTGTACGTTATTTGTATATATTTGTATATATTTGTATATATATATGCATTGTATATATGCAATCGATGACCCGCTCATGGACACAGCGTGCACTGCACACGTTTGTTGCGCAAATTGAAATTGAATTGCGAACTTTAAAAGTTTATGGCCACAGCGAGAGACGAGCACACTTAGCGGGCCATCAGAGCAGCAGATGCGCGAGAGCGAGACGGAAAAGGAAAATAGAGAAATGGCGAGCATCAGAGCACAGCAGCAGATCCTGTTGAGACAGGCCAAGACAAGCAAACTTTTTTCTCTGGATGTTATCAATGGGCGGCTATGTTGTGGCACTGCTTTGCCTTTTGGCTATTCCTAGTCCCTAGCAGTGCATACATATGTACGTGTGTCAGTTTAGTTATTGTATTTTAACTGTAATCAGACAAAGCCACACACACACACACACACACACACACACACAGACAGTCACAAGAGCAGAAATCACTTTTATTGTTGACTGCACTCAATTACTTATTTTATTTATTTTTCTTTTATTTATTTATCTCTTGCGTTTTTATTTATAGTTACAACGCCACGCCAAAAATAGGTTGCGGGATTGCTTTTGGCAATCAAGCGTTCTCATCATATCCATGGGGGTTAAGATGTGTGGGCTATCAAGCAACATCACAGCGGACCAATGAAGCGATTGGTCAAGTCCTTTCGAGCCCAGCCAGATTAATGCACATCAATTGAGTTAACCATTTGCCTGTCTGCAGGGTGTAGCCGAGTTTTGTAATCTTTTTTTGTTTTTATCCGCAACTTGGACTCAGCTCACAACAAAGTTGCAAGAGATTGCAAACTATTTCAAACTTTATAATTCCATTAGAAATTTATAGAAATAAAGAAATGGTCTTGCCATGCGGGTACTTGAAATAGTCGCTGCTTCGCTCGCTGATTGACAACTGTTTAGGATGTGTTTGTGCGCAAAGCTACATTGAATTGTACTTGAACTTTATCTTCCTAAGCTCAACTCTTAATTGTAATGCGGTAAGCATACAACTGTTACAGAAACTAATATTGCAGAAATTCATTAATTTGTTAAATGTACAATTAGGCAATTTAAATTTCATTACATTACAAAATTACATGAAGCGTATAAAATGACATAAAAAGTATTTGAGTGCAAATGCATGTAACAGGCAGAAGTGGGCGTGGCAGACACAGTAAAGTATATATATTTCTTATCAAAGCAAGCATCTGATCCGTGTTTACTATATATGTCTGTCCGTCCGTCTGTCTGACTGTTTGTCTTATCGTACATCTAACATTGATCAGACGTCAAACTAATAGCGAAGTTAATTAAAAATGCATGTTTATTAAAAAGAAAGACGTAAAGCAGTTAGTCTACGTGTTTCTATGTAAGTATTAGCACATACGCTCGATTGCTTTACGCAGCAGAATTTTCTTGTATTTGTCACTGTCTGATCGAGCTTAACAACTAACTTAGCTTGCTCTCTGTGTCGCGCTCAAGAGTTGCGCGCAGATGTGAGCTCGAGGCCCTATATAAAGGCTCGACTGTTGCAGTGCGATCGAGCATAAGAACTCACTCAGTTTGCTCTCTGTGTTGCACTTAAGAGTTTCGCGCAGATGTTGCGTGGGCTCGACGCCCTATATAAGGGCTCGACTGCTGCAGTGCGATCGAGCTTAATAACCAACTCAGTTTGCTCTCTGTGTTAAGCGCAAATGTTGTGTGGGCTCGAGGCCCTATATAAGGGCTCGACTGCTGCAGTGCGATCGAGCTTAATAACCAACTCAGTTTGCTCTCTGTATTGCGCGCAGATGTTGTGTGGGTTCGAGGCCCTATATAAAGGCTCGACTGCTGCAGCGCGACTTCAGTCGCATACCTCAACTCGTGGTGGTCGGTCGTGCAGTTTCCTCAGTGCTCTTCTGTAAAAGTTAAATATATTTAAATAGTCAATGTTAAATATTTCTATTTAGAAACTAACTATTTAGTTAAATATAGTTTATATTTATATTTTGAAATGTAAGGAATTGTTTTAATAATAAATATAATAACAAAAGAGAAAGAACAAATATTTTTTACTATAATAATCATTAAGTGAATAATCATTTAGATAATGATCTTCAGTGTTAAATATTTCCAAAAAGTTAATAATTGTATTTTTTTTATTATTATTATTTAATTATAATTTGAAATGTAAGGAACTGTTTTAGTAATAAATATAGTAATATTGATCATAAAGTAAATATCTTTAAGAATAATAACCATTAAGTAAATAGTCATTTAGATAAGGATCACTTTCATTATGAACATCAAATAAAGAGCAGAGCAGAAATAATTGTTTTAAGCTGAATAATCATTTCAGTAATGATAATAATAATATTGCTAACCATGCAATGATGTTATATTTATTGATGTATTAATTTTTATGAATAATAATTTTGTATATATTTTACTATTTAGATATCTATATATGTAATGCCTCAAATAATATGACATATAGTTAAAGAACTGTCCCCATTTTGCAGCTCGTTGGTGCGTTAAGTGTATTTTTTTTAAGCTTGCATTTGTTTCCTTCATTTCCTTCAAATTTCGGCAATTTGAAATGCAAATGTAAAAAGGGGCAGTTTACTGGCAACATACCATATGTATTAACAGATATATGTTAAATGTGCTTTGTAAACCATACGCCGACTCGAATCTTTTTGGCCATCGGGCTGGCTTTGGTAAAAGGCTTATATGTACATACGTATATGTGCAAAAGGCAAGACCGCAGAGCTCGCTCAGCCCTTTTTGCCCAAAAACACAACTCACATACAGCGATTGGACTCGACTCGCATGCCAACCCGTTATCGCTTTTTTTTTTTGTTTGGATAAATTTATTTGCTTTTGAGCGAGCGACCAGCCAGGGCAGCTGGGGCAGTCAGGATGCTTTTCCAATGACGCTTCACTGATTTCATTTGGTCATGATTGCTTCTGGTGCGCTTTGCTCGCCGACTGCGTCAACTGGCCTCGAAACGGGCTAAAGGCATAAATAATCAAAACAGCTTCTCAGCCTGCCTCCACAATGTTAACCGAATCAATTTTCATTTGAAATGCAGGCGATTTTTTTTCAAGTGCAAACATTGCTGCAATTATGTTGATGCTAATAATTAACTTAAAGTTTTTGCACACGCACATACGCTCGCAAAGGGACAGCCACATGCATTGCATTAAATATGCAAAATATGTAAAAGGTAAAAATATTTTGTCAGCATTTTAAATTTATTTAGTAAATATTTGATATTGACTGTAGCGCACAAAGCGAGAGGAAGAGCAGGCCAATAGGAGGGAGGTGAGAGCGACAGAGAGGCCAAGAGCGAGCTGAGTATGTCAAAGGAAGATATAATGTTAGCTGGTGCAGAAAAAGATACCCGCTGCTAATTAGATCTATCAGAAGGTTGTAGCTTTCCTGCTGTGGTCGCATTGGGGCTTACCTTAAGCTTTAAACTTAATTTTCACATGTTCGACTCGCCTGCCCCGCCCTGCTTCACTGCTGCTGATCCCTTTTCGAGTGCCTGGCAGCTCTTTAACACACACTTGATAGCTGCCAAAGGCAACGATTTGTAAGTGCATTAATACAGCTGTAGCGATATGTAGGGGCAACTGCTTCGGCAGGGATTCGCTAGATGTGCGCAGCAACTTCGGAATTAAGTATAAACTGCTGTCAAATATTTTATGCAACAGTTCTACAGCTCAGCATGTCCCTTGTCAAACTTTTCTTCTTTTTTTTTCTTCTGTGTGAATGCCAATAGCTTCTAAACAAAATACATAAAAGAAAATGCCGGAAAGCATTAGAAATGATTTGAGTACTCAATTTTCCGTTTACCATTTGGAGCACAATTAAATATTAAAATACAATTGATTCACGGACAGACGAACGATTGCTGAGCATTAAATATATAAATTTAGCAAGAAAATTGCAATGGCAGTATTTGTACACATTAAGTAGCATTAGTATTATTATAAGCGTCGAAGCAAATCGAAGGTATTCAAATCTTAGAGCTTCCAGAAATGAACCAGTCAGATTATATTTAATTATATTGAGGAATTGATATATTCACAAGCCAAACAACTTCTTTGGCATGACATTATCAATTTCTCTACACATAATCCACTTTCAAACTGACTTTGGCATGCCACAGTTTCCGTGGTCGTCCTTATGCCAAGCCACACACATTTTTGTTGGCGCCTTTCAGAAATCATTAAATTATGCAAATGCTACAGTTCTGTCAGTTGTCATGCCAGGCAAGCCTATGATTGCATGATGAAATACGCACAGGTTCAAATTGAAAGTAAACTCAATTCTTAATAACTTTACAGTTCGCACAGCTCTACAGCTCGCACAGCTCATTGCGTATTATATATTCTATTCTAAAGCAAGTTTACCTAGAATGCGACCGAATATTCGGCAATAATAGCAAAATACTTGCTGCTAAGCTCTTTCGGTTGATTTTATGAATATAGCCAAGAACTTGACAGTGAATTTAATTTAAGCAATTTTCATACTTCGCTAAGCATTTGGCTCGGTGTGTCGAAAGTGTCTGCGAATGGCCTTTAAATAGCTTTTGGCCACTATTGATTTGTGTTCACATCGAAAGCGGGGACTGGGCGAAAAACGTAAATCGAAATACGAAACGCATTGTGGACTTGGCATCCGCTCACCTTTTGGCAGCTGACGGCGCAGAAGTCCGGGCTCCACATTGCTGCTGCCAATGCAATGGGATTAAAAATTGAGTTAAAGGAAACGCACACGACGTCAAACGCCCGGATAACGCAGTCCCAGGCAGGCAGACAGGCAGGCAGGCAGGCAGCCACTGCCGGGACAACGTCAATGGACAAGCATACAATTGGCTTACGATTGCTGGCTGTTTCAGTTGTTGGCATTGTGGTTGCTCTGCATTATGCGCAGGCAATCGAAAGTGGGCGGTTTGCCAGAGTCCAGAGACATGCGGTTTCCTCAATTCAAATGCTCTGCAAATTACATCTGTGAATTTACTCTGTGCTGTTTCAGCCATTGTTGTTTGCACAGCTCAGCCAACAACTTGTGGCGGCTGTTGCTCATTTTGTCGGCATAGCGACAATGGCAGCACTACAACGCAGCTATAGCTGCATTTCGCAATGTATGTGCATGATAATTAAAAGCCTGCGACAGGCTGACGAATCAACAAGCGATTGCCTTCTCCAGCTCTGGTTGTGGTGCTTGCCTCTCGCATAATTGCCTTGGCAAGGGACGCATAGATAAACAAGTGTGATATGTAATTAAATAAATTTGCTGTCGCCTACTGTTGAGCCTGCTGCCCATAAAGTAGATTTGCTCCCAAAAAAAGTATATGAATTTAAATTGAGAACAGCTAGGGCAAACTAACAAGCCCCGCACACACAGCTGGCTACCCCAAAATTGGTCCTCCAAGGCACATAAAAATAATTCACGTTGTAGCCATTTTGCTTACACATGAGCACGCAGGCAGGCAGGCAGGCAGGCAGGCGACAGACACACTGAGAGAGCGTGAGCGAGCGGGCGAAGTAGATGTAGAGGAAGAGGAAGAGCAAGTCAAGCTGCAGACATTACACATACGCAACGTTGTCGGTTGTAGGCAACGCAACGCTGACAACCATAATGAGATGTCAGCGCTGACTATCAAGTGGCTTTTGGTAGCTGCTGGGCACTTGGCTTGGTTGGACCCAAGCGACCTGCTTCAAGTGCTGTGACTCGATGTGGGGCAAAGGCGCTACTTCCACTTCCACTTCCAGTTCCACTTCCACTTGCCACGCAACAACAGGCGTCGACGTGCTTAACATTTTTTAAGCCATAATGAGCAGAGGCACACAGCAGCAGCAGCAGCAGCAGCAATAACAGCAGCAACAACAACAACGGCAAATGAGACAAAAGTAAAAGGCGGCTAGCAGCGTGACATTTGAAGTGCCTTTGGCCTAGCTGTTAGCTGGTAGCTGCACACGCATAAATATCCTGGTCGCAGGACTCACAGCAACTGGCAAACTAATTTCTGCTCCTTTCGCCCATTGCCTCCATCCATTTTTAATGATGACAAATGCGCTGGCCACCCTCAACAGCACCAACAGCTGCCAGCCATGATGCTGATGATGACGGAGCTGTAGCTGACGATGCCGGCTGACGACTCAATAGTATAATGCGCTTGAATACCAAGCGAATGTTATTGAAATTGTAAATTATGTCAAGGACATGCAGCAATTGCATTTGGCAAAAGGAATCCCAAAAGCTATGCGGAATATCCTGTGCTTAAGTCAGATGCCATTAACGACAGCCACTATGCCTACAGCTGCTGCTTTTCAGCTATTTTGTGGCACCTCGGGGAACAGACAGCTGCCAGTTAAAGAGTAAAAGTCATTGACAACAACTTAAGCCCTGTTGCCCCACTCCACCGGAATGCTCCGCTAATCATTAATTGACAGCGGTGCAGAGGCAAAAGTTTGTGCGCAGCAGCAAAAACTTTTTTATTGCCTCAATGGCCACAGCGCCTTAAAATCCATAATGCGTGAGTTCGTCGACTTGTTGGCCACGCCCAGCAAGTGAAATATTTAATAATTAAAAACGTCTCCAGCTTGTTACACCTGGTGCTGCATAGTTTGCATGTTGCGGCTTATCGAAGAAATCAAATCAAATGAAATTACCAAAGCAATTGCAGTTAGTGCAGCCAAACATGCGATTACAATGGATTTGCCTAGAGTGTCCTAATCAGGTGTGGGCGTGACAGGTCTAACTAAATTACAAATGTTGCCACATGCGACACGCACATAATCAACGCCAAAATCTCTTGGCCTCACATTATGAAATAAGCTGCAAGGCTACAAAAGGTTTGGCAAGGATTTTCCAATAAGCGCGTGAGAGAAGCCATTGAATGCTGAAAGTGCTTGAATGCTACTTGAGCGAGTGTAGTAAATGTAAACTAAGAAACAAGATTATTGCTAAGCTGGTGGGTTTTAAGTGGCTTTGGCCTGAACAAGTTTTCGTTGGCAATTTGTGTATTCTAGCTGTCAAATAGTTTCGTGAGTAGATGTTTGAAAATGCCTTTGAAATCTTTTGGATGAGCAACTGAAATCTGTAAGCATTCTTTGATTTGTACTTCCGACAGACTAAAGAATAATATTGGAGTTTTTGTAAAGTGCTGAAAGGCCAAAGAAATCAACATTACCTTAAGCCACAGTTGCTCGTCGTTTAGCGACAGATATCAAACATTTAAAAGACAGTAAATGCATCAGGCAGGTTAACTACAATAAATATATTTGCTAGCTCAATCAGACTCAACAGAAAATATTATATATTTATGAATATTATATATATACCACTCTCGCTTTACTCCACTTGAGGTTCAGAAGCCGCAGTAAATAATAATATTTTGCATAAAGAGCAAATTATTTGCATATCAGAATGTTGATTGGCTATCTGTCTAACGAACTACTTATCTATCAAACTACTTATCTGTCCAGCAATATAACTGTCTGTCTGTAAACATAGACTCAATAAACTTATTTCCAATTTGATTTATATTTGAGTTTTAATGATAATTGCATATTTTAATTGACATAAATGCGATGCATTACTTGTACTTGCTCTTGTCAAATTAATTAATTAGCTTATATCTAATTTGGTTTATTTCTACTTTAAGCCTATGCTAAGAACATTAAAGCGTGTCGCGTGTACTTGTGTGTCTCTCTGTGTCTCTCGGTGTGTGTCTGTGTGAGTGAGTCACTGTGCGTGTGTTGGTTTCATTTAGCTTTTAACAGAGCCAAGTCAATCATGGCCCACTTGACCACAAGCACTAAATCACTTTGAATGGGTCCATGCTTGAGGCCAAGTCAGATTCGCTGCTGAGGACAGAGCTGAAACTGGAGATATGATGCTTGTCTCACTGTCTCTCTCTCTGTCTCTCTGCTTCCTGCTACTTTCACTCTCTCTCTCTCTCTCTCTCTCTCTCTCTATCTATGTCTGTGCCCACTTGTCAGCTGTTTATCTTGGCAAAGTATAGACAAGAGTACGCGTGTACTTGTGTATATAAGCCGCAGTGCAATCTCTGGCATCTCAGGCTCAGGCCCAGGCTCAACATCGGCGGCGTGTTGACAGCGACATTTCCATAGCATCTGACTTTCGTTTATTTTCTTCCTTCCTGCCTTCAAGTCCTTGAACTGGGCGTGGCAAAATCAATTGCACGCCATTTTAACTCGCAGCCCAGCAGCCATTGTCAGCACATTAACCCGCAGACGCCCTTAGACTAAATCTACATATACAAAAGACGCATGCATTATTTATTATTCCTTCGATTTGTACACATAAAAAAAAAAAAAAAAACAATGGAAAAACAGAATGTTCTCCATGGCTGTGATCGAAGAGTAAATACCTATCTTATTCATTAGACTCAAATTGCTGAGTTGAGTCTAACAAAATTATATATATCACATCTGTGCAAGCTATATATATTTGGTTTCTTACATTTTCTTATATATTTTTATCATTTTTGCAATAATCATTACACCCTCGTTTGCTCGCATTCAATGGCTACAGGGTATTGCCAAACAAAGTGCTCCATCAGCAGTGGAGCGAGAGGGAGCTCGATTAAATCGCTGACTGGCGTGATACGGACGCTCGAATTGACACTTGGGATGGATTAGCATAAGACATGGGAGAATTCTTGAGAAAGAGAGAGACTAGCTGTTTATTTACCATACGCACGTACCACATATGCAGCTTGAGCAAAATTAAATTAAAGCTGTGCGAAAGACGCTTTTATTGCACAAAAAACCGTGTGAGAACAATAAACTGAAAATTTTGATTACCTGTCTGATTTGGTCTAATGGGAATTCACAGTAATAAATTTATCTACATATACAAATTTATCGAATATATTTAATATATAGTTTAACTTAAATTCAGAAAAATATATAAAACAAATTTTACCGCCGTTGATAGTAAAAATACAAAGACGAAATAAATTAAATATATTTATAAATTTTTTATTTAAATTTATATAAATTATTTGAAAGTTGAAACAGTATGTGGGAGACATCTTAAATGGAATTCATAGATAAAATTAGAACTCAGAACAATCAAAAAATTTCGATACAAAAATTTAATTTGACATAAATTGATTCTATTTTATAGCATACCAAACTGCATACCAAACTGTATCAATAACTAACAAATTAAAAATATTTCAATATATATAAACAATGTACATTTTTATCAATATACAAAAAAATATATATATAAAGGAAGCAAATTCATATTCTGATTAGCAGTTAAAGTAAAAAAAGTTATATATTCTGCTCAAATATCTGTGCACATATCTAAATTTGTATTCAACTTTTAATGAGCCAAGAAGCGCCATATCATTCCGCACTTTAATTCACTACAGTATTCTCGCTTTTATAACTAAGAGCTAAGAGAGAGAAAGAGAGAGAGAGAGAGAGAGAGAGAGAGAAAGTTGTGGTCGTAGCTTGAGCGTTAAATTGGAGCAACTGTTCCGCTCTGTGTGATGCGATTAGCTTACTTAAGCATTGCATAACTAACCAACATTCTGTTGTCTCGACTCGTTTCCGTTTCCGGCTGCTGAGATCCTAATGTTACTTTATGAATTACTCGCACTTTAGCTTAGCTTAAAAGTCTATAGGAATATATATATATATATATATATATTTATATATATATATATATATATATATATATATATATATATATATATATATATATATATATATATATATATATATATATATATATATATATATATATATATATATATATATATATAGACAGCACTGAATTGGTATCTTTTACTAACTGTCACTCGTCACGTTCTACGGGAAACTCATTTCGATTCAGTTCTGGGCTTGAAGCAATATGTTAAATGCTTTGTCATACATCAGCAGTGATGCCGTTATTTATTAATGAACTGTAAATGTGATTGATGTATTTGTTGTTATCCTGGTGCCCAACCAAGTGCCGTTGTTGTTGGCATTCGCATCTGCCGCACTTGACACATCTATGTGGACGCTTTAAACGAGATTGCCTACAATTTATCCCACAATTTGAAATGGGCGACATTTCCACACCGCAGCTCGACCCAAGCCTCTAACCAGTTCCACTTTCAACAGCCATTTTAATCATCTTCGTATATTCTATTTCATTTTATTTTTATACACTCTAGAAACATGCCTGGCCTTCTCTGGGCAGCAGCAAAAATTCTAGTTGACCGATTATCTCTGTGTAAATTCAGTGCATTTGCTAAATGTCTTTTAAGCGGCTCTCAAAAATACAATATTAAATGAGATATTTCGTCGCTTCAGCAATCCCTGCATAGATGAGCTGAGCAGTCACTCAGACTACTGAATATAACTAGAAATGGTTCGAATCGCAGAGTAATGTAACTAGAAATTTATTTGACGAAAGATTTGTGAATTTAGCAATAATAATAAAATAAAATAAAATAAAAAGTAATTTATATTTTAATTTATAATATGATTTTCATCATTATTATTTATCTGAAGACAAAGTGCATAATTTTTTAGTAGTTGGTTTGCGACGCATTTTTCTACTCCCATCAGCTTGACTAAATAGTGTCTATAACTCTCACTTATATACTCTGAAGTTCCTCCTGCTCGTAATGTATGCTTACCTTCAACTGACTATTATCACTCTACATTAAGGTATCTCATGCACTTTATACCATCGATTTAACTTAGTGCAGAGTATTGCCTGGCTTCCCCCTTTAAGCCCCAAGTTGAAAATCTGTCTTTTGCTTCCCTTTCCATTTTGCTTATGCACAGCGTTCAAAGTAAATAGTCAGCAGCTGCTTAGTGAAAAGTAGCAAAAAAAAAAAAAGTCTTAAAACATGGTTCAGCTCTAGCTTTTACCTACCCGCAGCAACGGTAAATGCAATTGCTGCTGCTGCTGCTGCTGCTACTGCAGCTGCAGCTGTTGCACAGTTGCAACAACAAACAAGGAAAAGTACAGGAAAAATTTTAAACCACACAAAGAGCTGGGGAAAATGTCATTGCCGTTTCCATTGTCAGTGTCAACACGAAACAATGCAACTAATTTGAGTCGGAAAACTCACTTCTGTCTGTCATCAGGGAAATTGGGCTTGGGTCTACTCCCAAGATCTGTGTAACTGACATTTGTTAGCAATTAGTCCGAATTAGTGCAAAATTCTTGGGTGCAAGGGCAAGGGCTAAGCTAAATACGTAACAGAAGGAGTCTTATGTCGGGTAAAACCTTCCGAAACTTTCATTAGCAGCACCTGAGAGCAGCTCATTATGCATTTAGATGAGATGCAAGGGGCATGGGTATGGAAACAAAGGGCGAGCGCATTATATACGCATTATGAAAGCGGTTGACTACTGGAAAATATGATGAACTAGCAGCTGCTCTGCATTGTAAAGTAAACTTATGCACCGCTAATATATTCAACATCTGTTTAATATTGAGCTATTATATTACTATCCATAAACTGTATAAAAATATATATATATCTTATATTTATATACTTATTCCTTCATCATTGTATAACATTTCTGTACAACTTTTTCCTAACACTTGACTCAAGATCATTTAGCTCTTGCATATAAAAGATGTGTGCACATATATATGCTCTCTAGCTTTCAGCCAAGCGATGCAAAGTTCTGTAAGAAACTTAGACTTTGCTGCCATAGAAAATCCTTTTTCACTATTAATTAATTAAGCTCTGGCTGCCGCATGCACAGGATGTAAAGGTAAAGGTAGAGAGGATAACAAAACGCACTTCAGATAAAGGTGGGGTGAGTGTGGGGAGGGGGGGGGGCAAGGATGGCTGCTTTAAGTATAGAGGCAACGTATACGCACTCTGGCACATTGTTTGACATGATAACCGGCATCTTAACACCTGACATAATTAAACGTTTTGTCGTCCTGCGAGAATGACGGCGTCAACTTCATAAGCGCGCGCTTGACCTTCGTGCCAGCAGAGACAAAGTGAGAATATGTATAGCTATATATGTATACTTATACACACACACACACGCATAATATATATATATATATATATATATATATATATATATATATATATATATATATATATATATATATATATATATATATATATATATATTTATTTATTTATATATGTATGCACAGGACGTGAGGCATATGAGTGTGCACACATATGCAGAGAAAGGACGCACAGGATACTAAAATGCGCTTATGAGTTTTGTGGTTGCTTTAGAAAGCAGCAGCAACAACAACAACAACAATAATAACTAACTTAAATATGCAAATATTTGCACAATGGCAGCGCGCAGCAGCGGGCACAGAGTGGGTAGCGACTGAAAGCCTTGTTGATGATACGACACTTGCAACACTTTACCGCACACACACACACACACAGACGCGCGTCTGTCTGAAGCAACCACAGCAGTGTTTATTATTTGTGGTCTTATCCTTTTTATGGCATTTTTGTGGCTTCATTTTCTAGCCAACAAAATTGAATTATTTTTATTAATATTTACATTATAATATCAAATGTGATGCGCTGCATAGCGTTTAATGATTGCAATTAAGATTTCATTTTATGCAGCTGTGCCTGGACTGAGCTCCTCTTCTTTCATTTTGTTTTGGGCTAAGGGGGCGTGCCAAGGCCTTATCCTTATCAATGCGTCAAACTGTCTGACTGATATGGTCGAGAGAGCTGAGCCCAAGCATTCGCTCTTAGCAGGAGCACTAACACTCTCTTCGTTTGAGCGTTGTGCTCTTAGCTCGCAGGTAGCTTTTCAACACGCTGCTGCTGACGCCTAACAAAAGATTTGAGCAAATGAGCTTTTGATAAACATCCACAAATTGCCGCTAGGTGGCGCCAGTCACGGGCGTGCAAAGCTTTTTAAATATTATTTGTGATTTTAACGGATTTTCAAAATAAGCTTTAGATTGCGTGTAACATAAGATGAATTTAGAGTCTTGAGACAAAGTAGAAAAATAAAAATAAAACTATAAATGAATAATTTAAATAAAATTTTGATCTATCGAAAATAATATTGAGCTTAAAGCACTGTTATGTTTTAAGTATCATGTCTGTGAATATCTTCCTAAATAAAAGCACAGCTAAGTAAATAAGCTGAAGAATATGTTTAGTCTTGAATTTCTTGCTTTTCGATTAACACTAAGTTTTGCCAAGGAAACATGCTCAGATTGACGAGGCTAGAGATACTAATCTGCTCACTCAAACAAAAACTGTTCGAATATTCTATATACACCCAGTATATATGTATATATATATATGTTGCTGATTACTTTAGGAACAGCTGATACAGCATTCACAAATGCTTCCCTTTCATTTACTATTGTCAATCTCTTTCTAAGATATTGCCAGTCCATTTGCAGCTAAAGCTGTCAGTGTTCGGAAAATGTCAATCGTTTATATTTTTTTAAGCGATGGCCAGACAGCGATATGGCAACGCTGGCTCATTAGGCAAAAAACCGTTGAAAGTTGTCATAGCCGCAATTTGTATCTCCAGGCGATCGATTCATTTATTGAGTTTAATTTAATTGGCACAGGTAAACAGTCAGTTAAAGTCAAAGCTTCCACGCCCCCGCCCCTCACCGGCCAACCCCGCGACATGCTCGGCGCTGCCAGCATTTGGTTTCCATAAAAGTTTAGGCACACAAAAACCAAAACCGCCGCCCGCTGATCTCCCTCTCTGTCTCGCTCTCGCTCTCTCTACGTCACTGCCACCCTCGTTTCATATGATAGCCCTCGCCTGCTCGCCTTCCTCTCCCCCACGCACTCTATCTCTCTTCAGACATAACCCCTGTTGATCTGCGCATGCGTGGCGCGCATATTTCATGGCAAGGCGATAATTAATGCAACCAAAAACTGAAATACAAAGTGTCTCTTGTATTTGGTTTCTTGTTGTTGTTGTTGCTGTAGCTGTTGTTGGTGTTGCTGCTTGTCGTTGCCCAAAATTTTTATTAAATTTGTTAGTTTTTGTATATGGCATGCGCATGAAGTGGTTTCATTGAGCATACCACGTTTGAGCAGCCACTTGTTACGGTCTGCTTAAAATTCAAAAAACTCAATTTTAATACTGACTTTATATAAATGTACATAATAATATTTTACTGTTATTACTTATGTACTCAGTCTATAGAGCATACATGAAATATTATATGGATGGCCGTCATTTCATTTTGCAGGGTATTCGCCTTGGGTTGATCATTTCCAAGCGCATTTCCTTGGCTCACGCGCGCTGAAATCTGTCAACGGCTACGATTTCGACTATTGGTCAGATCGATCGGCAATAAGACGTTGACTTGGCCGCTGCCTCTCAGCACTCCCTGCCCCACACTCCACGCCTCTCTCTCTCTCTCTCTCTCTCCTTCTCTCTTTCTTGCGCGCCCTGTGCATGCCTCGTTCCGTGGCATGTGCAGCTGATGATTTATTGGCGTTTGCCCGCTTTGGCATCTGACGTATTTGTGCAACATGCGTTTTGACATTTACCGCTGATTTGTGTGAAATTGGAAATCGAAAAAAAAATACTTTATTTACCGCGACGGCTGCCACTTGCCAGCGCCTGCATGGCTGTTCTCTTAATTAGATGCAGATTCCAATTGCGATTCGAAATTTTTAATTTATAATTTATTATTACGACTAGGCTAGAGCAAACGACGTCTTAAGGCTTTGGCGCCGGCGGCTTATTTGCGTGCCTTTTGTCTCAGCTGCTTGTGCGTGACATATAATGCCAAGCCCCCCTTTGGCTTAGCAGTCGAGTGGAGCATGGTTGTCCAGTTTTGCGGCAGGCCACAAAACCAGCTTGGTCAGCTAGCGGCTTAGTGTGGCAGTCGCAGAAGTTAAACGTCGCTTAAGCAGTGCACAAGCCGCTAGCTGCAACTCGCGTGGCTTATTCAAATTGTAGTGCAACACACACACACACACACACATACACACTCACGCACAGTCAATTATGTTCATGTGTATAAGGCCAGCAAACCAAGACTGCTAATAGAGATTGACCCAGGGGTCGACCAGGTGAGTTGTACGTACTTTACTCGGCCCAAAACACATTGCAAATGCTGTGCAATTAGCATTTAACTAATTGTTCCAGCAGACCCATTTGATAATCAGTGCCCTAATTGTATTGCGCAAGCACCCACCAGCCCCCGCCTAAGCCCCAAGCACCCCCTCGCCACTTCTATTTGTAATGGGCATTCGCATTCATGGCGTTCAGCGTTGCGTATGAGTAATATTTACATTTGATATGAAGCTGAAAATTGCATTACGTTGCGCCCGAATGCAGTCGCTGTGAATTCTCAACAAAATATGAAAATTCAATTACAAACACATACATACATTATGTGCCAGACCATTCCGAGAGAGCTGCAAATAACATCAACACCAAAATATTTAATACCCAAAGTCATGTGCGCAAATTGAATTCGCATGCCAAAAGCAGACTTTAAACTCACACACACACACACACACACACAGATTTATTTATGCATATATACATATTCTCATACATCGCTTGCTTATATATATATATATATAAAATTGTTAATTTAATTTATTTATACAACATTTTATCAGCTCTCGAACAGTTGCGAAACTTCATTAGGCCAATCAAGCAACAAAATTTCAAGTTGACTAAAACTCAAGTTTGTAAATGACTTTGGCAGGGCACAAAAAATAGTATACATTTGCGGGTGGGATGAGCAAGCCAAGTGTAAAGTTTTCAATTTTTAAAATATTAATTAAAATTGATTGACTGCCATAGCATAAAATGTCTATATCTCTATAAATTATTATAAAAACTAAAAACACAGCCTTGAGAATGCAAGCCAAATCTATTTCCTAAAATAGTACAGCTGACAAATTTCATGAAATTTACTCGTCTATAATAGAAACGCTTAAAATTAGTAAAAAAAAAAAAAAAAAATCTTTCCTTCACAGATGTCAAAAGTTTAAAATAATCTATCCCTAAAATATATTATATAGTCAAATATTTTGTAAATATATTTTTTATTTAAATATTTTTTTTACTACTTTTGCTTGAAATCTTTCCGTTTCAACCAACTATTTACATGTAAGTATATATTTTCTGTGCAGCAAAATTGTTAGAAATTTCACTTATGTTTAAGCTATAAGAAAAACATAGATAAGACTTTCCAGCTCAAAGCAGACATATCGCACAGAGCAAATTTCAAAAGTATTTTCCATTTACAGTGTAAATAATTTCCTTTCGCACAACTTTCTATGTTTGGAGACACTTGAAAATTCTGCTAAAGCGGCTTTTACATTGTTGCAAAATTTCCATAGCTTTGCATAGCAGATACTCACACACACACACACACACACACACACACACATACACGCACGCACACACACACACGCACAGACGAGCTCCTTCACCATGCTCACAACCCAAAGATAGCTCATATTCGTGTCATCTTTGCTTCAATTAATGCTAATGGGTTGCCTCTTAAGTTGCTGCAGCTATATTCTGTGCATTTAATGAGCTCGCATAGCCATGCCCATATTTAACGAGCGCCTGGCCCCTGGCCCCTGGCCCCTGGCTCTTTAGCGACCAACTGTGTAATCTTATGCTCGCTTTGTTTGCTCTAAATATAACTGATTTTGTTTTTGTTATTCGTCTCTTTCTCTCATTGCAGGTAAGTCGCACAAATATTTTGCCACTTAACGTTCGCAGCAGCGAAATCCCTGCGCCCAAAGACCAGAGATCAGCCCCTGTTGTTAGGCTGCTTATATTTAGCATTGGGTAAGTCTGCCGCGAAAAGCAAATGCCTTAAAATACATATGCCGAAAGCCAACAACGAAGCGAGCGGCAGTCAAAAGGAGAGAGCAGGCGTGTGCGAGCGATAGCACAAGAGATAAAACACTTGTAAAACTTACGGAAACAGCAGTTGAGAATTGCTGTTGGGTCACCCCAAAGAGGCGCTAAACTTTTTTTTCCCTTTTCTATAGATTTTTATGCCACAGCCTGGTGCTTATACTAATTTATATGGCTTATATAGGTGGGTTTCCGCGTACATAAATACATATACATATATGTATGTATGGTCGCTTTAGGGGTCGTCTTTCTGAGTTTCTTTTCATTTGTTTTGTTCGGTGTATTAGAGCAGCCAAAGGGCAGCCACAAAAAGTGGGTGGCAACCTGTTGAAGTTCGCGGACTGCGGCGCCAAAAAGTAAACAACAACAAAAATATGAAACGCTCCGAATGTCTGGCAGCAGCAAAGCCAAAAAAAAAAAAAAAAAAAAAAAAACAAAAACAAAATTGAGCGAGAGAGCGTTGGCCTGAGAGTGAGTAACAGTGCCGTGGAGTGAGCGAACAAGTCAGCTAAAGCTGCACAAATAGCGGGAAATCTAGCAAAGGCTATAACACTTCTGCCAGCGCATAAGGAAAAGCTTTTCACAAATATTTATATTTTTCCTTTCCACTGGATCGCACAATTAACTTTGTCAAAATTAAGTTGAGATTTCCAACCAAATTTAATGATTTATATTTATATTAATATATTTTTTATACACAATATTAACAGTTTTGAGAAAAGTTTTTTGAGTATTAAATTTCATTTAATTATTCCTTATGTACTAAGGAAGTTTTTTTTGTGAACAAATAAGTTTTTGCTTAATGTAGAGCTTTTAGCTTTATATATTTATGCACAACTATAATGCTTAAGCTGTTGCCAAGCGAAAGCTTTTGAAGCTAAAAAGCACACTTGCCATAACGGGAAATTCGTATGAGGCGAAAGAAAAATTGCCTGTAAAACTTTTGGTTCTTGCTGCCTATCTCCCATTCTCTCTCTCTCTCCCTCTTTCCATTTCGCTCTCTCTGTCAGTGCCTGGCCCGCTCTCCGCCTTTTCCTTCACTTTGGCTCTCAATGTTTATCCGCGCGCAGATTGAGAGCTTTGCATTTTGGACGGGTTGCTGCTGCTTGGGATGTTTATGCTCTGTGTGTCTGTGGTGCAATAGCGAGAGACTCGATATCTGTCGTCTCTGTGATTCTATATGGCCACAAGTGGCCCCGCTGTTGACTGCTGCTGTCTGCTGCTGGCGTCGCCGTCGCCGTCGCTGTTGTCGTCGTTGTCGTTGTCGTTGCCGTTGCCGTAACTCCGAAAAATCCAGTTCCAGTTTATCCCCAGCAGGCAGCATGTGCGGACGTTGTCGTCGTCGTCGTGGTTGTCGTTGTAGTTGTTGTCGTTGTCGCTATTGCTGTCTTCGTAGCTGCTCTAATCGCGTCGCGTCTCCGACTGTTGTGGATGCTGCAACATAAGCCGCATTTGTCGATCAAAACAAACAGATCAATATCGACTCGCGATCGGTGAAATCGCACAATAGTATCAAATTAACTGCAAACATCTCAACACCCCAATAAAGTGTGAAATTTCAATCAAATCAAATTCAAATTTCTTGTGCATGTTTACGTTTTATCATTGCTGGTATCTCGATTGTGTGTGCATTGTGCGCGTCATCGACTTCTTAATTTCTACATTTCTCATTAATCATCCACAAATTTACCATTAAATAAGTATATGCAGACGCAGCTATGAGTGAGGTGCTATCATTATCGGAGGGCACACACCTTGTTACTGTTGTTGTCATTTTGCGTGTTGATTAGCTGTTGCTTATCACTGGATTGTTGTCTATGGTTTCGTTTATGACGCCGCACCCATTCAGCTCCAGTTCCAAATTTTATGTTCAATGCAATATGCCAGGTCCATGCAGTTTATCGGTTCAGCTTAAAAGCCCAAAAATACAGCAACAAGTTGTATTTATTGTTCGCTTTTTGCTCTGTTTTGCATGACAAATGTGTCATTTAATTTGGCATCGTCATGAAACTGATGATTTATGTATGTATATTATTAACAGAATTGCTAATTAAATTGATGGTCTAAGCAATTACTTAAGCCACGCAACGCTCATATGCCGTTCGATGGCAGGCGCGTTACGCATACGACGCGTTGTCTGCGCTGTCAAACCGTAACAATTACCAAACAGATTTGGCTCATTTGACGTCTTTATATCCATCATCTGTAAATACGGCGAGGCCATCAAATCAATTTAGCACTCGGCGCTCCATCAAAAATGTATACATTCGATTAGCATCGATTTACATTTATCTTTATGTGTATTTGCCAGGCCACCAGGCCGCCAAGCCATGAAATCATAAAAGTTCAACAATTTAATGTAAAAACGCATAAAAATCAAAAGTGTACAAAGCATTTCGAGTCACATGTACTGCGCATTAACGAGGTGGGCGGCAGGGCGCACATATTTTCAGATATTTTATCGCATAATTTGCAACGTACGTGTTTCTATTGCCAAAAAAAAAAATTGTAGATATACAGATGCTTATATTTATATGCATATATATAAATAATAAAAAAATATATATATAAATATGTATTTATTTGTATATATATTTATATATAAAAGCAGTAATATATTCTTGTTCGATATTCTAATACAATAAATAAAGTTGCGTATAGGTTTGCATGTGTTGAAGGGAATGAAGCTAAAGCAATATTTAAATAATCATTTAATCATTTTCTATAAATGATCAAGTCAAATTTTGAGCTGAGCTCAGGCAATTCTTGATAGCTGTGGCTATTTTCATAATACACATAATTTGTAGACACTTCACGATCTATAAGAATACATTTATGCAATTTCTAATTCTTTTAATGTGCATAGATTTTGTATTAATATATAATATGTATCGAAGAATCATCGTCAGCTCGTTCGGGTTGACTTACATTTATATTTCGTGAAGAGAAAGAAACTAAATATTTTCTAGCATTAGAAAACTAAGCTACACGCAGATTTGAGCTGTGTTTAAGATGCTCTAGAAGCATTTATAAATTACAAAAAAAATATATATATTTTTTCACACATCACAAACTTTATACATTGTAAGCATTTCGACATCTACTCAATTCCTATTTTTGAATAATATTTTAATTACTACTTTTAATGCGTATGGATATTATATTTTTGTGCAATATATTGGGAATATAATTTTTTAATAGCAGCATAAAATGTTGTTCGAATGTAACTAGCTAGTTGTAAGTTTTTATATATACATATATAATTTATATTCTAAATGTGGCCAAATGCTGTGCTGCATTTCGTCGCCGACTGCGCAAATTGTTTGTATACAAAACCAAAAAAAAAAAAAAAAAAAGTTGCGCGGCAATTTTTTTTTTTTTTGCTATTTTCTATGAATGCAAACCAAAAAAAAAAAAAAAAAAAAAAAAACTACCTACTTTGCTGATCAAAGCTAACTGCGCACCGGACGCACGCGTCGCAGTTGCCGTCGCCGTCGACATCGCAGTCGCAGTCGCAGTCGCCGAAGTCGTCATTGCTGCCCAAAACAAATTTTGTGTCTAGCCGAAAATTCACAACATTTGCATTCAGCCACACACACCTAACGGATGCAATATCAACAAACGCGCGCGCGCAGATACAAAGATACAAAATGTTTATTTCTATTGGCGCTGCGCACGTTTTCAGCGTTTACATTTACCGACGTCACAAGACCAAAACCAGCCAACGCTGTCGGCAAAAAAAAAAAAAAAACATATAGAAAAAGATATAAAAAAATTGTTAATTGCCCGCATGGCAATTGTCAACCAACCAACTGCCCCCCCCCCCACGCTACGCACGAAAAAGCAGAAACTCAACTTCAAAAAAAAAAATATAAAAAAAATTGGATTTTTTGTTGTGATTTCTGCGATTGCATTTGCAAAAATTTGTCTGTCTGCTGTGTCTATGACATGAATGTTTGTGACTGTTGTTATTTGTTATAGTTGTCTTTTTCTAATTTGGATTATTGTTGGATGCCAGGCCAGCGAGCGGCTAGCTACCAGCTCGAGATGCGTGTTGGGCTTCCACAGTATCTTGCGGCCGAATCGATGCCAGCATCAGCCACACTCTGAAGTATGTCTTTTTCATTTGACTTTTTTTTTTTTTTTTTGTCATACATATACATATGTGGTTGGCTGTGACAGCTAATTGACAAGCCCGGGGGATCAATTAGGCTGCGTTAGCGCACAGATTTGAAAGCAATGCAATTGCCCGATTTTGGTTACCCTTCGTGTGACTTTTAAGTCCGGCGACTTGGCACTCGAGAAATGCCAAAAATGCTTAACCTACATTTTAAAATTATGAGCCAAAAGTCGCAACGCGAGCCAAAAAAAAAAAAAAAAACAAAACAAAACTCATTAAATTTTATGCAACCCAGCTGCAAGGTACACGCATCAAAATTCGATACAAATGCAACATGCTTACAACAAAGTATTGCATTCGAGGCGCATCAATTTGCAATGCCCATCCATAAACTGGACACACTGGACCCGTTCCACCAAACAAAAAATACACGCAAAAAAATACAAAATATACACGCACATCGCTGAAAGATAACGGAAGACGTTGTTCCTCAAGTCGAACCGACACAAACAGGCGCAGCAACGGGCCGTTTAATTAAATGCGCTTTAAGCTTTTTTTTTTGGGCTACTGCGGCAGTTTCTTATTTAATTTCACACAAAGTGGGCTGCATGAATTGGCAAAGCAACTTGCAAAAGGCTGAACATATAGAAAATATATTTTAAAGCTAAAAAATTCAATTGAATTAAAAACTAAAACTATGCAGCTGTCATTCTTCAAATTTGTTGAGTGATATTAGAGAGAAAAGTAAGCCACATAAACTGTTATAATTACTTCTTGAATTCTTTGAATTAATAATTAAAAAATATTTTAAAATTATTTAATAACTATAAATAGCCCAAGACTCAATTTTAAATTTGATATTTTTTATATTTCAATTGCTAAAAATTGTTGACAAACTATAAATAATAATATACAAAAAAAGCCCATAAAAAGAAAATTCATTTAAATATCTCAATCACAACAGCTAGCTTATTAAAAGTCACTTATTTAGAGTATCAAAATCATCGGCTTGTCATTCATGCAATTCATCTTCCACTTTCGTTCAAGTGCAGAGCTCACAAAAATTATTTATATATCGACGATAATAAAAAAAAAGAAATGTTTTTAAGAACCTGTTTCTGTTGATGGCACCCGAAAAAATGCCGATATGAACCTGGACCACTCGCAATGCCCTTAAAAAAAAAATGTATTAAATGATGTTAACGATGCCCTTTGGGTGTTAATTACAAGTGCGATTTAATCTGAACAATCGGCTGTCATTAAATGTAGCGAAATGATCCGAAAATGTGCTAATGAAACTGGCGAACCTTCAAAAAAAAAGCACACCAGAAAATGAAATTAACAAAACTAAAAGCAAACAGAATGAGCATGGAAAATTTGATTTAAAAAAATATTAAAAAAGTTAAGAGAACTTCGCACAGATTCATTCATTCAATTAGCCAGCCACAGCAGCATTTCTGTTTACTATATTAAAAACAGGCCGAATGTCGCCCATATATAAAAAAAAAAAAACAGAAGAAAAAAAACAACTTTGTTTATAGATAAATTTAGACGCAAGAGCGAACATAAAAACAGAGAGCAAAACAATTGTATTTTGCCACCGAGGAGCGCACAAACACAACACAACAAAATATTTGAATATGCAAACTAAGGCAATGATCAAATGTTGAGCAGCGGGCGGCGGCTGAGCGGACTGCTGAGAAAAATTCTTTGAAAAATTGAACGTGTGCCATTTCATCTGTTAGGCTTCCTTTTTATCTGCTTCGCATACCCTCTTAGCATTGAAAATAAATATTAGAGAGCAGTAGCACCATTTTGTGCTACAGTATGTGACAGCTTGAGAAATTGCTTCTATAAGTTTATTTATTATTCCCGAAAAAGAAAACATGCCTGAGTCTGGTCATATCTGCCAAAACTTAAGTTTAAATTTATGTTAGAGTTTGCTTTCTGATATTTCGCAACAATTATACCTTTATATTTTATAGTATCACCGATTGTAGGATATCTCGTAGTCGCTCCGCTTGCTGCCACACTTACACCACTCTCACTTAGTTTAGCTTGTCGTCATGTAGATTTCGTATCTATTGTTTTGTTGCCCTATCGCATTGTCTTTCCTCTTTGTTTGATATTATAGGACAGTCTGGGGGCGGTTTGGCTGCTGATGAGCTAGACAATAGCTGACAGCTATAAAAATTAAATGCCTCTTTGAGCAATTTGATTGACTGACACAAAGCCTACCCAATTTTGGCAGCTGCCATCACTACAGGTATGCAATTGTTGTCAATTGGCTTAAAAAACCCTTTTGCTGCTGATTCGCACTTGATGTGAAGAAATTTAAATGATAAATACTTTTTAGTTTATACTCAATGAAACTATTGTTGAAGTAGTTGCAGTAGGCTTTATTAATACGTAGATAGGCGGCTCATAAGAGATTTTAAAACAATTTTTAAAATATAACACAAATTTTGAAAAATATTTAGGCTTTTACCAGTAGCTAAACAATTTATGAAAATACGAAAGACCTAACAGCTTAACCTCTTTAATAAAAGATAATCTTAATAAGCTTTTTATAGCTTTCTGTTAACAGCAAATTTTGTGGAGATAAAATGCCACAAATATTTATTTATATTTATGAGACATGAACATCTGGCATCCCTGCTCTCAAATAAAATAATTTATATAATTCTGGCAGGCTTTGAACGCAAATCTCTTATCTCAAATCGAACAAAATGGCATATAATGGGCTTTCGTGATCAGCCCCAAGACATCTCTCGACAGTTCCATTCAATCTAATCTCTGACAGCACAGGCTTTGGAGTAAGACGGTAATACAGGAACTCCCACACTTTGCGATTTCACTTTGGGGCTGCTCTTTGGCCACAAACCTGTTCAAATAAAGGCGAAACGCATTTCAGAAACACCTGTCCAAAAATATATGTACATAATGATGGCAGGACACGATTGAAGCCCAGGCAGGCGTGAGTTGCATGACAAACTTTGATTAGCCGCTGCTCAACTGTCGGCCAAGCTGTCAGGCCATAACGACAGCTCTTTAATGATGAATCGCTGTTTAAGTCTTCGAAGCAGTCACTGCATTCGCCCAGGACTAAATCAAATTCCCGCCCCCATTTGGCCATGTTAAGTGACTTAAGTGTCGTCAAGAAGTTTTTGGTTCTTTGTTTTTTTTTTTCTTCTTTCTGTTGTTTTATTTAATGCGAAGACTTAACACTCTTTGTTTTTTTTTTTTTATTTTTATTTCTCTTTTTGTCGTCGAGCGCTTATCTAATCAATAATCACGAAAAATGTCAAAATAGCAAACGTGCAAAATCTGTGGGGACATTGACGGCAACAAGGACGAGCCCCAAAGGCCCCATAGCCCAGTCCTGGTGACTGTAGTGAGAACGAACGTGCTCGGGCCTTAAAAACAGAACAAACAAAGCAAAAATCTGACAAAATTTCATTGTGTGTGTCTGAGTTTGTGGTGTGTGTGCGTAAAACTTTTAAGCAAACAATTGTTGGCTGGCTCTCGACAGCCTAATAAAATCAACACACACAATCAGAGCAGAGCAGACCAGAGCAGAGCAGAGCAGAGCAGAGCCGAGCCGAACTAGTAACACGCATTCGAAAATTGTCAATATTGATGGCTCGGCTTCTGCTTGATAATGGCTTTGGTGGTTTTTCGCACCACCGAAATTTGATAAAGTTATTTGGGCATGACATCTTTTTGTGGCTTCGCTGCTGCACATTGCGAAATAGGAGTCGGTTAATGGCATTCGAAATGCTGCTGCCAATGCCAATGCCAACACCAACGCCAATGTCAATGTCAATGCCATTGCCAATGCCATTGCCAATTGGCCAAGTGCACAGTCTGGCCACGCGCAGGCCCTATCGCTTTTGTATATGCAATGTTTTTTTTTATCCAGTAGCCAATCGTATATTGATATGTGATATGTGAACAGTTTATGCACAATCAATAATGAATGAAAGTAGAGCGGAATACAGAGACGTAGAACAAACTAATAAATTGTCAGCGAAGGGCTGACAGCGTCAGGATGTCTCTTCCTTAACTATGAAAAGAGGAAATTCATGTGTGTTTTCCATTATTAGCTTTTACCTTTTCTGAAGCCATTCAATCATTTCTTCAAGTTAAACACAAACAGTTGGCATTTAAAGTATTAAAAGCGTTGACTAAATTATCGAAGTCGCATTGCTATGCCTATCTGACTTCAAATTTCTAGGCGTATTTGATTTGTCGTGAGTAATGCAAAGCTAAAGTTACGTTTTCCCAAATAACGCACACGTGAGTGAGTGAGTGCTTCACAAGTCAAATAGAAACAAAAAACTTTGTCCACATTTACTTTGCATGGCAGGCTGTTAGCCAAGTCGTCTTCCGATTGGGATGCACTGACAATATGTTTGCTTGGGCTCTCGAATCAGGGGCGCCATAAAACCCAACACAAACAGACACAAAAGACCCGCCTGCCCAAAATCAAAAACTTTACCCCAAATGCTCTATTTTCTATGCCCAAACGCACACACACACACACACACACTCACAGAAACACACACAAACGCAGAGTTTTGGTTTGCCAACTTTTTGCTGACAATTTGCAACTTTTGACGTCGCAAACGTTCTTTTCATTCATTGCTCTTTTATTATTGTTATTGTTTCTGGTGTTTTTTTCTCTTTTTTTTTTTTGTTATTTTTATGCATCCTTACAAAACGGTTTCACATTTCAGCGCGCCGAGAACTATGCAGCATTGTTGGTTGCCTGCCAGGCGCATGACAGTCGCTCGAACCCCAAACCGAGTGTAACTGAGCCTCTACAGTCTGAGCCACGGCGACGACCATAATGTTTGGGTAAACTCATTTTAAATTTCAGCATTCTGTATATTATTTTGACAACGAAATGCACGACCCGCAAATTTGCGGCAACAAATGTGCCTGCCCACACACTAAACAGGTTGGCAAGCGGCTTTTCAGAACTTTTTAAAGGGCAACCACCATCTGTGTATTAATTAACCATTTATATTCATACACAAATTTGTATCATTTCAAATACGGTCTGCCTTTTCAGTTCGAGACTTCAAGCAAGCTATGTGTACGTGTATATACACATATGTAGATTGGCTAAACTAATAATGTCATTTCAATTTCAAAGGTCTGTCGGGAAACTTTTAGGTAAATTTGAAAATTGTGCGCTCTATTACAGGCTCTTTAACACTATATTAATATTTCAGTAAACAGCTTGCTAGGCAATTTAGACTTTGCAGAAGCAGTAGGGTGTCATCTGACGGACGCATTAAATCAAAGTAATTATATCTTATAAATAATATTTTTGTTTATGAAAGCCAAGTCTTAAACAAGAGTGATACCAACTCTATTTTATTAATAATATTCATGTTCACATTTGTCAAATGATTATAATTTTTCAAAAATAATCAATTGATGACGGCATTGAAGCACTGCTTTGATAGAAGTTGAGAGAACGCTCAGTAAATCGCATCTAAGATCATAGGCATTTCTTCGAAGCTACGCTAACATTTCAAGATCTCTCCATTTAAATTATGTTCTATTCACACATAATAAGACCAGAAACAATCCCAATGCTCCGATTTGCTCACCTTAGACATGCCAAAGTAAACTTAAGGCAACTGTTTCTATAGGATATCTGCCAGTCGAACATTTGCAGCTAAAGTAAAATTTACAAATTTTATTCTATTAGATGGCTCTGCGGTTTTTGATGCTTCTTTAATTAGCAAAAACTTTGTTGCGGGACAGCTGTCATGCTGTTGTTGTTGGTGTTGTTGTTGTTGTTCTGTTGTCCTGGGACCTAAGACAGGTGCCTGTTGTTTGGCCACGACGCTCATTTGAATTGCTAATCATTTGATTTTTTATGTATAGGCACAAAAGAAAATGGCAAAAAAAAAAATAAAAAGATGCGTGCGCGTCTAAGAACTTTTTAATGATGCTGCAGCAAGCAAAGTGTAAAGTTTGAAAGTTGAAAGTCAAAAGCGAAAAAAGGAAAAAAAATGTAACTCTAATTTGGTTTTAATTAATGCGACGTTGCTGCTGCCAAATGCAGCAAAAGTGACGTCCGCAAGGGAAAACCTGCATGGGATTTGTCGAAGCTACTTCAGACTTGGATACAAAGTTGCTGGCTGACTGCCAAAAGGGGCACTGTTCTGCTATTCTGCTGTTCTGCTTCAAGGCGATAAACCAAGTAAGGCGTCAAAGCAAACGCTGACGCTCTGCGATTACAGTGGGCGGCGGCACACAGTTGTGTGCGGTGCTGTGAATTGTGCACATAAAACACAGAGGGCGAGCGAACAGTGTTGCAAACGTTTGCAAATACGATGCAATGTGTTGCATCAACTTCTCAGCTTTACAACGTGGTTCAATACAAAAATCATGACCGAAAATTGTTACACAAACTTTGTAGTCCTGCAACAGACTAGCAACAATCCTGTATGCATTGGTAGCTAGTAAAACAATTTTAATCTCTCTGTACGACTTTTTAAGGCAGTTCGCAGGAGTGGTAGATTTTATGTTGTCATACAAGTAGTCATTCGGTCACGTAGACTGTCAAGTTGATTCCATAGGAAAAAAATTGTGTCATGCTCAGGCTATTAAACTGTGCGTCGAGCAGCCTGCGCGCCTAGTTATGGGAAAAGCATATGAATCAATGTTTTATCAACGTTTTCCTTTGATAAAGACTTTAATAAATTTTATAAGAATTTAAGCTCAATCAAGTCTTTGCTTCTTCATTCATGCAGTGGTCATCCTTTTAATGACTTGCTCTAGTTTTTTTTTTAGAACTAAATCTGAATCTCGGGCTTTTATTGTTTAACCTTTCTGTTAAATGGATCTCATTTTATGCAATGCCCGCTCGACTACAGTCTCGGTCTCATTTTGAACATACACGATTCTGCTTTCAGCCCAGTCGCTAATAAAGTTGATAAATGGCAAATGGCTTGAGCCTGAGCCTCAGCATGGCCCTGGGCCTGCCTGCCCGATTCTGAGTAACCTCTGAGCGCCATTTTGAATTTCACGCCATTAGATGTGGGCAAATGTATTAAGATTTGAGAAATTGCGCATCATTAGAGGCAGACAGGCCAAACGGTGTCGAGTGTCGAGTGTCGGCTCTCGAGTGATTCGGCAAAGTCATCAACAGCTGAGGCAGTACTGGAGGCGCCTTCCGCACTTGCCATCTCCGCTTTATTTACCCAGCAGTAACAGCAACAGAAAAAGTCGCAAATTTCGAAACATATATGCTCGATATAAACACAAAACAAATATGTAGCATAGTGCTTATACACTTTTACACAGACATAGACACAGACATCGCCTGGAATTCAGCGAAACAAATAAACGTAGGCGTTTGGGCCAACTGGGCAGGGCCAGTCAGAAGTTGGCACATTTGTCAGCCGTTTGTCAGCGCGCTCAACACGCGCCACGACGTTCTTGATTTTCCGCCGCATAACCTACTCGCATGTGACGTAATGTGCTTCCAGACTAGGCAATTACTGCCAGAACCACCTCAAAAAAAAGCAGTTGAAAATAAATATGGTACCCCACCCTCAATTCAATTCCACTGGCAACTTGATCAAAGTAACTGCAATTTCAAAAAAAAAAAGAAAAAAAAAGAAATACGAAAATGTTGCTGCCTACCCAGCCATGAAATATAATAACATTTGTGAATGTGGTTCAGTTTATTCAAAGTATTTCAACTTGTGCACAAACTTCAATTTCAGCATTTGCACACTTTTAGATTGCGCATACGCATCGCTTGACTGTCGAACTGGCAAATTTCCAATGTGGAAAAATAACTTTTGCCCAAGAATCAGCACACAATCAACTTTTGTGCCAAACAAAGTAGTTTCATCAAAGAGACGTTGTGCAACTGCAACTGCAACTGCAACTGCAACTTCAACTTTGCTTTCAGATAGCATGCGAGGGTTGTGCCGAAAAGGGTTTGCCATTGAGCTTAAATGATACAAGCTGATCACTTCTATTGAGCATGCGTAGACAATTTTTTGTTTAAGATATGTGTGTGTGCCTAAAATGTATTTATATATTTAGAGGTATTTAATACTAAAGTGTCTTTCTAAAAAGACATATCAAATCAATTTTAGACAGATAACAGCTTGACTTTCTCGTTGAGAGACGAGCACAAACAAGGTATATATTCTAATTGATACACGCTTAAGTTTTAATTCATATTAAAGAGTAAGTTGAAGCTAGTTCATTCCAGTTGGTTTTAAGAGTCTCCAGCTCTAACTAGTTAAAGTTTCACTATTGATTCATATTGAAAACTCAATTAAGCTAAGCAATCCAGCCCGTTTTCTACAACTCTATGGCAAAACTCTTTGTTTAATATCTGTTGCTTTAAGAAGCTGCATATTTGTTAGCTTATTCACAGTAGAATTTAAGAAATTTAAGTTTTTTCACTTTTAGCCAGTGTCATTGTACACGTAACAAACAATTAGACAAAGGTGCTGCCGCAACATGCAAAAGCGTTGCAAAAGCAAGGCAAAAAGTTGCAAACCGACCTAAAAACGTGCCACATCAACGTTTCTTTGATTTTGCCTGCCTGCCTGCCTGCCTGCCTGCCTGCCTGAATGTGCTTTCCACACAAATGAATGGCAAATCGAGAAGGCAAGGGATAGAGTGCACCGGGGCGCCACTAAACATTTTCAGTCAATTGTGCAAAAACAAGCAAAGTGTTGAAGAGTGGCTCCAACGGGGCCGATAGTCACATGAATTCACTGCTGTAACTATGGAGGGGAGACTGCTTAGGGGGGACTGCGTTACGGGCTGGCTCCAGAGCTGGGGTTAACCGGGCGTTGGTTAGTTAGCAGTAGCAACAGCAGCTGCAAATGTAAACAGAATGAGGTCAGTTCTAGAGCTGTTGCTGGTGTTGCATGTTGCTCGGGCATTAGGGCAACTGTTGATAGACGTTGGCTACTAATCACCAACTGTACTGGATACCCTTGCATATCTACATAATGCACACACATACACACACTCGGTCACATACAGAGACAACGAGGAACAGACAAGCCACATGCAAATGAAGCCACAAAATGACTTTTAAGTTGCCTCTGACCCATTCACTGCGCCAACTTATTTGCTTGTGCGAGCTGGCGCCAGCACTCTGTTATGTCCTTTAGCAAGAGGATATTACAAATTTGTTATCATGTTTGTAATCTCTCAACTAATTAGTAACCTTCACTTGTCACTCTCGCTGGGACGGTGTGGACAAGCTAAGCGAGTTGTGAAATTGAAATTTATTATATACCCATATATTAGGGTTACAGGATATCTGCTAGTTGTTACTTATGAGCACAGCATGTTATACTTCAGATTATTTATCTCACTCTCTCGATAGAAACTCTGAACAAGCTAAGCAAAACTGATATGAATTTCATCAAGTATAAAGAGTATCGTCTAGCTGTTACTTATAATCGCAGCTTATGCACCTTACTTTAAAATACTTTGTCTATTGACTCTTTCCTTTGCAGTCTTCTGTGTAGCTTTTCAGCAACTATTTATTGCAGCCTGCACTTGCGCATACTGCGTATGCCATAAATTATAAATATGCTGCGTCATTTTGATGCGCTGCGACAGTTTTGTCTACTGCGCTGCCAGTATGAAAACCATCCTTCCTACATGTCCTTCCTACCAATTAATTGTCAATTGCCGCACGCTCATACAGCCCTCTCATCCTGCGCCCCTCGCGTCTACTGGACATGTTTGCTGGTGAAATAAAGTCATAAAACGTTGCCCCAAAGTCAACAAAATGCGGTAGGCGACAGTCGCTTGGGCAGGGCGAAGCGGTGCCAGTTGGGTGAAATGCAAACACAACCTGCGAAAAAGCACGAGACAAAGTTTTTTCATTTTGCTGCGCGCTTGTAAAGTACATACAACATTTCAGCAAAGACCCACCTGCCGCCAGCCTCCTCTACTGCTTAAAGATGCGAGTACGCAGTGCGAGCTTTTTTCACAATTTATTTATGTGTTTAATAACGACATCATCAGCATGTAAAAACACACACACGCACACACACAGACACACAGACAACACTTCCGCTGTGCTGAAGTGTGGAGGCGCCTACTCCCAGGCGAGAGTAATAAAAATGTCGCTGATTTGACAATGTGCCGTATGTCGTGTAGCTGTGAAAGCACACTCTCTCTGCCATCTTCTCAGGGCAGTGGTCTATATATATTATGCATTAATTTTGGATGACTTTAAGCCTGCTATGGAGTGACTCTCATGAAAATTACATTAATAAAGCAGACAACTCATTTAGTCAATGCCAGACTCATTTCCTGGCTAAGCCGCCCCCTGGAAAAACAATCATCAAGCTGTTGCGTCGAGCAGCTAAGCACAACATATCCTGCCAACGCCATTCCACGCCACGCTACGCCACGCCAATACGCACTCATCGCTTATGCGTCAATGGCACAAAACGGAGCAAACAAACATTGGCTATAAATAAGCAGCTAATAAGGATAATTGCCTGCTTTACAAATTGTTCCTCTCTGACATTCAAAGTGCGCCACCCAAGTCCGGGGGGACTCTGAATGAAAATGGGGTCTGATGCCTGCGAGCGTATACAATTTTCGCCTATTTGTATTGCACACATATCTACAAGTCAAAATAGTAATAAATTGCTTAAGAAAATTGCGTGACGCTAAAAGAAAGAAAACGAGCCGAGTAACGCCAGCCAGCAAGCCGCAGTTTTCGCAACATATGGCAAGTGGGCAAGTCCTTTGAAACGCATATGTGTTTCGACTAGATACACACACACACACACACACATACACACACAGACACACACACACACACATACACACACACATATCTACATATTTATGAAAGACAGCCTTATTTATGGTCGTGCGGTGCGGCAAATTAATAATGCGACTTTCTCATTTGTTGGCTCGCAGTTTCTGTAATATGTAAATAGAATTTGAGCGCTGACTGCAACTTAGCCGCAGCTGCTCTTTCACAATATATAAATAAAGAAACAGAAAAAGAGAGCGAGAATGAGAATGAGAATGAGAATGGGCAGTGGAGAGCGCGACTTAAGCTAGGTATGCCCCATTTAAAGTCTGCATACTATAAATACCAAATGAGCGGTATTTCTTATTCAGTCAAGTAGATAGTTTCACTAAAAATATACGTTAAAGACATACGAACAATTAGACTAGGCAAAGGCTAGCGCAAGATTGTGATAAATCCGTTCAGTTCAATGGCTGTCAGAAAATCGATAGGTCATAATGAACATTGTGTATTGATTGGTAATAAAAAGCATTTGCATGTTTTTAAAAATCAATATTTAATACGAGAAAAGCAAAACTGATTTTGTGCTATATTTTTATTATATTTCTTTGTCAAGTGTAGGGCATATCGAATAAATAATTTAAATTTATATTTGCGTATTTTTTGATTAAAATTTTACAGACATGCAAGAAATACTTTTGGGTTTTTTTGATAGTTAATTAAAGTTAAACTAATTTTGTCTAGGAAATCTTTTTCGTAGATATATTTATATATGAATAGTTTTTCATTTCAATTCCAGCTAATAAGGCTTTTGGTTATTTTTACAAGTAATCAGAAATAAACCTTCATGTTTATATTTGCGTACAGCAAAAATTTTGCAATGATCAACATTGTTGGACTTCTTGGAAAAACAATTTGCAATTGAAATTCTGCTTTGATGATGATGAAGACAAATACAGAAAGCACACAAAACACACAAAATACACAAAACATAGCAAACTTGTCCAGTTGACTTCTGGGCCTTGTCACCTCTCTGGCTTCCTTTCACATGTCCTTATGCTTTTGACGGCCCCGAATGCTAATGAGCCAGCCAAGCAGCTTTCTCTATTTCTCTCTCTCTCTCTCACACTCTCTCTCTATATATATAAATATATATATATTGCTTTCCTTCTCTCTCTCTCTCTCTCTCTCTCTCTCTCTCTGCTTCACTTACTACTGTCTCAGTTGTGTCCTTCGCTGGCAGTTTTTACTGAAGCGAACAAATTTATTGCATACTTCCTGTGCTTAAAAGCAAAGGCCTCACAACTTTGTATACTGAATGTGTTTGTAGGTAGATATGTCTGTATGTCCGTATGTATGTCTGTATGTATGTCTGTATGTATATGTAGGTATGTACGTATGTCTGTATTCAATTACATGGAATATCAGCTGGCTATTGTTTGTTGTTGCATGCATCGATCGACGCGCTGGCAACCGCCACGTTTGATTAACGAGTTCCAGTTTGGAGTCCTGCGCAACATTTTTCCAGTGATTCGCATCTAGCGGACTTTAACCCATCCTTCAGCGTTTGCCTTGTGCGCTGCTGGCGTCATGCTGGCGCCACACATCAAAAACAGCAACAACAACAACAACAACAACAACAACAGCAACAGAATACCCGAGGAAAATTACAACAATTAAAATGAGACAGACGAGTGTAGTTAAAAGGCATGCAGTAGAGCAGTGTGTGGAAAGAAGGAAAGAAAGGGCAAGGGGCAGGGCACAGCGGCTGCAACTGCATGAATGCAAATGACAACGAAAGCAACTGCAACTCGGTGGGTTATTAACGACAGCCTTGACGTGGGTCCGACAACTTTGCCGCACAACTTGCAAGGCTTAAGTTGTTGAACAAATTTAACACTAGTTAACATAGTAGTTTGATCAATTCCTGGACTCACTTTACTAAATAATAATAATTTACTTAAAATGAATTAAGGATAAAACGAACGAATTTTATTTGATTTAAATGAATTGCTATAATATCAAAAAACAATATATAGAAAAATGTTTCTATTTCTTGCTTAAAAGTGTATCTGAAATTCGTGCATAAAGCCATATGTTATTCAAGCTATTCGCGTTTGTGTTTTATGCATCTCACTTACCGAGTGACATTTCCTTATTTCCCTTTAGCCTTTTCCTTTAGCCATGCCCGCTGCAGCCCTGCTCGTCTTTGCCCGTATCACAGCTACAGCTACTACTGCGCATTGTATACTTTTAATTATTTGTGGATGTTATTTTTTTCTTTTTATTATTCCTCTCTCATTATCTGACACGACATCGTCCTTGACTACATCCTTCTCACTGCCATAACAACAACTTATATTAGCTCAAGGAAGTAATTGACTTGTGCCTTGCTTGTTGCTTTCATTTATCAAATATCTAAGAACTGCGAACAGTTGAAATCATTTTGCTGAAAGTACTTGAATAAAAGATACCCTATAACAAATGAAAGTGCCTTAAAAAGCATGCAATGAGGAAGCCCAAAAACTATAAGACAACCGCAACCGATATGTCAAGTATGGCTTGTGCTTTTAAAGTCTTTGAGGAAAGCCTTATTTAAGAATCGATTTTTATTGCTATACTGAAAATGGATAAATCATAAAACTCTATGTGCTTGATATAGAAGTAAATATAATCTTTTGAACATTCAGTGTGGACGTATGGGCGGATACTTAAGCAGTAAGACACAAATAGCTCGTCATACATATACTTCTTCTAGTCTGAAATGCCTGCTCTTGCCCGTCTCATATTTATATTTATCTGGGCATAACCATTATATCCATTTGTAGCCATTTCATAGACAAAAACAATGCCAAAATGTGTAGAGATTTGTGGGCAGTGATGCTGGCTGATTAGCTTTGGCAGCAGACGGGTTCAATGAAACCTTTTCGTCCACAACTGAAAGCTAGTTTAACTATTTATGCGGGTTGAAAAGTTTTATCGATATCATGGCACAACAAAGGACCAAAACAGCCAGTTAAATGGCAAAAACTATCCGCTATTACTGCTCTATGCATACAAATTTTAAATTTATGCCACGAGTTCCCTGAACCTCCGACGTGCATTGACTTCTGCGACTCCTTGTGGGCATCTTTATGTTGGCTCGCTACCTCATAGATAACACAATTTATGGACCAAAAGCATGGCTAATAACTTGCGGTTAAGCATTAATGGACCCGAGCATTGATTTCAGTCAGTGCCTTAATTGTGTCGTAAATGCGTTACTGATACATCATTAGGCAAGCGATAAACATGGCGCAGTATTTATAAGAGAGCTTAAAGCCATCTATATTTAATGTCAGATATAAAGCTTATGTGCTTACCATTTCTGGCCAAGAGCCAGGACCCTATGGCCAATAAAATGCAGTGACCCAACCACAGTTCAGTGAGCGGGTGAATAGTTGACAAAAATCTGTTTTCAGACAATCAAAAGTTATAGAATATTGCAACTTAAATTGAATTATTATACTGAACATCTCTATTAAGTGTTAAGCTAACAAGAAACTTCATATTATTGAAAGCAAATCTGCTCAAGTTATTACAAAACTCTTTTATGTTAATAAGAATCTATTTTATTCGTAATTGATTTAAAATCTAAATGATTTTAAGAATTTACGCAAGGGCAAACAAAATTTAAGCACTTATATTAAACTGACTACAATTCACTAGTCTCTTCAAAGATATTGACAATGCTCCCAGGAAATTAACTTTAAACACATATCAGCTCCTTGATGTGATTGCCTTAAACTGTTCCCAAAGGGAGAATATTTCAATATGAATGACAATATTTAAGTACTTTAGCCAACTAGTTTATGCTTTATTTAAAGACTTTTCAAAAACTTAAAAGCAATTTAAGCACACATATCAAAAGAAAAGTCATTTTCACTCACTAGGGTCCTCAAGGCTTCAGGGCTGTGCACTATGCTATCAATTTTTGATATAAATGCCTAAAGCTTGTCCCAAAAGGACTCACACTTTACTGTTTTTTAAAGGCATCACGTATTCCAACTGACATTTGGTCGACTTTAAGTTCGAGACATATTTGCGTGGGGTGCAACGGGTGGCATAATTGGTAAACATGCCAAAAAAAATAAAAAATAAAGGGAAAAGCCTTCACTGAATACACCTACCCCGCTCGGGTGAACGTGACGCCTTGAAAGTCTCGCCCGGTTTTATTGGGCGTACGTGTCAAAGAGAAATACATGCAAAAATGAACTGAGCGCACACAAACAGAGAAATCTAATAAATGATAAAAAAAAAAAATAAAGAAAATTAAATAAATGAAATTATTGGAATATTTCTCAAACTTCAATAGGTTTAAAGCGAACAATTTTTAATAAAATTGATATGCAATTCACTATGAAAAAGATTAAAACAGTTGTAAATCCCTCCATTGGCATTGATGGATTCTTGATAAATGAGCAGACATTATGACAAATATGCATATGCAGATATCCAGCTATCTGTATGTGTATAATTCAATGACAAATTGACCAATGCATACACACAATCTCAAACACACACATACACTCATGCTGCGGCGTGCTGTCAATATTTGTGCGATACAAATCAGAATCGAATAGTGGCCCAAACAATAGCCTGACATTCAGATCGAAATAGTAGGCGAGGGAAGCAGACAGACTGTGGAGCGTGCAGCTGTGTTTGCGTGTAAAGTCAAATAATTGGCAGCAGCATGGACAAGAACTGCAATTAGAGCAAAATATTGACTAACAGCAGCAACAGCGCTGGCCATATTGATAGAAGCATGTGTAGATGTATTTGAATATATATATATATAAATAGAAATTTCATTATGAGTTAACTTTAAACAGTCTGCAAAATTATTCCCTTTTTTTAAATTATAAATTATAATAGAACATCTTCAATGTTATCCTTCAATCTCTACTAAATGATTTTTAGGCGTATGATCCAAATTGCTGTCCATTGTTGTGTGGACAGAGTAAAAACGCAAATAGACGACAACACTGAGTCAAAAAAATGTCAACGCAAAAGTAATTTTGATAGCATTCATAAAAGATTCAGTTTTAGTTTTAGTTTCAGTTTCAGTTTTGGATGTTGCATTGTTTTTTATGCATCGAGTTTTTGCCATGCACCACGCTGCGTATGCTCGTTATTTTTGTTATTTGTTTGATGGCTGAGCACTAAATGTCTATCTCGCATGCCATTTCGCTCTGTCTCTCTATCTGCCTCTCATTCTCCCTCTCTTTCGCCCGCTCTATCTCTCTCGCTTTGCGTCAGACAGACGTTTCGTATTCATTCATTGCGATTCATTTTAGCGTGTTTGGTTTTAATTAAATTTTATGCTTGCGCGGATATAAAAGTGGTTCGCATAAAAAAAGCTCCAAGTATATAAAAGTGCAATCAAAATTTTAAATATTTCAAATAAAATTCAAAAGGAAAATAATTAATCAACTGGCGTAGACGACAGGCAAAGTTTTTCCCGCAACTTCACTAACAATGAGCGCGCGTTTCTTCTAAAACAAAAAAAAAAAAAAAAAAAACAAATAAACAAAAAAAAAACAAAAACGAAGTAGAATCGAGAAATCATAGCGCGAGCCAAGCTTTCGGAATGGGCGACACTTTGGATGAATCGCCACCAACGCGTCGCGATAAGCCGCAATCTTTGAACATTGGCCCGGAGGAGACAGCTGCAGTTGAAGCTGAAAGCGATGCAGCCAGCAGCTCCTCCGCACGTTGTACACGGACGCGCGCACGCGACGAACCGGTTCGGGAACGCGATCACTCCTGCGACGAGCTGAGCTCCACGCGTCAGCGAAAGGAAGAGTTTGCTGGCACTGCGGCACCACCACGTCGCGAGAGTCTCAACAGCTGCGAGCAACAGCAGCAGAAACAGCAGCCAATAAGTCCCGGCGGCGCACTGCACAAGGCGTTAGGCCTGGGCAGTCGACCCACAACTGCTGGCAACCCACGGTACTCGTCCAGCGTTGTGGTTGGCGGTGGTGTCGGCAACCTAGCCGGCACCACCACACGCAAGTGTGTCCTAACGCTGGACGGGTACTCCTATGTCATAGGTAAGAGAATGAACCTAAAGTTGCCCTGTCCGGTGTCACCTTGAGTTTGCTCTTTTGTTAGGAAAACTCTTGGCATGGTTTTGACTTTTAATTCTTAAGCTGCCACCCTGCATAAAATAATATATATGTATCTATTTTTCTATCATTTCATTGCAGGTAAGTCAATTCAGAGGGCAAACACAAGCGACAGATTGTAACGTTGGCCCAGGTACGTGGCCCATTGCAGCATTAAATTGAAAATGAAATTGAATTTGGCTCCGAAGCGAGCGGAGTGTTGTGCGGCGGCGGCATTGGCTATTATAAAACTTTCCTCCTTTTTCTTATCCTTTCTGCTAACCAGCACAACAATTCATTTCGAATTGCTGTTGGAAATTTATGGGCAACTTTTAATACTGCAGCAGATTGCGTATACGACGCATGGCCAGGGCAAAAAACATTTTAGAAAATATGTACGCAAAGCACAGACAGGCAGCCGATAGCTGCCAGCGGGACGAGTTACGGCCAGAGTGACAGCCCCTAAAAGCGGCTTGTACTCCTTGCGGCTGGACGCACGCATCGGCTGCGCCACTCAGCTTCCGGGCATCTACAACATGTCTGTGGGTAGCCGACCCACTTGCCCAGCCAGACACTGTTTATAAATAGTTAGTTAGGTATAGAGCGCACAGCTGTTGGTCAGTTGTTTCTGAACTAAAATACCAGCAGAGTCCAGGCACTTATGTTATGTGTGTGTGTGTGTGTGTGTGTGTATGTGTGTGCGTTCATTTTAGATAAAATTCATGAATTCAATTTAAGCTGAAATGAATTTTGAGCTAAAATGAAAGGTACACAAATAATCCCAGAAATGTTGAGTGGCTGTCGCAGTTAGTAGAGGAATAACAAAAATATTCAAATATGGAATATGGAAAGCATAAAAAGCAACGAAGTATCAAACGACATATGAATTTTCAAGTTGAATTTCATTTGTATACAACAGAGAGTATAGTTAAGGCACAGCTATAAATTCTAGAGTGTGTCAGCGGATTAAACTTAATTTAGTGATAAATAGAATAATACAATGCAAATTAAAACTTGATATAAGAATGTTGGCAATGGGTTCAATACTGTGCTTATAGATTAAATACTAATAAATGTTACTCTCTGGTTTATTATATAAACTATATAGAGGTATATATAAAAGTAATTTTAAATTAAACTAGCTGAAGCGTGAGTGGCCGCAGAGTAATCGGATTAATCTTTAGAAAAGCACTTTGTTAGATGAAATATAAGTTAAAATAGACTCAGCTACGCCTTCAGCTACCACTCGCATAGGTTTGCTCAAAAGTCTTTATCTATTAACAATTAAAAAACTTTTTAAGTACCTATTAAAAATTATAATAAATCAAAAATGAATCAAATTTAATAATCATAATAATCATATCAGGTTTGAGTAGTAAAATTTACGTGCTGCTCGATCATCTACAGAAGACAAAGACAAAGACAAAGACAAAGTCGTAAAACTGCTAAACAGCCTAATCAATTATTCAGTTAAACGTTAAATAAATAAACATATAAAAGACAAAAAAAAAAAAAAATAAAATAAATGCAAGTCAAACCAGATGGAATTTGTAGAGCTCGCTTGCCAGCAATTGTGTCACGTAGTAGTGGCCGCAAAGGCTGGGCAGACGCCTCCAGCCGGACCAGGCCAAGTGACAATGTGGCGCGTCCTTTGGGGCCAACAATTTATGGGCGCTGCAATATTTTGCAAATATCCGTAGCATATCCTGCGGCGACAGGGCAGACAAACAACAATGCAATAAATAGTCAAGTGTTTGTTTTTGTCTTTGTGTTCGTGTTGCCAATATGTGTGTGTGTGTGTAGGTACTTGTTGTTTTCGAAGTGTGTCCTTCAATTGACATATTACACTTGTTGTTGGCGTGGTCGCGGCCGCTTTCAATCCTTGCATGTTTGTTGTTGTCAGCCGCAGACAAAGGCTGCAGACGAGGAGACGAGTTGTGACCGCTGCCTTCTCCAGTCTGTCTGGCTGCCTGGCTGGCAGTCCAATGGACCGCCTACTCAAGCAGGCTTCACTTATTGACAGCAGCCCAACGAGCTAGCGAGCGGCTGGATAGAATCTAATTGATGTACTCTCTCTCTCTCTCTGCCTTTCTCTTTATTTCTCTCTCTCTCTCTCTCTCTCTTTCTGTGCAACTGAAACTCGAAACGAAAGAAGATGAAAAAGGGTTAAGTGGCCAATTTAGCTGCGGTTCAATGATTCTTCATTGGCATTAGCCAATTTATTAAAGAACAACAAGTAAAAGCATTTAGTGAATTAAGCGCCTAACAAGCTTGAAGGGCACTGAAAATTTTCAAAAAAATTTCCGCATAATTTCATGGCGCGTACATAAATTCTAAAATATATGTACATATATATATATATGTATATATATATATATGTGAAGAAATCCATTTGGCAAAGTTGAGCGCATAACTCAAATGCTTTTTGCCTTAGACAGGCCAAAATGACCCTCGTTTGGTTTTTGTTTTAGCCAGACCTAAGCAAGCCATGAGAATTTACATAAATTCCAGTCATTGACTTAAACGCACAAACATTTCAATGCATATTTCAAGTTAGCTGAGGCGGCTGCCAACATGACAATACCCTCAAGCAAATATATGAAAAAAAAAAAGAAAAATAAGTTGAAGCAGCTTTATTGAATTTGTTTGGTCCGGGCTTAAAGGGATAATATATGCAACTTTTGGCAGAAAGTTTTTATTTGCCCTAACGCCAGCAGCGCCTCAATTGCCAATCAATTTGGCTTTTACTCTCTGCGGGCCATTAAAGCCGACAACTGTTTTCAAGTGACAGTAGAGTCGTAAAAATGTATCACATGTGGATGAGTTTGTGTTGACTGCCAAATACCCTTTACTTGAATATTATAGAATATAAAAACGACCTTTTTAATAGTCGATCAAGTTCATAATCGAAAACGAGCCCCATCAATGCTTGTAACAGTCTATAATGTATTGAGCTTTAACTGGAAACTTCTCTTAAAATTATAGACGCATGGTTTTTATAATACCTCTTATACTTTTTATGGGTATTTTGTACAAAGAACTGCAAATTAATTTAAAAAATCCCTTTAGGGCTATCGACCGCACACAGAAGCACACGCACGCAGACCTAGCTGATTATCAGTGTAGCATTTCTGCTGATACCCTGTACTTGTTGAGAGTGGGTAATAAACAGTTTAATGTTTTTTGTAAGTGTGTAAAATAACAAAAGCAATACACGCTTTTGGCCAACGAGTTGATCAAGTTGAAGTTGACATTTTGATTAGGGCATGAATGTTCTAGTTATTCTGCAAGATATAACCACGGCAGGCATACTATCAAATGACAAATCTTATAGAATCTTTAAGCAACTGGTAGACAGACATGAATAGCTGTAAGATCTGTTGACGGTAAATAGCTCTTCTTCCATTGGCCATTCCTCAGATGTCAGTTTTCATAGCATAGAGTTTTGGGCCTTTTGAACAGGCGAGGTATCTCGCAGCTCAACAATGCCGACTAGAACACTCTTGTTTTAATTAAAAACAGTTAAAAGACGGCGCCAGTTTCGCGACTGTCTGTAAAATTTATGAAGCCAGCGGCAAAATGGCCAAAATGGCGCTGCCACAAACAGCAAACGCAACGTTCACACACACACACGCACGCACACACACGCACACACACACACATACATGAACACGAACGGAAAGGACGCTGAGTAAAGTTGGCAAGCAGAATTTTGTTTGGACCGAAGATTCCAATTAGCTGGGTCATCTACGTTCCGTTTTTCCGTCTCCCCAGGCGACTGCCTTTGGCTGCTGTTCAGCCGACATCAAGGTGCACAGCGCGTCCTGCCAATTTTCCCAGAGCCACTCAACATTTCGCAACTTTAGGCTCAAAGGATTAAGCCTGTACGTGTGTGCTGCTGCATGAATTTTCGGCTACAGCGCCATAAATATCAAAGAGCAGCCGCCAGACACTGCGACGTCATTGTACACAGTCGCCCCCTCCATCACAACACAACACAACACACTCAATTGATTTTTGTAAAATGAATCAATTTTAAGCAAATTTTCAATTTTTGCAAGAGTTTCTGTTTAGTAAAGACCATTTTGTTTATTTTTTATATGCCCATCATTTAAATAATTGAAGTAGCCGCCTCGACTTATAGCATTTGTGCATTCAGCAAAATAATCAAATATGTGTGCAGCTTTAAGTTTTCGGTCTACGGTTAAATTTGAAGCACTTGAATGGAATATTATTGGTTGCTCTGATGGGCAGCAACGGCACGCTGTCAACTTCCGGCAATCAGTGTGGCGACAAGGATATCCACTTGCCATCCAGTAAAGCGTTAAATTTACACTAGCAGCTGCCAGTTGCCGGCTGCCGGCTGCCAGCTGCCAGCTGCTGCGTTGTCCTTTACTGCGTCTCCGTTTCAGCTGTACTCGAAGAACTTGAAGTGAAGGGAAATTCGTTATTTTAGCGAAACTATGGGAATTTCCGTTTAGCAAATTGGAAAAGAATTATGGTTGACATTTTCCGACAGACCAGAACAAGAAATGCAATGAAATTCTATTGCAATTGATAAGAACCCTTGCTGCACTTGAGCTAATTAATAAGAAGCAATTGATTGGAGTAAGCTGGAATAAATGAGTTGAGCATTTATATAGATATTCAGCAATAAATTGAAAATTGAATTGGTGGAACTTAAGTTGAGTGCTTAATTCTCAATTGACATAGCATTGATCGATTTTGTTGATATATCTGGCCATCTTATTGGCATCCACTTGTCTTGCACTTGTCAGCATCGCATGACAGCGATAAACGGAAATTTAATTCGTCCACTTGATGCCCGACAAGTACCACATCTGTAAATGACATTCGAAACACTGTTCAGCTGATGCTCTTTTGCTTTTCTTTATTCTTTTTTATATTGTATATTTTATTAATGAGTTAATCAATCAGCGAGCGACAAATTAATCATTGCATCAAAATGTCTAATTGAAATTTACTTTCGTCCATTTGTGACGCCACAAATTGTACATTAGCAAAGCCACCAGCACCACATTGAATGACTTGATGAGCTGCTTGAGCAACAGACGACGCTGCGCACTGCAAAAGAAACTCAATTGTAATTGCAAATACATAATTTATAAAATATAATTAATTAACCTCATGCCCGATTCCCCATGGCTCAAAACAATGCCAGCGTAAGGCGAAAGTTGCAGTTGCCGACCGTTGTCACTGCGCTGGCTGGCCCTGGCCATCAATAAAAAGTCACTGAAATCACAGAATGTGTAAAATGTGTAAACATAAATAAAAGCAATTACCATTAAAAGTTTAATAATGAATAGATTTCCGATGAACGCTTTAAGACATGCAAAACACTTGCTTTCGCCAGCAATGCGGCTTAGCTAATTGCCAACGCTCCATTGTGGTTTCTCGTTTGCTATGCCATTTTGTGCTCCACCGTAAAAACAATCTTCAAATTAGCCATGAAAAATGCATAGAGAATTTCTTTAATAACTTTTCGCAGAACATTTTTAGATTAGCAGGATTTACATTTTACTTTGCAAATGGCTTTCCGACAGCCGTGAAAGATCAAAGCCTGTCTTAATTTACTAGAAAATTAGATAGCATTTTTGCAGTAATAAACCAGAACAGGCGGAAATTTATCCCGCGGGTATAGCCGACTGTGAACTGTCCAATTTAAAATGATTAAAATATTTGCAACAAGCAAATATCTAAAACTCGTACCGACCCGAAGGCATAGTTGGCGAGCTATACTTAAGAGTTAATAGAATTAATTTATCTTAGTTCTAATCTACGAAGTGAAAATGTCATAAAATATTACCTGACAGAAACTGTTCTATTTTAAATGTTCAATTTTATGATAGCCAAGGGGCGGGCTAGAAATCAGCAGGGAGAGAGAGAGAGAGAGAGAGAGAGAGAGAGAGAGGGACGCAGACAACCCAGTTAGTGTACAAGCAGTTAAACTCTTTGAACCCAAAACACATTTGATGGCCACGTTTGTAACGTGACTGTTGACTGTGAGTTCTTGATTCACAATAGAGATGACAGAAGAGTCATGTACTTGCATTTGAGATTCAAGTTGAGATTCAAGAGGTTAGTTCAAAAACGTATAGCATTTGATAATTTTCCCTTCATCCTCATCAATATTTAAGTTCCTGTCAATGACTTTACTGAATATTTTATTATGACATGCTATGGAACATTTGATGTGTCGTTGTTAAGCTTAACTTAACTTATTGACGTTTAATGGAAAATTTTGAAACGATTTCAAGGAGCAAGTTTATGGTCATGGCAAATTGGACAACGAGCATCCTGTTCGTTACTTTAGCATACAGTGGCATTTGAAACTTTTTAAACTTTTGATTAAAGTGAACCTTTGTCGTCTTGTCGCGCACACCCCATGCCCTGCCCTCCGCTTGGCCACACCCATGGCCATTTGTAAAGCGACATTTCGCAAATCTGTGCGTTGTGCTTCATAAATCTTCGTGTTCGTGCGCCCAGCCACATGAAAAATTATACGAGCGAGCAAACCAGAAGCGCAAAAATAAACTTCGAGCTGCCAAAGACTATTTACTCTTGCATTAAACATGTATTAAGAGGAAAAAATTGTTGATGTTTATTTTTGCTGCATGAATTTTGTGAGATTGATAAAAAATCATAATGGAAGATATTCTAAATAAACTAAATATTTAGCAGAATATAATCAATTTATAATATATAAAAGAATATTTAATATTTCACTTAATATAGAATAAAAAATATTGTCATTCAGTTCAAGTAGAATATATATTTTAAATAAATCATAGAACTCCTAATGCTTTCATGTCCAGAGTAGAGTATCCCCTACTCCACAGCTAATGACTGCCAGGGCATCTAAATGACTCTATATCTCGCTTGGGCAAGCTGCCAGAACGAAATGTCAATGGCGACGCCATGGCCAGCAGTTTTTGCTTACGTCGTAAAGGAAGTTCGGATTTTAAAAATTCATTTGGATTTGAAAGGCAGCAATTCGATTCATTAATTTTTGGTTCATTTCATATTTGATTTATTCAAGCTCGTGACAATGTCACACGATAAGCAATTAATGGAACTTTGGAGTTTCGTTAATCTTGAGCCTATGCATCGATCAGCTTGCAGATGAGACCCTCGTGTGGGGCCAGTGTAAGGGCGCTGCTGGATAGGGCTTGTCTGTGAAGGGTAAGCAAATGCAGGAGTCACATGTTGTATATGTTATATTATGATTTATGTGTGATTCAAGTAACAGGCGACTTACCCTGGCTTATAGGCCGAATCGACGCCCGCCACTTCCACAATCAGTTTTTGTGGTCGATTGATAAAGTCTGTTAAATTTATCAGCTGTTCCTTTGCGCTCACATTGATGATAGTCACAAGTGTATCATAGTCCTTAAGGGTGCTAGATAAATATAGCTGCATACATACATCCTCAAATAGCGAATACGCGAATACTTTATAGTTACCGTTTGAGGGCAAAGACTGCCCGAGACAGCGGCTCGATGCTGAATCTGCCACGCCTTAAGGTCGGCAACTTGCGCAGCTCAATCAGCGCTTTGTACACCTTGTAGTGACTCTTCTCAGACTGCTGTTGTGCTGCCAGATTTAACACCAAATAGTTTGGATTTACAGGTAGCCAAGTCTTCGCAGCAGTAGAGAAACCTAACAAGTAGTAGAGAGAAAGACAGAGAGCTGTAATTTATTAGTTTAAAGTACATTCATGTGCCAACTCACCTGCATTGCTGGCATTGCTCCACTGAAAGGGTGTACGTTCTGGATCCCTGGAGACCTTTTTGTAATCCTTTTTGCCAGCATTACGAGCTGGCGGATCGACCGTGTCCTCCCAGCTAATTTCACGGTAGTCCTGCATGCCCAGCTCCTCGCCCTGCAAAGCAGAACAAAACAAGTTAGACCATTGTAGTCGTGCGCATGATACTCGTTCAAGGTACACAAAGGAATACATCTATATGATATATTCTTGTTTAAATTCCATGTCTCTAGTTTCAAGAACACCTTCAAACACAAAAACTGATACAGACAGACGGAAATACGAACAGCGGTACGGACATTGCACTCAAGCAATATACTCTTTTGATTTCGTGAACGAATATTATAATAAAACAGAGAATGCTCCAAACCCTTGACCTTTCGAATGCGAATGCGGACATACTTACATTATAGGTAACAGCGACGCCGGGCAGCGTCATCAGCAGCATGTTCATGGCGTCGACACTGGCGGAACCGAAGCGCGAGGCGACACGCGGATTATCGTGGTTGCCCATGACCCAATTGGCAGCGTGCCCGCGCGGCATGTAGATCAGCCACTTTTCCACATTGTAAACGAAGTCACGAGCATCCGAGTCGCCATCCACATCCGTGATAAAGTGAAAGTTGAAGGGCAACTGAGAGCCGCGTACTCCTTGGGCATTCTCATAGTAGTCCATGAGCACATGCAGGTCAGCGTACGCCTCTGTCATCATGATGCGTGTCGTACCATCCGGATGCTTGGCGCTGTAATCGTCTAGCAGCTGCCGCCAGTGCTGCACCATGGCCAGCACCTCGGGCAAATCCTTGGTGTGGACGTGCTTCGTGTAGTTATAGGAGAGTGGATCCGCCGTCTTGCCACTGAGTGGCTCATCGGCCAGGTCTTTGCTTTCATACAAATGATTCACTGCATCTATGCGAAAGCCAGCCACACCTTTGTTCAGCCAGAAGAGCACCACATCATCCATAGCCTCCACCACTGCCGGATTACGATAGTTCAGATCCGGCTGCTCCTTGGTAAACTGATGCAAATAGTATTGCTGTCGCTGCTCATTCCACTCCCAGGCGGAGCCATTGAACACTGACTGCCAATTGTTCGGTGGCTGGCGTATGCCCTGCTCATCCTTCTTACCATCTGCCCAGACATAGAAATTCGCATAGACAGGATCGCGAGCTACTGACTTTATGAACCACTCATGCTGATCCGAGCTGTGATTGGGCACAAAGTCCAAGATTACCTTGATGCCCAAACTGGAGGCCGTATGCATCAGCTGTTCAAAGTCAGCCATGGTGCCATATTCCGGTTGTATGGCCTTATAGTCCGATATATCATAGCCAAAGTCCACCATGGGCGACTGGAAAATGGGACTCAGCCAAGTTGCTGTGATGCCTGTTTCGGCCAAATACGGCAGCTTCGAGACAATGCCCTGCAAGTCACCAATGCCATCGCCGTTGCTGTCCTTAAAAGATCTCGGATAGATCTGATAGAACACCGCGTGCTGCCACCAGTCAATAAAGTCCTCCGTCTGACTGCTTACCAAGCTGCACATACTCAAACTGGGCGTCTGTATCCACAGCAGGCTGCAAATTAAAAGTAGTTGGGTTGTTCGATTTAGCTGTTGCGCTGCCAACATGTTGACTCCAGCGACTGCTGCTGTAAGTCGAATGGAGCTACGTTTTTAAAACCGTTGCCTCCAAATTGCCCGCTGTGCAATTATTATAATTTGGAAAACTCATTAACTCTTAATAACATAGCACATCTGATAATTGATAATGAATTGGGAAAAAGTGACAACCAATGAAATGCAAACGCAAATTACAATTGCGAACTAATTAATGTATAATATATAGGTATATTATAATATATTTGTTTAATATTGATATTAAAATTGCATTATTAAATTCTGTATACTAAGCCGCATTTGTAAACAGCATACTATCCCTTAGCAGCTGACAAAGAGAAAGAAACGACACGTTCTTAGTGTGTCAAAGCTTTTTGCTCAAATCTCTTTCAATTCCTCTTTGTGCTAGCACGCTCCTTTGCTCTCTTGCTCGCTCATTCTATCTACCTTACAAAAGCAATGATAGCAATCAGGTCTCTTTCTTCCTCTCGCATTACCTACCCACAAACGTTACTCTCCACAGAAATGCAAGCAAACACAAATAAGAAGAAATCGCAGCACGTCACTTCGCCTTCAGCAGCTGTGATCAACTGAAAGCTGTGAGAACTCTGTGTGTGGCGCAGCTGATAAATGCTTGCATAAGCTTACGATCCACTTAGCATCCACTCACTCGCAGCATCCACCTTGCCAGTACTAAACAATAAAGGGCTTTCAACTAAGCTCAACAGCAAATTTATCTATAGCTGCCCAGCCGCGTTCACAATTATGAAATATATTTTTGGCGAAAATGCGACGACAGCAACAACGAACGACACGTTGCAGAGTGGGCGGGGATTGAGGGCTGGCGGGTGGGTACAGCAACAACAACAGCAACAGGAACTGCTCGCAATTCAATTAAAACGTGCAAAACGCTTTTAAGTGTAAATAAGCAATGGAAAATGTAATTAAATTGAAATTCAAATGAATTTTAAATTATAAATAATGGTTGAGTGCTAGTTAATACAATAAATAATCAATTCTGAAGACTATCTGTAGTTTATTGTAATTTTATCATGATAAAATTACTTTTCTTATTTATTTATTTTTGTATGTTGTATTATCTTTATGAAATAACATTTCAAATCATTTTCTTTTCTCTGAAATACAAAAAAAAAATGTCAGGTCAGGAGCCAAGTCAGATTACCTGAACTATTTCAGTGCTAAACATAATGCTTTATCAGTTTATTTTTAAAAGTATATATACAACAAGCCGATGATTAAAAGTTCTGGAAATGCGTAGATTCAGATTCACAAATAATACCTCCAGCCAGGTGTAGAGCAGCACCACTTAGCATTCTACCGAATCTCTCATGTTGCCACTAACTGAGACATTAGCAAAAAGTTTGATTCATTTTTCATAATAACCTTTATTTGTAGCATTCGTAATATGTTCAGTTACTTGCTAGGCTTAAGCTGTATGACTAAACCTTCATAGGGTGTCAGTCTGATTTCAGCTGGGTTGAGGCGTTCGCCCACTCTGTACTGAGAGTTGACACCGACAACCAGAAGGGTGAGACGATTGGGTAAATCGATAAAGTTGCTGACATCCACTTGCTGGGTGCGATTGCTCACGTTTACGACGGTCAACAGACTGGGTTGGCCCCTCAGCTCGCTGCAATATAAAATATACAGAAGCAATTTAAAAAATGATAATTCCACTATCAAAATCGTATTCCACTTACCGCTTGAGTGCAAAAACGCGTCGATTAAGAGCCTCGGCTGTGTATGTACCCTCCTGCAGGACCTTCGAGCTCCTCAACTTGATCAGCGACTGGTAGACCTTATAATGGCTGGACGGCGCCAACTGCTGATTGACTAGATTTACCTCCTGATAGTTCGGATGGACAGGCAACCAGGTGGAATCGGCCGTGGAGAAGCCAGCATTCTTCTCGTCACTCCACTGCATAGGCGTGCGCTCGGGATCACGTGAAATCCACTTGTAGTTCTCCTTGCCAGCCTCGCACGCGGGCTGATCCACTGTATCCTCCCAGCTAATGTCACGATAGTCCTCCATGCCCAGCTCCTCGCCCTAAGCAAGAAAGCAGAAATCAGAAATCAAATGGAAACACTGCTCGAAATACATTTGGCAGCCCTCTTACATTGTAGGTAATACCAATGCCCGGTAGAGTCATCATTAGCATGTTCATGGCGTCGATCGACTTGACACCATATCTGGAAGCCACGCGCGGATTGTCATGATTGCCCATGACCCAGTTAGCTGTGTGTCCAGGCGGCATGTAGATCAACCATCTCTGAATATAGAAGACAAAGTCCTGGGCCGTCGACTCTGCATTCAGCTCGGTAATAAAGTCGAAGTTGAAAGGGAAATTGGCGCCCTGCACGCCATTGTCATCCTCATAGTAGTCCATTAGCTGAGACAGCTCTGCATAGCCCTCGGTCATCATAATGCGCGCTGGGCCCGGATGTTTGGCCGAATAGTCATCGAGCAATTTGCGCCAATGCTGAATGAGACCATAATTTTCCTGTTGATTTCTAGTATAGATATGGTCCAGATAGTCAACGGAGTTGGGATCGTCTGTGGCACCACTTAAAGGCTCATCACGCAAGTCTTTGTCCTCATAGACATAGATGACAGCATCAATACGGAAGCCGGATACGCCCTTTTTCAGCCAGTACAAAAGAACAGCGTCCATGGCCTGTAGCACAGCAGGATTACGATAGTTAAGATCGGGCTGTCCCTTGGTGAATTGACGCAGATAAAATTGTTGTCTTTCTTCGTGCCACTCCCAGGCGGAGCCAGAGAACACAGATACCCAGTTGTTAGGTGGTTGACGATCTTTACCTTCCTCTTCAATGCCATCTTCCCAGACATAGAAATCCTCGTAGCCAGCAACACGGGCAGCTGACTTTTTGAACCATTCATGTTCGTCCGAGGAGTGATTGGGCACAAAATCAAGGATGACCTTAATGCCCAGCTTATTGGCGGCGGCAATCAAATCATCAAAGTCGTCCAAAGTACCATAATCCGGATGAATGTCCCTGTAGTCAGATATATCGTAGCCGAAGTCCACCATCGGCGACGAGTAAATGGGACTCAGCCAAATGGCTGTGATGCCAGTCTCCACAAAGTATGGTAGCTTGGAGGTAATGCCCTTAAGATCACCAATGCCATCGCCATTGCTGTCCTTGAAGGATCTGGGATAGATCTGATAGAAGACCTCATGGCGCCACCAGTTTTCGTCCACTTCCTTCGCCTTGTTCTTTGCAGAATCTGCTTGCGTCTCGGCAAGCAGCCAGCACAAGCACAAAACCAAGTTTAATAGTTTCCGACCCATCCTAACTCGAAGAAGTTGGAAATGGATTCTATTGCATCCGGTGGGTATTAACTGCTTTTTATAGCCGCCAACGTTGTTTACTACTATTCGATTCCGGTTTGATTATTTACTATAGATCGCAACTCAAATATTGTACCAGATGGTCAGATGGTCAGATCATCATGCGCGGTCAGCAGATATTACATTTTAGATACATATATGCAATTATTATTTAACTTATACAAAGGGAATAGCAGAGACCAACTGACCAAACAGTGCAAAATTAAATAAATTTGACATTGTTGTTTGCGACTTTTGTGAGTTGAATGCATTCTGGACTAGGACAACATCTGAAAAGAGAATTAAGTCATTGTTGTTGTGTTTGTGTTGCTCGAATGAATGAGAATTGTAAATGCTTGCAATAGCAACACAGCTTCAATGGTAAACAAATGTGTAACCAGTTAACATTAACTGACTAGAAGATACCCTGCAATCAACTTTGGCGTGTTGTCTGTCGCAATAATTGAGACTATTATATACGTATCTAAAGATAGATATATATATATGGCAACTAGCAGCTAACATCTGTTCATCTACAAGAGATTAAAAGACTTATAATTATAATAGGTATCTTTCATCTTTAGTCTTTAATCTGACCAGCCAATACGAGCTTCGATTTACCCACTCCATAACTTAAGCCCGCAAACTCAATAATACATAATATATACATATTAACAACAACAACAACAAAACAAATATACCCCATACCACCCACCTACAATGTGTGTAGGGTATATGGAAGTAAACAAGTTCCGCTGGGGCTAAGCTCGAGCTTGATAATTACATTTGACAAAAACAATTAACAAGTTGCAGAGAAAGTTTTTTAGCTGCCATCCACAGGGCACTCTCAGTTTTTGGCTAATTAATCAATTATTCAACATTTCAGCTGCAATTCTGAAAATTTTTTTGTGGCTCTGATTAAAATCTAACTACAATGACTTACAATTTAGAAGAAGCCACAGCCAGTGATGTTTATAAGAGTTAGAGAATATTTAGGGTAAGGCGCAACTTTAATGGAGCTGCCATCAAGGTAGAGCTGTGAAGCTGGAACCTAGTCAAATGAGACTTAACTTTATACTTTAAACTTTATACTTTATATAAAAAAGGAACTTGGCAATCTTGGCAATATTGCCCTTCGCAACACATGATACACAAATTTATTTAATAATTAATTAGCATTTGCATTTACTTTGAGGTATATTATTTTACTAAACTTGTATACTTAGCTTGCACCAACTAGGCTTCTTATTGATGTTTACACATATGCTACTTTAATTTCTTTAACAAGTCAAATATTTGTTGCCTTATCAGCAGAAATAAGTCACAAAACATTTTCTGATTGACTATGGATACCCTATACGCCTGCTATAGCTCAATGGACCAAGCTTCTTCTAAACTTGACTTTGATTCTGCATTCATTCAATCCCTTTAACCTTATAAATAACCTTTCTAAGTTACAGACAAGTAACTAAAGTCCTCACATGAATAGCATATGGAAATTCCATCGATAACTTCAACTGCTTGTTAAATTTGAAGTTGCTTTTGCTGCAGCTTCAGCTTCAGCTATCGCTCGGTTATGTAAAATATTCATGGACTTTGGCGACCTCATGCGAGTTTTTATCGTCCTTTCTTTTTTGTTTCGTTTTTAGCAGATTGTTTGTCGTGCTGTCACGTCGGCTTTCGCGCATCTCTCGCCACTTAGCACGTTGCATTTTCATTTCGTTCACCTTGCATCGCCAACATCCGCTGCGTGACTGTGCACTAAAATGGAAAAGCCCGCCGCTTCCGCACCCATTCGGATATAGCGCAACGGACGTGCGAAGGGCGCTGCATCATGGCACGCCCCCCGATTTTTTGGTTGCCTTCTGGTTGGCTAATTAAAACATTTTGCAACATTGTTGTTCAGCAGCCGCTGTTTGCATAATATAGTACCAGCTGCCTACGGCATAGGTGCACATGTTAGAAGCAAACGTTTTCGTCTTTCGTCCTGTTTGGCATGAAACTAGAAAAATTTGAAAAATATGCAAAATAACTTCGTATCAAGACTTGATGAAAAGCCCAAACTTTTTGGTGCTAACCCCGAATCATTTGCAGCATTTTTGTGTGCAACTTATTAAATTCCGTTCAAACTCATTGAATTGACATGAAAAGGGTTTGACATCTAATTTGAAATTGTGCTGGTCGTGGCGGCATGAAGGCGCCGCGCAAGTGCTTTACACGTGTGCCCGCCTGCCGATTTTCATATAGTTAAAATACTTTCCGATCGGCCAGGTTAAATGTGAAAATAAAAAAAAGTTTATTTGTCGAGCACAGCCTACTAATCCAGCCTGTCGTCTGTCCGCCTGTCTGTCCGCCTGTCTGTCTACCTGTCTGTCCGCCTGTCTGTCTGTCTGTCTGTCTGTCTGCTTGTCTGCTTGTCTGCCTGTCAGTCCGTTTGTCTGTCAGGACGCCAGGCGTTGGCTTACGTTGATGTCGTACACTGATTGAATTGCGTCAGAAAACGACATAAAAAACAACGCCAAAAAACACAACAAGAAATTCTTTATGCCCAGATCGGACCCTTGCCAAGGAATTTTCGGGACTTTTTCCATTTATTTTATTTTATTTATTTTATTTCATTTTATTTTTTTTTTGGAGGCCGGATCCCAGCGGTCGCAGCCACATGAATAAATAGCAGCCTACGAGTACATATTTTAATATGTAAATATTTAATAATATCAAAGCAACGCGAGTTTGGCATATTAAAAAACCAGCCAGCATCAACAGTCGTCGGTGGAAAAAAAAGAATGTGAAGAAAACACTGTGATTAATTCGCTGCGAGTATCTGATTCATATTTAATACACGCTCTACAAACATGCATTTTGGGTCTTATAAACAAATAACTCATCAAAGGGTATCGCCGCCGTCGTAGCTTTTGCAAAAGGACGAAGAATTGAAAGAAAATATTAACACCCTAAATATATATTTCAACAAATTGAAATGTGATTCTAATTTCTTTGATTTATAAACATAGATATGGTAAAGGTCACAATTGATTTATGTGTGCCTTGGATGTCTTACCGAAAACTAATTGACATCGACCATAAATAGAATACTACAATATTTATTTATTTGCATTATTTTTATGCATGCATCTATATGCATACACATATGTATATACACATAGATTGATTAGTAGAGACTGACCCAGGCTCAGCGTAAACAACAAATAAATGGAATAAAGCAATTCTTACTCGAGCTGTTGGGTCTAGTTGCAGGGCGTATCAAACTGCGAGTTAGCGCAATGGCTGAGCACATTCAACTTTTCAATTATTAACGAAATATTATATAATTTGAAAGCGCTATTCAAATCAAATTTAACTCGAATTATAAAATAAAACAAACCACAAAATATACAAAAAAAAAACCTTTAAATAACTTTATATTCCACTTATTGTCTTAAACGCAACTATAAAAAGATTTCAGTTAGAAAACATTTTTTTTTTTATAATTTAAATATTATTTCATTAAATTTGAACATATTCTTTACATATCAAATATATTTTTAGCCAACAAAAATGTGTTTTGTATTGATGTGCGCATTTATGGCAAAACAAATGCAAACAACAGGCAAAATGCAAGTAAAGGAAACTTGATTAAGGGGTCAAAGAGTTGGCTGATTGGCAATTGACATTTGTTAGCTTTTAAGATATACCGTGTTCATTTGAATATTTTTTATCGCACAAGTGAACGTTGCCTACAAATTGATTGAATTAAATTTGTTTATTCATCGAAGTTCTTAATATGTAAACTTACAGCTAACTCATAGCTGCTAGAGTATTTAATAGTCGGTGCTTTGATGTCTGTATTCGATTTTGATGCACACTCGTTTTTTCTCTTTTTTCCATATCTATTTGCTCGCATTTTATTCAGCTCCGACAACCCTTAAGCGTCAGCAAATTGGTTCAGTTCCATTCTAAGGCACACGGTAGATTCGTGTTTTGATTGGTATTTGCGTAGCCATTTGATGTCGTGAATAGGTTTACGCTTATCAAATACTTGTTATCAAAATCGATTACAACAACAACAACAACGCGCCAGCTTTGTTGTCAGCCGTACAGATTGCTGTGTGATGTGTAATATAGGATTCGTTGAATATGTAACGAAAAGGTCTATACTAAGTAGCCATTTATTAGTTACATTCGCTCGTGTTTGTATTTGTCGTTGTCTCTTTTTTTATGGCAGCTCATTTACCTTGATAAATTATAGTGCGTATGAGTCGCTTGAACGAAGATTATATTTAGTAAATATTAAAGCTATGCCAAATGCTTGAGCTGAATAAGGTTAAGACGAGGCAAATTGTATTTTAGTTTTGTTTTTGTGTGCGAAACCAAGATCGTGTAAATAAATAATCATTATATGCTTCGGTTACACATGTATCGAAAGCTTAGCAAAGTCAAATTCCTATTTGTACGTTATCCAAAAAGTAGGCAGCACAAATTTTGATAGACTGCTTATTGGAAAAGAAAAGGTAAACGGCCATTTGAGCTGTGCAGCCCTTTAACCGCGCTAAACTTAAAGATAGTTAGAATATATTTGTATACATTATCATATACATATATATATATATAATCTAATTTACTATGGTTGATTGTTTTACTAATTAAATCAGCGACAGTTCTACATTTTAAATACCGAGTTACTTCTATATATTTCAAGCTAATAAGCAACGCTTAGCTGTGCTTTGCCTAAATCAATTCTGCATTTTAGCAATTGATTCACATTATTATTATATTCATATATATGTATAATAGTATATATAACTTAAGGAAACAAAAGTATGTTACAGCTTTCATGTTGATTTCTTGCATTTTGGCACAATGAACTTTTTGAAAAATTGTTTAAAAATTAGTTATAGACTTTAATTTGTTTACCAACTGCTTGGGCTGTCCCTTATTGGTTTTTTATTTAATTGAAATGATAAAAAGGTGCAAAAAATAAGTAAATTCAACAAATATAAATAAGCATTTATCTATCTAAAAACCAGATTTCAAAATAAATATTTTTTATAATATGAAATTTCATTTATTTACAATAATTAATAACGTTGCGTGTGGCCAAATATTATTGTTTCCTAACGAGAACAGATTTGAAAGCAGATTCTCGTTCAGTATATTTCGAAATGTGATTTAAAATATGAAATACAAATGGGAATTTCAGTGCCAAACGGCCGACTAAAAAGGAAATTGATAAAACTAGATCCACGCAAAGTCGACTGATTATCGCTGGAGTATGTAACAACAACAGCAACCGCACTGAGTGCTAAAAAGTATTTACATATTTACACAGCATTAAGTGAATTTTCGGACTTGCTTTTATGCAGAGATACCAGATGCCATTTCCATGCTGCAAACTGTACCCCAGGCAGCTTTTACTTTTTTTTTTTTTTTTTTTTTTTTGAACAGTGTTGAGCCATGAGTACATAGAGATAAAAGCACATGTCATCAGGCGAGTCGACAGCGCATTATCTTTTTAATAACATTCCCTTCATTTAACGCGGCTGACAGCTTCCTGTCATAAAACAAACGGTAGTCCCGTTTTGCTGTGCTCTGCTCTGCGCTGTTCGTGCCCCATAAATGTGCCCCAATTGTATTTGTTGTTGTTCGCAGAGTGTTGCACGGCGGCATTTGAGTAATTTGACATTTGTGTCGCACGTATCGTGATTCAATTAACAAAAGCGTAATGCAGTTCATAAATCACAGTTCAGAAATCCAGAAATGGCAAAACGCTGCAGGCGGCCGACCTGCCTCCCGTATTAATTATGCACAATTTGATGGATGTACGTGCGGCGAGTGCTTAAGCGACGCGTCGGAATCAGACTCTCCCACTCATATCAATGGCAACGCAACGCAACGCAACGCAACGCAACGCAAATGAGCTCAGACAAGTTGATGACGTAGTCGTTGATACTTTTAATTAGCATTTAATGGCAACATTTGCATACGCATACCACGATAAATCGTTGATACGCTTCAGTGCGGCTCAATGAAGGCGGCTATCAGACTTAGTGTAATTAAACCTGTTTCCACTTTTCGGCACATCCATCAATTTTTCCACATTGCATAAATATCGATTATAATTGATTTATGTGTGGGTAAATTGCGAACAGATTTTAGAACGCTGTGTCATTAGCTTGAATTTAAATTATTCAAAACTAATGAATATTGATAGATGCATAGAAACAGCTTAAAAACCATAGAAAATATATAATTGCATAAGAAAAAAAAACTTTATGATTTCCAGCGATACATTTTATTATTGCATATTATCGATAACTGTAGCAGGGACTACTTTTACCGATAACCATATTTGAGCAAGGTTATCGGTAAAAGCAGTCTCTCTTGCCTTTTAAGCAATATATCTAGTGGAAACAGTATAAAAGTCATTGTTTATTTATTTTTTTATTTCATATAAAATATGAGAAATATTTTAATTATAATATATTAAAAACAAATGTGTAAAATATAGTTAAAATAGTTTTAAAAAAATATATTATTTACATATCTCCTTGAAACATGGAATGCAACAACAAATTGTAATTATAAAACAAAATGTAATTAAAAATATATATAAGAAAAAAAATATGAGAAATATTTTTAACATAAGATATATTTAGATGTAGATGTAGCGGCCAGTGCCACCTTAGCAAGGCCCCATCTTCCGTATGCTGAGCTGACGCCCCAATTTCTTGTAGTCCCGCTGCGTACATTCAAATTCACAGCGATTTGTATAGGTAATGCCGTTCGTGCCACAAAGCTGAACCTTCTCGTTCAGGTTGCAGGGACAAAAGCTGGCCTCGCTATGGCCGAACCAAATGACAGCTAGAACAAAGCTGAGCAGTAGCAGCAAACTCAAAGATCTCATCTTCACTTTCAGCTAATTAAACAGCAGCCACAAAAAAAATAAATATCAAGATGCCGAGATTCTGAAAGATTTGATGAGATGCGACGCAATACTTAACGAGTCGAGCGTTGAATTTGCACTGAGCGTCAAAAGCAAAGCAAAGCAAACGCAATCTTGTTAACTGAAAAGAGCGTGCTGAGCTGGGCCTCGGACAGAGTCAAGTACGTTGCTGAGTACGCGTCAGTTTTGCTAATTAGTCAACAAATTGCTGACTATTTCTGATTGTGATTGTGTGTGTGATTGTGTGAGTGAGTGAGAGTGTGCTTCCACTTAAAAACAAAAACATCTGTGGCATTCCATCCGCCACACTCCTCCTGCTCTATCAAAAGTTTGCAGTGTTCGTCTCATTGAAATTGTTTAGCGCTTTGTTTGCATGGGTTTTGAGCGCCTCCAGCAATTTGCAGGGCTGGCAATTGATGATGGCCTCCGCCTGAGGCGTGCCGCGCCAGCTATGCAGCCAGAGGAGCACCAACAGCAGCAGCATTACCAAGCGGGCAGCCCAAAGACTCGAAATGCGCATGGCTATGCCAATTTTGCAACTAAGTGGAAAAAGTTATCGTGTGCTCAGTCTGATTTCCCCAGTGACCAAGCTCTACAAATTGAGTGAATTACTATCAAACGTACTTAGTTGGGCAACAAAAGAGTGCACAAATTGACATCAAAATAAATTAGAATATAGACGCGATAAATATGGCATTCCATTAATTGAAATTGAAATTGAAATTGAAATGGAAATGGAAATGGAATGAAAATGAAAATTAAAGTGAGCGAGCGCCGTGAGGGCCATCATTAACACAACAACTAACTGAGGTACTATTATTTTAGCCAAATTACTTTTTCCCACCTGCCGATTAACAAGGGCTTTGCCACGATCGAAGCACCCAACGCGCACCTTTTGAAAAAAGTGTCAATGCTGATAAGAAAACAGAGAGCAAGTGTGAACAGAGAGAGAGAGCGCGCGCATAGACTGATATTAGAGATGACCGCGTGAGCTTAGGCCAATATCTTGTATACGAGCAATAATCAAAAAGCTTTTAGAGCCTCAATGAAAGCGAAACAAAGACGAAAATGAGATTTTGGCATTGCATACTGCCTTTGCTTGAACTTTTCCTAGTATAACTATATATACCACATCAAATTTATATCTAGCTTAATTTAACGAAAGGCGACACGTGCTCATCTCTAAGTCAACACAAGCTTATGAGAGAGCTTTGAGAATGCAATTCGTTGGCAACGCGAACACTATTCAAAACAGCAGCTGTTTATCACTGATAAAACTACATACATGTATGTATGTGTATGTATGTACGTGTGTGTGAAGTAAGAATCGGAAAACAACAACTAATACTAATTAGTAAATTCCTAAATACGTATCCAACAATAATATTTGCGCAAAAAGCTCTACCAAAATATTTAAAGCAGTAAAAGAAAAAGAAAAAAAGAGAAAAAACCCCAAGCTACAAAGCACCTGTGATAAGATAAGAGCCATGCATACAAACGAGCCGGTGGAAGTGGCCCAGCCATAACAAACCACCCAATTGTCAGTATCAATATTGAGTAGCTAGTGGATTAACCTGCTGAACGTATACAATGAAATACAATTTTTTGCTGTTGGCCCTGTGTCTGCTGTTGGCTGCGTTTGTGGGCGCCGATCAGGAGGACGAAAAGTTGGCAATACCGAAAAAAATCTGCCCATGTCCTCGCAACTATGATCCTGTCTGTGCCAGCAACTTGATCTCCTATCCAAATCGCTGTCTTTACGATTGTGCCCGTCGCGAACTCGAGCGGGCTGGACGTAGCTTGGATTTGCTCAGATCTGGAGATTGCTAAGCAGACTTTTTCTATCAAATCTGTCAATTTTAACAAGAATTTATATTGAAAAAAAAAAGGAATAAAAAAATTAAATGAAATAATACTGTTCAATTGTGTTAAGGCTGTGCTGAATCATCAATGGGGGAAATAGAAATGTATTTGTGTAATATTATTGCTTATCAGCAAAACCCATTCCAAGTGCCTGCCCATTGATAGTGACTAACTTTATCTGTTCAATGTGTAAACAGTTATAAATCAGAGGGCAAAGCACTTCAACTACACAAGGCTGGATTCAGTTCTCGCAAAAAGAAACTTGATATATTACGCTAGCTAAAGCAGAAAAGTACTGGAAGCAAATTTTATTAAAATTTCTAAAGATTTCTTATATTTATATGCAATGAGAATAAAAGTGAGAAAATCACTTTATTTGCAAGTATATTAATGATAATTACTAAGGGAAATTCCTTTTTCTGTTGATTATTTGTTATTAAATAAATATTTATAAATATTTAAAAAATATATAAAATATTTATAAAATATATATATATATATATATATATATATATATATATATATATATATATATATATATATATATATATATATATATATATATATATATATATATATATATATATATATATATATATATATATATAAAATGTTATAATATTTTTTATAAATATTAAAAAGTTATTTAAGCCATAACCAAGAAACTAGAAATTGCTTCCATTTACTTCCATATGCATATGTGCATATATGTATATAAGTATATAAGTAATATATAATTATATTAACCACCTGCGGTAAAAATACGGTTTTTTTGCCATCTCGAAAAAACGTCGATGTTTCTTCAGCTCTATAACCTACTACTTCCGCTATGCGCCTGTTATAACTAATTAACCATTCTTAATTCATTATTGAATACGTTCCACATTTGTTTATCCGCACAGCAGTTGAGTAAATAAGCCGAAGGTTATACTTTTCTATTTCCAGCACAGGTATTAACATTTACTCAGGGCTGAGCTCTAATTTATGACAGTTTGGATCACAGAACTGGGTTTAAGGGAAGTTGCTTTTAAAATACAAATGATCTAACAGATAAGTAGGGTATTAAATGTAGATTTTAGTTGAAACTATAAATAACATTCATTTGGACACGACACACCGAGAAAAATCCCATTTATCTGAATGCAAGTGTTAAGTAGCGAACACACATACTATAATTCTGATACGTATATACTTATTATAATTAGTTGGCAGTTGCTAATAGCCAGAAAAACTTACTACGCCGACGAAAACTACTCTTACGTAAATTTCTAGCACGCAACAATTACAATTACCAGTTTTAATGCAGTTAACAGACATCAAATATGACTTATGTAAGAATAATATTTCATTATTTACACTTCCCTGCACAATCCAACTCGAACTTTGCATACAATTTTGGAAACGAAATGTAGATTTAGATTTCCATAATAATCATACCAACTCTTAACTCTATAACTATATAAGAATATATAATTTTATAACAGCTATATACAGTACATTTGAAAGTTTTTATATGGGTCCAGAACAGAGTCATGTATGAGGTCGACATAGCCAGAATTAACGATACAAATCAACTAAGCTGTAAGTCCTGTGGCTTTTGTTCCTTATTGCTTCGGCCGCAGTAAGCTAAGTGCAGATATGCTCAAATAAAACGAATCAAATAATCAACCAGAAAAACATTTTCACTTAGCAATATTCGGAAATGTGTTTATTAAACTTGAAATCTGAAGTAAACTTTGGCAAAGCGATTCAAGTTTTTAGCTTGTATAATCTTATGTAGATCCAAAATCTAACATTTTCCTCGTTTCACTGCAATTATATGTTTGCCTTCACGCGCAGCACGCCTATTGGCGCATTGGAATTGGCACTTATTTAAATATGTGACGCCATCGCTGCCGCAGATTATGAACAAGTTGCGATGGTAAGGGCAAACAGCGCCAACAGGCAGACGGCGATAAGAGCGAAGAGCCGCATAATGATCAGACCTTGGCGACTGGTAAAACAAAACTGAACTAGGCTAGACAGCAAAGAGTTGCATTACAAATTATATACAAAATACCGAGTAAAACGTTAATAATCAATCCATAAATAATTAACATGCAAATTTTTAAAGAAGTTTGAGTGTTCTAATCGAGAATGCCAGACTAGCAGATATACTGAATCCGATTTCTATAAAGAAAACAAAAGACTTTAGGATTATAGAAGGCGAGTTAGGCCAGCTTAATGATCAATAAAAAATAACAATCTGGGACAATATCCTAGTGTGATGGAGTGTTAAAAGAGCGGGAGTGTACTCCCATTTGATATAATGCGTAGCTAGACTTACCTATCAAATACAACTAAGTTACATAAGCAGGATGTAAAAAAATCTCTGTCTTAGAAATCCTTTAACCTGGAAGTAGTCATATTTCGTATAAACGTGAAAGGCAATGCACAATGTCTGCACAATGGATCAAGGAAACCTAATAAGATAAAAGACAATAAAAACAATTTCGCTTTGCAATATTCGGAAAAATGTTTATTAAGCCTGAAGTGAACTTTAGCAATGCGCTTCACATTTTTAGCTTGTTTAATCTAATGTAGATCCAGAATCTAACAGCGTCCAGATTTCACTTTAGTCAAAACGCCACCACTGCGGGCAGCACGCTTAGAGGAGCAGTTCAGTTCGCAGGGATTGGGATATGTGACGCCATCACTGCCGCAGACTATCTCCAAGTTGCGGGGACAGGCACAGATTTCGGCCTGTTCCTTTGCGATGGTAAGGGCAAACAGCGCCAACAGGCAGACGGCGATGAGAGCGAAGAATCGCATAATGATTAGAACTGTGTGACTGGGTGACTGGTTTGACAATACTGAAGCTTCACACAGTTGCTGGCTTTATTTTATATTCGAATAGATAAAAGCAAACACAAAGCAACAACAACAACAACTCTACTTACTCTATGGCCGAGCATTTCGTCAATAATTACCCGACAATTCGTCAGTAACTAGCAAAGCAGTCAACCGGTCTATTAGAACGTGTCCGACTAGCAGATACTCCGAACAACATATCCTTAAAAAAAAAATATATTTAAAGATTAAGAGAGGAGAGACAGGATAGTCGCAGCGTAATTATAGAGTATATGGAGAAATCTCTTGACTTCATTGTAACGAAATGAGCATTATAAGTGATATACATATAAATTTGAATAAGTTGCCAGTTTACAAATAGCTGATCATATCTGAAGTTCAGTATTTTTTCAAGTTAACTCTGCCATGGAATGACTAACTTTGATGACCTTATCTAATCTTGCGTATGAAGCTAACAAGCTAAAACTCGCTAAGCTACTGCAATACAATTTTTAAATCAATTAACAGTCGTGTAATATTAAATATTTGTACGCTTCAGGTGTAATTAGCTACTTGATACTTTTTCACAATTCTTTGTCACAAACACAATTCTTAATATATATATATATATATATATATATATATATATATATATATATATATATATATATATATATATAATATATATATATATATATATATATATATATATATATATATATATATATATATATATATATATATATATATATATATATATATATATATATATATATATATATATATATATATATATATATATATATATATATATATATATATATATATATATATGTATGTATGTATATAGATAAATGTCTATCCGAAGTTTGGAAACATTTAAGATACAACATTTTGATTTTTGGAACAGGTTCAATAAGGAAAGAGTATCAGAAAGAATCAGAAGAACTCAACTCAGCTAGACCAAATTGCGTATGCAGAATGTGTAAAACTCGCTCTTTCTCTCTGCCTGCTCTCTCAGACATCCTTTATGTTGGAAGCAGTCACATTTCCTTGCAGTTCAGTTCGAAAATTTCTACATTAAGTACAAGCTATTCTAATCAATTATCACCCAGAATACGTGTTTGCCTGTCTGTGCTAAAACAAATGTTTATTTAGCTTGATGTCTGAAGTTAACTATGTCAATTCAATTCAGGCTTTAACTTGTATGACCTAGTTTAGATCCAACATCTAACATTTTCCGTCTTTTGCTTTTGCCCACACTTATGCGTATTGCATCGTTATCATTCTGCTTCGGTGAGAGTGGTGAGAGCGTTGGCTGACGACAATAATAGCGAAGAGCAGCCTAACGATCAAATCTTGGCAACTTGTCGCTGTTTGCCTTACGTGGCTCAAAGTGCGAGTAATCCGTAAATAATCAATCCACGATTTGCAAAATTTCTTATGGACTTGAAACTATTCTGTAGCGGCTGCCACAGCTGATGCGAGTCAAATTCGATAAGGCTTGGTATGAAATTTAACCTTTATTCAGAGCATAGCCAATCTCTGAAACACAAAAAAATATGAAATATGAAATATGAAAAATCATCTAATTATGACAACACATTATATATTGTTGATATGATAGTATTATATATAGAGTTTATATATATATATATTAATTTAAAAACTGAATAAATAGTTTCTTCTTAACAACATGCAACGCGTTAATTAAACTGCAATCATTTTGGCAAAAGTAATCAGACATATTTCAACGTAAAATAATAAAAAAACACACCAAATTTATATATATTTAGATAAGTTCAATCAATGGCATCGAAACTTGTGATTCATAATATTTTGCCAACAATAAATATGAATGCAAGTTTGACTGATTAGACAAAAATACTTTCAACTACATTGGAAAGTGGGGAAAATATGAAAGCTTTTGCCATATTTAAGTTAAGATAACTAAACAGAATCTAATCGCTTACTACGCTTGAAGTGATCCAATTGAAGATGATGAAATGAAATAATAATAAACAATTGGCATTTTAGAGTTTCGTTTCCATATGAACATTGGCTCTATTATAGGGCAATGGGAGCTCTACTGTCAGCTTAAAATTATTTATCATAATATATAAAAATTGTTATATTTATAATATTTTTGTTTTATACTGAAAATTAATTATGAATTTTCTATTAAAATATCTATAAAATTATGATATCTTCATATAGAAGAGAACAAGTATATAAAGTCGAGAGTGCCCGACGCAGAAGTATTCTGAGCCAGACACCGCATAACTGTTTCAAGCAGTGTAGCTACTTTTTTGGACACAATACATGCATAATAAACAACCGACAAAGCATCAAATGCTTTGTCTATGTTTAGAAGCAACTCACTCGTGATACAAAGAAAACAAAACACATTTTCATCTAATAAATTTGGTTTGAGTCTGGACTGACCATCCATTGTTAATAGTCTATATAAAGATTGCGTGACTATAGATTTATTTTAATTGTATAACTGTCTGATTATAATAAATGGATAATTGATTTTTCATTTAGCGTGGCTTCATGAATCTGATCTGATCTGATCTGATCTGGCCCCTGACATATGTTAAGCTTTCAAGCTGATTATAGTTCATTCTTTAGCATTTTTTTAATGCACTCAAATACATAGCCTTTATAATACAATAGCTTCCGTTGACCCTTTCGTATCCGCATAACAATGAGATTTGGCTAAAAGGGCTGAAGGCCGAAAGGGCTGCTGGCGGTTGGGTTAGCCCGCAGCCACAGGCCACACACACAACTGCATATGTTTTTATTGGGCCATATGGGCACCTGTTGAAGGGCGCTTCGTAAAATCACACATACGAAAAAGGAAGGAAAATTCATTTTCTAAACTCATTTTGCATATATTTTTTTCTGATACTTACAGTTGCCAGCACGCCGGAGACTCTGCCAACTAAGCGTGAGGAGGGAAACGTCGGTGCAGGCGCAGGTGGCAGCAACAGCAGCGTCGGTAGTAGTGGCAGCAGTGGTATTGGAGCTGCGGCAAGTGGTGGTGCTGGTGGTGCTGGTGGTGCAGGTGCAGCATCAACAACTGAGCCAAATAACGGCGAACAGAGCCCCACAATCTGTGAGCTGGGCAGCAGCGGCGGCGCCAATGCGGCAATAAATGGTCAAGTGGCAAGTAAGTTAACCTCGAGCTTTATATATATTCCGTCTCAACAGCCAAAAGTGGGGCGCAACTGGGCGTGGCCCGCAATAACTGTCCTGAGTTCAAAAATTTTCATTTTGCACGGAGGCCAAGCTGCAATCCCTGCATAATTCAAGAACAACGGCGGAGCTTAAAGCACAAAACCCTGACACTCACCTGCCCCGAAACTGAGCAACAATTTGAGTACATTTGGTGGGTGGGGGAGGCTGCCTTTGATTTTTGGCATCCTGAACTCATTAAGACCGAGCAGAGTGGACAGTAAAAGTAGCATAAAACATTTTTCCATTCACCCCGACTCCCAAAAAGAAACTTGAAAGGCGAGAGACCTTTCAGACCAGAAACTGGAGACTCGATAAGCAGGCAAAACAGTCAGAGCTCCTCCAAGTGATACCTTTAAGCACTGGAATCTCGAGTGTAACATAAATTTAAGTGCTGCATAAAAGCGAACTTTATGGAGCAGCAGCAGCAGCAGCCACTTCTTGAGCCAAGCCAAATGCCAAACGTAGCAGTTGCCGTTGCTTTGCCACTGGCGCTTGCACTGCCAAAAATAAATGGAATGCAGTTAACAGTCCAAGTGGGTGGCAACGTTGTTCGGTTGTTCCTTTCTTTCTTTTTTCCCTTTTGTTTTTATTGTTGTTGTAGTCTGTATTCGTTTGCCAAATACGCCTGAGGAGCTGGCTTTGTCTCATTCCAATGGCTGTTATTCTCAGCGCTCAACGCTGCTAGATAAATCTTTAGCTATTTACTCGCGCGCAATCGTTTCGAGTTGCCTTTGCCAGCCAAAGGCTGCCAGGAGCCATTGACTAAGTCGTTCGTTAAGCATTCACATTTACACTTCGGGCTCAACAAAATAAAGAATTGCTGCGATGCTACAATAGCTTAAAGTCATTCTATAAATTATTGATTTACTGCAGCAATATGTCTGAATGAGCTACACTTATGGCTGACTATAAGTGTAGAGTAATGTGGGGTCTATAACCTTTTTTTATTGAAAAATATATTCATATGAACTCTTCAATTATAAACTGATCTGCGAGCTGTTTGGCAAACTGAAGCCGCCTCCTTTAGGCATTATTTTGTGGCAGCCGCCACTCGACTGCCCATTTTCTTAGCTCTATTACTATCTCTCCCTCTCTTTCCCTTATTATTGAAAATATATTTTCTATTCTGACATAGTACTGTACCTTCGTTAACTCCAAATCAAAATGATCAGCATTAACATATATAGACTTACTGCATATCTCTTCTAGTTTGTCTTCTCATACAACTTAGTAAACATAAATTGACTTCTGTAACTTCAGTTTAAAAACACTTATTACTCATGTCACATTTTCATTACGTTGCTTAACCAACTGAACTTTAGTTAGTTCATGTCTAGATCAAAGTGTGTTTGATCCGAGTGTCAGACAGTTGTGGCAGCCTGTTTATGTGAAAGTCGTTGAAGATATTTCAACTATACTCATTGTCAATCGCATTGTTGCTCTGTTTATTGTAGAACACGGCTCACTTACCATTGTACGGCGCTCGAACAGTCGCAAGAGCTTCACACAGATCGACGGACAATCGCAATCAATCGCCTCGCCATCGTCGGGCAGCATTAGCTTCTTCCAGACACCGATCAGTGAGACGCTCGCTGAGCGACTTAGTGCCAAGGGCACCAACGGAAACGCATCCTTAACAGCCGCCTCCGCCGCCGCCGTCGCCGCCGATAAACGTACGGTCGATAGTCCGTCGAGAGCTCAAACGAATTTCGCTGGCAAAATGCAACCGTCGTCGCCAAATCAAACGAATTTCGTAACCGATGCAACAGTCATACCGACGCCAATCGAGCGACCCACCTTCGATTATAGAATAAGTCGCGATACCGCCGAATTTCAGAACTCCCTACTCGCCGCCCCAGTTGGCTCAATGTTCAATACACTAATGGATCAATCGTCGCGTCAATCGTTACAATCGGTCTCAAATACTTCCGCCGGCGATGTATGGGAGACGGAAAATTTGCCACCTGTCGATACGCCAGATGCTCTCAACAAAGCGGCTGTCAGGTGAGTTTATTTATAAAAGTATACGATTCAAATTCAGGGCCTCCCGACTAGACAGCTATTAATTGCTTGCATTAATCTTTGAGCTAATAAAAGTTAATTGTTCTGCATTCACAGAATACGCAGCTTGCTGCGTCGGATGGACCATGAGACCATCGCCTACGAGGATATGCAGCGGAATCTGCACTATGCGGCGCGTGTGCTCGAAGCTGTTTTCATAGACGAGTCAAGGTAGGTGCATGCATTGTTTATGTGTTGCTTTTGTTTGTGTACTTGAAGAACTCGCAGCTGTTCTGCACTATTCTTTTCTAATCCAAAATAACTCTAACGGCGAACCGGCCAAATCCAAGAATTTGCTGGTGCTTTCGGGGATCGTTTAACAACCTATATATATATATGTATATATTATAAATATATATATACATAGTTATGTAACACAATTGGTTCAGGCTTTAGCGTATTAGTATGTCTCCTCTTCATATAGTGCTGATTGAATTGAATTTCTATTCGGATTGCACACAAAAGGCAAGCTTCCAACAAAGTTTCATAAATCGGAGAACTTACATACATTTCTCATTCCAAAACAATTTTAACACAAATGTAGCTAACGACAAATTTCTTGGTTCATTTTTGTTTGCCCCCAATTTTTGTTTTTGATTTTCCTCTTTTACAACTTTCACACGTTTTTTATATATTTGTTTTTTTCTTTTTTATACATGTGTGTGTGTTTGATCAGAAGCCCCACATCAGGTAAAAGTAAATTGGGGCAGATTGCGTCTTCATCCGTTGAGAGCGAAGAGTAAGTCTTTTTAGAGCCAACTTCAAAAGTATTGGTTTGTCGTTAACTTTGTTACATTTTCTTTTTATTTTAACTCTCTCTATCTCTCGCTATATCTCTCTCTGTCTGTCTCTCTTACCTACTTAATAACCCTGCCCCAAACTGCGCGCTCATATCAAACAGCAATAATTATACTTATCCAACAGTCCAACAACTACTAAACTCATTCATCATACCACTCAATCTTTTCCTTAACTCTCTCTACCTGTCTCTCTCTCTCTCTCTCTCTCTCTCTCTCTGTTTCTCTTTTAACTTTCGTTCTGAATCATACTTTGTAGTGCTATTTTCTGTTAAACTGACTATACCTAAACTATTATTGCCTTGCTCTGCAGTTCTGCAGCAAAGTTTATCATCTTCCATTCATATTGATCTCATCTAACTCATAATATATACAGAGAACGCGTGTATTTTAGCTAGTCTAGTCCAAATTTACATAACTACTACAACTACTACTACTACTACTACTACTACTACTGCGAATCGTGTGATAATCCCCATTTGCAAAGCTAAGCACCGTATTATTGAAGAACTGTCTCACTCTCTATATATCTATATCTTTTGATTTTTCCAAACACAATATATAGTTCCAATTCTCGGTGTATTAAATTATTGATGTCTCTCTACTCTTAAGTATAGAGTTGGTTCCCCTCGTCTTCGCCAGATGAAAACTGTCTTCGTATCATCTGACTCTACTACTCCCTACTCGATACTCGCTACTCGTTACTCGCTACTCGTTACTCGTTACTCGCTCTAAACATTACTCGTTACTTTACGCTAAACGAATTCAATTTTGGGCAATTTCTATTTTTTTTTTCTTCTTTAGTTAACATTTGCAATTGGGTAGGCAACATGGCATTTTTATTATTTACCACAGAGGAGCATAGTTTCAATTAAATGCCCGCATTCCCAGTGCGCCTGTCACTCACACAGTGCACATTTATTATGGACTCCATTCAGTGTGTGTGCCTGGCGGTTGCATACGACTTAAATTATGCACAACATCCTGACACGATTGTTCGATTTGCATAGCCAAGTGTGGGTGTGCTTGAGTTGGGTTTGGGTTCGGGTTGGGATTGGGGTTGGGGTTGGGTTTGGGCTTGAGTTCGGGCTGAGCTCGTTCGACACTCGAAAGTATGCAACACTTTTTGTCGAACGTTTGTGTTTGTGTGCGCGTTACTTGGGCAACTAATTTACTCGCTTTGATTGCCTTTTAACCCCAGCAAAAGCAAAACCAAAACCAAAACAAAACAAAACAAAAATCTATTTAAAAACAAAAAACTATCAACTGATGTTCTATTTATTTTTTCTTTCTATTGCCAACCATATTTTGAAATTCACAAAATTATAAAAAAAAACAATTATTAATATGAATATGCCAAACAACGAACCGTACCATAAATTTGTTGTCTGTACCGGTTCGCTTTTACTCACTGCCAACTGCTGTGCAAAAAAACACTTGACCAACACCAACAATCGACCAATCGCAGCGAGGCTGCCAACAAAAGCTGCAACGGTAATTGTAAAAATCTCAACAACAACAACTCAAATAGCAGCTGCAGCCTACACAAGGCGTCTGAAGCTGAGGTAGCGACGGCGACAGCGACAGCGACAGCGACGGCGTCGGCGACGTCGACTGAGCAGCCAATAAATGCCGCAGACAATCAAACATCAGAGACACAGGCACCAAAAGCACTCGAAACAGTCACCGAATGCGTAACAGAAGAGCAAACGGCAACAACAGCGACAGCGACAACAACAGCGACGTCGACGACGACGACGACGACAACGGCGACGACAACAGTTCCAACTGAGTCAGCAAGTGGGGCTGGGGCTGACGCAGGTCAAAGTGTTTCCAGCAGTAGCAGTTGCAGTAATAAAGCGACCGTTCAGCGACAAAGACGCCTGCGCACACCGGTCTGGGCGAGATCAATGTCGACGAATAAAACGTACTTGCAAATGGTTTATATTGCATAAATTAGAATAATTTTATATGCATTTTCAGTTCGTTTTTATTTTTTTTCTGTACAATATTTGATGTTTCAGTTGTCTTTTGCGTTGTTACCTTACGTTAACAAACAAGAAAAAAAAAACAAAACACAGATACAAACAAATATTAAAACAAATTTTCTGTCTCTCTGTCTGTCTCTTAACTCTACTACTACTATATCCAACTTCTGTCTATATACAACATGAACAATTGTGTGCGTTTCCTTTTCTACAGCTGTATATACATATATTGTCTTGATACTGTCCCCTATTATACTATATCGCTTTAACTTTGTAAATATATATATGTATATATTTAAATGTATATGAATCCCATTTTTTGTACACCCCTTTGTTACCCCTTTTCTAAGATCTCTGTACTACCCCTGACCTACTACCCCCTTTGTGTCTTAAATAATTGCATACATATATTATACGCATATTTGTAAATGTTACTTCACATTTAAATTCATGGCATGTAATTGTCTCTACTTACATATTTTCAACTATGCTTTAATATAATATTCCTTAATTGGCTTGCGCATGCGTAAACTTTTATTCGCGCATACTTATTTGGGGAGCTATCGATAGGTGATTCAAATTTGAATTTCTCTAGGCGATTGATATGTATACATCGATGACTATCGATATTGCTTGTGTTAATTAACAGCGTAATGTTAGAGTGTGCACCATCGCTATGACGATCGTGCGGTGGCAACGCTGCGCGTGTTTCTTGCCGCCAAAAGTGAACAAAAAAACACTTGTTTTCGTTGCTTAAATTGTTTGCAAACAAAATAAATTGTTTATTGTCCAACGGCTGTGCGCCTCACGTGTGGGCGTGTGTGTTGAAAGTGCCATGAGCAGCGATAAAGTGAAAAACGAGAATGAGCCCAATGAAGACTCGGACGATTCGTGCGGCGTAAGTTGAATATGCAAATTGCAATGAAAAAACGCGAAAATTAACAGCAACAACAATTAATTTCCGCATGACACACATGCAGGATGAATCGGCGAGTTTTACCACAAACAGCACCACCTCACGTAGCAAATCGCCGGCGTCCAGCACACGCAGCAAACGTCGCGGCCGTCGCAGCCACAAATCAAAGCCCAAAAGCGGCGCTGCCTACAAATACGAGTAAGTCGGAAGTTAAAGAAAATACCAAGTAATTGGCTTTAAGTTGAAACAATTCTACTACTACTACTACTCTTCAAGCACGCATGTCAAGGAGAACCATGGCGCCAACATATTTGGCGTTGCGTTCAACACGCTGCTGGGCAAGGACGAGCCCCAGGTGTTCGCCACAGCGGGCAGCAATCGGTGCACCGTCTACGAGTGTCCGCGCAAAGGTGGCCTAACGCTGCTCCACTGCTATGCTGATCCGGACGTAAGTAGCTGCCACTGTGTCCGCCACTAGGCCTGCCATTCAATTGCCAATTCCATGCCATTTCATGCCAGCCCGATGAGGTCTTCTATACCTGCGCCTGGTCATATAACTTAAAGACGTCCGCGCCGCTGCTTGCCGCCGCCGGCTACCGCGGCGTCATCCGTGTCATTGACATTGAACAGAACGAGGCGGTGGGCAATTATATTGGCCATGGCCAGGCCATCAATGAGCTGAAATTCCATCCGCATAAGCTGCAACTGTTGCTCTCCGGCAGCAAGGATCATGCCATACGCCTCTGGAATATACAGACGCACGTTTGCATTGCCATCTTTGGCGGCGTTGAGGGACATCGCGATGAAGTGCTCTCCATTGATTTCAATATGCGCGGCGATCGCATTGTTAGCAGCGGCATGGATCATTCACTGAAACTGTGGTGCCTGAACACCCAGGAGTTTCAGCACAAAATCGAGCTGTCGCAAACGTTTAGCCAGGAGAAGTCAACGCTGCCCTTTCCCACAATCACCAAACACTTTCCGGACTTCTCGACGCGCGACATTCATCGCAACTATGTGGACTGCGTGCAGTGGTTCGGCAACTTTGTGCTCTCTAAGTCCTGCGAAAATGCCATCGTCTGCTGGAAGCCCGGCCAGCTGCATCAGAGCTTCGAACAGCTGAAGCCCAGCGATTCCTCGTGCACCATCATCGCGGAGTTCGAGTACGATGAGTGTGAGATATGGTTTGTGCGCTTCGGCTTCAATCCATGGCAAAAGGTTATCGCACTGGGCAATCAGCAGGGCAAGGTCTATGTGTGGGAAATGGATCCCAGTGATCCAGAGGGTGCCCATATGACGACCCTGCACAATGTGCGCAGCGTGGCGACCGTGCGTCAGATTGCCTTCTCCCGGGATGCCAGCGTTTTGGTCTATGTGTGCGATGATGCAACTGTCTGGCGCTGGAACCGACGACAAGCGACCGCACTTTAAGGCACCTTCCAAGCATTGCCAATCCATAGCAATCGCAAACCACAACCAAATCTCACGTGGCCAAAATCGTAGCACAACATGCATCCAACACTGTGCCTAGTTCCTAGTTCTTAGCTCTTAGCTCTTGTCTCAATTAAACTAATTGTATAATTATCTCATATGTAGAAACTAATGCAAACAATTTATAGTTCATAAAATAACTTTATAAAACTTATGCTTAAGTTTGACAATTATGTGTATGGCTGCAAGGCCAACCCATGCGAGGTCGTTGTGAATCGTACAACACACACGTGACCTATCGATTTGGCGCACACACACACACACATACACACCTGGCCATTAAGTAGTCGGCCAGATAATTGAAAACGCAGCCAACTGCATGCAACGATATCCGGAGTGGCGTACAAACAAAATGTGTTCGACGCGTTGCAAAAACCATAATTAGTGTGCAGCATCCGAAGGCTTTAAAGTGCCACATTTCAGGATCTGTCCCCAGTTGGCCATTGCTCTAATCGCCTGGCCAGCGCTGCTATTGACCGCCATTTATATGCGCTGCTGCACTGCGGCCAAGTGGGTTGAGCGAAATAAATGCGACGAAATTGAAACTGACAACAAAGACTCAACTCGACGCGGCTCGTCTCATCTCATCTCGTCCCGCTGGCAGACAGACAAACCAATCCAGGCAGACGAGCCATAACAGCTCCCAAGGGAGTTTTTAAGCAGCAAAGTCTCACAATGATCCTTACACGCTTGCAGCTAAACGAATAGTGTAGAAAGAAGGATTGCGTGGAATTATGGAAGCAGTTTTTTTATTATTATTATTATTCCCATTCTGTTCGACATAGACATTTTCTAATTTAGCATTTCGCATAGCAAATTCCGTTCAAGCTTTAAATTCATTTAAGTACATTTCTTAACAGCACTGTTAAAGTGTATGTTAGACAAAAGTTAAGTTATGTTATTGTTTAAATTCATTTAAACAAATGCGGTTACGTTAGGCCTTTACTTAACAGCGCTGCTAAAGAGTATGTTAGAAAAGAATTAAGTTATGTTATTGATTAAATTCATTTAAATGGCAGGTTTTTACTTAACAGCGCTGTTAAAGTGTATGTTATTGTTTTAGCTACTCCAGCTATAGGGTATGAAAAGCGTCTTCAAATAATTTTAAGCTCTGTTGTTTTTTTTTGTCGACTGCTGATTGAGTTTTTGAATTTGCTTTGTTTCAACATTCGTTGACTGCGCGCAACACTGGCAACATTGTTGTGGCTGCTGCTGCTTTTTGAGTGTTTGGCATTTGGAATCCTGCCAAGCAGCGGCAGCAGCCGCAGCAGACCATTTGGATGTGAGTAATTAGCCGCGTTGACAGCGCGTTTGGTGGCCCATTTGGTGGTTCGCCATTATTGGTATTGGGTTGTCAATTGAGTTTTAGCCTTGGACACGCAAACTCATTGGCCGTCTAATCCCAGACAAATTGCCATTTTTGTTTGCCTTCTTCATTGCGGGCTGTGCTGGCCGGAGGGCCGACTGGCTAGCGGGCTTATCCCTTGCCATTGATCCGTCGTGTGGCGGTGCGTCATTTCGTTTCGTTACGTTTATGGTTGATTTCATTGTTGATTGTTTATCATTGTTGTTGTCTGTTGTTTGTTGTTTGATATTATCATTTTCATGTAGATGCAACTCAGCCTCGCATTCCCTAACGTCGTCTTCCAACGATACCGTCTGTAGCAGCAGCTCCACGCATGTGCTCAAATATGCCCGACATAGCATAATCAGCCTGAACGACAGCAACAGCAGTAAACGAATTATACGCTTGCGGTTTGTCCACCCTCTCTCTCTCTCTCTCTCTCTCTCTCTTTCCCTCTCTAGCGGGGCTTGTGTTATTTTGTTGTTGCACTCGCTGAAAATACAATTACCCGCACCCCACCAACGCTCTAGAGCAGCACAACAGTCATTTCGCAATGATTTGTGTCTTTCAACTCACACTCTCTGTCTCTGTCGCACTCGCACGCGTACTCGTACTCTCTATTGCTAAGCACTTGTCAGCCAAAAATTAATCAAGCTAACGCCGCAGGACAAGTCACTTGTGGGGCGTCTCCTGTCATTTGAATTTAGTGTTTAACATGTGCGGATGACACCAAAAATTAGTTTAGCATGTCATTTGTCGGCCCACTCTTGAGCTCTGCCGCCACCAGCGTCACACAGAGCTCTAAATTCTTCGTTTAACGGCATATCTTAAGCTGAAGTGCGTAGCTGTGTATTCCGCGTAAGCTTTGAAGAGCGTAACGTAATACACAATCATTTACTTACGTAATATGAGTATATTTAAGGTATAAATTACGAGCACGGTTACCCTCAAGATATAAATGCCACAACATTTTTTACTGTATTAATGAGCTATGCTAGAACTCCTGTAAATGCTGTTCTGCAATACGCTAACTTAACTTAAATATATTTTTGAAATTCAATTTAATCTCATTTTCTAGAGTCACTTCACAATTGTGCCGTAACGTAATTGTTTTGTTTTGAAAGTCTCCAATACGCATTTAGAGTCTACACTCATTTGTAGACTTTTGACCAGCCTATCATATCCGTTATCTTTCGTCAGCTTTCAATATATCTTATTTATTTAGTGCTGCCAGCACAGTTCGCATTGAAAATATTGCTGCCACATGGCTACACTGATGTCCCAAAAAAGTGTAACACTCACATAATAGGCTTATCAGTCCATTTGCTGACGCAACAATTCGTATTGTTTAATTATGATAAAAAAAAAAAAATAATAATAATAAAAAATTCAAAATTCAAAGCAAAATAAATGGTTTGTGCTGAGGCTTCCTATTGTTGCCCGACGATATCAATTGTACAAAACTCACAAATTAAATGCCATTTGCGGCTTCATTCATGCGCCGATAAGGTGGAAATCATTTGAATGTTTGTTTTTCAGTTTTTGGGCTAACGCACTGCCAGACGCGTGTGCAAATATGTGAAAGTGCAAATAAAAACGCGCATTTCCAATAAATCATAATTAAAAAAACTCACGCAACATTTGCTGCCGTCATGCTGCAACGATCGAAGCCAAAAAAGTAATTGCCACATAGAGAAGCATAAATTCAAATTACATTTGATTTAAACCAATATTCAACACACACACACACACACATATATGCATATATATACATATGTATATACTCATTAAAAATGCCAATGAATGATTCATTGTGGCATTTCACCTGCGCATCGCCATTGCAGGCAATTAAGACGCAAAACTCGAGAGTGCAAAACGCAAACCCCCTTCAAAAATAAGCTAGTAAAAGCACGACCAACTGCATAATACTCGTTCAGAAAATATAGTCGATTTAGCAACAATATACAATATATTTACTGTGTTCATAGGAATAGTAGTGCAACTGAAAATTTTAAACAAAGTTTGTGATAAAAAAAATATTAAAAAAAAAAATTGAAGTCAAAATTTATTTATATAATGTATTCAGACGGTTTTAAGATTATAATTTTCAACACCAAATTTTGCTGTTCAACATTTCAGTCGCACTACTATTTTTATGACCACAGCAGTACATCGGATATGCCACGACTGTATTTGCCACTCCCCAAGATCTGTAGCTTTATGAACTACAATTTTTCATCTAGGAGCGGTTCCAGATATCAAGTGATACAGTTTATAGACAGCAAATCGAACATTGCCAGCAGCACCAGGTGCCAATATGCTCGCAGCAGTTCGCGAACGAGTATCAGAATTGGAATAGAATGAAATTAGGTCAAGCTGTTAAGTTGAAGGTCGCTCCACGATACATAGATGTGTCTCCTAGCAGTTATATACCAACGAAATCGTAACAGTTAGCCAGAATTTGGTGGGTTGTAGCATTTCTATGGGATATAACGGTTCGCAGTCATCAATCATCTTTCGTGTGAAACATTAGGCCGAGCAGACGGCAAGGGCAGCAGGCAGCGGGCCGCAATACGACTAAGTGACCCAAAAAGAATGTATATACAATAACAGCAAAGACAGCAAAACACGGCCATACAATGGGAAAATCAATAATAAATGATGTTAACCGACAATTTTTGCCACATAAGCAGCGGCAAAGGACGCACACCCACACACACACACACACACAAGCAAAGAGGATGTCAGTGAAATAGGCGCATTAAATTGCAAGAACCTTTCAGACTGATGTCCTAACTGCTGCTGGCCAGTTCCATTGTTCCTTTCCTTCGACAATACACAAAAACGTCGAACACAGCGAATACACACTTTAATCAGTCTGGTCATGGGCTGAGATATGCGAGGGTTGCCTAAGCAATGCTATGAATTGCCTAGTTAGTTACTAGAAAGACTTGCCTGAGGCCCAGTTCAGTAGTATCATTGATGTAGCTAAAGAAACGAAGAGAACTGGAACACCTTTAGGATAAACTCGTTTGCAAAAGTCTCCAAAATGGAGACTTGCCTTGTAGTTAGCTCCAAGCAAGTTTTCGTTTAGTAAACTACTTACCTATTGGCTAATAGCTCTATAATCCTCTACAACAACTTTACTCTGTTTGGCCAACTATCAGTTTCATATGTAGTTTGATCCGAATTTCAGTTACAACTCTCTCGCCGCTTTGTAAAACTCACAAAATCTAATGATTTCATGCACGCAACGCGCTCCTGTGATGCTGCAGGCAGCATTCTACAGTCTGTCGGCCCTTCAGAAAATACAGGAAAATCATTGACTGAAAACAATGCTGCCAATTTGGCAGCAATTTCCCGTGTTCGCTGGCGATGACAACAGAACGCGTCGACGGTGACGGCGACGGCGACAACAACAAAAGTGCTTCAGGCCGCTGCCTGGGGAGGCAGAGGAAATTGCACGCATAACTATTAAGTGGCATACTTTTGGGGGCGCCATTGTCGGTTTGCCCTCAAATGAGCCTTAAAATCAAGCTCAAACATTTTAGCGTTGGGCGCAGAAGCCACAAAATGCTGCGCTAGGCATTCGCCCGCAAATGGCTTTAAGCCGTAAAATGTTACCATCGAGATTCAATTTCTAAGAAGCTTTTGTTTTTGCCAACTTCAACAAAAAGCAACTGCCTGCTACACATAACACCGACAATTAAGATTAATTAAAACTGTTTCAATAGAAATCTATACATGAGACGACATATTGTCTTCAGCTTAATCCAATTAAATGTCGCTTAAAACTGTGTGTGTGAGCGAGACGCACATATCGTATGTACATGACAGAAGTTTTCGATTACAAGGCGCCACCTGTTGCCTACGACGAGGCGTTCTTTAATGGCCGCTCGCGTGATTTCTAACTGCGCGCTGCAAGCTTGCATGCTTGAATCATGCAAATGTGCCGATAAGTGATGCAAACAAATGCCTGGCACGCAATTCGCCGCGGCGAAATTAAATGCTACAAAACTGTAATGTAATGTAATGAAATGAAATGAAACGAAATGAAATGCAATTGCCAACATAAACAAAAGTGCTAGCGATACACACAAAGTGTGTGTGTGCGTGTGTGTGTGTGTGTGTGTGTGTGTGTGTGTGGGAGGGTCGGCAATGGCAATGGGAATAAAAGAAAAGACTTTTTATAACGCTTACGGGGGCTACCTTGGAAAGGCTGACCTCCGAGCGAAATGTTGAGTGCCGTTGCGGTTGCGGCGTCCGCCATCTTGAGATTCTGGCAGGCATGCAGTCATTAAACACAATAAGGCAAACGTCAAGGCTTAAAGAGGAAGTTACTTGCTGAAAAGCCTTTGTGCTCGTGATGTTGTCGTGTTTATCAGCCGGTCAGGATATAGCCATAGCCCTGCTATTATTGCTGTTGCTGTTGTTGTTGTTGTTGCTGTTGCCGATGCCTTTTAGCATTTTGTATAATTGTTTTGTGAGAATAAGTTGTAAAAGAAAAAAAAAATACACGACTACTTGAATGTTGCTGTTGTTGTAGTTGTCTGCGCCCTGCTAAGGTCCGTTTCTTTTATTATTACCACTTTTTTTATTTATTTTGTTGTTTGCTGACATAATTGATATGCCCCATACAGAGCCCTGTGCTCTGCTGCTCCGCTGCTGGCGTGTGGTCGAGTGTACTGAGTGTACGAGTTACTACAGTACATAGGGCAGCACGCACAGGCTCTCATTCTCCCTCTCTCTCGCTCTTGGAGTAGGTGGCTTCCTGGCTTGAGCCTGGCGCTGGGCCTGGGCCTGGGACACAGGCACAGGCACAGGCACGCAACCAGCTCCAGTTTCGCGATGTTGTGGAACTTTCGCACACCTGGCACAACATTTAGTTTAAATTTAACTCGCAACGGGCCAACTACGCGCAACGCAACAACTGCTGTCCAAAAGGATTACCAACGTGAAAGGCCAAAAAAAAAAGAAAAAAAAAAAACCTGCACAAATATTTGCACACGTGTGTTCCTTCTGTCGCCTTGTCTCCGCTCCGTTGTCATCATTAAAAGCGAATTTGGCGCTAATTGCAAACTGCTGTGAGACAACAACACTGCTTAAGCTCGCGTTCTCACTCTCTCTCACACTCTTCCGCGCGCTGCTGTACAGTGATAAATTACGGTTAATTTCGAGTGTGCCGATGCCAATGCGAGCATAGATAGAACAAAAAATAGCTGACATTGACGCAAAGTCAACGCCGCTCCATGTCGACACCAGCAACAACAACTACAACAAAAACAACAGCTAAAGGAATAGCAGCAGAAGCAGCAGCAGCAGCAGCAGCAGCAACAGCAACAGCAGCAGAGCGCACAGCGCCTCTGGCGAACAGAATCAGAAGCATTAGCTTCGTGATCGTTGCGATGAGTCGCCTGAGGCGTGAAAGCAGCCGTCAAAGCGTCATAACCGTCGAGCTAATACAGTTCATAATTCAGTATCGCGCCAAGGAGACGCAGGAAAAGAAGAAAAGGTGCGACCAACATAAAGTATAACTTTAAACAGCTAAAATACTGTTGTATACAATTGTCATACAGTTATAAACTTTAAAAAAAAAAACAGTTAATAAACAATGTTGTGTATCACCGAAGTGGAGCATGCCATGAAAACGGAATGGTATTACATAAATAAATCTAAGCTAAATGACTCCATAATTTAGTAGTTATAAAAAAAAAATTAAAACAAAAGTTACTATGCAAACGGACTGAAGTGTACTTGCGTTAGCCGTCGTAGCACTTGACACTCCTACATATAGCAATTGCACAAATACCCACAGAAATTATGGGCCACAGTAACGGTACTCGCCAGATAGAGGGAGGCAGGGCAGGCCAGGGCAGGGAGGGAGGCGGCAATGTCCAGGAAGTCGCATACCCATATATTGCGGTCGTAGTTATATAACTCTGCCAGCGTGTGGCTTAAAGGAGCCCACAAACTATGCTCAACTATTTTTCTGCAGCTGGCTGAGAGGCGAACGTGAAATTTCTAGACTTTCAGCTATTCGAAAGTTCTTGTTGGCCGAGAGGAAGTCGACTTAGAAATGAGAAATGAAAAATGAGAATTGAGTCGAAATGCCAGACATTTTTTTTTTTAACTGAATGCAATTTCTGGCTTGAATAAACGGAAACTTGATGGAAATCTAGTTATATATATATATGATATATATGCGACAGAGACTTAACACTGACCAAATCTTGAAATGGGTATATTTATTTTAAAAGAAAACAATTCTCTTTTTAGAACAGACTGGCATATTGAAAGGAACTACTCAATTCATCACATCTATTAAAATTTTAAAAATCTTTATCTATCGCCGCTTTGAGGTCTCTAAAGAAAGAGTCTTGCCAAAAGGCTAGCAGCAGATCAGTAAATGGAACAAACAAGGAAATGTTAGGATAAATAAAGATCTTTAAGTAATTTAAAGGAGCTGATAGATGTAACGATTACAACTTTTAGATGCTGTCTTCAAATACTGTTTTTATGATGTTGCAGCACCTGAAAGCCTGTAAATATATTATCCCCTGATCCCCTACTTCATAGTTACAAAATTGGGACTGAAGCAGTTTTTATCAATTCAAGTTAAGAGTTCTGCAAGCCAGTTTTGAATCTGTCTCGATATACTGAAAGCCATGCCCTAGTCTCATATAATTGAGCGTCTTGAGCTAAAAATTGATTGGAGTTATAGATTATTATGTATGCCTATTGTCCAGTTTTCACTTTGTAAATAGGTCATAATAACTAATACTAAGAAGTGAATCCATTTCTATACAAATGAAATTACGAGCTCAATGGAACACGCAGTTTCTCTTTGCCTTAACCATATACTTGAAATCTGCAAATTTGGGTTTAGATATAAACTTAACATCAGCTGAAAGCAAACTATAAATTAAATAAATATTAAATGTATTTTTGAAATATTTACTAAACTTATAAAAAATCTTTAAAATTCATTTTTTTCCCTAGATTCAATTTTATTTCAAAATTGTTTTTGACAAAAATAGTGAAAATTTAAATTGCCTAAATATATAAAAATTCTTTAAAAAATAGAATTATTTTCTTAATAAATACTCAAATATACAATTATTTTAAAATACAACTATTTATCATAAAATACAACAGAAAAGGACTGTTTTGGGTGATATGAACTCGTATATACAGCTGTGTTCATAAAAATAGTAGTGCGTCTGAAATGTTAAAAATTAATATTTTGTGATAAACACAATATTTAAAAAGAGTTTTAATAAAAGTATAAAGACTAAATTTGACTATCCAGCATTGCAGTTGCACTACTATTTTTATGAACACAGCTGTATCTCGATTAAAACTACACTACGCTACATTACACTATGCTAATGAGAGCCTAAAGTTTCTATTGATAGGTGCATTAAATAAAGCAACAATCTAAGCATTAAATTGGGGCATTGATGCTAAGGAAGCTGAAACAATAATATAATAAAAAAGATGTGACAAACAAGAAGAGATTCCGATAATCCTAATTAAATATATATATATAAAATATGCATAGTTAAATGTGCTTTCGCTTGCTTTAAAACGTTGATTGCGCATTGCAATCGAAGATAAAAACGGCGCATTGCCCAGGCAAGCACACCCTTACTTAGTTACATTAAGGGTAGTCCAGGCTTTTGCAAGCTGCACTGCGACTAATTAGCCATAATTGAATATGACGCTAATTTCGCTAAAGTCCCAAAGCAGCTCGATGGCATTTGCTTAAGTGCTTTCGCTCAGCGCTGCGCCATAACGAGCTAACCATGATATTATATTATTTTTTTCCTTAACTAATAATTGTATTTGTGTATGTGTGTGTGTGTGTGTGTGTGTGTGTGTGTGTGTGTGTGGGTGTGCGTGTGTCTGTTTAATACTTGGAAAATGAGTGGAAAATCGACAGGCCAACAGTTGCCATAGAAATGCACTGATTGGGGCAACAGGCTGCGTTAGCTCCCAAACCCCACAAGTTGACCAATTAGTTTCATATTTCAAAATTGTTATCAATGCCAATTACTAGCATAACATAATGCTCCAGGGCATCCAAGGCTTTATGTTCTGGTCGTAGCTAAGCTTTAAGTTCAACTTGAAGTTGAAGTTGAAGTCGAAGTCGAAGTCTTTTGCAGGAGGCGTCGTCGTCTTTGGTTCGTCTTGTTGCACGTTGCACGTTTGTTGTTGCACTGCTCAAACGCTACAACTTGGCATGCAATTAGCAAAAATTCTTTAAGTCAACACCCACATACACACACATACACATACACACACACACATACACATACACATACAAGCATGCACTATGCCCGCTCAATTACGTTCGTTGCCTTCTAGCAAATTTTTTATTTATTTCTTATGCATCCCGTTCGATAATGTTTCCTAACCAAAATCGACTTTTTGTTCCACTGAATGCATTATCTTACACAAAAAAAAATATATAGAAATATATAGAAATTGGTTTTCCAAGCACCAAACTCCAACAACTTTTCTCCCACCTCCTAACACAATATTTATTTTATTAAAAAAAAATATTTTGTGTGGTTTTTTCTGTTGTCTTTAACATTTTTATTTTGTTTAACAGCAAAAATATGCAAAAAAAAAAAAACAATAACAAAATTGCGCTATTTGAAATTTGTTGATAATTTTTTTTATTTTTTTCCTTTAAGCGTTTTTGGTAATTTTCTTAACTTAGCCAAAAAAAAAAAACAAAAGAAGTAAAATTTAAAAGTTTTTCGAAAATCTTATATGAAACTCAACTAATAAATGGTTTTTCTTCACACCCCGAAACCCAAATTCCTTTAGGCGCCTGGCCGACGAAGACGATGAGCTGTCCGAGGTGCAGCCGGATGCGGTGCCGCCGGAGGTGCGCGAGTGGTTGGCCTCCACCTTTACGCGCCAAATGGCAACGTCCCGTATCAGAAGCGATGAGAAGCCCCGATTCCGTTCGGTCGCCCATGCCATACGAGCGGGCATCTTTGTGGATCGCATTTACAGGCGTGTGTCCAGCTCGACACTGATGCAATTTCCACCCGATGTAGTCAAACTTCTCAAGGTGAGTGAATGAGTGGGGACTATTAAATGAATGAGTGAAATGAGTGAAGCTGTATTGAACAAGCGTATATATCTATGATACCTCCTCGGGTCTAACATGTCTTGTTAGAAGCGTAGACTGGCTGCAATAGCAAATCTTCTCAATGTTCAGGGTATTTACTAGCCGTGCACACCCGACTAATGGACTCTTACCTGTTTTAAACTCCTTTACGAAAATAGAAGAGTATATAGTTCGTGTATAATAGCCACATGTTATGCATACAGCTGTGGTCATACAAATAGTAGTGCACTACTATTTTTATGAACACATCTGTCTAGGCTTGATAAGAAAAACTTATTGTCTATGGTATACATAAAGTATTTTCTATTTAAATATAAGATCTATATATATATATACAAATTTATTACATTTTTGTTACACTTTTCCATATACAGAATCTAGACGACTGGACGTTCGACGTGTTTGCTTTGACCGAGGCAGCCAGTGGCCAGGTGATTAAGTATGTGGCCTACGATCTGCTGAATCGATATGGCGCAATGCACAAGTTTAAGATATCGCCGGGCGTGCTGGAGACATTTTTGAATCGCGTTGAGGAGGGCTATTGCCGCTTCCGGAATCCATATCACAACAATTTGCATGCCGTGGACGTGATGCACACGATGCACTATTGCTTGTGCAACACGGGCCTGATGAACTGGCTGACGGACTTGGAGATATTTGCCTCGTTGCTGGCGGCGCTGCTGCACGACTTTGAGCACACGGGCACCACTAACAATTTCCACGTGATGTCCGGTTCGGAGACGGCGCTGCTATATAACGATCGAGCCGTGCTGGAGAATCATCATGTGAGCGCCAGCTTTCGGCTGATGAAGGACGACGATGCCAATATATTGTCGCATTTGTCGCGTGAAGAGTACAAGGAGCTGCGCACTCTCATCATCGATATGGTGCTGGCCACCGACATGACGTTCCACTTTCAACAGCTGAAGATTATGCGCAGTCTGCTGACATTGCAGGAGCCGACCATTGACAAGTCGAAGGCGTTGTCCTTGGTGCTGCACTGCTGTGATATCTCCCATCCGGCGAAACACTGGGATGTGCATCATCGCTGGACCATGCTGCTGCTGGAGGAATTCTTTCGACAGGGCGATCTCGAGAAGGAACTCGGACTGCCGTTCAGTCCGCTCTGCGATCGGAAGAGTACGCTCGTGGCCGAATCTCAAATCGGCTTTATCGATTTCATTGTGGACCCCAGCATGACCATAATGTCCGACATGCTTGAGCACATATTGACGCCACTTGCGCCGGCCATCAAAGTGAAGCCGGCGCCATTGCCCGAGGAGAACAGTGATATTGATGTGGACGATACGAAAAAGGGCACCTGCTCGATGACGCGCAAGAGCCTAACTACCGGCAACAAGTTTTGCATTAACAAACCCTGGCTGACTTGTCTATCCGAGAACAAAAAGATCTGGAAGGAGCAGGCTATCAAAGGTAGGCGCCATCAGCTTGAACGCATTAATTCGAATTGCGTCTTAGCCCTAATCAAATTCAATTTCAATTTCAATTGTCCCTTGCCCTTTGATCCTTTTTTGCCCATGAATTGAATTACATAATAAACCAAAATCCTCTTACGCAGAGCTCGTAGAACGTCGAACCAAAAGTCAATTATAAAACCAAGGCAAGTCCGAATAAATTCAGAGAATACTCGAATGCCACACAAGTGGAATTCAGCTGAAATATGAACTAAATTTACCAAGACGAAACTAAAATATTTATGCCGCTGCGAATTTAACTGAGGAAAAGCATCTTTTCACATGCAAATACCACAGATATCAAATTATCTTAAAATATATATAAATATATGTGTGTTTATATATATATATATATATATATATATATATATATATATATATATATATATATATATATATATATATATATATAGTATTGTCAATTCAATAATAATGTATCCCAATGCTGTCTAATCACATTTTAGAATATTTGCAAATAAAATTATATTTTAACTAAATTTTATTTATATGCAAAAAAGAAACAATTTGAAAATTGTTTTATATAGATTTTTATCATTTAGATTTTTTCTTTTTCTGAATTTTGTAACAAACAAAAATTAATATAAATTAAATTTAAATTTTATTAGAATTTGTTTTCTTTTCATTATTTATATAAATAATAATTTTAAAAATTTACTAAAATTATTTTTTTTATTATTTATATACATGCAATATATTGAAAAAAAAAGTAGTTTGTATACATGTTCATGCAGTTTAAGGAGTATATAAGGCCACAGCAATGTCTGTCTGTCTGTTCGTATCCCAGCTCTTGCAATCTAGTTACTATTATTCTGATCAATATTGAAGCTAGAACTTCAAATATGGAATGCATACTCCCGCACATCATTAGGGGGCGTGGCAATTTTAAAATTTTACAACTAAAACTCGAAAATTTCGACACGTAAGTTACTGTTGATTTCAATCAATAACTAAAAACTAAACCCTAATTCGCAGCGAATATTAAAAAAAAATGAAAAATAAATAAATGAAAAATTAAAAAAAAAAATAAATGAAGCTCTGCCAATCAAGAAATCAGAAAGAATTGAAAACAAATTGAAGTTTAAAACTCTATGAGAAGCACAATGAGTTGCTAACAAGATAGAAGTTTTTCGTTTGAAAATTCCGAACTTCTTTGGCTCTATTGAAAATATCTAATAAATCTGCTATATTATGGAAATTGAAGATATCAAAAGCAAATTGCTTCCCTCTGCAAGTATATGTTATCCTTTGACTGCCGATAATTTCGCAAAATTCGAAAAGTTCGACGTGTCTTATGGCTGAACTAATGCTTTAATGTTTGCCCTTTACAGATGCCGAGGCGCGTGCGCTGGCCGCCGCTGCCGAAGCTGCAGCCGAAGCCGACGCCGACGCCGAGCCGAAGCCTCTTGGCGAAGCCGAAACCGCAGAGCCGAAGGATGCAGCTGCAGCCGAGAGTGCAGCTGCCAACTGAATACAAGATATATCCTTGACAAGCTGCGCAAGCGCTAAATAAGTAAACCCTAAGCGATACGCAATAGTGTTAATGCAGATAAATACACATACAAACATAAATACATACATAGTTTTACTTACAGTCTCTGCACAGATGATAACGCCTAATAACTCGAACAATTGTATAAACAAAAAGATAAGAATACGTTGCTACAAACAATTATGGTTAAAGAAAACACACAAGAATAATAATTATACATTGGCTAGTATATGTGTGCAGCTTCTTACGCGCAATATTTTCATGTTAGTAGATCAATCAAAGCAAAAATAAGAATATTTATGAATGTACTATATAATATACATATATGCTAATACATACATACATATAACTATATATATATTATATAATTTGTTGCAAATAGTTTGTTAAAAAAAAAAAAACAAAGAAAAGAAAAACAAAACAAAAGAGCGAAAGCAAATATATTAGAGCAAAGCACAATTCGAAAGTGTTTTTACGATTTGGTTATATAGAACAGAGAATATTTTGTAAATAGTTGACATTTGTAGAAAGTTTGTCAACAACAAAAAGAAGATGAATAAGAAGCAGAAGCGGAAGCGGAAGCAGAACAACAACAATTAATAAGCATTTACTTAGCTTAGTTCATAGTTTGAAATATATATTTACTTTAACTACTTTAGAGCCTAACTCTGAACTTATCCAATACATATTATACTATATATATATATATATATATATATATATATATATATAATTTCTTAAGTTTTCAACAGAATTTCGGAATTTATTATATGTTTATGTTTTTTTTTTTTATTTCACAACATTTCTGTATGTATGCAAAATATTTTTTATTAAATTTTCAATTTTCTATAAAAAAAAAATATTTATTTTTTTCCTAGCCCACACGAAAAACTAAAAACTTTGCTCAAACTCTTTTTTTTTGGAAGAATGTTAAGTAGTTGTTAAGTGACTATTACAGAATGAAGAAGAAGAAGAAGAAAACTGATATGGCAAAAATACCTGAAATATGAATTAGCTATACTAACTTGTGTTAATATCTAAAAGACCTCTAACAGACTATCTAAAACTTCTTTAACTTGAATTTCCCTCGACATATGCACATGGCTACCTATTCGATACATACAATAACTATAGCGTATGTACGTACATACTTACATACATATATATACATATATATATATTTGAATGTTAAGAATAAATATATATATACATATATACTATCTAAAACATACTCGTAATGGCACGTCTACAGTACGGAAAGTGCATATATTTATTTTTATACGTGAACAAGGCTTATGTTTACAAACAACAAAAAAAAAACAAAGATAAAAAAAAATCAAAAAAAAAAAAAAAAAAAAACAAAACAAAAAACATAGATAACATAAATAACTACCAGAGTTTATATGTTAGATGATTCTTTTCTGTTTGATTTCTTGATTGTGTGTGTTTTTTCTCGTACTCGAAGAAGAAACCAAACTAAAATGTTTTAAACGTTTTTCAAAATGTCTGATAGCGGGACCATTCTTTTAAGATTTACCATTGCCCTTTTAGCAGAGCGACAGACGACACTAGACGGCGAGCGTTAGGGGTAGTCCCTACCACCACAACTACTACTACTACTACTACTACTACTACTACCACCACCACTGCGACCAATCGATAAACCGCAAAACATAATATCGATGCGGATTGCAGATTGCAGATTGTGCGCGCGTTGAAATGGGGCGGGCTTAAAGGACAGTGGTAAATGTGCTTAGCAGTAAGGTACCAAATTATCAGCTGAAATTGGGATCATAGCTTTATTAAGGTAGTAAATACTTGTAATTGACTACTGTAGTTGGTAAAAACAATGCAAGTGGGCCAAAAGCCCGTTTGCCGTATGAGCCATCTAAAACCATGCAGTTAGTTACTTACACACACATACACACACATACACACACACATACATACATATATGTGTAATCTTATAGCTACAGTAAATACTAATACATATATATTTAGCATATATACCATATATAACAAACATAAATACGAAGACATATTATGTATATATTTAATGACAACTTAAAGGATATGTGTATCGAAACAAATTGAACGCTCAAAGCGATTAGGTCAGTATATAGTCGGCTATATATGCATGTAGTCAGTTTCTATCTGTATATCTATGTAGAACTCTGTACAAAATTAATAGAAAGAGGAAGAGGAGGAAAGAAAAAAAAACTAAAGGTGAACGCTGTCTATATTAATGCATAAGCTAAAGGGCACAGGCCAATTAGATGTCTGTGCAGCTCCAGTTCAGTTCCAGTTGTTTGGCTAAAACAAAAGCCTAATGAAATATTGTTATTGAAATCTGTTAGCAAACTAACAAACAAACATAGCGTACAAATCACTAACCATTCATACATATGCATATACATACATATACATATATGTAGAGCGAACATCTAGAATAAACAGCAAGACTTACGCGCACACACACATACGCACATAAATTCAATTTTACCCACATATATAGAAGCGCGTATAGGTGTGCGTGCATGCTCATTCCAAAAATAATCATGTACAAATGAACAGTTTTGTATGAGCGTAGCAAACACTAATACATACATACATATGCCATGCCTCTTCCACTTGTGCATGCGCATCTACATGAAAGCTTACGTCTGCGAGAGAGCGCGCTGAGAGTAAGCAAAAAATAAAACTAAAAACAAAATGGTGACCGCATCGAACCTCTCACTCGATCACAGTACGTCTTACGGCTGTAGTTTAACAGAGAGAGAGAGAGGGAGAGAGTAAGAAACTCGAGCAAATACGAAGTTTGAGTAGAATCTGCATAATTTTTGATGAATTAAACAACTTTTGCTCTAGATATTGCATCTATATGTTATATGGGTTAGTGGTACAATACATTCAAGCGTATGTCTTACAAGTTACTTAGCGAATTGTAGTTTTGTAGCGAAACAAAAATAAATAAATAAATATTTAATATGCATAAATATACACATACATACATATAACTAAAATAATAATAAACAATAGCAATAACAATACGATACAATTTATAACATAAAAAAAAAAAAACAAAAATATATGTTATGCACTCATTTCAAAAATTTCCAAATTTATTTAAAAGTTTTAGATGCTTTAAAAAAAATAAATAAAGATCATACTTGATTTTTTCTCTTTAGAAATGTGCAAATTGGAAAATTAATAATAAATTATGTATAAATATATGAGTTCAAAGCAATCATTACATTTAAAGTATAAACTATTATAATGCATAAAATACATACATATGTTATACTTAATCAAACCAAAGAAAATGAAAAAGAAAAAGAAAAATAAGAAGGAAACTTAAGTAACAAAATATAGGTTTTTGTGTAAATAAATGTGCACAGGTTAAAAAATAACTTTTTAACCGCCACAACACTTAATATACTCCTATAGCAAACATACTGCACGCTAAACTGTAAATAATTTAGTTTCATTAACTATAAAAGTCTTACGCAAAAATTTCTTGAAATTTTTTCTTTTTTTTTAATTTATTTCCGTTAAACTCGAAATGTTTATTACACATATTTGTCAGCTAATTTCAAGTATTTAGAATGGCTGAGCTGTGTGCTTATTACGAAATACCTTCAAGAAATTATAATAACACCATATGACTTTTAATATACTAATAAAAATATTATTAAACCTATGAAATGAGTGTTATTTTTCAATTCAAATTCAATGGCCGTTTAAAGTGCCAAAAATATCGATAGCTTAGCGGCAATGCGATAAGTTCTCGTTAACATTGCGCTACCATTTGAGTATAACATGGTCAGCTGATTGCTTGTGAACGTAATATGTGAACGATATTGTGTACACGTTGCGTGCTTACTGTCAGTTTATTGTAAGTAGCTGCACAACAAAAAACCAATTTTTTCGCTAAAAAAATGTCGTTATAAATATTGAGATGTGTTGCATTGAGTGCATACTGTTGAACAATGTTGCGGCGTTAAGAATTTAATAAAAAATCTAATTTGTGAACAATACTAGTTCAACAACTCCACTGTGTATGTGAATATATGTGTATGTGCCGTGTGTGTATGACTGTGTGTGTGTGTGTGAGTAAAGTTTTTGCCTATGGCGTTGCCATCCAAACAGCGGCAAATTGGTGAATGTATTTGTTGTTGTTGTTGTTGCTGTTGCTGTTGCTGCTGTTTATTTGTTATTTGTGACAAAAAGGCCATGATTAATGTTTAATAGGCAACACGTTTCACTAATCTAAAACTGAGCTATCACTGCAAACCGCCTGACCATAAAACGAGCCCCGCCCCATTGAAATATTTCTCAAGTTTTTTTTTTGCTAAATTTTCCTTTTACCAAATTAAGCAACAGCGCGGCTCGGCCAGCTTGGCACACCTTAGCGGCGCCATCCACTCACCTGCCTGACTGTCGTGCCTGGGCTTAATTAATTTTCATCTTTTTTTTTTGCACTAATAATCTAAGCGCCAGCGCTTGGTAAATAAACGAAATCTTATCGCGGGGCAATCGGGCGGCGTCTCGTTATCACTTATCTCAAATAGAGTCAACCTTATCGAGAGTTGCAAATAATTTACATTTACAGACGTTTAAGATCTACTATAACTGTTTTGGCAATTGGCTTCACTCTTCACCACTTGATATAGTAACAACTGTTTTAATGTATTTGCAGATAATATCGACTTAATTGGCGCTTGATTACAGGCAGCAGCAGCAGCCGCAGCAGTTGCAGCAGTTATTGTTGAACGATACGCCAGCGCCATGCTCATAAGAAACGCACCAAGTATTCAACCCAAACGAGCAAGTGCCAAAAATCGCAAACCAAGAGCGTGAGCACCCAGTTCTGCACCCAAATTGAGTGTAGCGAGTCGCTGTCCAAGCAACAAGCGAAGCGACCATAAGCGAAAGAGACAGAGAGTGATCGAGAGAGAGGAGTGGAGAGTGGAGAGTGGAAGCCGGAAACTAGTCAGACGCTAGGCAGTTGCATTTATTATTATTGACGGCATTTGTGGTGGGTGCATCATCATCATCATCATCATCATGGGCAACAAGAACTCGTGCTGTGCCTACTCGAGTCCACAGTCGGATCGCAAATCGAAGGATATACCGCCCGTGTTTGAGGAGCGACATCAGCTGCCGCACACATCCCAGCATCAGCTGGATGGCCATCATGGCACTGGTGGCGTTGCAATGTCCGTGCATCATCAGCATCATCATCAGCAGCAACAACATCATCATCATCATCAGCAGCAGCAGCATGGCAACAGCAATACGGATAACTTTGAGAATCAACAGAATCTGCAGCACATCTCGGAGCGTGAAGCGCTCGAGGGTGATGAGGATCCCTCAGTGGATCCAACGGCCGCTACTATGTTTCTGGAGCGCTCCAAAGTGGAAAATGGCGGCATGTCGCGTAAGCGTTCACAGCATCAAATTGCACAACAGAACAGCAGCATTGGAGGCGGCGGCGGTGGTGGCGGCGGCGGCGGCGGCGGCTCCAACACACCTGGCGCCAATAGTTCAGGTGGCGGCATCACTGGCGGCGGCGGTCTCAAAAAGAGCTCCTCGTGTTCCACAATATATTTGGATGATAGCACCGTGTCACAGCCAAATCTGAAGAACACCGTCAAATGTGTTTCGCTGGCCATTTACTATCACATCAAGAATCGGCAATCGGATCGACGTTTGGACATCTTCGATGAGAAACTGCATCCCCTAACGCATGATCATGTGCCCGATAACTATGATACGCTTAATCCGGAGCATCGACAGATCTACAAGTTTGTGCGCACCCTCTTCAATGCCGCCCAGCTGACGGCCGAGTGTGCGATCATCACCCTAGTCTATCTGGAACGGCTGCTCACCTATGCGGAACTAGATGTGGGCCCATGCAACTGGAAGCGCATGGTATTGGGTATGTTGGCCAACAAGCTCAATCTATTTTGAATTGTTTAATTAACTTTAAAGGAAAAACATAATTTTGATTGAGTTTGGTTTGGTTTTGCAGGTGCCATACTGCTGGCGTCTAAGGTGTGGGATGACCAGGCAGTTTGGAATGTCGACTACTGCCAGATACTCAAGGATATTACGGTCGAGGATATGAATGAGCTGGAGCGTCAGTTTCTCGAGCTATTGCAGTTCAACATAAATGTGCCCTCTTCCGTTTATGCCAAATATTATTTTGATTTGCGCACGCTAGCCGAAGCGAATGAGCTCAATTTTCCCACTGAGCCGCTGTCGAAGGAGCGCGCCCAAAAGCTGGAGGCCATGTCACGTGTCATGCAGGACAAGGTGACAGCCGAGGCGCTCAAGAATGGCATCAAGAAATGGTCCTCCATGGACAATGTCAGTCAGGGCGGACCGCGACGCAGCGTGGCCATATTATCGTGATTTATATTAGCTTATTAAAAACTAAACAAACGAAAAACTGTATTCTATTCTGTGTAGAAGCCGTAGCAGCGGTAACGACTTGTCCTTCCCACACAAAAACAAAAACGAAAAATGAAACTAAGAAATTGTAAACTGAAAAAGTCGCGCCTGTAAGTGTAAACGTTCACAATTTTGTTTAACAAACTTCAATTTATATGACTTAAAATCCATTTGCTATTTAATTTAATTAAGTGTAATATCGTTAACTAACTTTGCAAGAAAGTTACACCAAAATCTAACGAAGGCACACATACAACATAAAAACAAAAGTATATTATAAAAACTAATGAAAGTCTTTTACACACACACACTCACACACACACACACACGCCCACACCACGTCTCGAATTAAGGACCACTTTTTATATATATACACAAAATGGTATAAAATACTACCGATTGCAGTCAAGGATTTGGATGTCTTTTAAAATATGCCTAACAACTACAAGAGCGCGTAACCAATTGCCAAAAACAAAAATACTTAACAAAAAATAAAACACAAAAAAATTTAAAAAAAAAAAAAATAAAAATATTAAATTGCACTGTATAAAAAGCTTAAATATTGAACAATATAATTTATTTTTTGTAATTTGGTATTTAGAGCCAACAAATCGACTTATCTCAATGGATTCCAAAATATGTATCTAAAACAAATTTTAAAAGCAACTGCGCCCCTTAAAAAAAACAAAAACAAACTTTTTCTGTAAATTTGTAACGAATTTAATATTATTTGTTTATTTTTTACTTAATTTCCTTAAAGTTTCGAATTAGTTTATATATATTTTTATATATATACTTGGTCGAGGCGCTGCACAACTATATGGGGCGTGGCATGCATCAAAATAGTTTTGTTTTCTTTAATAGTAACATTTAGAAACAGAGCGCAATATTTAACCCAAGATTTGTGAGTACATTAATATTTAGTCTTATAAGAATACGAATTATATGCAAGAAATGTATTTTATTTTGTAATTTATTTTACGATAAAGCGAAATAAAAACAAATCACAAATTCAATTTTCTAATAGTAAATGCTAAACATTGAAAAAGTGTGCTAAAATTTTAATAAATTATTTATTTTTTAATTTTTCTGATCAAAATAACAATAGAAATCAATAAATAAAATTCAGAATTTAAAAATAAATTTCATCTAAACAAATCAAATTAACAATTTATTACACACTCGTCAAAGTTAATTTAAAAATAATACATTTGCTTTGTTTCTTTTGCTTACTTAACGAAACAAAACAAAAAAAAAAAAGCAAACATAAACATGATAAAAAATAAATAACTGGAACGTTTTCTAACATTATGTTTAAGCGATACTCTAAATATATCGATATATAGTTTTATCGTCTGGCTAATTACTGCACACTTATAAATGAACAATATTGGTAAATATCTACACTATTTTTAATATTACTTACACTTACAATACTTTTGCCCCACAACGTGATCGTAGAAATAATAATTCAAAATAATAAGAAGGCTCGTGCTACGTGAATATCGATATTAATAGCATGCGAGCACTATCGAAATACAACTAATAACCAAGTATCGATATGCCGCTACTACACAATCATCCCTAATTCTGCTCTCCTTGCTCTTCATATTTTGTGCACAAAAAATGCACATATTTAAAAGGTAAAAAAATATGTGTAAAAGTAGTGCGAAATGTTCACAAAAACAATATAAGCAATGTGCGTGCGGTATGAAATTTTGACGTTGTCGGTATTTGTCCCAGAGCCGCCATTAAAATAAGAATTGTAAGCGTCGCGGTCCGGGACGCCTGCTGCTGCAACATACACAAGCATGAAAAAGAGGAGTGGTGGCAAGTCAAAAGAACTTGGATTTCTGGTCTGACCGCTGTAAGTAAAATGTGCATGTGCATGTGCATGTGGATGCGTGTTACTGTGTATGTGTGTGTGTGCATGGGTTTTAAAATAAACTGGAAAATCAAATGTGTCATTTGTATGAAAAATTAGCAAATTGTTCAATTTTGTTGCTGCCATATTTCAACATACAATTTTTACCGCCTTTTTATACTAAAGCACAAAAGCAGCGCACAGGCAGTCAACGCCAGTCAATAAGAACAACGCAATCGCACACCAACGCACATACAACACACACACAGATATGCCACAATGTTTCTGTACCTCTCTTTCTCTCTCTCTCTTTCGCTGCTTCTCCCACGAGAAACAGGAACACCGAACACGAAACAAGAGCTCTTCACGAATACACTAGGTAGGGCAGTTCGAAACTATTATGAATTTGTATCAATATGAGTCAAAGCATTTGATGTTGTCTTAACATTTTCAATATATTTTTATTATATTATTATTTAATAGATTTTGTTTTTAGTTTTTAAATATTTTCAAATAATTAAATGTTCAGAAAAATAATTTATTTATTCTATTCAACTTGAAAAAATCAGGTTTAGTTTGTTATTCGTTATTTTATATTATATTTGATGTGAAATTTCAGGTTGACACTTATTTATTTACTTATCGCTTCAGACCTGTTGGTATAATTATTAATCAAATATAATTGTAGAGCATTGAAAAGTTTCGTTCTCTGCAACGTGGTTTGCCAAGTGCTTGTGCTCACTGTGTATTCGTGCAGGGCACGAAACGAACGCGCCTCACGAAGAACTTTACATCGCGCTTCTGCTTCTGCTGCCTCCGCGTCTCATTCAATTTTCAGTTTGCTTTGCTCTGTACACCGTACACCACCGCCTCTCACCCGCGCGGCGTTTTGATTTTTCTACTACTGTTGCTGCTGTGCTGCCAAAGTTTTTTCCACACATACACACACACACACACGCAACGCCACCAATACAATCAAGTAATTTTTCATACATACATACATATAATGGCGTCATAAGAACATATTTTAGCGAATGTTAATGCAAATAATGCAAACAAGCAATTGGCGGGGGGACGGGAGACTTTGTAGTTACAAGTGCTCCTGGAAGTGAGTGGAAAATAATCTGATTGGAAAAATAGTGTATATTTGTGAAATTCTAATACAATATTATCAAATGACTGCGGTCGACATCAGTGTGTGTGAGTGCGAGAGTGTGAGCGACATATGCACGTATATATATATATATATGTATATATATATATATGTGTGTGTGTGTGTATGCATTTGAATGAGATACGTGAGCTGCTGTGTGCTTATGTATTGTATCTGTGAGACCGTGTTTGTTTATGTGTGTGTGTACGTAACAAATATACATATATATTTATACGTACACACACACAGCGAGTTCCCATTAACGTCATCATCGTGTCATTTTCTTGTTTGCAAGGCGGCACAGGGTTGCATTTTCGAAAAATGAATTTTTCGTATTAATAAATGCAAAATGCAAGTGAACTTTGATTGTATGCGTGTGTGCATACATACTATATGACATTTGAATATCTTTGTCAGGAATTACAATTTTATTATTAGATTTTGGGTTACCATATGTTACATTTAATTTAGGTTCTCGATCATCGGTCCAGTATATGTATACTTTAACAGTTTTTTTCTCTTCCTTTTTTTATATTTTATTAAACAATTATGAAATGCACACTAATTGGCTGTAATGAAAATACATATGTATCGCTCTCTCGCTTCCCTCTCTCTCTATCTCTCTCCTCCTCAGCAAAAATTGAGCGACAACCAAACAAAATTAAAAATAAAAAGCCGAGAGACGACGGCAACGGCAGAAATAATTATAACTATGTATAACTCGAGTTCGGCATAGAATGTGGGCAAAACGCAAAACTTGTATGCGCCGCCTGTACTGTTCGCTCGCTCTTCGCTTCGGTTCGCTCGTTGCGCGCCCGCCTTAGCTTTCATTTTTTTTTTTTCTTTCTCGTTTTGCTTGTGCCAGCCTTTTTCGCTTTATTTTGTACTTACGCTTTGCGATTCAATTCGTTTTTATTGGTTTTCCGCTTTAGGCGGTTGGAATTGAACGTAGCGTCGTCGTGCAAATCGTCCGAGGGGTTGTGTATGGGGGAAACGAAGGGAGGAGGGAACGCTGTGTCGTTCAATGAATAATGAGAGGCAATGTAAGTGCGAGAGAGTGAGAGCCAGAGGCAGCAACAGCGCTCGGCAGAGCGAGAGCGGCAACGAACGTTGTGTGTGAGCGGACAACGAAACAACAAATAAAGCAAAGCATAAAAGTGCACAAAGCAAGGAAGAAGAGACAAGGGCCAGGTCATACAGCACAGAGACGACCGCAGGCCGAGTGAGAGAGTGAGAGAGAGGCAAAAAGAGAAGAAAATACAACTTCTTTTCAGTTTTTTTATTTTTTGTTGGCATAACAGCCAAAAGCGAAGTGAAGCAGAGAGCTTCAGCATTTAGAAGACGGACAATGCACGCACATACCGCAATAGATATAGCACATACACACATGCACACACACACATACATACATAGAAACTTACGAACATTCATACGTATTAAGTACAAAATTAATTTGATTTATAAGAACGATATGAGTGAGGTGGATATACATTGATTTGATTGCATATATGTATGCAGATAGAAACATATGTTAATGATATTTCTTCTTTAATATGTATTTACACAAGCTCTAATTTCAATCATGTTAGCCCTGCCAATTGTCTGTCACCCCCTGCCCATGCCCCTGCCGTTAATTGTGACGCAGCTTTCGTCTGTATGCCTGCAAAAGCACACACACGAACTGTCGTATATGTGTGTACACAACTGTCGTACGAGTGTGTTTGTGTGTGCTTTTGCATATTGAGTGCAAATAATTTTCACTTGATTTGCTTTTGCTTGTGCTTGCTGCTTGCTGCGTGCTGCCTTCCCTGGTTTTTGGTTTTCGTTGTGCGCTAGCGGCAAACGTTAATAGTGGAAAGGGGAGTGGGTGGGGTGGGGTGGGGTGGCAACTGTACCGCGCGCGCGGTCCGTTTGATTATTTCGCGTAAACATAAACACACCAAACAAACTGTTGCTCACCGTCTCTTTTTACAGGTGGCCCGAACGTAACGAAATACTGATTGGAAACTGCATTAAACGAGGCAGCCGCCGGTTAACTGTCAAATTCGTAGAATATGTAAGTTCTCTGCTCCTGGTGAGACTGACAGACAGACAGACAGAAGGGCGGCACTGCGAGTTATTTCATAAGGTGAGTCAAATAATGAGCGCAAAGTTAAGTGTATTAACTATACTATAATGTATTAACTATACTAATTGCATTCTAAAAAAATATATGTAATAGGTTTTTATTTTTAGATAGTGCAATTAAATAAAATTAATTAAAAAAAATTAAAAATAAAATTTCAATTTCTTTGAATATTTAAACTATTTTTTATTTAATTTTATTTTGTATATAATTTAATTTGTTATTTAATTTTATTTTTTATTTAATTTATTTTTTTTATTTTATATGTAATTATTTTTTAATTTATTTTTTAATTAATTAAATTTTACTTTTTATTTAATTTTATTTCTTATTTAATTTTATTTTTTATTTAATTTTATTTTTTTTAAATTTTATTTTTTATTTATTATTTACTTTAATTTATTTATTTATTTTGAGTAGTCTTAAGTATTTAAAATTATTTCATTTATGTATCATTCCCTTTTTTTAATCTATTTCTGATCTATTTTTATTATTACTATTTGCTTTTCTCATACTTTGTAGAGCTTTATTAGAAATTTTTGTTTTGTGGCCGCACCGCCCTTTTTCCCAGGGCCAGGGCCAGGCCAGGCAGCAAAACTGGAGTTACACATAGTAATATATGTACATATGTATGTGTTTATGTAATACATGCATACATATGTATGTGTATGTGTTTATGTATATTCCTACCTCACCATATAAAAAGTGGCGCCCTTTTTGTGTTACATGAACTCGTCCACAGCCCGCTCGTTCTCTTGCAATATTTGTATTGTGTTTGTGTGTCGTCTGCTCGTCTGCTTAGCTGAATTATTTGCTGGGCCAGTAAAAACAATCAAATGGAAAGACGCAAACAGCAAAACAGAGAGAGAGAGTGTGTGGTGTGTGTGTGTGTGTGTGTGTGTGTGAAAGAGAGAGAGAGAGAGTGCGAGCATATAGCTTCGGGAGAGAGGGGAGTTTTGCTGCTTAAGCGCTTACTACAGCTCAGAGGACCTATGCAAACAATGCGCTCTCCCGCTACCCGCTATTTATCCAACCCCCACTCATGCGCGCGCGCTTCGTTTTCTCTCTTTTTGCCGCTCACTTACTTAACCCCCCGCAGGCGCCCATAGTTTTTCTTGCCCACACACACACACACACTCGCACGCACACTCAAACACTTACGCTCCAAAGCGCGTTGTCTTTAATCGATTTGTACTTCTTGATATTTACATCTAGCCACCTGCCCGCCTCCTCTCACACTCGCACTCACACACGCTGGCTCTCACACTCTCCATGCGCGCTCTCAACATTTCTATCAAATGCTTGCATTCTCTGATTGGATATCTAAATCCTGAATCCTGCTAAAACGAGGCATATCGACGGAGCCCACTTCACGCCCAACCCAACGCCATTACCATCACCAACACCAGCTCCAGCTCCAGCTCCAGCTCCACTCCCTTTTCTCATTTCTTTGCATCTACACTTCGTTCTCTACGTACGTATGTGTGTCTGTGTCTGTGTGTGTGTGCGTATGTTTTGCTTTTACAATTTATATCAAGTTATTTCATTGTGTGTACAGAAGAAGGTTTTCGAAACTCTTTACTTAACTAATGGCAAATTTATATCATTTTATCAACACAAAATCAATAACTGGTCAACATCTTCACACATGACAAGATTTGGTGTCTGATGTAAATGACTTTATGTGTATGCGTGCCTCAAGATGTGTGTGTATGTGAGTGTGTGCGTGTGTGTGGTGCTCAACTGTACTTCTTGGTCTCATTGAAGGGTTAACGTTCGCTAAAAATTACTGCAATTTACAACAAAATATTGAGCTAACCTCGCTAAATATCACAGCTAACAATGCCAATTTTTGTTGTTTAGTGTAGTATTTAAGTTAGTTAATGTTATTTGAAATAATTCATTTAGTCTTTATTTTAAATAATTGTAATTTATGTAAATATAAATGAATTTCCTATTCTCACTGATCTCTACAGTATTTTCACACTTTCAGGCAAAAGATCTGAGCTCAGACTGCAATCGGGAATACCACAAATAGATGGGCATATCCTAGAGCAATAGAAGAGGAGGAGGAGGAGGAAGAAGAATAAGCTACATGGTAATTTGGCCAAGCGCTACTGCTCCTTTAAGCCCAGCTATTGTCCATTTTGAATAACCAGAGTCAACAAATTCCACTTGACTTTTTGTAGCCACGACGGCCAGCGAAAGCAGTCGACAGCAGCAACAACAACAGCAACAACAACAGCAACAACAACAATATGTAGGCTGCGTCAACAACAGATTCAACCACAACAACCACACATCAAGAAGCAGCAGCAGCAACAACAACAACAACAATCAAACACGCAAAGCAACAATATACAAAGAAAGAAAGAGAAAATTGAACAAGCGAGAGGCAAGAAAATTCCGTGTTGAGTTGACTCTAAATGCAGCACGTGAGCGCTGCCAGTTCGGCACCTTCGGTGGTTTCAGCACCGGTGGTGACCACTGGCGGTGGCACCACCATCACCTTAGGCGGACCGCCGCCATTGCCCGGCAACAAGTCAGATCATAAAGAGGACGGCAACAAGCCGCCACACGGCATCGAAATGTATAAAGTGAACATTGAGGATATATCGCAGTTATTTACATACCACGAGGTATTTGGCAAAATCCATGGCGATGTGGTGAATCATGTGGCGGCGGTGCATGGCAGTCAATTGCCACCGCCGCAATTGCCGCCACCGCCGCCATTACCGCCGCAGACGACGCATTCGGCTGGCGCAGCTGCAGCTGCAGCGGCGGTGTCCTCAAATAATGCAGCCGTTGCTGCTGTAATGGCATCAGCCAATGCAGCAGCCGCGGCTGCAGTGGCCGCATCGGCGGCTGCCACAGCCCAACAGCAACAGCAGCAGCAACAACAACAGCAGCAGCAGCAGCAACAACAGCAACAGCAAGCCCCAGCGACAAGCACAAATGCTGGAACACAGCAGGGCAGCGCCACGGTGACCACAACTAGCTCCTCCGGCAGCAACGGGGGCAATGCGACCACAACGACGACGGGTGAGTTGCTAATGCCGAAAATGGAGGGCGGTATCCATGGCATCGATGGGCAATCGAGCGTTGCGTTGGCGCCAGATGGCACGCCCATAGCGACTGGAACGCACGTCTGCGACATTTGTGGCAAGATGTTCCAATTTCGCTATCAACTAATTGTGCACCGTCGCTACCACAGCGAGCGCAAGCCGTTTATGTGTCAGGTATGCGGTCAGGGTTTTACCACATCGCAGGATTTAACCAGGCATGGCAAGATCCATATTGGCGGTCCCATGTTCACTTGCATTGTCTGCTTTAATGTGTTTGCCAACAATACGAGTCTGGAGCGCCATATGAAACGGCATTCAACGGACAAGCCATTCGCCTGCACCATTTGCCAAAAGACTTTCGCACGCAAAGAGCATCTGGACAATCATTTTCGTTCGCATACGGGCGAAACGCCGTTCCGTTGCCAGTACTGCGCCAAGACGTTTACGCGCAAGGAGCACATGGTCAATCATGTGCGCAAACACACGGGTGAGACGCCACATCGTTGCGATATTTGTAAGAAGTCCTTCACGCGCAAGGAACACTATGTTAACCACTACATGTGGCACACTGGTGAGTGTGATTTGGTGACCGGGGGCGGACAATGCGAGCGGCGAGCGCCACGACCACAAAAAAAAATAATAAAACCCAATTACCAATTACAAGCAAAAAAAAAATCAATTTTAATAATTCATATTAAAAAAAAAAAAACAAAAAAAAAAGAACAAAAAGAAACAAAGAATATTCATATCCAAATCAAAAACCGATACCAAATCAAATTCCAGTAGAGTACAAAAAAAAAGAAAGAAAAACATCAACTACAGCTAATATCAACAGCCATCACATCACACCAACCAAATTAAAATGAATCAATTGATCAATCAAATCTATCTATCAATTAATCAATCAATCAAGTAACCGCAACTCATCGTGCGTACTTCCTATCGTCTGCTTCCTTCCTTCCACTGTCTCTACACTGCTTGTGCTTCCTATATATAAGCCCACTTATATGTAGCCCTTCAGCTTCCCTGCATTTGTACTCACAAACCTCACTCACACACACTCACAAAAACGAAACGTTTTGCCTGCTTCCAAAAAGTACACTTAAGAGCTGCATAACTATCGATAGTGAACTTACTTTTTCTTTATCGATAACAGAATATAACGATTTCTTTGTAATGTTAAATATAAAGATAGGAAAATGCAGTTAAGAAAAAAGGACTAAATTTTATATTTTTCCAAAATTATTGGTTTTCAAACATATCGATAATCGATCATTTGTATTGCTTATGGTAAAAGAAAAAAAAAAGAATATTAATTTGCACGGCATGATCGACTAAATAGTATAGTTCAATCAATTCCAGTAACTAGAAGCTTTAAGCTCATTCGTTTTCAATCATTGCTGTCGATTGCTGTCAAGCTCAATACAACTTTACAACTCGTGTCAATACTCGCTCATACCGCTCATAACAATCCTACCCCCAAGCCAACATCACACATACACACACACACACACGTACACACACATACTCTCATGATCACACTCATTCACTCATCAATCCAAATCATTCCAATCCACTCCTACTGCTGCAACCCGTTGGAATCGTCATCCGTTCATCCTATTCGTGTAGTTTGCCTGTGCTCCATTTCCTTACTCTCCCAAAATTGTCCACGCTCTTTCGCTCTCTTTCTCAATCTCTCTCTCTCTGCTGTACAGGGTGCTTACAAATAAAAAAGAACCGTTCGTTGTTGCTGCTTGTCGATTGCCAACGTCCTGTGCCTGTGCCTACGACGTTAATTGTGCGACAGAAAACACACACACACACATACAAACACACACACTCTTTACGCCAATTGGGCTAAAGAGATTCTCTCACTGATACACCCATACGTACATACACTCACTCACACACATACACATGCATTTAGCTTAGGGATTTAGCTTGGCGTCGAACACGGCGTCATTCAACCGATGAACTGCACGTTCACGCACACATCAGCATCAGCACAGCTTTGAGTGGAAAGTGTCATTAGGGGTACTCAGTATTTCAAATATGAAATATAACAGACATATTTCAGCTGCAGCTCTCGCAGAGTGACAGGCACACACGTTCACACGCACACATTCAGCACGAACACACACACACACACACACACACACGCACGCACGTCAACATTCTCATACACACATGCGCTTCACATGAGACCAACGAAAACACCACGCCCACCGCCCATGCGCGCCACCCACTAAGCCGGGCCTCCGTTCGCTTCGTTCGAACCCAACGCAAGCCACGGCCAGTTTCACACACACATAGCGGTGCCGGGGGTTTTCTTTAAAATATTTGATTTTATTTTTTGTTTTTATTTTATTTTATACATTGTTTTCAATCACTTTGATAATAATTAACTTTTTTCTATTATTATTATTATTTATTTGGCGGGTCCATTTGAAATTTGCAAGAAATGCGTAGAGAATATATACGAGAAAATGATCGCGCGTTATTAGAAGAAGAAAAACTGTTGAAAATGCTTGCGCTAATCAGAAAAAAAACTCCCCACCCTATACTTTCTGTTCTCTGTGTACCACCAAAAAAACAGGTCAAACACCGCATCAGTGCGATGTCTGCGGCAAGAAATACACGCGCAAGGAGCACCTCGCCAACCATATGCGCTCCCACACCAACGAGACGCCGTTCCGTTGCGAAATCTGCGGCAAGAGCTTTAGTCGCAAGGAGCACTTCACCAATCACATACTCTGGCATACAGGTAAAGAGACAAAACAGAACCAACCAACCAACCAACAACCCAACGCATTACCTCGACCACAGCACACACACACACACACACACACATGAAAACACAGTCGCCAAGCCAAGCTAATACTGCTACATTTCGTACAGCCGCATCAGGGTCCAAAGTGGACCTTGCAGTGCGCCAGCCAGGCCCACAACTCAGCCAACACACCATCCACAAAGCAAACACACGCGCGTCTGGTGCACGAGCAGCGATAACGAACTTACTTTAAGGAATGCGCTTTGCATATATCAATAGAGAATCAGACAAAGAATTGTAAAAGATTAGCATATCTATGCACATCAGAGAACATTAGATATATATCATTTGAGATGTTGACTTACATTAATGAAAAAAGCTAATGTGATTAATTTGAAAACAGAGCAAATTTATTGAAGCTTTAAATGAATATAAATAGTTTATGGAATTGAATAATATTTGATTTTCTCATGACAAAATAGCTGTGAATTACACTTAAAGAGTTTAATAAGAATTCTTCTGAATTAACTACATCAAAATGAAAGCTAAATCTAATTTGTTGTCAGTGCTAAGAATAGAAATCAATCTGTGATTTTCACTTGTGCTTATAATATCACTCAGATTGACTGAAGTCAGTTAAAATGCTGATAGCCCTAAGCACTATAGCACAATCAGTTTTGTATGAATAGTTTGTTGGATTTATTGTGATTTTTGCTTATTATAATAGCACTCAGATTGATTGATGTCAATTAAGTACTGTCAGTTAAGCCAGCTAAACAACAAAGTAATTGCATTGCCAATCGCTGTGATTGAAGCTTAACAATTAATCTAAAGTTCTATATTTAAAATTGACATGTCCATCTATGATATATATATATATATATCTGATTGTTTAGTAATGAAAGAACTCCACTTGATATGCAATGTGATAAGCATAGATACTCTAATTCATTTCACATAACTGAAGATTTTAAATAATGTATTTAAGTTCGTAGCAGAATTTCATTGTCAGCATTTGATCTATGCCAATTTCTATATTTAGCTGCAAAGCGATCAAATTTGACATTTATTAAATTATAATTCAGTTAAATATTTGTTGACAGCCTCTAGTAATTCGATCGAATTCTATGCAGACATTACAAGCCAAAGCTGCATAGCAGTTGTTTATGGTATTTAGCTATATTATATGGCAGATAAGCCAATGATAGGTGATGTTGTGATTTGCGCACTCTTAACCTGATACCAAAGCTAAGCCATTCCAACACAGACAGTGATCCATACACACACAAACAAACTGATATCAAGTTGAGTAGAAATATGAATACGCCCCATTCGAGCCAAAAACAATAATTGAACGATCAGAATGACATGGACTGGAAACTGCGAACCGAGACAATATATAACATATTAATTGCATAAATGTGGAATGCTTGTGATTGATTTCTAATCTGTAATGTTATTGAACGATTCTTACCTTTTACCATGCAAGCAGGTGAGACGCCACATCGGTGCGACTTCTGCTCGAAGACGTTTACGCGCAAGGAGCATTTGTTAAATCACGTGCGCCAGCACACGGGAGAGTCGCCGCATCGCTGCTCCTACTGCATGAAGACGTTCACGCGCAAGGAGCATCTGGTGAATCATATACGCCAGCACACGGGTGAGACACCGTTCAAGTGCACGTACTGCACGAAAGCGTTCACACGCAAAGATCACATGGTTAATCATGTACGGCAACATACAGGCGAATCGCCGCACAAGTGCACATACTGCACCAAGACGTTTACGCGCAAGGAGCATTTGACGAATCATGTCCGCCAGCATACGGGCGATTCGCCGCATCGTTGCAGCTACTGCAAGAAGACGTTCACCCGCAAGGAGCATTTGACGAATCATGTGCGCCTGCACACTGGTGATTCGCCGCACAAATGCGAATACTGCCAGAAGACGTTCACGCGCAAGGAGCATCTCAATAACCATATGCGCCAGCACTCCAGCGACAATCCCCATTGTTGCAATGTGTGCAACAAGCCGTTCACGCGCAAGGAGCACTTGATCAATCATATGTCACGCTGCCACACCGGCGATCGTCCCTTCACCTGCGAGACGTGCGGCAAATCCTTTCCCCTCAAGGGCAATCTCTTGTTCCATCAGCGCAGCCATACCAAGGGCCAGGAATGCGAGCGTCCATTTGCCTGCGAAAAGTGCCCCAAGAACTTCATCTGCAAAGGTGAGTTGGTCCATGCGTGCAGCAGAGTGTAGCACGCGAGACGTGGCGTCAGCATAGTAGTCATCCCAATCTAGCCGCATATCTGCTTACAACAAATGTGCCAACCAAACCAACCTTTAATCCCCTTTCCTTAACCTACTGTGCAGCGAATAAAATGTTTTAATAGTTCAATTTTTCACAAATTTTATAGACTTAAATTGTTGTTAAAAGTTGTTTAAAGTAAGCAGAAAGAATATTTATTTTTTTTTATATAATTCTCTTTTTATTTTATTTATTTATTTTTAGTTTTATTTTATTTTAATTAATTTTTTTATTTTTATTTGTTTATAGTTTATTTGTTTATTTTCTTATTTTTTTTTATTTATTTATTTATTTTTAGTTTATTTATTTTTATTTTATTAGTTTATTTATTTATTTTAATTTTATTTATTTATTTATTTTTAGTTTATTTAGTTTAATTTTATTTATTTATTTTTAGTTTATTTTTATTTTATTATATTTATTTTTATTTTATTAGTTTATTTATTTATTTTAATTTTATTTATTTTTAGTTTAATTTTATTTATTTTCATTTTATTTAGTTTATTTATTTATTTTAATATTATTTATTTTGATTTTATTAATTTTCAATTTAATTTTAACTGAATTTACATGCAACAATATTCGCTGCACTGTGCAATAGGTTGAGTTGCCCTTTGACCCTTTTTAACAATAATTAAACCAAAAAACAAAAAAAAATAGTAAACAAGAGTAAGATAAATGTAAGCACGCCCGTCTGCCCGCTCGCTCGGCCGCCCGACCGCCTTAGTTTGCTTCGGAGTTGCAGTGACTTGTCAGCTGCCCAAGTCGGATGAGCCGCCGACGTCCTTGATTTTTGTTATTGTTGTTGTTGTCGAAGTTCGATTGTACCCCTGTCGGCAGAGAGATCTTCATGTCGCTTCTATTGTCCGTTTCGCAGGTCACTTGGTCTCGCACATGCGCTCTCATTCGGGCGAGAAACCGCACGCGTGCACACTGTGCAGCAAGGCGTTCGTCGAGCGCGGCAATTTGAAGCGCCACATGAAGATGAATCACCCGGATGCTATGATGCCGCCACCACCCGTGCATCCGCATCCGCAAATACCGGCTGGTGTGCTGACCCAAGTCAAGCAGGAAGTGAAACCGATCATAAGTGAGTCGGACATAGAACACACAACAGCAGGACACGCCACGCGACTGTGTCTGTCTGCGTCCAGTTCAATTGCCAAACTGACCGTCTCTTCCCCATTTGCAGTTCCCCATCATTCGGCGACGACCACAATGCACACCATACAGCAGATAACGGCGGGCGCTGCAGCGGCTGGCGCCGGTGCCGTCCAGCTGACGCCCGGCCTGGTGCCGCTCGTCACCAGCACGCTCATCTCCCATAATGCCCAGCAGTCGCAGAAGCAGCAGCAGGTGGCTGCTGCAGTTGCTGCCCAGCAGCAGGCGGCAGCGGCAGCCGCTGCCCAGCAACAGGCAGCCGCAGCGGCTCAGCAGCAAGCGGCGGCGGCAGCAGCGCACCAGCAGCATCAGCAACAGGTGGCCGCACAGCAGCAACAACAACAGCAACAGGCAGCAGTTGCTGCACATCAGCAGCAGCAACAGCAACTGCAGCAGCATCAGTTGTTGCAATTGTCCATACAGCAGGCGGCGCATCATCATCAGCAACAACAGCAGCAGCAGCAACAGCATCAACAGCAACAGCAGCAGCAGCAACAACAACAGCAACAGCATCATCCACAGCAACAGTCGCATCCGCAGGCGCCGCCACAGCAGCAGCAGCAACAACAGCAACAGCCACCGCCACAGGTGCCCATTGCATTGATCAGTGATCCGAGCGCGCTGGCTCGTGCCGCCATGCAGTTGCAGCATCTGCCCACAAATGTGGAACAGCATCCGGTGGTTTACTAACAGTAGCCCCTCCTGCATGGCTACCCGACGACGACGGCGGCCACAACAACAGCCACAACACAATGGTGAAGAAGCACACAAAAACCCCGGCGGCCAATCTAAGCAAATGAAGGCAACAGCTAAAACACAACCCACAACACAGCAAAATCCCTCACATCCACATAAGCAGCTAGTTGTATATATATATGTGTTTATATATATATATATATATATATATATATATATATATATATATATATATATATGTATACAACATATACATTTATATAGTTTATAGTTCCGCGCGCTGGTTACGCCTTGAACCCAATAGCATGTCTCACTGTCTATATCCAACTCTCCGATCAGAGGCGCCCGTTTGCGCAACGTGCAATACAAGAAAAACAAACATCTCATAGTTTCCCTACATTGTTCTCTTACCGATCTTGTTAGGCGCTTAGCGTCTATATATAATAAATATTTCTCACGTCCCTGTTACATTTATGAAATGTACGCGTAACAAAGGCGCTGGACGTGGCAGTTAGCTGTGCTATCGGCCAAGTTAATGAGAGACCGAGAGAGAGAGAGAGAGCGAGTTCATCAATGGGTTCAACAAATTGTAAACAGTTTTTTTATACTCGTTCACGAAGCGCAAAAAATCAATTGGCTTTGTGCAATAACCGTCTTCTTGTCTGCCTGTCTGAAATTTCAATTTGGGATATATACTTGGATAGACCAAGTCGAGCTTATACAGCTCAGTCCATTAGAAGTCAAGCAGATCGGGAAAAAGTATATCTTCCACAGTTATGGAACAAGGATAACCAAGTTATGCAGGCGAATCACCTCTTAAGTATGTGATTGGCCCATTTTCTGATCGTGAACGGGTATTACGCAGTCGACTGCAACGGTTTTAATTGTTTTTTTAATTTTATTATTATTTTTTAATTATGGCGCATGTATTTCATATATTATTTTTCATTAAGTTATGCATAGGAAGTGAGAGAGACAGACATTCACACATACTTACAAGGCATCCTCATACCACACCCCTATTATGAATACATATATACAGATATACATATATATATAATTTTACATACTTTGTATATAAAACTGCAGCAAAACTTTGAGAAATCGCCGGAACATTTTGTATTATTTTGTGCATTTTGTAAAGCAAAGTATGTTACGAAACACACAGCTTGAACAGTTATGCATACACACATACATTATATATATATATATATATATATATATATATATATATATATATATATATATATATATATATATATATATATATATATATATATATATATATATATATATATATATATATATATATATATATATATATATATATATATATATATTAAAAACTACACATATTATGCTATATATATATATATATATTTATATATCAGCGCCCAGTTAATGTAAAACACACCTCATCCCCTCTTAACCTTCAGCCCGATTAATGTTAAGTCCGACTAATTGTTGCCTGTGGATGATAAACTTTTGTTATTATATAGGGCAAGGCGTATTAAAGCAGTTAACTAACTAACACGACAGTTGAGTAGGAGTAGGAGGAGGAGGAGGAGCAGGAGATTGGGGAAGAAGAAGCTTAGGCTAAGTGAAAAGTAAAAGAAAAACAAACTAACAAGAAGAAGAGAAGAATTATATATTATTATTATTATATTTAATGTTAGTTGAACTACTAAGATTGATGAGACAAGTGAGCGAAAGTGAATTAGTTATTAATTATTATATCTACGAAATGTGTGTGTAGAATGATGATCGGCGCACGCGCGCTATAATTATAATTATGAATTACGATTACGATTATGGATTACGATAATATGACAAAGAGAGAAGAGCAAAAGTGAAGAAAAACAAAACATGAAGTTATAACCTATCCCTAATACAGAACACTACACACTATTAAAAGTTAACAAACAATAAATAATAATAATAATAATTATAATGAAGCTAGGCACAACTCTACAATTAATTATATAACAATTACTGTGCTTATGTTGAAAACAGCAACAAGATATATACAAGAAGCAAAGCCCCAAGCGCCACAAGCAACAACATATCTGCTTTAAATTTTACAAACATAAAAATACAAAAAAAAAAAATTAAAAAAAATTAAATTATAGATAAAACTAAAAAGAAAAACATATACTATTATTAGACGAGTCAAGTTTATTCATTTTAAAACACACACACACACACACACACACACACTCTCACACACACATAATGCTTCCTTTTAAATGCAACATTTTATTAATTTAATATTTTAATTATACACTTTAATTTAAATTAACCAGAAACAAAAACTGTACATGTACACAAATAAAACAAAATACACAAAAATAAAAATAGTTCGTTTTTTGTTCAACAAGAAAATGTTTGAAAAATAAATTAAATCAGTTTACGTGTTTAATTTTTAAGACAATTTATTGGCAGCGAAAGTTGAAAAGTAAAAATAAATAAAAAATGTACTAAAAATGCAGGGAACAATTAAAAATTGTAAAAAAATAACAAAAAAAAAAGAAGAAATATAAAACAAATGTGCGCATAAAATTTAATTGTTTATAAACACCTATGCGAAGTTTTTGCTAAACGAAAAATTTTGAAAAACTTCGTATGAATGTTAAAAAAATATATACACACACACACACATACACAGACAGACAGACACAAGCAAACACATTATATTTATGTAGTTGTTTTTAGCCGTGTTAGTTTTTGGTGTTTTTTAAAATAGATTGGTGATGTGTATAAATAGAGCGCCGTACATAGAAAGCATATAGAGTATATATATATATATATAAATATATATATATATATATATATATATATATATTATACAATTATTAACTAATATATTAACTGATCAACTGTATCTGTAGCATGCGAATGGCAATTTTTAATTAACAAATTCACAATTGTGTTGCAATATTTAACGAAGCGAAAAGTTAATTTGTAAGTTGCATAGTGCATTAATCAAACATAATTTAACGCATAATAATTGTGAATGATTATTATTATTATTATACAGATTATGATTGCGATTACGATTACGATTACGATTATGGTCAACAATAAGCTGCTGAAGTCGAAAAATGTTTCCTAAAGCGCAGCCAATTAAAAGTAAACAAGCAAATGCAATGAAATGAAACAACAACAAATGCAAACATAAAAATCAGTAACAATACTAAGTAAATAGAAACAATAATGTACTATAATGCAGATACAATATACACACTATATATACCTACAATATATGCCTATACCGACAAATGAAATTGAATGAATGAATGAATAATAATAATATTAATAATAATAATAATAATGAATACATTATACATACAACATAGAATCTATATATATATATTGTAAAAGTTAAATGTAACTAAATACATATAAATTGATGACGTAGTAAGCACCAAACAACAAATAAACGAAAGAAAAAACTAAAAAAAAAAAAAAAATAAATTAAAATAAAAACTAAGCAGCAACAACGCGCAGCATAAGCATATTACAAACAAATTGTTCAACATTTCTTAACACACAAAAGAAAATTAGCTAAATATTTATATTTGCCTAACTCTATGTATATCTACAGCTCTGCATCTGCACTCTGCTTTTCAGGTGATAGAAAATAGTTTCTGGAACTACATTTATATTATAAAAGTATTAGGCTCTGCTTGGAATATATCTTGTTTGACTTTTCGTTTTTATCTATTCACAATAATTACATTATTAAAATATTTTTTTGTCTGAATTCTAATTTTATTTGCTATTGAAAAGTATAGATATCAATTAACTTTGATTAACATTAACTTCTTGAATTAGCTTTAGTCCAACTAATATAAGTTTAAAGATCATTTCTATTTAAAAAATATATTTATTTTTTTTAGCATTTTTGTCTTTATGTTATCTGTTCTTTTTATATCATGAATATATTGAACTATAAACCTATTGAGAGTTATGAGAATTAGGAACCTGAAATTGTACTTATAGATGCTATATTAGCTCTGTAGCACCCATAGATCAGAGTTTTTTTTACACACTTTTTTGATTTTGTTATGTTATCGATATTATACTTTAGTGATTCGAATTTAGATTAAGGGCATTCCATTATGGTAAGTGATCGTGTTACTGCAAGGCTCATGATTAACTGTAAAGTATTGTAGTTTTTACTCAATTCTTCAAATCTATTCATTTTCAAAAATTGCCCAATCAAAATGAATAAATGAAAACCCAACAGGTGCCTAAATAACGCACCCATCAAAAAGCATTGCCAGCATCAAGTTGGACATTCAAGAAAGGCACCCTGTAACGCGCGTTCAGTGTAAATACTGATTTTGCTTATTTAACTATCGCCAAGCACTATAGCGATAGTTAGAGTCATCGCCTTGCTAATTTTCCATCACTAATTGAAGCTATTGTAGGTAAGTTAGGTAGGTGGGCCGGTCTGCCTGGAAAACCACCCTTAATGTAGGCACGTTCTAGGTAGCCAGCTCTCTCTGGAAGTATGGACCCTGGACAGCTGGTTTGGCTGCGTTTGTTTGGCAGTGTCTAAAATGCGCTGCGCCTGCCAACAACAGCAACTGGATTTCGAGCTCACACAGCCCACAAATGACCACAACAGGAGAAGCAGGTAAGTGTCCGAGGAATCATCACCTTGACTTGCAAGTCAATGTCAATTGATTCATCTCTTCTCGTCTCATCTCGTCTCGTCTCGTCTCTAGAGCCCCGGCCACGATCTAGCTCGCTGCTGCAGCTGAATGATGATGTGCTGGCCCTGATAATAGCCCAACTGAACGTCTATCAGCAATTCGAGCTAAGCCAGCTGCACAGTCGCCTGCGGAGCATAGTCCAGGCGCTGTGGCGCACGCGCGTGCGCAATGTGGCGCTGCAGGATGAGCTGCTGTGCCGGGCATCTTCGCGACAGTTTCAGTCCTTCATGCTGGCCTTGGCGCCGCATCTGGAGCGGCTAAGCTGCCAGCAGTTGGACGTGCGCCGGCTACGCTTGCTAAGTGACCAGTGTCTGCCCCGAGTGATCAGCCTCGAGTGGCTGAACGTTGATCAACAGCCGCGACGTGGACGCGTGCGATTCGTGGACGAGGATGTGCGTTTGCTGAAGCGTGTGTTTCCATCGCTGCGCAAGCTGAAGCTGCGCGGCTGCCAGGTGACGGGTAAATATCTGCACGAGCTGGAGCTACTGGACGAGCTGTGCCTGGACGACTGCCAGTATCTGGAGTCGCAGTACTTTCGCGACATCTTTCGGTTGCTGAAGCTGCGCAAGTTTGACATCATGGAGGACTGTGACGAGGTGAACTGCTGTGATTTGGTGGACGTGCAGCTATGCCCCACGCTCGAGCACATCAAGATTGCCGACTATCATCTTTGCATGGAGTCAGACATTACGCAGCAGCTGTTGCGCCTGCCACGCCTAAACAAACTATCCATCTACTCCAAGAACTTTGTCTTCGATGTGCTGGAGCGCATAGCGCGACCCAGCAATGCCGCGGCTGGTGGCACCAAGCAAATTGAAGGCTTTCGCTTCAGCGGACTCCTGCACGACTACGGGCGGCTCTTTCGCGAGCTTAGCAATCTGCGCCATCTGCGCAGACTGGAGGTGCACGGCCAGTCGGAGGAGGGACAACTGCAGTGCCTCAGCGATCAAATGCTGTGCCAACTGGCTGCCCAGCTACCCGAACTATGCGAGCTGCATCTCTGCGGCTATCAGCTGGAGAGTGCGGCGGGTATTTTGCAATTTGTGATCAACTGTCGCCAGCTGCGCCTCTTGGACATGACAAGATCGCGCTGCATTGGCAACGCCTTCGTCGGACGCTGTCTGGCGGTGCTAACCAAGCAAAGCTGGCGCACTCAGCCACTGGAATTGTGGATCAGACAGAGCGACATTATGCCCAGCATAGTACAGGTAACCGTACTCCATTATATCATTGATTATTAAATAAACAATTCACTTATTTGCTTTGTAGAACCTCCGCTATTTGAGAATCGATACCAAACGTATGACACCGAACATGGACTATATGTCAAGTGTGCTTAAGTTTAGCTTTGTAAGATGATGATTGATTACCTGTTCCAACTGTGCCTGAGTCTATGGAAACATACATACATACATACATACACACATACGCACCCGCATGTGTGTCCATGTGCTATAATCTAATATGAAAATTGAATCAAGACTGAAAAATGCCTTTTTATTCACGATTCTCCTATCTCGTTCAGTTGTATTTGCTAATATGTTTAATGATTTCGTTAACACTTTAAAGATTATTATATATTTAGTATTTTGACGATATCTTTAACACTTTAAAGATTATTTTATATTTATATAAAATATCGAATAGCTGCTTATCACTGATGAGTGCAGCTTGAGCGCAGCACAATATACATACATCATTTCACTAGAGCCATTATTTAGTTAACTGATTTTAATTTATATATAAATAACAGAATTTGTATGCAGTTAACCAAATGGTAGTAAGCGGAAGTATATATTGTGCATATATGTATATTCTTGAACTAAATCAATGCTGCCTTTTATAGTTCATAGCAGAGCTATTAAATGTTAAACATCATTTCAGGACTGCCCAGGGCATGAGTTTAGTTTGTATATAGCAATAGCTGTTGATTCATTCCGAAATGGAATATATACATATATAGCTATAACTGCTTTTCAGGCAGATCATTAGGCTTAGCTTAAGCAATTTGCTGCACTCTTTGGACTCGCCTCATCTCTGCTCAAAAGGAACTGAATATATGTATGTGTTGTTTGCAGTCTTATACTCTTATGACTCTTATACTCTCATGCACTCTTATACACTCTTTTAACGAGCATTGCAATAGTTGACAGAGAAGCCAGATTTCAAATGAGTTTTAGCAATTTATCATGAAAAAGAAAATATAGATGCTATAGTTTTTCTCAATTTGAATTGAAAATACCTTCTACAGATAGGAATTGAATTTTGAACTGATGTTGCTTCAGTAATCTATTTGTTGTCACCTCTCACAAGTGACATAAAGTTGATAATTAGTAGACATATTTAAATTTATGTCTATAATTACATATGTTTACAGCATATATTAAAATATATACATATATTATATATGATTATATATGCATGTATGCTGAAGTTCAGAATTTATGTGAATAATAGTTGAAAGTGGCTGTTGTGCTTGTTTATACACACAAATATATATGTATGCATGTATATATATATATATATGTATGTGTGTGTTTTTTTATAATCTGTCCTCCCAGTTTTGGTTTTATCAGATCAACGCCATCGGGCATTGCGTCCAAGCGATTGGAACGCGGCTCTTATCAGTGTGAGCGAACGCACGAAATAAATGAAAAAAAAAAAATAAGAAAAAATACAACAAACTGGAATAAAAACAAAATTGGAAAACACGAAAAATTATTATGTTTAGTTAATGCAGCACCCAATCGAGCTGCCCAGTTGCCCCGTTTGCTGGCCAGCGCTTTCAGTTGATAACGCGCCTCGAGTCGAGCGGTGCATGTGCCATGTTGTTCCCAATTCGGGGAATGCCTCTCGGCACTGGCTAAATCATTAAAAGATAACCCTTGCCAAGATTATGGAACTGTCCCACCAAGTTGTTCATTAAAACAACACTAAATACGATGCACAAACATAAAAATCAAAAGGCTGTAAAAAAAAAGGGAAAAATAAATCACAATTTCATATGTTCACTGACCGAAATTGGTTATACTCCACACGCGGTGCCATTGACCGCTCCATGATATCAATATAAAGTCGCCACTATTCTGATGAACTGGCGATTCGTGAAAAGTATGCAACACTTATTTTGCTCAGTGCATCCATTTAGTTTCATAGATGTGGGCTGGCAGTATCAATTCACTGTTGTCTGCGCTGCATAATCACGCTCTCTCACTTTTTTTTTCTTTTTCTTTCAATGTTTTTAGTCTTTTTATGTTTTTTTTTTTTGTTTTCGTCAAGTACTAATATTGGAGCTGGCTCCTTCAAGTCGCCAGTCGTTATCAAGTCGGCACTTCGCGCGCATCGATCGTACCTCACTCAACTCGAACGGCAACGCAGCGAGATCCAGAAAATCTGATGATCCAGTGTCATCTTGTAGGACTCGGTAAAAAAAAAAAGAGTATATATAACTAAAAGAAAACTGTCGATGTCAATGGAATTGTAAGTTGATCAGTGTGGACGCGTGCCTTATCAGAGCTGTACTCCGACCGATAACCCAAATGGACCTTTGAGATTACTCTCAGCCACAGCAGACAATAGAAGACAACTGGAAATACCTTGCGCTTGCTTCTAAAAACGTGATTCATTCTTTACCAAATATAATATTTGAAGGGTAAGTCAGCATGTGCCCAGTCACTGGTGAGCAAAGGCTCGCAAGAAAAAAATATGTGGGACTCTATATAATTCATGTTTTCGGATATTACTATAGAAATAGAAGGACTTCAATGTTTTTTGTTTCGTATGTTGCTTAAATAGTTAGGTACATTTAGAATATTATTCATAGATGTAATATTATATATTTATCATCTTCAACGAATCTGCTAAGTTTGCGTTTCATACTTATCTCTGCAGGCATTCTCCATAATTTTAATAAATTCCTTCCGCATGAGAAAACAAAATAACATTTAGAATATTTATGATATTAATCATATTTGTGGTATTATATATTTAAATATGTTTTTGATCATCTTCAATCACTCACTTACATCTTCATTTTATACTTATCTCTGCAGACATTCTCAATAATTTAAAGAAATTCCTGCCGCATTAGAAAATAAAATTATTGAGACTACTGAACTTCACAGCTCTAATATTTAATGTAAACTTTAAATAAATAATTAAAATTGGAGTGCTTTCATTTCAAAATAAAAAAATAAGAAACCAAGAAAAACATTGTTGTCAATGGCTAATTATGTTTTAGATCTGTAAGCATATATTATTCTCTATATATGTTTACAGAATAAAAACTTATCTAAAAACAAAAATGAATGCGAGAAGATGAAGACGAGTATTTTGTATCTGTCCATATAGATTTGTACTATTCCATCTTGAACTATATACACATATATAGTTAATTATATAATTGAGTTAAATGTGAGCCTGGGGGATATATATATGTGAATATATATATATATATATATATATATATATATATATATATATATATATATATATATATATATATATATATATATATATATATATATATATATATATATATATATATATGTATATATATATAGTTAACACATATCCTACCTTTAGATCATTAAAGCAATGCATTCATTACGTAAGCTATAAGAACATGATTAAGTTGCTACAATGCGACTAATTTAACAAACTTGCAAATATTTTGCATAGCTAATTACAAACAACTAATAGAGACACAATGATTAAAATGGCTGATTTATACTAACTATGCACAGATCAATTAAAAACTTAATATTTACCATAAAAAAAGAGGCAATAAAAATAGTTGAGAAAGAATATTGGAGAATATTTTACCATAATATCAATTACAGAAGTAGTCTGATAAAATATTCTGTAATATTCTTAGCCTACTGGCACTACGATTGAAATCTAATCTAAAGCCTAAACGCATTTCAGAGCCGACTATCGAGTTGTAAGGGTCATGATCGGAAAAAATCGCATTGCGTTGACCAGTTTGGTCGGTTTATTGCTCGCCACCTTGGGTCTAATATCTGTTCTAAATTTAGAACGTATACAACGACGCACTTTGGAGTGGGTAAGTCTAGCCAGTGCAAATATGATGTATATATATATATTTGTATATATGAGCTAGCATTTAGGAAGTCATAATTCTCTACAGTTTATGGTGCTCAAGCCCAACTCAATGCTAACCAATCTGTGGCAGACGCCCAGCTTGGGCATGACGGCAAATGTTTTCATTTTTAACTGGACGAACTCGGAAGAGTTCAACAATCCAAATGTCAAGCCGCGCTTCGAGGAGCTGGGGCCGTATGTCTTTACGGAAAGGCAAGAGAAACGTAATGTGGTATGGCATCCAGAGAACTCCACAGTATCGTATATGCGCCGCAGTCACTTCTACTTTGACAAGGAGGCGAGTGCCCGGAATCTCACGGACTCCATTGTAGCTCCAAATACGCTGAGCGTTGGGCTACTGAACAAGATGCAGAAGTGGAATCCGATGTTACGCACTTTGATGTTAATGGCCATCAATATGAATGGCAACGAGCCGACATTTGTGAGGCCAGCGGATGATTGGCTCTTTAGCGGCTTCGATACACCGCTGATAAAGATTAGCAAAATGGTACCCACTCGCATGATACCGGAGCTACATTTTCCATACGAGCGCATTGGCTATGGCTATCCGGTAAGATAAACTTCAAAGTATTTTAATGGCATAGATGAGAGCTAAAACTCTACTGCCCTAACTCGCGCAGCGCAATGACAGTGAACAGATCTATGGGCATCACAATGTCTATACTGGCCAGCAGGACTTCAGTAAACTGGGGCAAATAGCACGCTGGCGCTACGATAATGTAACAGCTGGTCAACCCAATTGCAAGCTGAGCGGCAGTACGGGCGAATTCCATCCAATTCCGCTGAAGCCGGGCAGACCGATCTCATACTTCTTGCCCGACATTTGCCGCGAGCTGATATTGGATTATGCGGGCACGACTCTCTTTGAAGGCATCGCGGCTTACGTATACAAGGGCACACCTAGAAATATGGCAAATGGTGAGTCAATTCTCTAGAGGCTCTATATACTATATAAACATATATGAAATATTAATAATCTCAATTTGTAGGCACTGATAATCCTGACCACAGCTGTTACTGCACGGGCAGCTGCAAGGAGGTGCGATCAGGTGTACTGAATTTGTCCGCCTGCTGGTACGATGTGCCTGTATTTGCGTCCTCGCCACACTTCTATAATGCCGATCCATACTACGTGGATGCAGTGGAGGGCATGAAACCAGACAAGGATCGCCATGAGATGACGGTCATACTAGAGCCCACGACTGGCATGCTGTTGGATATTAAAGCGCGTCTCATGATCAGTTTATTGGTCGAGCCTCGTCCAGAATCGTAAGTCCTTCTGTCAATTCCCATCTGAAAGAAAAGAAATCTGAAAACTCCTCGCATTGCAGCATCTTTCGGAAGTCACGCCGCACTTTCTTTCCACTCGTTTGGGTTGACTACAGGGTGCGCATCACGCCCGATCTGCTATTCTACCTAAAGCTCCTACCGATCTCTGCGATAACGGGAAGGATCTGTAGCTGCATTGTTGTCGGTTTGGGCCTTATACTGCTACTCTGGTATCCGCGACAGATCATTTTGCATAAGCACTTTATGCGTAAGATCGATATAACTAACCTGGAAAACCGAATGCAGGCCGCAGCGACTGGAGAGCTGAAGACCCAAGGAGTCGAGGATTCTCCTCTACTCGTGGGCTTGCAGTTTGTGCCGTCGTCTGGTGCTGCGTAGCTCAGCTCTGTGCGGCTATATTGAATAGAATGTAATGTGATAGGGTTATAGTTATAGGGTTTACACAATTTAAGTCTGAATATAAGTGTTAACGCCGTAAGATATTTGACGGTGCTCTAAAATGAAGCTAATAAAATATAATATCACATGTTGCTTGTCCTCTTTTGCTAACTAGAACCCGGGCACTTGATAACAATCGTGATGACATTTTATAAATAAAATAAAGGAACCAGTAAAGATTACGAATACATATGTATAACAATATTATTGTTTTTTTTTTGTATTATTAATATGTTTTGTAATTTGTACAATTTCAATTTCTGTCGATTACTTTAATTATTTTTATTTTATATTATGCGGGTTGAGTTCAAACAAAGTCAGAGTTGAGTAATCCCTGGTTTCAACGATTTAATTATTTTTTAATTTCTTTCTGTTGAATTGCTTCAACGTTTAAGCATTTGGGCGCTCGATCGAGTTTATGCTATCGAAACGAACTGTATAGCCCACAGTTCGTTAAAACACAGTTAATAAAATTAATCACGCAAACACCAAGTCACTTATTATTTACTGATAAGCATTTCAACAAAAAAAAAACTTTATTTATATATGTACATACACATTTGAGTATGTTGTCTGATAAATGCACATATTTAAACGTATAATCATTTCGTGGCAAAAATCCGTTAAAGATATTTAAATAAAATCGAATTATGACCGATTCATGTCGCGAATGTGCATATTCATAGTAATATAACCGTTTCAAAGACATGGAACCGGTTTGGTCATGGATGGGCAACAAGTAATGCAAGAGAGCAACAGAGATGGAGAGAGATAAATGAGAGAACGACAGCTCTTGAACAATGCGTATGCTCTGTTGCTGCTTACACGCTCATTTGTGCTGTACACCCTATCTTCATTCGTCCTATAATTATTAGAACAATTTTGTAACACATGTGTAAATGTATAAGAAATAGCCGCTTGCCATTTATGAACATTCGATTCTATTGGTATATACTGCTGTATTATGTATGAATTTAAGTAGGAAACTATATGCCAATTATAATTTTTAATTTAAAAATATAGTTTTGCTGCTTGAATTTAATTTATAAACATTAATAATGGTATTTACAATTTTTTTTACACTGCACATGTTTTATTTTTTTAAGGAACATTGAGTTTTAGGAATTATTAATTCACTGTAGAGTATTATTAAGTCGACCAGCTCAACACCTTTTTTATATTTGCTTTTAATGAAAAATATATGTATAATTGCTGCTTGGTGGCAATTTGAAAACAAAAAATAGTTTCAGTCACAGAACAGGCACGGCGCCGCACGGACACGAATGATTATCGACGCGTGGCTGTTTGGCCGAGTTCAAGATCAAGTTAACGGTGCGTTGTTGTCTAGCGATTAAAAGTGTGCGAGCGAGTGAGACGGAAAAAAGCAAGAAATAGACGCCGCAAAGCAAACAGAGATACAGTAAAAACCACACAGCGCTATTTGACGAATCGTTTTAATCGTAATAAATATTTATACTTGTGTAATTTAAATTGAATTCAATTGAAAAGTATTTGAAAACAAAAGCAAAGTAAACGATTGAAAAATGGCATGCGATTCGAACAAAAAGAAGAAGAAGCAGTAGAAGTGACAACTGCAAAAAGTGCTCAAATAAAAGTTGCATACTCAAAAAAAAAACGTAAGAAACGAAATCCCTACGCATTTACTAACTTGTTGTTTTTGTTGAGAGTCAGTGAGAGTGCGTTTGTGTGTGTGTGTGTAAGCGCGAGCGTATTCGTGAGAGAGCACAAAGCGCGAGCGCGAGAGCCTTAACCGCAGAGCGCTGACTAAACATACGTTCCTTATTATAACGAATATAAAACATAAAAAAATTTGCTTATTGTCGTTTCTGATATTCTGTTGGAGTTGCTTTTCGCCATCCAGATCATGACGCATCATTAGTGAGTTTTTAGATTAATAATACAAATGCAGGCACGAACTGAGGGCGCATACAATGTATGTTTGTACATATGTGTGTATGTACATACATACGTTCATACATATGTATATGTGTATTTGTATGTACTTATGTTCATTTTGGCACATTGCACTGCGGTTTCGTCTATTTATAGGTATTTTATAGCAACAAGAACATATGAATAAACCATAGCAAATCCGCATAACATGTCAACAGGTTGCGGAAGTGACGTGCACATCAGCTCAAGGATACCTGTGCAAGTAAATAACAATGTTGAATTATTTTAGCCACTAAAATTGTTAACAGCGTTTATTGTTTTTATTTTAACTGCCCCCGGGCCCAGCAACAGCGCGAGCCAACGTTTCTGAATAAGTGTTAAGTTCGCGTGATTATTGCTATTTTTTTTTTTTTTGTTGCTGTAGCCACAAGTGAGTTTGCACCATGTTAAAAAAGTCCATAATCTGTGTAAATAACGCGTAAAGTAATCAGAGCGCAAAGCAAAAAGAGGCGGCAGTAGGCGTTGCTGTGAAGCGCGAGGCGTTAACGGAGTGCAGCAGTCTCAGTCTGAGCAGGGGAAAAAACGGGTTTTTCTCAATGTTTATTTAACCTTGCTACGTGCATCAATAACAAACGAACTCACGTACATACATACATACATATGTACATATGCATAGGAATGTTTAAATGTTATTGCTTAATCATGGCAGAAAGGCACAACCAAAACTAACTTACTTTTGTCTCCCACGCCCACTGTGTAAACCGAACCGGTTAAGAGCCTGACCATGAATAGTAAAAACATTGAAACTTTCTATAATGGTATATGATTTGTAAGTTTTTTTTTTGTGCGGCTTCTCGTACAGCGGTTATTCGCGCGAGCATTGTCAAATAAAAATAACAAATTTTGTTGGCAATTAGACATAGTAAGATTTATATTTACGACGCAGTAAAGCTTAGCGCGTCATTCGTTTAATTTTAATATCGCCTCTCTTATAGGCACTGCTCTCTTTGGGCTCTCAAAATTCCTAGACGAGCCTTTGCCGCTTTCGATAACAATAACAATAACGATAAGCCGCCGTCGGTCGCCTAAATGCGAGCACGCACACACACACACACACATGCTCACACCAATACTAACATGGACTTTAACATTCTCTTTTTTTTTTTTGCTGCTTATCTCTGTATGTGCAGGCAGCGGCGTCAACGACTCCGTCGGCGAGAATTCACAAACGCTTAGCTTCAGTGCAGCGCAGTAAGAGCAAGAGAACAGGCGCAAAGAAAGCGACGAAAGTTTCCTGCTGCACAACAAAAACAACAACAAGAGAAGCCTTTTGTGCAGGCAAGGCCGAAGACGTGGACCGTAATCGTTATCGAAAATCGAAAAAGCAACAAAAACAGCAACAGCAGACAGAGATGACGTCACATGCGCGCCACTGTGCCTGGCGGCTGAGCATTGTCATTTTGGGCGCTTGCTGTATAGCCGCCGGCGTTTATCTGCTGCGCAACTGGATTGACATATTTACACGCATGCGCGGCAAGGTAAGTTATTGTATGTATATGCATGATATATGTATATACATATATATGATTGCATGATTCTTGCATCTCGCTATTCAGGTCTTATCTAATCGCACAGTCACCCTAATTACATCAGTCATTGCCCGCCATTGACTCGATAAGTTCCATCCCTAACCGCAAGAGAGTCCAGCTCTCGCCATATGTCAATTTGTCAATTTGCCGAAACGACGATGAGAGGTCAACTGAATGTGAACCCCGCTCATTAGCATACAATTAGTGGGGCATTGGCGATGGGAATTGGGGTGCGGGGAGCGAGTCGCGGGGTTGGCTCATTCACCACTTGTCTCTTTCTCTCTAAATCAATTGGAATCAATTTCCACAAAGACAGCAAGAATTGAGTGTGTGCAGGTGTTCAAAAAAAAGAAAGAAAAAAACCCTAGATAAGATACTTTATTTTATGGCCACATTACCAGTACTTCTATAATTTGGCAAGTGACTAAGTGGGCCCAGTTCGAAGTTTTGAGCAGCTGGCAACGATTATGGGAGATTGATATATCATAATCGCTAAGTGATATGATTCACAGAAGCAGCTGCAGCTGAAATCAAATCGCTGAACTATTTTTTTTTATTTTGCAATTATGCTAACAACGGAAATACTTATATGTGTGTGTGTGTGTGTGTGTTGGCCAGGCGAACAAGAAAACAAACAATGCGAGTTTTTTCCGTAACAAGTAGTTTTATCTTATCTGAAACCAACTTATCAATCGCGCTGACTGCCATTGGGCGATTAGAAACGAGGTCTGGATCGGTCTTGTTGTTATTTCTGTCTATTCATTTTTACGGTTTGCATTTCCTGCAAGCCAAATTCATAAAAGGCTTTACTATTGATACCCAACGAATTAGCCCTTGACCAGTAAAAACACCTGTTAACTGATTTATCTCTATATATGTATATGTATACGTATGTTATGAAATGAATTCATATTTGTGCATATTTACACGTGCCATTGTCGCGAAACACATACCTATCGCCTTTTATCAGTTACTCATTTCCTGAACTCGAAAACAAAAAGAAACAAATTTCGCTGCGACGATTATAGTTAAAAAGTGGAATTTCAAAATGGCCGTCCCCGGATTTGTTCGAAGTGGTAGACCCGTACACCTAGAATCTAACCATACGATGATTACATGTCATGATGGATTATTGATGGGCCGCCTGGCATTGCTGATAACATTAGACTCACATGACATTTGACTGAACGATTGGAAAATTGCATAGATAGCCAACAATGTAGCACCAGAGGTTGTTTCAAACATTCTCAAAACACACACAGTTTCTATTGTATATGTGCCAAATGTTTCTAAATGGCTAAACATATCTGTTTCATGTTTCTTATGCTAAACGGCTTTGTGATTAGCCAGGCTAAGATTACAAATAGAGTTTCTGGTAATATCAAGCAATACCGAATTATGAACGCTAATAGCATGCTGTTTTAACTAAACAATTTAACTGTAACTAAAACTCATTGTAAATATATAATAAATAAACAAACATATTTCAGGAAATGGCACTCAGTCCCATATCGCCAGCGTTTGAGAGCTGGAAGGTGTCGCCGTTGCCGCTTAACTTTGATGTTTATTTATTCAATTGGACAAATCCAGAGGATTTACACAAGGGCTCTACGAAGAAACCACATTTCGTGCAGCTGGGGCCCTACAGGTTTCGGGAGAAACCCGATAAGGTAGACATCGAATGGCACAACCAGAACGCTTCAGTTTCATTTCGCAAAAAGGCATATTTCTATTTCGATGCTGCTGGCAGCAATGGTACGCTGCAGGATATGGTCACCTCGGTGAATACAGTTGCACACGTAAGTTCGTTATGATAGCAATTGAATCTAAGATTCGAATTAATGCAATTTGTTTGCTATAGGCGGGTGCGAAGCGTTTGCATCAATTAAGATCATTCTTACATACGGTTGCGTCTATTACATTGAGCTCCACACAGGAGGTGAGTGAGACGCACACCGCTGAGGAGTGGCTATTCAAGGGGTTTGCGCATAAGTTAGTGACTTTTGGAAAAATTATTACCCCAAACGATGTGCCCTTCGATCGCGTTGGCTTTCAGTATGGGCGGAATGGAAGTACCAGCTTTGATGGCGACATCAATATGTTCACTGGCGCTGATGACATCAGTAAAATGGGACAAATTCATACTTGGAACAATTTGACGGATACGGGCGCCTATAGTGGAACCTGTGGCAAAGTTATGGGCTCTATGGGTGAATTCTTTCCTCCCAATTTGACCACCAATGACACCGTCTACCTCTACATGCCCAAAATGTGCCGAGCTGTGCCGCTGGACTATACGGAAACAGTGAGCGTCCATGGCATCACAGCATACAAATTCAGCGGCACTCGACACGCTGTGGACAATGGCACAATGTATCCGGAAACCAGTTGTCTCTGTCTGGATGGCGAATGCTTTCCGGCTGGTGTTGTAAATACTATGCATTGCAATTTCAACACATCCATCATCATGTCCTATCCGCACTTTTATCTGGCCGATCCCAGCTATCTGGAAGCTATTGATGGACTGCAGCCGGAGAAGGAGAAACATGAGTTCTTCATGGCTTTGGAGCCAAACGCTGGCGTGCCAATGGATGTAGGTGGTGGATTCCAGGCCAATTATCTGATGGAGCCGGTGGCGGGCGTTGCGTAAGTATATATATTTCTATCACATAACTAATAATTAGAAAATAATTAGCTTAATCGTTGCTCTAATTTTAGACTTTATGCGCGTGTGCCACGCATTGTGCTGCCACTTATGTGGGCTGAAGAACGAGTCCGTGTCACAGAGGAAATTGCTAGCAACATTGGTATAGTACCACTCATTGTAATGCTGGGCCAGGTTTTCACGGGCATCCTCCTCGCCGGCGGCCTAATTTGCACTTGTTGGTATCCTACGCGCAAACTGACGGGTCTCTGCCATAGCGACGATCCGAAAGCCAAGGCATCGGTGCTTCGTCCGCTTACCACATTAGCCGCTGGCGCCAGTGCGACTGGAGCAACGATAAGTGTGCAGCAGTTATTCCGCCAGAATGCCAGCCAAAACGAGCGCGTGGGCGTACGTCTGTTAGATTACAGACGAAGTTCAGGGATTGAAGATGGCGAGGACGGAAGTAGCCACGGCAATACGTCTAGAGATCGACTAATTCAGAGCAGTTCAACAGATGTGATAATTAGTTAACATAATACATAAATCGTTGCATCCTGCATTTTCTATCGATGTTATATATATACATATTTATCTACCTATATGTTGCCTTCGGGGAGCCAAAGACATGCGCCGCGCCACGTCTCGCCATTAAGGCTCAACAGACCTTAGTTGACAGTTGTTAGTCTTTAGTCGAGTTGCTTAATTCATAACATTAAATACATAACATTAAGTATCACACGTTCCACAGACACACATACAGCAACACATCCGCGCGTGTACATAGAACTAGAAACAGCCATCATGCCCAGATGGTTTCCTCATTCAATAGCACCTCAAGGAGCAGGAGTATCGAGAGAGATTGATAAGATTATTTATTAATTAGTGCCAAAAAGTGAAAGAAAAACCCCAAACAAAAGTCATTTAATTATTTTAGTAGGCTAACTTAACTCTGTATATAAGTGATTATCCTAGGTCCAAAGCTATCAATCCCCTTGTTTAAATTAAAACTGCGCACGTCCAAAGTATTTATATATATGTATATATATTATATTATACATATTTAACTTTAATGCATAATTATTATTTTTTTTTTCTTGTAAAGCGCTATATAAGATTTTTATACAACGCGAATGAAGTGATATACAAAGCTTAAAGGCATATTCATAGAACATTCTCCAGTGAATAATACATTAATAACATAATAAACAAAACCTTCAAGAAAAAAATAAAAGTGAATTGAACAAAAGAAAACAGAAAACAATACAAAAACCGCATGAGTTCGTTTATACGCTCCTCAACCAGCTGGAGAAGGCCCAGAAGCAAATGCTGACGAAGCTGAAGCTAACTAGGGAATTGAAGGTGCCAGCACCGTTACCTGTCTTGTGCAAGTCCAGCTGCGAGGACAGCGCTTCTGGCACATCCACATAGACACGGTCCAAGCCGAAACTGAAGATTAGCTTGCGCAGCTGCGGCACATTTACGTAATCGTTATCTGATGACCAAATGGTCAAGGTGCTCTCATTGGTTTCATTTACAGCTGACATCAGATTGTGCAGCTGCGGTCCGCTATTCGCTGCGATACCGGCACGCACGGGAAAGGTGATGACCTGTCCGGTGGAGGTCACATTGTTGTCGTTGATGGCCTGCAGCATTGCATCGCACTGCGCCTGAGTGTACTCACCTTCCCGGTTATCGGCACCCCATCTGGTTGTCCAGCCAATCGACAGAACTGCCTGTTTGTAGCGCATGCAGCCGGCAAAAAAACGTGCCGGATCCACAGGCACGGAGCTGTTTTGCTCCACGGGGCCACTGATAATGTCTGCGTTGATCCAAATGGGATAGCTCATCTGAAGGAATATTATAATATTTAGCAGTTGCTACGCTTCTTTATAGTGTGCCTCACCCTTGGTATGCTCTCATCCAGTATACCGAGCGAACCCTCGAATACTTCAATAGACTTAAAGTCCAATTTGACGCCCTTCTCGGCGCCCTCATGGACCTCGTTGTGTGCCTTGATTTGATGCAGAAAGTCCTCCAGTGTCAAATCCGAAATGGTTGCCGGTGGATGTGCCATAACCGGTAATACGGGGCCCTCACCATTCAGCTGACCCAGAACAATGTCCGCCTCGATCATTTCAATGTCACCTGTGCAGTGGAGCATGGATGGGTAAGTGCAAATGAAAGAGCTGACTTGTGCTTACCGCTAAGTGCCTCAGCCAGCAGCTGCTGACTGTTGACGGCATGCGCCCAGCTAATGGAGGTCAGATTGGCCGCCTTGGCGATAAGTTTGCCCTTGTCGAATCGAACCATGTCCACTATAGCATTCTGCTTGTGCTCCTGCAGCCCAACAATATCGTTAGCCGGACTATATCGCAATGGTTGTGGTGCTGCCAGCTCGTAATAATAGACGCTGTCGTTCAAAGCAGCTCCATTGATTTGAACCACAGAGTGTGCTATTTAAATCAATTTTAATTACAATAACAACAATCGAATAGGGTGCCAATTCCAAAAGATATGTATAAATGAGAGAATTTTCTTACCTTTGGGCAAAACGATTTGGAATCGACGCTCACGGAGACAGTCACATGAATGAGGAGCAATTGTTTACCCACAAATAGAGTTCAATTCTCTCTATGTGCTACATGCATACACATACCGTTTGAATAAATGTGTGTGCGTGTGTGTAGTGTGACTGTATCGCTGTGAGTGTGTGTGTGAGCACGACCACCAGTGACGGTTTATGAATATTAGCTATATTAAGGCGCCGTTTACTGTAGCAATTTTACCGAATGCTGCTGCGGCAGAAACTCAACTGCGAGACATAGACATAAACAAAAAGCAATGCGATTTATGATGTTTAACTTGTGAAGCGCTGACATATGGATTGCCGCAGTGCGCATGCGCCGTATGGTGCAAGTGATGCGTGAACGGGTAGTTGAAAGTTTTTTTTAGATAAGTTGAAGCATTATTACCATGCATGCAAATCAGTATTGCAAGTGACAGTGACCCTTGATAGCCTCGGCGTGGATCTGTGCTATTAATTGCCATGTTCTTGCCGGAGCTAATGTTGTGAAACAATTACATTTCCTTATATTAATCAGTAAATAATATACGTATTTGCGATAAGTAAAATCAAGCGATTAAATTTGAAGTACTTTTTCTTCCTCTTATCGTTGACTTTTGATCATCTAATTAAAATTAATTAATTGTTGTCTTTAATCTTTAAAAACTTATGGTAACTAAAAAATAATCGAACCGATAAAATAATTTAAATTTGAACTTATGTTTTATATTATTATTTTAAATATAATCGTTTGCTTACCGCGAAATTTAACGAATTCAGTACAATGGGATATAGCAAAGACCGATAGCTTGATGTAACAAGCGAAACTATCGGAAGAAAAATATCGATATTAACTCAATACTATTTGCCGCTATTGTCAAAAACGATCGGCAAGCCACGAAAAGAGCAACGAGTGGATTAATATAATTGGATTAATATAATTGTAGATCAAATACTAAGACTGGTGTATCTTCAAAAGTCATTTTAATGTTTTCATATGTATTCAAACGCTAACTTTAGAAGCTCACTTTTGTACATTACGATAATCTGAGATATGGTCATCTGTAAGCTTATCGATACTTGACTCAAATTGGCACTGTTAATATTCCATATTTATTATTTTATTATTTAAAAATTAAGTTTTAGCCAATTTAACTCCTATGTGCTGCCTGAATTCAATTATTTGCCTCCAACTTAATTGATCCCTGCAAATTAATTTAAGTGTGTCGATTTCATTCTTTAAAACTATCAAAACTTAACGTAACAATCACTGGTTTTCTTCAGTGTATTATTGTTCAATAACAGTGGAACACAATGTAAAGTTTATTTTGATGTCTTACAATCAGCTGACGACTTCTCGAAAATAAAACAAAAATGATTATTTATGGAGTGTATATAGTTAGTAAATCTGGTGGTCTTATATTCAATCTCGACAATAATGTTCCACGAATAGAGCATGAGAAGACATTCACATACCCACTGGACTTGGTGCTGGACTACGACCCCAAGAAAGTTTCCGTAGCGTTTAACCGCAAGGATGGAATCAATGGTAGGCGTTGCCTCTCTCTTTACGCTACTGTTTTTAATCAAATTGTCTTGCAGTGGGGCATGTGCTCGTCGCTGTTAATGGCATGACAGTCAATGGGGCCACGCTGGAGGATGGTCGCGATGTGAAGACCACGCTGGAGTCAGCCGACAATTTTCCTATTAACCTAAAGTTCAGCCGCCCCAAAATGACAACAAACGAGAAAATCTTTCTCGCCAGTATGTTCTATCCGCTGTTTGCCATTGCCAGCCAACTAAGTCCAGAGCCCAAGAGCTCCGGCATCGAGTTGCTGGAAGCGGACACCTTCACGTTACATTGCTTTCAAACACTGACGGGCGTCAAGTTTATTGTGATCTCGGAGACGGGTCTGAACGGCATGGATCTCTTGCTGCGCAAAGTCTACGAGCTTTATTCAGATTATGTACTCAAAAATCCATTTTATTCACTCGAGATGCCCATACGCTGTGAATTGTTCGATAATAAACTGCAGGAACTTCTATTGCAAGTGGAAAAAACGGGGATTAACAATATTGATAAATAAAATTTATAATTTGCTGATAAAACTCTCATCCTGCAGTTATGAAGTCATAGACTTAGGAAATATTGTTCTACTGTTCTTAACAGAGTCTTGGAAATGTGTGCGATATAGTGATGCAGTTCAAATTGTTCTTTTGTCCTTTATTTTATTGCTCGGCTAAAGTTCATTATGTTGCTTGATTCCTCTATCAACTTTTTTAGATATTTATTGTGAAATTACAAACCGACTAGCTTATATTACCTTCGCCTCGCATATATAATTAAATGAAATGTCGCAAAATACGTCATTGAGTTCGGTTGTCATCAGCTCGATGCACAATTCTTGCAGGTTGTTAGGCTCGCCTGCCTTCCATCTGAGGTACGGCATAGTTTCACCAGTGGCAACAGAAATCCATACCCTGTTCTTTGCTAGGCAGTTACCAGAAGTCCAGTATCTGCTAGATGGGACGATCGATAGGATCAAATCCATTTCCTCGCTGCTCTCAAAGTTGATCAAGTGTCCTCCCAGTTTGCGGCAATTGTGCGCCGCCTGATGCCAGTTGACCTCCAACTTGGTCTCCACATGGTAGAATTTCTTGCCAATTTGAATGGGAAAGTTAGTTTGATGTTCAGTAAGTGCATCCAAATTGACAACTACAATTCAATAATTTATAGCCTCTTTTATATTTTTCAATTGAAATACTCACCTGTCCGGTTCGAGTCGACAAACTCTGATGGATCGTTGACTGTAAAAGTAAAGAAAATAATTAAAGCTGAGAAGTTTTCATATGATTTCTTCAACAACACTTACCCGGCGGACTTGGCATGGCAAAGTGCCATAACTGTAGCAGGATTAATAGAAACACGAACTTATTTGCCATCTTGCAGTCTTTAGTCCAACTAATGGTCGAGTGAGCAATCGCTTTCCTATTTATACTGTTCGTCTCTGGCCAATTTTCAACATTATCAAAATAAAGTTAATCAACGATTGTTAATTGCATATTATAAATAATTCTTAACAGGTAACTGCTTCGGAAACATCGTAGGATTAGATCGGAAACGCAGTATATTTATTTTACTGTAGATAAAAGTATTAAGTTCCTGTCTCTAATTATATAGAAATTATGTTGCTACGGAAGACAACAATCACATTTGGTTAATGTTTTCAAATACTTTGACCTTATTTTTCATACAATTTGATGGCATTATGGTCTTAACTGTTGATTATGATCAAGATTATATACTCATATACTATATTGGATCGGCCATATAACCAAAACCCTTCTATTCCCAACAATGATCATGCTAATAAAATTCTCTTTTCTTAACTGTTAACAGGACCCAATTATTGCCTTAATAAACCAATCGATTTGCTAAGCTTAGATAAGTTGGGCAATGTACATAATAGTTTTTGATAGTCTCCTGAAACTACAGTAATTAACTGTATTAGGTAACAGCAAACTATATGTTTTTTTTAAAGCAATTGACAAGTTATTCCGATCCGCCACTCTACTACATAATATGTGGATTGGCTATAATTTTTAATACTTAAATTCTTTATTTTAATTGCTATTGGCAAAATCTAGTTGTTCAATAAAATAGTAGTATATAATATCATGTGAGTGGAATCGATATGTATATATATTATAAGTAATTGTAGTCAATATACATATTATCATTTTTTTTTTTTAAAGTAATTCCTTCTCAGGCAATGAAGTGCACAGGCTCATAAGTTTGTAACAGATAACCATCTAAATTAGTTCTAAACGATCATGCTGTTAGGTATGGAGTGACTATAGTATGTTCGCTTGGCACACGTAATTCAGAAGAGTCGTGCAGGGCTCGTCAGACAGTCCGACTGCCGCAGCTTGAACGCAATATTCATTGGTAGCCAAGTTGTCCGGCTGTCCGGGCTGCCACTTGTTGTAGGGCATGGCCACGCCAGTTGTTATTGAAATGAAGTTCCTATCCTTGGCCAAGCAGTTCGAGGATACCCAGAAACGATCGGAGTTCGTTATCGCCACGATTAAGTCCATTTCCGTGGCGCTCTCGATATTCAGCAAATATCCGCCCCATCTGCGGCAACTTTCCACTGCTTCAAACCAATTCTCCTTCAACTTGGTCTCGATGTAATAAAGTTTGTTGCCAATTTTGATCGGGAAATCATTGCAGCTGCTAACGCATTTACCCAAATTATTTGTTTGAGCAAAAGGATCAGCTGAAATTGAAGTTATTTGGTTAGTTCTACTTCGAGTCCTGATATTTTTTTTCAGTTTACTCACGCATTTCATTCGACATGGCGAAATGCCCCAGTTGCATCGAAGCTAAAAGTAAAACTATTTTCACATTCATTTTGCTTTCATTTGGAAGTGTTGCTAGTTCTAACTGAACTACTAGAATGCTTTCTGTATTTATACCTTCTTGTTCTAATACGCGGAGTTATCAAAGAATCTGATAAGCAAGTGTCAAGCAGTTGCCATAAATTGTTAAATTATAATTGGCTAATGGGGTTGTTAACTCAGCAATTCATTGGGAAGTCCTACCTGAAATAAAGTAGCCCAATAATCGACTTTACTTACTCACAGTTGTTATATATAAATGTGTAGGTTAATTGCCTTCTTTATATCATACGGAAGTAAATATTTATAGCACGGAAGTTGAGCAATCTGGTAATAATTGTAACTAATACTAATAACTAAGCGCGACATGGATTTGGAGTAAAGTTTCCCTTTAAAGGTGTGATAAGGTATATAGACTTCAGCAAGTACGTATGTCACAGGCAGACATTTGAATCTATCCATAATTGGACAGCGAATAGGATCGACTATACCATGTTTTCATAATCTTTAATTTGTGTTTTTTTAAATGCAAACACTTCAAAAGGGGACATCCCTTTGTTATGCTTCATTTATAAGAGTTCGATCATAGATAAAAACGAACTGTTTTGTTTTGTTTTGAAGAAAATTATGAAATTACTATGACGTGCATTACCCAAACTATCCCAATGCATAACATTTATTGATTTATTGGGCCAATATTTGTATCAGGCTATCAGTGAGTTTACTCAAGGATTGGAATACAGGGTATACTGATTTTGTAGTATCAACTATTTAAGCCCTTTTGAGCCTGTATACTTCAATCTTCAGTGTAACAAAAATAAAAAGCATATGTTCGATCTAATCAGCCAATTAACTTCTGGCTGAAGCATTTATAATATGCAATCAACAATTGCTGATTAACTTTATTTTGATAATGTTGAAAATTGGCTAGAGACGAACAGTATAAATACGAAAGCGATTGCTCACTCGACCATTAGTTGGACTAAAGACTGCAAGATGGCAAATAAGTTTGTGTTTCTATTAATCCTGCTACAGTTATGGCACTTTGCCATGCCAAGTCCGCAGAGTAAGTGTTATTGAAGAAATCATATGAAAACTTCTCAGCTTTAATTATTTTCTTTACTTTTGCAGTCAACGATCCATCAGAGTTTGTCGACTCGAACCGGACAGGTGAGTATTTCAATTGAAAAATATAAAAGAGGCCATAAATTATTGAATTGTAGTTGTCAATTTGGATGCACTTACTGAACATCAAACTAACTTTCCCATTCAAATTGGCAAGAAATTCTACCATGTGGAGACCAAGTTGGAGGTCAACTGGCATCAGGCGGCGCACAATTGCCGCAAACTGGGAGGACACTTGATCAACTTTGAGAGCAGCGAGGAAATGGATTTGATCCTATCGATCGTCCCATCTAGCAGATACTGGACTTCTGGTAACTGCCTAGCAAAGAACAGGGTATGGATTTCTGTTGCCACTGGTGAAACTATGCCGTACCTAAGATGGCATGAAAAGGAACCCAACAATCTTGGAGGCAAAGAGTTTTGCGTCGAAATCAAAAGAACCGCACTCAACGATGACGGTTGTTATTTGGAGATTAATTATATATGCGAAGCCAAGATATTGTAGAAAAATAAAATGTTGAAAGGTTTGCATTTCTCTATTGATTATTTTGGTATTGCAGAATTCTTTTCTTTTATGATTATATATTTGAGAAAATTCGCAATTCTTTAAAAAGATATTGTTTGCCTTCGAATATTTGTTATATCTGTAAAGAATCCTTCTAATCAAGAGAACAGTTTTTCTTTTTATATGAATACGTATATTTTAATAGTTTATATAAGTATAATTTTTTCAGTTTACTGCTAAAGCAATACAAAATTGTTATTTAAGCTACGAGTTATATATGTATATATAACAGCTACTGGCATACTTAGAAAATTTAATGTATTTATATTCGCACTAAAGATGTATGTACAGGCTTTGAATATGAATATATGTATGTATGTATGTATGTATGTACACACCCATAAATGAATTGTATTTTTCAAAATGCTAAAACGCACATTATATATATATATATATATATATATATATTATATACATACATATACTCGTATCTATATATAGCTATGTATGTGTGTGTGTATATAGTACAGACAATTCGATCTCCTGCTTACATATTAATTGCATATTAGGCTAAAGAAATATAATACGAGTGGTGCGTAGGCGTATGAATGTTTTTATATATATATAAAAGTTTATAGTTGTAGAATTTTCTGATATAGTACATAGAATAGCGTAGTGGTTACTCGTATAGTTTATTAATAATATTGCAAAAAAGTTTTGGGACTTTCATTTAGATAATTGTTTTGTTATTTTGTTTTTGTTTTTTTTTTTTTTGAGCTATTACAACTGCGCCCCATCAGAAGGTCTAGGTATACTAAATGATATTGGAAATATACTAGTTTCGTATATATCAGATAGTGTTCAAAACAAATCTACCCAAAAGACAATAGTGCGGATCTTTGCCATTCCATGAAACGAACATTATATATAGAGAGAGGTGTACATTTAAATTAGTTATTTTATATTACAATTATACATTTATTCTTTTTGTTTGTTTTGTTTTTTTTTGGCAGGAACACTTTGCGGTTGGTTCGTTTCGTTTCGTTTCGTTTCTAAACTGATCAAAATTAACAAAGCACAATACATAACAAAACATTTCGAACTCTACTCAGTCGTTGGCCTCTTGGCACCTCTTCTTGTTCAGATATTTGGTTCAGCATTATCTAATGACACGTGGGAACAGAGCTTAAACTCTATCGACCTATAAACTATTAGCTGACATATGTTCATAGGTGAAATGCATGTTTCTTTGCTTGTATTGTCCATGTTAATTTTCTAGTCTCTTAAACAATTTTTTTTTAAATATTATTTTAAAGTTTTTTTATTCTTTTTTTTGCTTCGTTGTTTGAAATAAAGTTTTTGAAAGGCCGTCGTGTAATAAATTCATAATAATCTTTTATAATAATTGCCAAGCATAATTAATTTTAACAGGCTATTCTGGGATATGTTTCATAGCACTAAAGACGTTAAACAATATGGGGCGGGAGGCATGTGAGGACAACACTCTCAGATACTAATGCTAGGTTGAAGACATATTCGAAGACTAAACATAACATAATTTGCACTAATTGAAAATTGTATTTCATTCGATTTAACAGTTTATATTTGCTGCCAATTTGTAAATTATCATTTTATGTTTTCTTTTTTTTTTTAATTTGCTTAATGTAAATAAGTTATATCACAACAATAGAGACAAAGATGGTGTGTGTATGTGTTTGAGTGTGTGTGTGTGGGCCCGCGTGTGTATGTGATATGTACGTGTGTGTGTGTGTGTGTGTGTGTACAGCTTTCGAGGCTCGATCATATAACAAAGGCAATTTTCAATAAAATATTATTCAATATACATATACACTCTCACACTCTCACACACGCACACATAAGAGTACTATACACACACACGCAGTTGGACACACGCATAGAACGAGATTATTGCTGGCAATGCCACACAGCTGCATACACAAATACACATACAGACACCCACACACATATAGACGCAGACGCAAGCGCACGCAGCAATATTCCACTGAGATCCAATGCAAGAGTAACGCCCATCGGGGTCGTGCCCATCCAGCGCCGATCTAATACTAACTCTTGCTGAGCGCCTTCTTTTTCCTTTGTACCAGAATATCGTAGAACGGATTGTGGCTGATGGACTGCGTCAGGCGTTTGATCCATTCCTGTTGATCCTCCTCCGTTGCGGCGGACATGCGGTAGACCGTATGCTTGCCCTCTACCACCTGCAGATATTGATTCAAGTTGATCAGTCTTGTCAACGTCGATCAATTGTAGTTAAGTTAACTCACCTTGCCCTCGGAATCAGTCTTGCATGCCTTAATGATATCGGCGCCGCCGGTGGCAAACAGCTCAAAGCAATGCGGCTTGCTGCGATCCTGTATCTCGCGCACCGATATATTCTCTAGCGGTATTATACCGCGCGGCTCCTTATCTGTGGTATACTCGAAGTAATACAGGCAATTGTCGTTCAGTATGAACCATCGTCGCTTCCACGACTTGTATCTGTGCAAAGAGTGGCTATTAGAATTGTTTGATAAGCTAAAGAAGTTCATTTTGCTGCTTACCTGCCGCCCTGCTTCCAGAGCCAGCCCTCCTTGTCGGGATTGAAGAAGGTGTGCATCAGATCGTTGCCATCGTCTTGGGGTATCTTGAACGGCTCTGTGCGTATCGACTCGTACAGTGACTCAAGCAGACCACGGGGCAAATCACCGCCGTTGTTGATGCCACGATTCATCGAGATGAATTGCTCCACGGTGGGTTTGTCTTTGACCTGAAACCAAATTGAAAATGAAATTGAAAATGAAGAAAAGAAAATGAATTTAAATTGAAATACTGCCGACATTGTGAAACAACCAAATTGCACAATAATAACTAATTAGGGAAACATTTTATGCGTCGCTCGTGCTGCTGAGATCATTTACAAGATGCCCCAGCCCAATTAGTGGCCACTCAGCAATTTCAGCTCGTGTGAAATGCGTTAGACTTGACCTATTTATAGCGCAATGCACAACACTTTATTTTTTTTTGTAATTGCTTCAACTCAATGTTGCTGCTGCGGCTGTTGCTGCTGCTGATGTTGCTGCTGCTGCTGCTGCTGCTGCTGAGAAATGGCAAATGGGAAATGGTGAAAATGCGTCGCGTGGACCGTCAATAATTGCTGCCTGACAGGCGACAAAGTATTCAATTCCGCAGTTTTGGGCCACGCGACGTGCATTTCGCCAGCTTTTTTCTTATTTTCTTTTTCAGTTTTGGCACACACAAGCAACACATCACCACCCTACTAGGCCAGCACCAACAACTACAACTTCCTGTCGTTCCCAAACACTTCCGGTGCGCAAACCATGACACTGAATTGTAATTTGCTGCCAGCTAAAAAACATTTTAAAAAAGTTCCCAAACCTTTTTCTTTCTTTTTTTTTACGAAATTTTTAAACTTTCTTTATTTTCAGAAAAGAGAAGGTATTCAGAAGGCATAGCTCAAAGGTTAAATGGTTGAGGAGCAGAAGAAGCAAATATTGAGGTAGTACCAATATGAATTTGGACTGATTGATACAGATTATAAAGACAATGAAATGAACTAAAACTCTTTATGGGTGAATTGTCTAAATGGTTTTGAACACTTCTATACCCTGAAACTATTGTGATTCTGTGAAAATATATGTAACAGGCAGTAGCAGGCGTGCTAGAGTCCATAAAGTATATGTATTCCAGATCAGGTCGACGAGCTAACTCGATCTAGCTATGTCTGTCCGTTAAAGAGCTAGAGAGAGAGAGAGAGAGAGAGAGAGCAGTCTTACCTATTCTTAGTCTTATCTATTTCTTATAATATTTAATATCATTTTAATTTGAGTTTATAAACAATATCAGAATGAAGAGCTAAATACGCAGAGCGTAACAATTTGAAGTTTTAAGCACAAAATATGTATTCAACTATTGAGACCAAGTGCTATATATATCATATATAATCTGTATATAAGAGACAGCCAAACGCTTGAGTATTCGTTACGAGATTTGTAGTTACTCTTGTATTTCTCTTGCTAAAGTTCAGTTCTGTGCGAGACATTCTCTTGTCAACTAGATTTTCTTTAAGTTCCATCAATTCTCTTCTATCTCTATTATCTATTTTATAACTAATATTTTATAACCAATATTTTTTAAAGCTATTTTTATAATACATATATTCTCATTTCTCAACTTCCTATATATTTTTTTATATTTTTAGCCTTCAAGCTTTTGCGACTCTAAACTAGCTCAATGGAATGAGTGGCATAAGTAGTATCTCTATCTCTCTCTCTCTCTCTCTATAATACTGACCGATGGATTGTGCAGTGATGTATTGAGCATTATAATGGCGAAGCTGAGCACGTAGCAGGTGTCCGTGTTGGTAAATATATCCGGATTGAGTTGACAGTAGCGTTGCGCAAATGTCTCCATCATTCGATCGATCTTCTGGGCCTCGCCGGGCAACCGAAATGACCACAGAAACTGCCTATAAAATGCGAATAGAAATTGTTAAAGTCAACTAGTCGCGCTAATAGATGTGGCTGTGGCTGTGGCGAGCTACTAACCTTAGAGCTTGCACCAGTATCAGATTGGTGAAATCGTGCAGTGCCACAAATGCCTTCAACACATCCTCGTTGAAATCGTTTTTCTCGCCGAGGTAATCGCCTGGAAAGTCAAACAGAAATGAGCATGAAAATTTATGTTATGCATTATGAGTTTTAATTGAATTTGCCCCCATGCGGGCGTCGCGTTGCCGCACAGTGCCAACAATTTACGAGCCGTGCTAACAACGGGGCACTCACCTATTGCCGTTTTGTTCAGGCCCTCGCCCTTGTATAGAAAGTGCGCGACATCCTGCGGATCGTGACGCAACAGTCGATTCTCGACGAGATATTCAATGCCTGCAATTGATAAGAGTATTTGTAAGTTAAGAAATTGCCGCAGGACTTCAAATATTATGCATTATTCTAGACTGCAGTTATGCTGCTGCCACAACAGATAACAGATAAGCAGCCGGAAACACAAGTCGCGTCGAACCAAATGCAGCCCAAACCACACACATAATCTACCCATATACATAGGTCGTAAGCGACAGCGACCCGCAACATAAACCGCAGCAATCTCAACAATAATAAAGAAAAAGAAGCAGCACAAGAAATAAAACAGGGAGCGGCAGCCCACAGACCAGACATCGATGTCATTATTTGCCAATCAAAGCGAGCGCGCGCGCCTGCAATTTGCGATAAAAGCCGGAAGACAAGACAGAAAAGAAGCAGGAGAAGCGCTCCAGGAATTAAAGTAAAACGCATTAAGACCGCACCACAAATAGCGCGAAATATGCGACAAGCCAACAAATTTGCCAATCGCGTGTGTCTTACGCGATCCAACGATAGGTGGCGCCAGTCAAAAACAAAAACAAAAACAAAAACACACACACAACATTGACTCGGGTCGTTTAGATGGTAAAGAGTTTGATTAGAACTAATGTGTAACTAGGTTGCAACTGTAAATATGTAGAACTAGAGTAATAATAACGCGAAGTATATGCAATTATTCGCTGAGAATAGCCATATATGAAAATCAACTATAATAGTTTAAGTTAATGGAAAACCTTTGCAGATTCAAACTCTTTTGATTATATGAGGGCTATTCACATGCTCAAGAAGTCTTACAATAGATTCCAAATTATTTAATATTCATTAGTTATCAACTATTTTTAAAATATTGGGCCAACACTTTGAACGCCCCTCGCCCTGCCAACAACTAACAAGTTTTTTCTTTATTTTTTTCCTATTGCTTCAATCGCAGACAGATTGGCTTTTCAGATTGATGCTTTTGTTGCTTGTTGTTGGTAATGCGAATCCATACATATATGAAACAACAACGAACAACAACAGCAACAACAACAACAACAACAACAACAACAACAACAGCAACAAAGACAACAAACAACAGCAATAATAACAATGACAACAATAATGCGAAATGACAACGGATAATGACAAAGGAGTCGCCCGTAGCAGGAGTTTTTGTCAGGCGATGGCAAAACCATTTCTTTTTTTTTTTTGTTTTGCTGCGTGTTTGTCAACCGCGCATCACACGCGATTAGCATCAGCAAGTTGGCAGCTCCACCGCAGCCAGCCCCGCCCACTGCCACCCACCAATACCCTCGATGCGTTATGCATGGCACATTTGTGGGCTATTAATTTAAGTGTGTGTGTGTGTGTGTGTGTGAGTATGTGTTGTCTCTGCCCTCGCCGCCTCTGCTGTTGATAATCGGGCGATAAAGCGACAAATGGCGATGGCCTGTAAAATATCCGCAACCACTCAACCACCCAACCACCCAACCACCCAACCGCCCAGTGCTAGGGACTGTTTCACATGTTTTTAATAAGCGCCTCGTTCTCTGAAGTGGACTCGATTCCCACTTTGTTATTGCCAGCGGTCGCTGACTTCGCGCCATTTACTACAAATACTTCACTGTGGATTAGCATTTTTAGTGCTTGGAATTTTATGCAGGATGCGCCAATGCTTCGACAGACGATGCCTGCCAGCTCGACTGCCTGCCCCGTCTGCCTGCCTGCCTGCCTGTCCCAATTTGGACTTGTCAACGCTAATTTATGGCCAAGAGGTCGATGAAAATATTTGATTGGCTCTTAAATTACGCAGCGACAGCAACGAGGTCGCATTTAAGAGCAAAGATCTTTGACGGGGGAGAGTGAGCAACATGTTCAATATATGGGTCACCAGGGATTCGCTGCAGAAGGTTAGGCAAGTACAAGTAGCTATTTTTAGTTGCTCTAACTTCAATTCTAATAATAATGCATCTATTAATGTATTAACAGGGAACATGTATTGAAGAGAAGAGAAGAGGGAGAAGAACCATGCTAGATCTCTTGACATATCGAATTTCAATCCTCAACCTAATCGATTTGTCGATCATTGTGTAATGGAAGAGGATTATATGAGCTAGCAGCAGATATACAAGTGGACATAGTAACACATACAGAGAGAACATATTCTTAACTTGTAAGTGTTTCCCTCTCGCTGCTTCAGCATTCAATTTATTAAATTATCTTGAAACACATATGATATATCGATGACATTGTGCGCTTGTAATCTTCAGCCATGCCGCCCGCATATTTGGCCTTGCCCGACTGTCAGTCAGCGCGTCTTTGCCTGCTCAGATCTCAAGAATATTGCGACATTGACATTTCCATTAAATTGAACGCCCAAGCACTCGTCGGCTTCCCTGATGCACGTACTACAAATGTCAACGAACTGTCAAATTTGTCAGCGTTTTAAGATTGTGCCAGGCTGGGTCGCTGCATGGCAAAGACTTCCATGAGACGAGCTGCTGCGGCGGCTGCTGCTGCTGCTGCTGCTGCTGCAGTGTGTTGACATCGCATCGCATCGCATCGCATTCGCTGCATCTCATTTCGGGCTCATTACGTTATTAAATTAACTTTGGAATTATCATCGTTGGGCGAACGTGCTCGACTCTCAGCACCCCGCACCGGCAGCAATTATGACAGTGTAAATTCGTCAGGCAGTTATGCTCTTTGGCGCCGGCGCGAGCGTCACACAGCCCTCAGCTGAAGCAACTCAATTATAAATCACTTCATTTCCATACGTTGCTCAAAATTGCATTGAAATTTCATGTAAATCATTCCCATATTAACATTTCCCCGCTTTCCGCGACACAATTGCCCGTTGGGTGGGATGTGTTGGCCCAAAAGATGCAAAAGCATCGCGCAGATGTCTTCAACTTATTCCCGCAATATATTTATGCGTATTCCGCGAATAAGTTTAAGATAAATATTGGAATTTTAAGTACTATACTTATACCTAATTTAGCCGAGTTCACAGAATTCTTTTTTCAAACGGGTGAATACCAAAACTTTTAGATGAATCATTTCAGGGTTTTTATATTTATTCCATCTCGAGCTTTATATATTTTTGCCGTGCTTTCTATTTACACATAAATCTTGTCTCGCTTCTATATATACCTTAGTCTTAGCCCATTTATTTCTAATCTATATTAATCTTTATTCGCATCAAGTTGCAGCTCACCTTTCTTGGGATCCATATTGAACTTTTTGCGTCCAATCGACATTTGCTTATCTTTATTGGAATGCTTGTCCTCGGGCACATCGAGCGCTTCCATTTCCGATACGACTTCGCACAGCTCATCTTTGATTTGCTATAAACGAAAGCAAGAAACGAAACGAAACGAAATGAATTAATTAAATGAAATCGAGAGTTCAAAAACTTTCACAGCATTTTGTATGTACAGCAGCTGAAGTGCCTCCAGCTGTGCACAAGTGAATTTAAAACTAGATAAAAATAGTCGGGAATGCATCTGCAAACACTCGTATAATTTGCGGAAATGAGCCAGCGTGACAATTGTTGAACTAAAAATACAACGCCAAAAACAAAATAAAAAAAAATAAATGTTTGCAACATTTCGAAACAAGTCTCGATGGGCTCATTGGGCTGCATTCACAATTGTGGCCATTCGCATTTGCATTCACTTTAGGTATTTGATTTAGGCTCACTTGAAACAATTTTTGGTGTGCTAAAAATACAAATTAGAATAGAAGAATGAAGCGAATTTGATTTAATTGAATTACGCTCGCTGAGACGAGTACCTGACACGGCCTGGGTCCATTCGAGCGGGGTCAAGACAGAGGCGACGACTATGCGGCATTCGCAGCATTCGTGCTGTAATATGATGAATGCAAAGAGGCGTGACAAATTTGTCAAACATACAATTGAGCTGAGCGAACGAGGCCATTCACCAGCCGAGCACGATGCGAGTCGTCTGTATCTGTATCTATGTATCTGTAGCACATATGAGATACAGTTGCTGTTGCTGTTGCTGTTGCTGCACTCAAGTGTCTAGTTATTTGTCAGCCTGTTGACGCTTGACTTGGCGAGAGCGCCACGAGACCGGAACATATCAATTGCCCCTCCCGAAACATATAGGCAGCCCCTGAACTGCTACTCTATGACCTTCTGACTCATTTGCCAAGTCTAACACATAAATATATACTATATACTCTATATATATGTATGTATGTATGCAAATCGGCTGTGGAATGCCAATTAAATGCGCTGAGAAGCAATTGACAACCCGAGAGACAGTGGCAATGATCGTTCACTGATTCGTCGTCAAGTTTGAAGTTTTATGCGATGAGCTCATCCAATTGGAACCTCTCACAACGCGGTGACCCCCCGAGAATTTGCTAATTTTAGATCTGTTCGCGGTTCCTTTCATTTGCCAATCAATACAATAGTTATTTGAGGTGTGCTGCTGCATTCGTTGCGGTCGGATTTATGAACTTTAAGACCAAAGCGCGTCACTCACGAATGAATAAAGAAATTGTCCTGAAAAGTATTTCTATATATGACATATACTCATTATGCTTTCGTTTTTGTACTATTTTATGTTTTCTTAATGTACGATTCAAACTTGACAGTTTTATAGCTTTTCCTACTATATTTCAAATCCTTTCCCATGCTTTAAATAACTGAGCAAACGCCATGTGCGTTTCCGCTGAACATTGAAAAAGATATAGACATAAAAAACAACCTTTCAATTAGTGGGCAGATCAGGCCTGAATTATGTAAATTTTGAAATTTCCAACAAAGTTAAATGCCCAATAGGAGTCCCGATTAACTGAATGCCTGCTACCAAGCTACGCCCCGCTAACCAACAGCAACATTTAAGAAATCATAGAAAATCACATAAAGCTGAAGAAAATCGTTAATGAAAAGCGTGCAGAGAGGCATCGAAGCCAAAGTGAGAGAGACAGAGGGAGAGAGAGAGAGAGAGTAGCGCTCGAGGGCTACTCGTTTAAAGACGGCATCGCTAATCAAAGAGTAAGAGAACAACAGGTGGACAAGGGTCATTGATAGTGCGCAACAGACGTAAAGCTAATGAACGTCAAGCTTTAAAAATAACTCGCAATGAAACGACGACGACAACGACGACGACGACGACGAAGGTGAAGGCGACAGGTAAACAACGACGTCAAAGGTGTGGGAACGCGCGCGAGACACGAGGAAACACAACGAAACAGAATCAATCAAGAAACCAGTTTTAATGCAATGCAAATTGTATTGAAACACGTCGAACAAAGGCGAGCATGAAGCCGTTGCGACTGACTTATCATCAAAGCATATATTTTTAAATAGAAATTATTTAACTGTCAATAGTGTGAATTTAACGTGAGATAAGATATATATATATAGACAAATATGTATATATAAATATATATGTCAAATTATATAATTGCTAATACAACTTAAAGTTGTTCTCTGCTTTGTCAGATATGATACGAGGCTGATTGCAAACTATGTTGTTTGAGAAAAAAGTAACATGTGCCAGCCCAGATCACAAACGAGACAACCAAAGCTTAAATAAGATAACTAACTGTCTAGTGCCTATTCGTAGATATTATTAATACCAACTCTGTTACTCTAAAACTTTCGATCGCTTTTCGCTCGAAACCAACTCAAACACACTTGAAACACACTTGTGTTTCCCAATAAGAGCGACGCACTGTGCGCATTGCCTGCCCGTGTACGATATACGATATTCCACACACGCCATTCGATATTCGATATCCGTTTGCTTGGCTCATACCTGCGGTCGTCTCAGGATGGCGACATTGCTCTGCTCGGCATTGTTGCGATTGCGCTCCATGAGCGTTCGACAACTCTCGCACAGATTCGTCTGCTGGCTGCTGTTGTTGTTGTTATTGTTGTTGTTGTTGTTATTGTTGTTTTGCTGTTTGCTGCTGTTGTTGTTGTCGGCAATGCTGTTGGTGTTGCTGTTGTTGTTATGGCTGACTGAGTTGCGTTCGGATTCGCTTTGCGAATTCGAACTGTCATCAATGAAGCGCAAATCGCCCGCCTCTGGTGTCAGCGGCGAGCTCAGACCCGAGTTCACCGTCTCTGACTCTGAATCCAGCTGCAGTGCCTCGTTATCGATGCCATCCTCGGCAACGTCCAACATACAACCGAGAGAGTTGGAGCGTGATTTGCGCGGTGCCTGTGGCGGACGTTTGGAGATGATCTCGCCACGTTCATTGAGCAACAGCTCGACGGGTCGCGATATGATGAGAGTACGTGTTGTTGTTGTGGTGGTTGTGTGGGTCAGCTCGGAGCGCCGATTGAAGAGCTGCGTGTTGGGGTCCTCGCTGGGCAGACGCAGCAGCTCCACCTTGCGGCTGACATCGCTGCAGCTAACCGTTGCCGTGCTCAGCGTGGGACTCGCGGGCGGTGGACTCTCGGCACGCAGCGAGGTCACCTTATAGGTGGCCACGCTGGTGAATGGCGAGAGTGAGGGTGAGCGGGGCGAACGTGGCGTGGAGATGGAGGGCGACGGGCAGGTTGGCTTAGCTTCCACATGAAGCTTCGGTAACTCCTTCTTCCCCACCAAACTGCCCAGATTGCAAAAGCAGCGTGCACAGACACCGCTGCTGATGGTGGTGCTGCTGCTGTTGCCGCTGCTGCTGGTGCTGCTGCTGGGATTGCCCAACAATCGGCGTCGATCCTCCTCAGCTTTGGTCGAGCAGGGCGCTGTTATGTAAAAGGTGCTGCTGCTGCGACTGCCAGGCAAGATGCCATCACCTGTTGGCGTCGTGGCACCGGTGACGGTGTTGGTGCTTAGATCAAAGCAGCTGCGCTGCAATTGCTGTTTGCTGCCAAAGCTGCCAACGCTGCGGCCGCTTAGCGAGCCGCTCTTCTTGCTCTTGGGCTGGCGGCGCAGCGAACTGAACCAGTTGCTGATGCTGGGACGCTTCTGTTGCAGCGACGTCGTCATGACTGCCAGTCAATTGCCCACTTCCGTTCGCTCAGTCTTTTGATGGCCCTTTTGATGGTGCAGCCCGAAAACGGGTTAGTTCTCTCGCTCTCTCTCTCTCTCTCGCTCTCTCTTACTGTGTGTGTTTTCAATTTTCTCACTTGTGCTACTGTTGGCCTTTGACTCTGATTCTTGGTTAATTATTTTGGCTTCTTCATGGCGCAACTCTGAAAATGTTGTAGAGTTTTGTTTTTGTTTTTGTTTTGATGTTACGTTTTACCGGGCGCAGAACTCAAAGCAATTTACAAGTACAAAGACGACGTGACGCGACGCGCTGAGAAATGTTATATATACCATAAATTCATTAACTAATTATAATGATGCCGCGGAGCAGCTCACTCAGCAAAGCCCACAAAGTGCCCCCGACAGGAAGTGTCAGACAGGACACAACCTCAGAAATTGAATTTGTTGTCGTCGTCGTCGTCATCGCACAACATTTTTTGGGTTTCCCATGCTGCTGCCGCCACTCGAAAGACACAAAACAAATTACGCTAATGGCGCACAGGTTAAGAAGGTGCTGGCGTTTGTTAATCCCAGCGACAGGACGACGACGACGACAACGGCGACGGCGACGGTGACAACGACAACGACGACAACGAGGACAACAACAACTACGCAATTTTTACCCGCCACATCTTCACGTGTGATTTGTATTGGGCTGGCAAACACTTTGAGGCTTTCGGGCGAGTCTAGCGACAGGAACAAATGGAGACACACACACACACACACACACACATAGCCGCCATTGTCTCCTGGCCGTGATTTATAGCGTTCCTTTTCTAATGTTTGCTCTCTTTTTCCATTTATTCCAATTTGGGTTTCGTTGCGTCTGGTTTCGCTTAGCGGAAGGAAGTCTGTACGATAAAGCCTGTGAATTGTTTTTGGACAGCCAAACTCTAATTGGAGGCATGTTAGCCATGTGGCACAATCCCCATGGCAAATAATGGATGATGCCTGGGATTAAGTCGGTTAGCCAAAGCAAAAGTCACTGAGCCATATGCAGCAAACAAACATTTTGTTTGCAAGACATTTTAGCTCCAAGCTTATTATAATTTATGACATATTCTAGGCGAGAACATCTGTATATATATGCATGCATAGAGTCGAGCTTCTGCCAGACTTATGCGTGCCGTTTTGTCACGAACACGAACAGGAAGGAAAACGCAAGTCGTAAAGCAGGAACTGCAGCCACGAATTAGCATCAAGCATATGGCAACCAAATTTGCTGTGCTATCTGCAGGATATTTAAGAAATGAAATTCAAAGTGAAATTCTAACAAATTGGAAGTTATGAATAGCTACAATAGATTTAAGCATTAGGAACAAGTCTAATGATTACATGTATGTTTCAATTACATCGTAGCAAACTAAATAAATTTAAGAACTCCGCATTTACCATGGAATATGTTGAATAGAAAATGTTCTGTTGAATTAGATGTTAAGGAAATGATTTAACATCTAGATTACCATTACAAAACTATTCAAAACTCTCTCATATATGATGTATGATGAGTACAGACTATTCCAATATCAAAACAATTTATATTGACTGCAAATAGAACGAACTTGAAAGCAGTTATAATTGGAGAAGGAATGTGTTAAAATGTTATTAAATACAATTATTTCATTTCACACACTTCTATGTCTCAAATTACTTACAATTATCAGCTAATCACATATCATATTTAATATTCAATTTACTTTTCCACACTTAGCAAATATTCCATCTAATTTGAGTTGAAGCTGATTGCAAAATGATTGAAACACGTACAGTGAATTCATATGAACTTGATCGTTTGTACTATATTAGACAGGTTTGGGTTCTAATATTATTGTGTGCGTGCCAACATTATTTTATGTTGCTCCAAAATTTATAGCCTCGTCTCTTGGGCAGCAGTGAAAACTGTTTGCTTAGTTTACCAATGTCAAAGCTCTTGAGGTCCCAAGAGACCCATTGCAGGCCGTGACTAGGCAGACGACGCGATTCCAAAGGGAACGAACACAACATGAACAACAATTTACCTGCCACGCCCACGCCCACGCACATAGCATTGGCAACTTTAAATTACGTGTAACTCGGCATAATGTGCCTAGAACCTACAGCCTTCAACCTGCGCCATGCATCCTTCGGCAGCACGAACGTGATTTGGTTCCACAAACAACAACAACAATCAAATCAATCTCAATCTTTATATTTCTCTGCCTCGCTTTCAGATTCATTTCTAGCTATTTGTGCAGGTATATATATATGTCTATATATACCGCAATAAAAGGCGCGCCGGCGTTCAGAAGATGAGAGCAAAATAAACGAATAAGAAGACAAACAGAACGAACGCAGCTCAGGTGAATACCGCAAAGGTATTAACAAGAGGAAAATGAAATTTGTAAACAAACTATCAATCAAACAAATGAGCTGAATAAACACAGACAAGCGAAAGAGCAAGAGAGAGAGAGAGAGAGAGAGAGACTGAAAGAGATACAGACATGAGAGTGTCTATGTGTTCTGAGAGATATATAGTCAGATAGAAGCTTCTCGGATGCAAAGCAACAGATAAAAGACGACAGCCTCAAGTGCTCGAAACAAAGTTGCGATTGCTACCTGTCTGCGGCACAACAAAAATCTTTAAGTGTGCGTGTGTGCGTGTGTGTGTGTGTGGGCAGGAAATGCGCTTTGGCTATGCCAAACTAATATGGCATGTAAAATTTTCCCGGTTTGTGTTAAACTTTTGTTCCCCCATGATGAATGGCCAAAAAGGAAAAGCAACGAAAATAAATAAAGAAAATTCCGCCTGTCAGACGGTAGCTGGCAGCTGGGAGTTGCGCCTCTGCGAAATGGGCGTGGCGCATGCAATTTATCTTGACATTTTAATCTGGCCATTGTAAGCACTGAAAACTACAAGCGCACAGCCACTGTGCCAAGTGTTACCAATATGCAAGCGCTGTCTGGCCAACGCCTTTGGGTTAACACGCTCTTTAAAACCTACTTTGCCCCCAGCCTGGCCTCATCTTTCCCCCGAAATCCAATTAGACAATCAGACACATAAACAATGGGCAGCCGAAAAAAAAAAACAACAAAAGAACATTAAAAGGAATATAGATGCAGCATTGATGTGACATGCTCAACTAGCAAATATCCTGTAGTTAGTTTTAGTGTAAGTTCATTCCTTGACAATATTCCGCGATTGGAACAGTCAATTAGATTTAGTATAGACAGCTGAGATACACATCTTATCATTTTCCATTATCATCTATCTTTCAACTGTAATAGTTACTTCCTTTTAGTCAGCCGTAATAGTTACAGGGTATCGTTTAGTTCTCAGCCACACTCAGCTAATGGAGCTTGGATTTGTCTACGGATTTGGCTACGTTTTCGGCTCTGTTGCCATTTGCTTCTTCAGACTTTCACTTTCGTCAGCAGAATGCAATTAAAGGCAAGCTTGGCGCGGCACATTTGCGACTGTGTTTTTCCTTTTGTGCTGCTCTTTTGTCTGTGGCCCTAAATGTATCTCAAAGTTTGTGTGTATCTTTGAGTACGTATCTATATAAATGTGTCTCCGTGTCTGTATGTGTGTATGTTTGTGTGTTGGTGTGCAGGCGCCGGATGGGTCATTGCACGTTGTTGGCTAGAAGTCGCATTTGGTCGGGAAAGTGTGAAAAATGCTCTTTTCCGCAGCGCATTTTCTTTCGACTTGGCGTATTGATTGGGTCGCTGCTCTGTGTGAAAATATGCGCACACTTTAACGATGGCAAGAGCAGCTTTTCACTTTTAATTTCTTGTAAGCGCCTTACACATTATGTTTTATAGACCGCTTCTCTAGTTGTCACTTAAAGTGTGTTTAGAAGGCTAACTAACTAAGTGCACTTAATTAAGTCAGGTAATAGATGGCAACAGCGTGAAATGCTCTTTATAATATGAGTTACTTTTCTTGACTCTCAAGTATAAACTTCAAGTAGAAAAGCTGTAGATGAAGCCATATAATCGATACTACGCATCGACTGCCGAGTAGAGTTTTTTTATATTTTGATAAAGATATTGCCTAAAATAGCATACATCTAGTTTACAATATAGGAAATTTGGAAATTTTACAACAAATTTTCATGTTTACGACTGTTTTTGAACTGAATCCCTAAATTTCTTTGAAGCACACGCATTACAGCAAAAATGTTAACAAATCGTCAATGATTGTGTTAAAGCCAGCAGCTTTTTCTCAAAGAATGTAACGTAATAAGTTTTGGCATTACAAAATAAACAAAAGGCTAATCAAATACCACGCCTTTTGCTTTCGTCTTGGACTATAAACACACGACCAGAGTTGGGAGCTTCAAGTATATATATGACATAAACATATACGTATACATATATAAATATATGTATATATTTATGTCTATATACATATATATTAGTCCAGCTGTTGCCTCAAGGGAGGTCGCTCCATTTCGCATCATTCACACACATTTAGCTGTGTGTTCTCTGTATCTATTTGTACGATTATGGATATTGCTCATTAGGCTGATGGCTGCCAAGGCAGCATCAAAGTTTGCTTATTATTATTTATTTACCCAGCCCAGACAGTCAGCTAATTTCAGCCGGACTGACCGCATGCCATTTATGCGATGAGAAAAATCTCCAAAAACTGCCAAAAAAAAAAAAAGATTTTTGTATGCTGTCAGCTGCGCGCACTTTTTCACTGCTCCAGCGTCAAATGTAAATGGGGAAACAAGAAAAGGAAAAAATAGAAATAAAATCGAAAATAAAAACAAAAACAAAAACAAAGCTAAAATTTGCATCTTGCCTCATATAGCAAAATGACGCAACTAGACAAAAATCGAAAATAAAATAGCCACAAATATGTATCTATATGCTATATGCTACATATGGCAAACCAATTTAATGCTGTTTTGTTTGGCATTTGAAATCTGCTGCCTTTATACTCTATGCAAGAGTTGAAGAGGGTATCATGAAACAACGGGCTCTAAAGGCTTTCACCCCCACTAACTTTTCAAGCTCAGATTAAATCAGTTCCTAATTAGAATTTTAGATTATCTCTCTTTCATTCAAGCAGAATATTACATAGTCAGTCAATTCGTTATGAAACGCAAAAGTAAACAAACTTTGGACAAGTTTTGACCTTAGAAATACGACGAATTTTTGCTTTGCTAAGCTCGTAAAATAAAGTAAATTAAGTAAAGACTTTGAATGAACATCAACTCTTAGATTTCTAACATTTTAGATACATTTCTTTAAAAAGTTCTACTATCAATTATCAAAGATAAGGAAAGTAGCCAAGTAGCCAATGCCTGCAGCTAGCTTAAATATTTTATAAGAAATTCGAAACAGACACTTTCAAATTTGCTGCAAGGTGTTTGTCTCGCTGACCTGTTTTGGGGCATAAAATCAAAAATAGAAAATGTGCAAATTGCATTAATTATGGACAGCGGCACATGTGCTGGGACTACAAACAAAAAAAAGAACGCATTTTTCCCCAAACTCAACGAACCATCAAAACACGAGTTCGTTGGCCCAATTTAGCAACAGGCGACAACGGACAATGGCCAAAAAAAAAAATGTATAAAAAAACAAGAAGAAGAGGCAAGAACACAGCCAAAAAGCCGCCGACAGACGGACTCTATGTAAATGTGTTTTTAATTAAATGCCTTTTGTTGCGGGCTCACCAAAACTATTTGCTTTGATGGACAAAGACAAAGAAAGCAAAGGGAGAATTAAGAACCCAATCGGCTAATAGCTAATGCGGGCATAGCTTTACACATTGCCTGCTGCTACCTTCTACCTTCTACCTTCATGTACCGTCATGCCAGACTTCTGTCTACACTTAATCCATTCCTCAGCCGTATAGCGACTACGTGTTGTGCCCAGTCTCAATGGGAATCTAATTATTTTTGGCGGGCATTTCCCACAGGTCATTTCAATTTATACAGATACAGTCACTCGCATTCCCCAGCCACACAACAAAGTACATCTTTTTGTAATGCTTAGAACAAAAAACTAGCTAAAAAAAGCAATGGGTGTTTTTTTTTGTATTTCTTTGGAATTTCTATTGTATACAATAAAATGGCAGTTACACGCGTTTTGCATATTAAACAAGAAAAATACTCGAAACACACATACACCTGCGACTCGCGTATCGGTGGGATAGCAGCACATGGGTGCCATGCGTTTGTTTTATTTTTATGGCGCCTGCCTACGTCATTGAAGCAGCAACAGGTGCACTGACTCCTATAACATACATGAGGCGCTCCACCTCCCCGAGAGCACCTGCTTTATATACACATACCTGTGTATATACATATATATATCTATATATATTTATATATAAACATGTACATACACATACTTATCAGCTTCTGTGGCTGCTTATTGATTGGGACTTTCCGCTTCTGTATCGCTGTATCCGCAGTTCAGCCATCAATTGTGCCAAATTGTTCATGTCATTTGCACTAATTGAGTTCAGCCCGAGCGGCAAGTGCCGCTGCCTAAACCCAGCACGGTCACATTGTTTCTCTTTTTTGACTACTAGTATACTGCATGGGCAATATCTGATAAAGCTGGATCTATCTAATGAAATGTTTTACAATTTCAAGTTCAGTTGTATAATGTTCAAAGGCAAAGCTTAGGCATAAGGGAAAACACATTGTCTTTTAACGTAACCAATGCGTTAACAAAGTCTGTCTTTGTTGTCTTTAATCAATCATATATCATATATCATATGCATATTCTTTGTAAGCCCACTACTGATCAGTTTGTATATCTGTTCATAGTTCAAGCTGACGCCTAATGCAATCAGATGAAACGGAATTTGCTGTATAGAAATACATTGATTGGCGGGCGCAAAGAAAACTGCGTTGTTTTCGCTGTGAATTCATATCCGTCGAAACACATTGTTCACTTGGGCTGTAAGCAGCTACTTTAAAGCATCTTTTCTATATTAATTTAATTAGAATTTTGATGACACTCGAAATAATTAAGTTTCGCAACTTGGCAAAGGAAAAAGTTTCTTTCGGAAAGTTTGGAGAAAAATTAATTAGAAAGAAATTGTGAGAGCAGCAAAATGCAGTTTGCATATTCTATACGACTCTTGACATCTGTTTTTTCCTTTTGCGTGGCCTTAAAAACGAATCAAATTTGTGTGTTTTTTTTTGCCTAATTTTATAGGCTGAAATAATTGGAAATTGGATTTGTTTATAAATGATCGAGTCAAACAGGTTGAGGCTGGCATTCAAAAGGGTGTTAATAACAAAGTATTTAGCATATGCGCAAAGTGGTGAGACCAGTTTTTGATAATACAACAAAAAACCCAAACACAATGCTGCTGCTAAGCAGCGTGAAGAGGAAGAGCTGACGATATGATTGTTTCCCAGAATCAGCGTATGTCGTTAACGTTTTGAGAGCGCGCAGTCTCATTTCCCTTCTGAGCACAATTTGATAGCGAAAAAGCTGAAATATTCATGCATTTCAAGTACTATAAAATGTCGCAGTTTACTTCCAAGTTGGCCTGATAAACTGCCAGCCAAGCGGATGTCTTTGTTATTATACATTTCAAATTCATTATTATATATTTATATTATACTATATATGCTTATGCTTACGAGCTTATCAGCTTAACAAAGGCTGGCCGCAGCTGCGACACTCGCAAGTCGTTGACATTGCAACATACAAGAAAATTCGAGTACGTGAGATAAAATTCAGAAATCTACTGCTCAATAATGTGGAGCGAAAAGTCAAATACAGACGTGACTGCGAGGGTGGTTTAGCCAGTAATAATTGATTGATCAACAAATTGCATTTGTTCTTGTTCTTAAACTAAATCCTATCCTATCTGAGTTGTTTAGTAGTTTTAAAATAGTTTAGTTTTAAATCTGATTGCAATCAGTTGTTTATATTTTAAAACTTTTCTCTACCGAAATAGAAGATTAATATAAAAAATATATTAACATATTATATATAATAATATATATGTACACTGTTCAAAATAGAACCCGCCCTCGCTACATCTTCTCAAACACTTTCCATTTTGCATTTGAAAGTATGCGTCAAGGGACAAAGAAAAGAAGGGCAAAGGTTTCGACTGCAGACAGGACAGTGCCAGAGAGACAGAGAGAGAGAGAGAGAGAGAGAGAGTAGCTTGTACATAAGTGTATGTATGTATGTACATCTAAATATTACCAGAGTCTGGGATCTGTTCAGTTACGCTTGCCACGCCCCGCACCGCCTGGACGGTGCTCAGCCCCCATGGCCAGACAACGTGCCTTGTCTGCGACGTGATTTGAACACGCAAAAGATATCCGCACTGGGTTTTTGTCTCTCTATTCGCCACTTTTTCTTTCAGTTGAGTTATTTTTTTGGTATTCTATTTTGTTGTGTGCGAGTCTGCGTGTCTGTGTGTGTGTGTGTGTGTGTGTGTGTGTGTGTGTTGCTTCCTAAATGTGTTTTCGGCTGGGTCTGCAGACACGCGCATCTTTTGCTTACATTTCTTATGTTTATAAATTTGAGAATTTTATGGCTAAACCCAAAAAACCCGAACCGCACAAGCAGCCAAATGACTTTTTTCTTCCTATTTTAAAAACTCAACATATGTATGTGGTGTGTGTGTGTGTGTATATGTGCGTATGCTGGTTTGGAAAGTGAATTGTGTATACGTTCGTTAGAAGAGTCCTTGAAAATAGCTGTCAGCAGTCAGTTTGAACTCCGCGCGGCGTGTTAATAACTGCAGTGCACATTTAAGTTGTTTGAAATTGCGTCTCAGATACTTTTGTATCTGTTGACTTGTGTTTAGTTTTCCTCTTTTCTTTCGCTTTTGTTCATTTCCATGCGCTGCTGCTGCCGCTGCTGCTGCAGTTGCAGTTGCAGTATCTCGTGTCTTCGCTCTACGTGTGAATTGGTGCATTTTTATTTTTGGCTATCGCTTCCGACACATGTTTTGGATTTGGAAACTCATTTTCTTCTGTGTCAATGATTATTTCGTGTCAAGCGATATGAACGACACATTTCCATTTACTACACATTATTTCCATATTTTTTGTTATGTTTTTCTCTTTATTTTGTTTGGGGAATTTTCCCAGGCTATAGATAGCATTCGGCTGCCAATTGTCTACCGAATTCCCATTCAATATAATTACACACGCGCATCTATAAATAACTTATCATATATAGATAACAATATTGATTGCTATCACCATAATTATTCAATATCAATTGACTCGTATGTGGGTGTGCGATTAGCACATTTTTTGACTGATGGCAGACAGCATTAATGGCTTATTCTAAGATAGAAAACCTTTTACAGGGTATTCGTGAATCAAACAGTTCCTTTAAGCCAACTGTAATTAGATGCAACTCATCAATTCTGTCAGCGTTTGGCTTCTCATACAATGCTGATTGCCAAAAAAAAAAACAGAGCACAACTCAAGGTCGTCGAATGGTTCTCTTTATAGCCAGTGCAATGTTCTCATAGCTGATGAGTCAGGCGTTTCTCTTACTCTTAAAACACATTCCAATGCCGCCGCAGACTGAAGTGCCGACGGTTTTAATTAAGAATAATCGACGCCAGCGACAAGTTTCAAAGCCAATGCTAAACAAATAACCAAACCAAGCGAAAAGATTGCCAAATACCAAACACAACTTGTTTTTTTTTTCATTTTTTTAATTTTTTTTTGCTCTTCTGTTTTTGATTTTCAAGAACACGACACAAGTGGAAATTTCATTTGAGTTAATTAATGAACATAAATCATAATTTTCTTTTCATTTTCCAAGCATTTACTCAATTTTTTCTTATCTTTTTTTTTTTTGGCGCATTTATTTATTTTCTTAACCAAAAATACAAATAAACAGCAGCAAATAGGAGAAAGCAAGAGCTGAAGGCGAGCAAAGAAATTCAATTCGATTCAACGGCGAACAAACAAAATTCGTAATAAGCCAGCGGCATGCGCCGCATACATATATATAGATATTGATATACATATTTACATATATATATATATATATATATATATATATATATATATATATATATATATATATATATATATATATATATATATATATATATATATATATATATATATATATATATATATATATATATGTATATATATATATATTATGACAGACAATTCGTTATATCTCTATGCTAATATTACAGTTATGCAAGATAGTCGACTAGGTGATGCCCTGTGTTACACAAAATATGCAAATGCGTTGCAAATTGTATTAAAATTTGTTGATAAGTTAAATTTCATTAGAATTGTAAATTCGAGTAAAATTTGTCTAACAATTAGCTGTTATAGAAACTTTACTAATCTCATTTAAAATTTACAGGATTTACAATAAATTTCATTCATCGAGAATCAGATTGTAAAGTTTTGGAGTGAGCATAATTCATAACTAAATATTTAACAAAATTTCTGATATTTTTTTTTTTTAAATTAATAAATGTTTCACATGGAAAAGATAATTGTTTTTAGATACTATTTTGTCTAGATATAGCACGACGTGAAAGTTATCTATAAAAATAAGTTTACGATTTTAGTTAAAAAGATTCTGATGTTATTCTCAGCTTCAGTTCTTGGTTACTAAAATACATTAACTTTCTTAATGTCTCTCTCTTGTTTTGTGCCATTATTGACTCAAATTCAGTTCAAAAATATTTCAAAGTAGTTTGTTTTATGAGTTTAAAAACTAACAAATATTTACACAATTAGATTTTTAATATAATATAAATAAATGATTCACTCTTCACTTGATAAACTCTTGTGAGCAATAAGTTAAGAGTACAAAAGTAAATATTTACAAAATATGTATATTTTATTAGTTTTTTCTCTCGCTGGGATATTAATGCCTCTAGAGTTTGCTGAAGCACCTGGTGGTGCTATAATTTGTTTGGTATTAATGAGAGCACAAATTGTGGCTATATTAATTTGACTAGAATGATGAATAATAGCTTGAGATGTTGCTGCCCATTAAACAAGTGCAACTAACTGAAGCACATAAAACTAGAGAGCTACTCGAGTTGTACAACATTTAAATGACTGCAGCTATTAAGTGGAATTTATATAAATATATTTTTATATATACATCAAAATGAGTGTTAGATATATGTGCATACTATGGCAGATATGGCAATTGATATGACCACAGAAACCGCACTGTGTGTGTGGGAAATTGAATGTGATGAGTGTGTGTGTGTGTGTGCGTGTGTGTGCGTGAAAAAGTGGTGCACAACTGCAATTGAAATCGTTTCCCACGTGCATTTAAACAGTTTCACCTAATTACGTTTTTGCGCTAACAAAAGATGCCACCCCAATGGGAGGGGGGCGGTGTATTTGGGGCAGAGGCCGCGATAGAGCAAATAATCAAGCAGCTACCAAATACGGCACAGTCCCACACACACACACTTAGATTTGGTCAGACCATAAAATGCGATGCTCAGGTTAATTTATGACTTTTACATGACTAAATCGCAGTCGTGTCAAATGTATCTGTATCTTTAGCCAGCTGTAGCTGTATCTGTATCTGTATCAGTATATATATGCATCTGCATCTGTATCTGTATCTGTATCTGTTTCGGTATTTCTGTTTATCTGTGCATCTGCATATTCAGCTGATTCTATAGCGACACTGGATTAGTGTCACACATAAAGCAGCAGCTACAACATAAATAAAACATAAAACAAAAATGCTCTAGTCGAGACTGCTCGACTAGGAGATGCCCTGAGCTCTGCAAAGAGCTTTGATGCCACATTGCATGCATTAGGAGGATTTTGAATACTTGCGGATAAAAAGTATAAAAGCAATAATAAAAAAAATATAAGCATTGCCGCTTCAATGGTTTCTAGTAGACCCTTTTATCCTTGGTTTTATCATACCAAGGATATAGTCCTGAAAACCTAAAGGATCAAACTCCTGGTCCAACAATATGAATGTTCTTCTTTCAGCAGTCAGCTGTAAATTAGCTGTTCTCTATAAAATGGTTTCCAGTCGATCTGCATATGCTTGGTTATACCATACCAAGGATATAGTCCTGGAAACCTATAGGATCATATTACTGATCCACAAATATGAATGTTTTTTCTTTCAGCAGATGAGCCCCTTTAATGAGCCCCTTTAATGAGCCCCTTTAATGAGCCCCTTCAACCCCATAATGATTCCTAGTTGACCCACATATCCTTGGTGATCAATGCTAAGGCTATAGTCCTAGAAATCTAAAGGACTAAATTGTCCACAAACATGTATGCTTTCCTTTCTTTATGGGAAATTCATAAATCGCTAAATTTGCTTGTCAAATCAGCTGAAATACCAGGCGCACAGAAATAAGTAGTAGGGTGACGCATGCTCTTTAACATTGAGTTAAAATTGCACTTTTATTTAACCTTGGGTTGATAAACCAATTTTAACTCAAGTGGCTTTGGGTTAATAAACCTATTTTCACTCAAGTAGCGCTGCGGCGTTAAATCGGTAAACTTACATGTAAATTCAGCCGAAATACCAGGCGCACAGAAGGGAGTAGAAGGTTGCTGAGTATTATTCAACTCAATGTCAACCTTGCACTTTTATTTGACCTTGGGGTAATAAACCAATTTTAACTCAAGTGGCTTTGGGTTAATAAACCTATTTTCACTCAAGTAGCGCTGCGGCGTTAAATCGGTAAACTTACATGTAAATTCAGCCGAAATACCAGGCGCACAGAAATGAGCAGTAGGGTGACGCATTCTATTTTACTTTGAGTTAAAATTGCACTTTTGTTAAACCTTGGGTTAACATGGCAATGTTAACTTGAGTTAACATAACAATGTTAAAAAGCGCTGCTTCGTTAAATCGGTAAACTTACATGTAAATTCAGCCGAAATACCAGGCGCACAGAAGTGAGTAGAAGGTTGCTGAGTATTATTCTACTCAATGTCAACCTTGCACTTTTATTTGACCTTGGGTTAATAAACCTATTTTCACTCAAGTAGCGCTGCGGCGTTAAATCGGTAAACTTACATGTAAATTCAGCCGAATTACCAGGCGAACAGAAATAAGTAGTAGGGTGACGCATTCTATTTTACATTGAGTTAAAATTGCACTTTTGTTAAACCTTGGTTTGAGAAACCAATTTTCACTCAAGAGGCGCTGCGGCGGTTAATCGGTAAACTTACATGTAAATTCAGCCGAAATACCAGGCGCACAGAAGTGAGTAGAAGGTTGCTGAGTATTATTCAACTCAATGTCAACCTTGCACTTTTATTTGACCTTGGGTTAATAAACCTATTTTCACTCAAGTAGCGCTGCGGCGTTAAATCGGTTATTTACATGTAAATTCTGGTGAAATACCAGGCGCACAGAAATGAGTAGAAGGTTGCTGAGTATTATTCAACTCAATGTCAACTTTGCACTTTTATTTGACCTTGGGTTAATAAACCAATTTTCACTCAAGAGGCGCTGCGGCGGTTATTCGGTAAACTTACATGTAAATTCAGCCGAAATACTAGGCGCACAGAAGTGAGTAGAAGGTTGCTGAGTATTATTCAACTCAATGTCAACCTTGCACTTTTATTTGACCTTGGGGTAATAAACCAATTTTCACTCAAGTAGCGCTGCGGCATTAAATCGGTAAACTTACATGTAAATTCAGCCGAATTACCAGGCGAACAGAAATTAGTAGTAGGGTGACGCATGCTTTTTAACATTGAGTTAACATTGCACTTTTGTTTGACCTTGGGTTAACATGTCAATGTTAACTTGACTTAACATAACAATGTTAAAAAGCGCTGCTTCGTTAAATCGGTAAATTTACATGTAAATTCAGCCGAATTACCAGGCGAACAGAAATTAGTAGTAGGGTGACGCATGCTTTTTAGCATTGAGTTAACATTGCACTTTTGTTTGACCTTGGGTTAACATGTCAATGTTAACTTGACTTAACATAACAATGTTAAAAAGCGCTGCTTCGTTAAATCGGTAAATTTACATGTAAATTCTGGTGAAATACCAGGCGCACAGAAATGAGCAGCAGGGTGCTAAATATTATTTTACATTGAGTTAATCTTGCACATTTGTTTAACCTTGGGTTAACATGACAATGTGAAGTCTACAGGCGTGGCGGCGCTTAAGTAGCCAAATTTGCATATAAATGCAGCCCAAGTACTAGGCGCACAGAACTGAGTAGAAGGATGACTCATACTATTTTCATTGAGTTAAAATTTATAATTTTACTAACATTGAGTTAACATGCTAATGTTATTTAACATTGAGTTAATATATAAAACATGTTATTTAAAAGTGAGTGAGTTTACCGAAAAATGATATATTTATCATTGAGTTAACATTGTTATGTTACTTGGCATTCGTATGGAAAAACGCTTTTTCATATCGATGTTAGCTTACTGTAACATCAGATTGACTCAACTTACGTTGATATTCATGACTGTAGGTTCACAAGGACTATATCTATGGTATGGTATAACCAAGGATATAACGGTCAACTAGGAGCCAATGGGGAGAGAAGGGTGGAGAGGGTGAAGGGGGGGGCAGCTGTTAAAAGGCATACATACATACATATCTTGTTACCAAACTCAAGCGCATATTGCAAGAATTTGGTTCTATAGGTTTATTAGGACTGCATAATAGGCATACAAATATAGCCAACTATGTGAAGGTCAACTAGAAACCATTAAATATTACGACAGGACATGGCAAGCATTTTGCGGGCACTGCTTAAGTCTGCCATGAGTCAGTCGATTGCATTCAAGAAAATTGCACTGTTTGCACTTTTGATCAAGCACTCTTGGAATCATTATTTGTATAAATGAAACTAAATTCAAAATCCAAAGCTCCAAAGATGTACGAGACATCATTTAAAAACTGCATTCCGATAAGGTTTTTAATCGATAACATTAAAACGGGAATAGTTATTGAATTTTTGAAACAAACTCGATCTGAGCGTGCTATATATACACAGAACTCACAAAACAAATTTTACGCCTCCTTCTGCCTGTTACATACACTTTAACAAAACCATTATACCCTGATTTCCCATTTTCAACGCGTCCAGGGCATAACAACAACAAGCCGCACGAGTTGCGCTTTTGGAAACGCTCACAAAAAAAAAAAATATATATATACAACAAATTTAAAACCACAAATCACACGTTTTTTGTTCTTTATTATTTTTTTCGATTTTATTTATATTTTTTCCATTCTGTCGCAGCTCCCTTTCGCATCATTTTTTCTCGTTTAGCTGCAAATGCATATTTGTGTGCCGCTGCTTTAGAAGCTGTCCCAAATTTTACCTGCTCCAACTAGGGAAACAGTTATGCACAATAAAAGCATTCTTTTGGGATTCTGTGTCAAGGATGTGTTTATAGTTTATGTTTGTCTTTTCAGATTTGATATATGTTTATTGTGGAATGGGATCTAAATACGCTTGACAAATTCTATTTCAAGCAGACATTTTTGATAAAGTTTTTTTAAGAGTCAAATTTTGTTCAGGTAACTTGAATTCAATGTATAGATATTATCATTTAGGACTAAAACTAAGTTTTATTACAGCAGATTACATTTTCAGTTAAATAATATTTAAAGTCTAATCATTTCAAGAGAAATCTACTTCAAAATCTTCGATTTATATGAATCAATCAAATTGATTGACTCTAAACTTCTAGACAATCATTATGAATATAGTTTCGATCTAGCTAGCTTTCAGACTGCAGTTCACACAACTATAACCCATAAAGCACATACTCCTGACCGTGTGCCTAATGGCAAAACCATTTGCAGCTCTTTGCTTGATGAAAGCTACGGCAAGTGAGGATATCCTGCAGTTTCCACAAGGCAGCAACACCAACACAGCATTCACTTGACACAGAAAAGCGACTAAAAGCCTTCAAGGCAACAATTAAAAAAAAAAAAAAAACGAAGAAAAATAATGCCATTGTGAAAGTAAAACGCTCAACGCCCAGCGTTACACGCCCATACACGATATACATATATGTAGATATGTGTGTCTATAATGGATACATGGGCTGCATATAGTGTAAGTTCAAAGTGTGTGAGTCAACGGCTACACGTTACGTACGGCCTATGAGTCAGTAGACAATTTGCAATTGGGCTCTTTGGCCGAAATTGGTATGCAAAATGCGACACTTTGAAATTTATACAGCATGTCCATTGTCCATTCAACGGGAATGGCGCAATAGTCCTAATAGAAGCTGCATACACACGAGGCGGGGTCAATGCAATTAGAAGGCATGCAAAGTCTGAAGACTGCGACGCAAAAGAAAATAAACTCTGGCTAATTACGCGTGTCAAGTCAAGTATCTGTAAGATACATTTTGCATAATTATCATACAGATGCAAACGAGGCGGCACAACTTTGCACAAGTGCAACCAACCAAATGGGCAAATCAAACAAAGACTAAAAACAGTTAGATCAACAACAGCAACAGCAACAGCAACAGCAATAGCGACAGCTACAGCAACAGCAACAGCAACTTGTTGCCCCAGCACATTGGCCATCCTTGCAACATGTAGAACTGCACTGAGTGCTGGCTCATTGTCGTGTGCGGCATGCCGCGCTTCTCTGGCGCATTGCAGCTTAGATGAAATGGCCACAGATAGAGAGAGGGCTATGAAATGCAGCGCATTCATCTGTTCTCGCTGTGCGAGTGACTCATCAGCCTCCATTTATTTTTGCATTCGCGCCTATGACACACGCAGCCACTGGAACGAGCTAGGGAATGGCAATGGGAATGGGAATGGGCACAGTAGCCTTGCCTAGAAACAGTGTAGCGTCGAGCTGCAGGCATAAATCAGCTGTAGATAAAGAAAATCGCAACAAAACACTAGATAAGTGAGTGTGCATATAAAAAAAGATACTCATATTAGAGCTTGTTAAGTGCCATAAACTGGGCTACACACAGATACACACACACGCACACACAGACATAGTTGATGTAAGGCAAGGCAACAGCTACCCATTGCCACAAGCGTCAACGGATGTTGACACTGTGCAAAAGGTAGGGTGTGAAGGGCAAACGTATAGGGTATCTGGATATGTGTACAATGCGCGTCTATTGTAATCGAAGCTATTTAAAGAGTCAATAGTCAGCTGCCATGTTAATAGCAAACAAACAAACCAGACAAACAACACAGAAATCAACACCTCAAGGCATTTTTACAATTCCCAAGTTGTTCAGACTTGAGTCTCGCACTTCAAGTCTCTTTGGAAGGAGAAAAAGGCTTTACTTTTATCATGAAACAATTTGAATTTCTAGTTCAAGTTGCTATAAAATACTTAACTAGCTAAGAGCAAAAGAAATGAATATGAATACATAGATATATTGTTAGCGTAGACCTAAACTGATAGAAACTATAAAGACGAATGGAAGCACAACACATACAAATCTATAGATAAATACTAAATATGTGTTGCTAATATAATAATAACAATGTGTCTCAAAGTAAATGTCAAAGAACTGAAACTTGATGCTTAAGGAAGCTCCGCTTGACCCATGCACAGTGAACACTTTTGCCACAGGTCAGTCCATTTATGCCAAACAATAGAAAGCGACAGCAAAAATATACAACAGAAAAAAAAACGACAATTAACTCTTATCAAATAAATACAAAAAAGAACAATCACAATAAATAAATTTATTGGCAGCACAAACAAAGCACAGAAAAATTATTAATAATATAATAATAGCAATAAATAAATGCATTTGAATTGTGGACAGTGTGAGAGAGCTGCTGCGCGTTGACGCTGCTAGAGGAAACGAAGCGAAGGCTGATTCCCAAGTCCAACTTGAAGTCTCTCTCGCTGTCTGCCACTCTGTGTGTGCCGCAGTGGTGCGAGTCATTGATCTTCGTCTGGCCTGACAAAAGGCGACACACGCCCCAGACAACAACAACAACAGCAACTATAATAACAACAGGCAGTTCATACAACAAGTGTAAGACATCAAAACCAAAATCAACATCGAACATCAACGTCAAAGTCAGACAGAAAGGTCGAAAGCAGCTTTGCTTCCATTTGCCACATGCAGCAACTGTTGCCTTGCCCAAGGGTTAAGGTCGCTCAAAGCCCTTTTTTTAATGTATCGAACAGTTCAATATGGATACCCTGTAATTTGTAAGTGTACAACACGAGGTATATACTATTGCTTGAGAATTAAGGATATATATAATGTATATAATGCATTTCAAGAGAAACCTATTGAAATTAGCTATATTTATTGATAATCATAATAAATTGAGATGGCATAGAGTATACAGACTCCCGATGAACTAAATGTAAAGAAGCTGCATAGATAACTTAACTTTGCCCAAGTTTCAGTTTTATAATTATCTTTTTATAGCTCAGATACAGCACACAATATAAATCTCAGCGCAACATTTACAGGGTATCTGCCTAGTTTGTATGCGCCCTAAGCACACACTCTAGTTTTAGTATTCGATTTAATAGTTTAGTTTGAGTCACATGCGCATTTGAAATTCGAACCCTTCGAGCTAGGCGTCATCTGTATGCAAATTCTCATATAGAACTGGTCGAATAGGTTCAAAGGGTTTCTCGCCCCAGCCCCCTTTGTTTGCTGTGGTTGGGTGTGTGTTGCCTGCCACGCGAGAGGAAAATGTTGAAAATATAATAAAATTGCTTTTCGCTAGCGCCGTTTTGTTGTATAATTAGCATTTGCCGCATGGCAGCAGCTGGAGCTGGCTACAGGCGCCCAGCCCAGGCCAGGCCAGGCCAGGCCAGCCCAGCCCAGCACAGGAAGTCCCTAAGTTCGAGTCATAAAACCCGAGTTAGACGCCATTTGGTGGTCGTTCGATCGCTTGCAGTTTGTTGTAGTGCCAAATGCATTAGCAAAACAATTCACAATTCACAATGCCAGCTGCACTTTACTCAAGGGTAGCTGAACTAAAGTAAACTGGGCTGTGCGTGTGCCGACGGGCGCATAGAGATGAAAGATAGAAATAGTTGGAAAACGAATGAAAATGAATAAAAGCTTTAAAAACAGTTTTTACTTTATGCAGTTTCTTTTTCAAATGAGTTTATCTTCATCTTAACTTGATCTAACGACTTCATCTGCTATTAACAATCTACCCCAAGAATTCTTCACATTATTCAAATATATAACTATATTTCCCATTTATTTATTATTCATGTTTCCATCCAATAGGCTATATTGAAATAATGTTTGCCCTTATTTCATTGCACTTTCAACAACTTAATAGTTTTAAATTTTGAACAGAGCAATCAGCCCCATCGGCAGCCACCCTCTTTTATTGAATAAGTGCCACATAGGCCATTATTTGTGTGTTGTTGCCAAGGGGCTGCCTACACACACACACAGCCACGCCCCCCGCACCCGCACCCGTCGTCGTCGTCGTCGTCGTCGTCGTCACGCCCTCACGTTATGGCACATGCAATTAGCTTGAGACGAGCGGCTGGCGAGTCTCCGTTTGCCTTGCCCTTGGAAAATGGAAAATATTATTTCTGCTTTTTTTTTTATTTTTATTGTCTAGCTAAGTAAAGGCACATTAGGGCCATATACACAAGTAAAGATACACTTACACACACACACACACACTCATACGTGTGTGTTTTAGTTTCCATATGCAGTAGTGCCTGCTGCCAGTTTGGCTTGTTGTTTACCTTTGTGCCGTGTCCGTGTCCGTGCCCGTGCCCGGGGACTATTAAATTAATTATGGCCGCTTTAATGGCACTGACTGACTGCTGTTCTATGGATTTATGAAAAGGCGCCACAATCTTATTTATCTTTAAATGTTTTTTGAACATGAAGAACTTTGCAATTTGAATGGATCTCAGCCCGCTCAATAATATACACTTATCTCTAACCTATTAAATGAATCTGGAATTTATATATATTTAGTTTTATTGTGATTACTTGAGCGATAAACGAAGTCAAAATGTAATCCGCTCGACTCTAATATGCCCTGTAATTGCTTTTAGCTAGTAGGCGACGTACACAAACACTCATATATGTATGTATGTCTGAAGCTGATTAACAACATTAATGAGTTAATTTATTTATAATCAAAAGCTCACGATTTCGTTGCTAAGATTTGATTTAATAACTTTTCGCTATAATAGAGGAAATCTTGCTAACTATCTCTATCTATCTGTTCAATCATTTTGTTGTGCACTTTTCCATTAGCTGTGAATTGGGGTGCACATTCTATAATCTGAACTGAATCGCAATTGCGATTCAACTGTAGCTGCGTCCATACAGTAGACACTCGGACATGTGACTTGTGCAATGGAGTCTGGCTGCTTTGCCCGGATGTCCACAATTTGTGCCAGCTGTACGAATCGTTTGCGTGTTGCTTTTTCTCTTTCTTATTTCCAAAGTAATTTTCACGCCTTTTGCTCTCAGCTGTCTGCAAATTGTTTGTTGTTTTGCTGTCAGTTTTCGCAGACCACTAATAAGCCACAACAACGGCAACAACAACAACAAACAACAACTGCGTATTGCATTACAGCGCAAACTTTGCTGTTGACTTTGGCCTACAGAAGTTGCCATTTCTTGATTCGTGCCCGAAATACGAAATCTGAAATCCTCACATTACACAGCGACCCATCCAGATACGAATAGAAACAATAAACAATTCAGCTGCATGCGCCATCCCGGCAACAATTTAAGTTAGGTAATTCAACAAAATATTAAATTTCATTAAATGAGAACAAACAAAAATACAAAAGGGAAAAACCTTTGGCGTGCGCGTGCGAACTTTTCATTTGCTCAAAGTCGTTCTCTCCACAATGTCAACGCTTTCCAAGCGTTCATATTACAAGAGTTTTAAAGTAAGTTTTATTGTTAATATTTCTGTCAACGCAACTGTTAGGTAACAAGCAGTTAAATAACTTGAAATATTTACACTGATTTGTGAAGAGAAGCTTTAAAAACCATATTTAACTAGCTGAAGGCAGGCAGCCAGCAGCAGGCAGCAAGCAAAGTGACAAATGTCAAATGTTTAACAGACGAACACATTTCCACAAAGTTTATTAATCACTTTGCACTTTGCCTAATGAAACACTGGAATGCAACTGGCGGAAGCAGAAGATAGAATTTATGAGAAATATATATCATAAAGTGACTGTCAAAGCTAAAGTTAGTTGACAAACATGTGAGTGTTAGATTTGCATACAGAAACAAATGGAATGAAACACGACAAATTAAAGAAAAATATAGAATATATACAAAAATATATGTATACAATATACATATGTTGAATTAGGTGTTAAAACTAAAAGAAACAAATGGAATGGAACACGACAAATTAAAGATAAATATAGAATATATACAAAAATATATGTATACAATATACATATGTAAAATTAAGTGTTAAAGAAACAAATGGAATGGAACACGACAAATTTTAGATGAATATAGAATATATAAAAAAATATATGTATACAATATACATATGTTAAATTAGGTGTTAAAACTAAAAGAAACAAATGGAATGGAACACGACAAATCAAAGAAAAATATAGAATATATACAATATATATGTCTACAATATACATATGTAAAATTAAGTGTTAAAGAAACAAATGGAATGGAACACGACAAATCAAAGAAAAATATAGAATATATACAAAAATATATGTCTACAATATACATATGTTAAATTAGGTGTTAAAACTAAAAGAAACAAATGGAATGGAACACGACAAATCAAAGAAAAATATAGAATATATACAAAAATATATGTCTACAATATACATATGTTAAATTAGGTGTTAAAACTAAAAGAAACAAATGGAATGGAACACAACATATCAAAGTAGGATGTAGACTACATAGAAGGATATGTAAGCAATATAGACCACATTAAATGTTAAGTGTAAAAGAAACAATGGAAACAAGCCGAAATGATGATGATTTATGTCAACAATATATATGGTCTGTATATTTTTAAAAGAAACAAGTGGAATGGAACACCCTAACACATAATGAATCTTAAAGGAGTTATCATACTTCCTATAGAAAGAAAAGTGAGAAAGTTAACATGCAGAAACTCATATTTATAAAGGATATTTTCCCTGTACTTTAAATTGACTTTTCCACTTCATATCAGATGGTTTCATCTGTATTCATGTATTGATTGAATTCGGCATTTTTAAAGCAATCTATTTGATATCTTTTTGTATGTGCATTAACAGCCAACAAATTTCCAACTAATTTAAAACAAATAGCATAGAAAATAGGGCCAAAAGAGAGACAGAGAAACATTTCAAAATAAAAACTTTGCTGATGGAAATGGCAAATTGGAAAAAGTAAGAAAGTTGAGAGTTGAAACTAATGCAAAATTGCATTAACTATGGAAATCCAAAGCAAAAGGGAAAAATAGTCAAATACAATGTATATATATATATAATATATATGTATATATATATGTATATATATAATATATATGTATATATATGTATATATCGCAATATTGATACAGCTGTGAATGAAAGACATGTTGAAGGGGCTGTGTATGTAAGAGGCAAAGAGAAGTGAAACAGACATAATTATGGACTTATATGCGGCTATTGTTGGGCCCATTTGAATGGGCCGCTGAGCGGCGTTGAATGTCGTGTCTGCGGTTACCTGGCAACCGGGACAGTGTCTACTTTTCGCACCTGCAACCGATTATAATCATGCCTGACGCCTCTACAACTTTAACTAGAGTTGACCGCACGCGCACAGGCGCGCGGGCGCGCGCACTCATTTGGGGTCGCTTAGCTAATGCAGCGCTTTGCACCGCTGCCGGCCGGGCCCAATGTACATGCGAAATGCAATTATTTTTAGCGCATGCAACGACCCGGCACGGGGCACGCGTTGCGCATGTTTGTTGACAATTAATGAAAGTTGTTGTTGTTGTTGTTATTGATGTTGCTGTTGCTGTTGTTGTAGCTGTTGTTGCGGTTGCTGGGCGCACCCAAAAAGCGTTGCTAGCGCTGTGAATTGCACTTTATGCATTAATTTCCGCATAACTTGAACACAGGCGCAACTCGGCTGCAAACAGATGCAAACAAGACACACACACACACACACACATATATATATATAGATATATTTATATGTATATTGTATATATGTGTATAGCTTTTATCGGCCGACCCCCAGCACAATACTGACCAATTGCATAAAAATTCTTGCACGGCAAACTGTAAATTTAATGAACGCATCCGCTCTTGGGTCAAATCCCCAACCCGTTCACTTCTTCGCGTTGACACAATGTGCAGCCAATCGAGCATTGGCAAAGCCATGCCTGCCCTTCGCCCCATCTCCCCTATACCACTGTACGGTATCTAGACGCCTTCAGCTCGCTTCAGCTGCACCACAGTCGAGAAACGGATCGCACTTTGATGTTTGTTTTAGTGGCTTCTCTCGCTGCTCCCTCTCTCTCTCTCTCTCTCGCTCTCACTGTTGGCGCTGCTGCTGTCAACGGCATCGCCAGAGTTTTTTTTTATACCCTGTTAATAAACCGCAAATTATGCTGGCTTCTTCTTCTTCTTCTTCTTATTCTTTGTCATCTTCTTTCTTTGACTCGACATCTTTGTCTTTTATTTTATTGCATTTGGCAATTGCAACCAAGTCGCAGACCTTTGACTCGCACAAAAAGGTCTCGTCAGTGTCATGCATTTCTTGACTTTTCTTGCGGCTACAGCAATATATATATATATATATACATAATATATATCTGTATATAATCATCATTAGCTGCTAGGAGAGATCCCAGCACAAAGCTAGCTAATTACTGCACAAATGTTTCATTTCCAATTGGTTTCATGCCGCATTGCCACTGGGCAGCACTCTCATAAACTTCGCAGTAAATTGGCAGCACTTTTTCTTTATGGCACGCTGACGTGGGTCACTTAAGAAGTTACTTAATGCATGCTCAAGAGTGACAACAGTTCAAATACAAATTACAAGTGAAGTATGTTTCAACTGTTGAAATTTTAAAGGGAATATTAACTAGAGAGGTATTGAATTAAAGAAGATGAGAGAGCATTACAATGCTATACAAAAGAAGAAGAAAGATAACAGAAAAATAATATAAATAACGCTAACATTTGGTTAACATTTTAGTGATTTGACATGTAAAACAAAGCATACAAGATATATTTATAAATAGTTTTATGTATATCTTGTATATATACCAATATATATATAAGCTTATTAATTCAATTGAAAAGTAAATAAAGTTTTCATTTTGCCATTAAAAATATAAACTTTAGTTTTTTATATCAACTCATGCCACACACCTATATAAACTACACAGCTAGTCTTCACTTTGACATGCAGTCAATCAAGCATGCATATGCTGAACTTTCCGTTACTAGAAATCTAAGCCAAATTCACTAGAGCAATAAATTGTTATAGCTGGCAGTTAATCAGGTATGCATTAGATCGAGTTCTATGCAAGCCGAAGTCAACTTCAGGCAAGACATGAAATTTAAAGCACAGTTAGTTGAGTGTTAATCAAATGATAGGAGAACAGCACTCTCTCTCGAGCCACAAAATGTTGTATGCAATCGATGTATGCCACAGCGCAGCGACTTCAATTCGCAATTCGTGGCCAGACAAAGGAGCAACGCATAATTCCAGTGTCGCCGCACCAAGTGGATGGATGCCCTTCCTCTTTTGTCGCGAAGTGAAACGCGGTAAATGTGGCCCACAACAGCCGTGGAATGTCGGCGCGTCATTTGCATTCTTGGCATAAAATAAAAACAAAAAAAAAACTGCAAAAGTTGGCAACACTCAACGTCCGACCAATTGAGATTGCCCCTGCAACGTGCCCCCGCGTCGCAATTCTAGCTGTAGTTGTTTCGGTAGTTTTTTTTCGGTGTTTTTGGCATGTTTCATTGGCAGGCCCGCTTAAAATATGCAGCAAAAGACGCGCAGCAGGTGGAAGGCCAGCCCGCTTGGCTTCTATGAGAGAGCAGCAGTGGGTGGAAGGGGGCAGAGACGCAGGCGGTGACACTGCCGGCAGCGGGCTAGTAACAGGAACTGTTTCCGCACCCAGTTCTCAATTGCTTGTGTGAGACGCGCGCGGCAAACACTTGATAAAAAATGGCAGCGCTAGAGGTTGCCAACGCGTGGCCATTGTCGTGGCATGTCGCTGCTCCTTCAAACGCCAGACACACAACAGCAGGCAGGCAAGTTGCAAGTTGCAAGTTCTCAATTGCAAAAATTGCTACAAATTTCAATTTCGACAGTTTGGATTTTTGAATTTTTGGTTTAAAGTGAAAGCAAAGAAAATGAACGAAATGAAAGAAAATGAAAGCGATCTTAAGCTCAAATTCTGTTCATTCATAGGAAATCAAAGTCTGTTTAAATTTTAGCAAAAGCTTTTCAAAACTACACTGGCCAACAGAAATTGGTTACAAACAAAGTTCTTTCGAAGGTTCATTAGAAATAAATGCAGAATTTTTTTATATTTAAACTTGAAATATATTTTATAACGAATTTTTTTTTGATATATTAAACTATATTTTATAAAAAATATATTTTCTTGGCAAGTTTTAAAGCTTTTTATACATAAGACAATAGCTGGTGCATCTCAAAGTGTTTCTCTAAAACTCTTCAAAATTGTTTAATGTCTTTTATTTCTATATCTAATTGAACTTGTTGCTTGTCCCATCAAACGTCTCACATGCGAGACGTGAGATGAAAGTTTTTCGCGTTTTCGTTTCTCAGAATGTGCAGGAGCTGCAAAATGTCACCGCCAGGGGTCGCCACCCGCTTCAATTGTGCGCGCTTTCGATAAACTACTTGCAGACATACAAATAAACACATAAACATATATGTATGTGTGTGTGTGTGTGTGTGTGTTTATTTATGTCGATGTACGTACATACATATGTATATATGTATATAGAATTATATTTATAAGTCTGGTAACTAGTTGTACAACTGCTGCAGCCGTCATTTACGCTTGCCTTTCGGTTCGGTTCGGTTCTGTTCTATTTCCTTTTGTTTTGTTTGGTTTTGTTGTTTTTTTGGCGCAGTAAATTTGTTGTGAATTTATTTTTGGCAAACTTTTGGCCTATTGGGAAAATGTAGGCAGAAGCCAGAAGTGCTGTTTGGCTATTTGGCTGTTTGGCTGTTTGGCAAACGGGTTAGCATCGCCGTAACTTATATTGTTTGGGGCTGCTCGTCGTTATGCGGTCTGCCAACTAACCTTCATCTGTCTGCCCGCTGGGCCGTATCCTGACCTTTTCCCCCACAATGATATCTGGTGTCCTTTTTCTTTGTTTTCATTTTGCCAAACAAAATTTCCCATAAAGTTGGATTCGCTGCTGCATTACTATCTGCTCGGACAGTTTATTTATATAAAATTAAAAAAAAAAAAAGGGGGAAAATTGATTGTCTTTTTATTCGTTTAACGTGTAAGCGATAAGGTGAGACTACATTAAATATGTGTATATACATATACATATATACATACATATATGTTTGTATATATATATATTTATGTAATTGGGCAACTGTTTGCTTTAGCTGTTCCAAGAAGCCGCTGACTCAGATAACTTGAGTTGAAATATTATCTTGAATAAGTTTCTTAAAAGTTCAAACTTTTTTGGTAAACAAGTCAATCAAAACATTCCATTCCATTTCATTCCATTCCATTCCGGTCCAGCACTCTTTCCATTTCATTTCAAGAGTTTTTTTTTATAGCAAATCAATTGCCTAAGTTAATGCTAATATCGTCGATCAAGAAAAAGTCCATAAATGTTTATTACTCATGTGGCCAACTTAAACTCAAATAATGTAAGAATATATATAAAAAAAGGAAATACGTCTGACATCCATATTCTAACTGATAATAATTGATAAAGCCAACTACAACAAACAAGGCGGAAATGTGAAACTCAAACTGACGTCACAAGCGACGCGAATTTTGTGTTCATCGAGCGCTATGATTAAGCACAAAGGTAAATAAGAGTATAAAAACTCATACGCATAGACTGCCTAGGCTAATAGAGAGGGAAAAGTATTTTTCATATCAGTTCTTTCCTTGAAATTCTCAGTTAAAAGTGACGCGATTTTCTTGTACTTGTAAATTGCTGGAGAGTTACAGAAAATATAGATTTGATAAGGTACAATTTATATTTACATGTTTAACAGTTATTCATTTAAGTAATCACTTTGCGCATTTTCAGCTGAACATCTCTCAATTTCTTCTTTGTATAATCTGCACGATTTTTGATATATGTATAAAATTTTATATTACTTTTTGACTGATAAGAGACGTCTTATCAGTTAGCTTTCTGCGGCGAAAATACACTTAAATGGGCACGTTTGCTTTACAATTGTTTATACAATTTAGTTTCACTCTTTTTGCACAAATTCCTTTATGATTTCTGGTGACACTTTTTTTTCTTCTTTTGTTTGCTTTATAAAAAATACTATAAATATCTAGAACCGGGCGCCGGGCTCATTAAATCTTTTGTTGTTTTATTTTTAAATATTTTTTGGCACTCGCACCGAAAATATGCGAAAATCTTTCGAGCGCGCACAAAAATAAATCGAAATTTAATTTTTTGATTTTTTTTGGTTTTTTATTTTTGCCGCACGACGCCGACGAAATTCGTCCGTTACGTTGACATTTTGTTTTGGATTCTCGACTGTTAATGCGCGTTGGGCAACAACAACAAGTGTTTGGGAGTGCAAAAGATCTAACAGCTGCTGTAAATGCTATCGCTCATTTGATGTAAACGAGCTGTTTACCTGCTGTTGTACTCAGATTGAACTGTTCACGCACTGCTATGCTCAGCCTGTGCTGTTAACCAGCTGTTAATGTTATTTAAGAGCGCGTTTTACGCTCTTAGCAGGCAACAGCATGACAGAGAGCATTTCTCTGCTCTTTAGCGACAGCTGATTGTGTCGCTCACAACAAGTGTCTTTGCGAGTTAAGAGAAGTAGAATATATGTAACTTAAGAGTAATGTTAAATATTGAACCAATATAATAAACAAAATATATTATATACTTTTGTTTATTATATTAAAAAAGTTAAGCAACTCAGCAAATGTAGAAATAAATCAGGTGCATCCTTTCGGCTGAGGACAAAAGCTTGGAACGTTTGGAATTGAAATACGTGCATAAGTGAAGCCATTTGCATGCAGACGCCATAAACTGAAAATGCTGCTCACATTTGCTTTGCTTGGCCACTTCGATTAGTTAGCCATTGTGTGTTGGATGAAAGCACAACAAGTTAGCCAGAAGCTGGTGGAGTATGGAAGAGGTAGGAGCTGGAGATGTAGATGGAAATGGTCATTGTTGCCGCTCGACGTTGCCTTTGTTCGTCGCATATAACCTCAAAGCAGACGCCATAAATCAAAGTACAAATTTGCACTTCAAGTGCGTTTTCAATAAGTTTTAGCACTCAGGCTCTTTGTTGTTGCTGCTGCTGCTGCTGTTGTTGTTGTTGTTGCTGTTTGCGATGCTCACATAAATCATAATTTAAAAGCTTCGCAAATGGACAGCACTAAAGCCTAACAACAACTTAATGAAGTAGAACAAACAAAAACTTTGCAATTTCGCATAATGATCTAAAGAGCACGTAAAGAGAATAAGCTAAACAGCGATGGAGAGAGCAATACATTGCGGATCGAACGATGACTAAAGTGCAGGCAATTAAAAAAAGAAACAATTATCAAAAGTATCAACAACAACATGGCGTAATCGAACCAGTTCGCAATGCTAGTTAACGGTCAGCAGCGTATTAAAATTTTGATAAACTTAAGTTGCCAAAAGCTTTTATCAGCATTCTGCGCACAGCTTAATGACAGTTCATCACAGTGCGGCAACGTGATACGCGCGGCTTTTCTTATTATGATAACGGTAAACGGGCAAAAGTTCAGCAGCTGCGAAAACGACAGAGGGAGAGAATGGGAGAGAGAAGAAGAACGGAGAAGCGCGCACCAAAATCTAAGTGAACTTATCTTATCAGCTGCTGCAAAGCAAAGAGAGAATGAAACTGGGAAGAGTAAAGAGAATGAGTGAATGAGAGAGAGGGAGAGAGAGAGAGAGAGGGAGAGAGAGAGAGAGAGCAATAGAGCAACGTTTGATCACCACCCTTACTAATGTCAACATATGCCGGCGCAACTAATTCATATTATGATACTCTGTTATCTCTGACATTAAATAGGGTATATTAGTTTTGAGCTCGAGCTTACTCATGTACAAATATCTAATATATATATATATAATAAAATATATATTTAAATATATCAAATTGTTTCAAATGCAGATTGAGTGTTGCTTAAAATTTCATAGATGCCACAGTCGATTATACCCGACTAACTTACTATCAAATAATCAGGGAGCACACCCATTGTAGCTACACACACACACACGCACAGCACACACAGCACACATACATATATACTTGACCGACTTGCGATTGTGATAGGCGACACTTGAGAATGATTCATATGAAGCATCTCCGCAAATTGAATTGCAAATATTGAATTATTTTTCAGGAATTTCTTAAAATTTAATTAAATTGATGCAAACGGAAGTTGCAATCAAATCATCCAGCAAATATATCAAGATAAAGAGGCGCAAAGTTCATTTCAAAAATGTATATATATATGTATATATATATTTGTAATTATTCCTTGTGCTGTTTAGATATGCGAAACTTCAGGTAATACTGAGAAGTTGTAGAGCTTTATATCCAAAATGGGCATTTTATTACAGTAAAGCAATATTTATGTAAATATGTTTGTGTATCAAAAAGACAGCAATTTTTTATTTGATTATTGTTTGCCAATCTCGAATTGAATTTCATTATTTTATTTATATTTATATGCGGCATACTTTTAGGCTGAGCAGATAAATTTGTGGCTCACGGAGATGCCTTTTTAGCCTTTATTTCAGGTGCAAACCAAACTTGGCTAACTAACTGCAATTGTTAAGTATTAAAGGCTTTTATTATATATTTAATTTGTTTTCTAAGAATTCATAAAGAGTAAAAGACAAATATGTTTATATTAAAAAGTCAGGCAATTAAAAATCTACCAAAATTTCACAAATTTCTTTCATTATTTGAACGACAGCAACAACATTTAGCAACACGACTGCGATTGCCGCCGTGCGGGCATATCAAAATATCAAAAGCACGAGACAAAAATGTACAAAGAAAAGAGGGTTGGGCAGACCACAAGCCAAACGAAAGACAGACAGAGAGAGAGAGACAGAAAAAATGAATAAAAAAGAAGCGCAGCTTAACCCGAAATCTGAACTCGACTAATTGCCCAAAAATTGAAATAAAAACCCTTGAAAGAAAAAAATAAAAGAAGAGAAAAGAGAAGTGAAGAGGAGAGGAGAAGGGCTGCAGCTTATTTATGCATTGCGGTAAATGGCAGCACAGGTAAACAAGAGGAGCGCGGACAGAAGCCAGCGAAACAGGATCAACGGCGCAAAGGGTCAGCGGAGCGCGTGGTGTCGCCGATGCTCGCGTCTCGCATAGCTGTCATAAAATACCCATGAAATGGAACCCGAAATTATGCGTAATATAAATCTGAATAATGGAAATTCTCAAGCAGTTGGCTGGAAAACTGCGCGAATAACAAATTATGATCTGGCCTGACGAGAGCAGATGCAGCGGATTAGCGAGCATAATATACAGGTAAACTCGAGCTACCTGTGCATCTGAGAAGTATTTTGAATATACATATATGTATACATATATATATTTTATATACTTTCAATATAATATGTTCATTTTGGTATGATACTAATTTTAAAACAATTTTTATTTTTTAATTATTATTTTTTTTTATAATTATTAAATTTAGAAAAAATCTATATTTAGATTTATGTTTTTATATAAATGTAAAGCTGGATTTAGTTGCCACTAAAGCTAGCAGAAAACTTCTTCAGTAAAATATACAAATTTATCACAAAAATTTATATATATAAATATATTTGATATAGCATACCAAAAGTTGCTTTTAATCAATTTAAGTTGTACAGAAACTCCAGAAGCAGTTTAACAATCAGTTTCATCGGTTAGTTTTCATACAACTTTCATATGCAACTTATATAGAACACTTCCATATACAACCCATATATCTATGGCGGCATGTCCACTTAAAGATTAAACATATTTTGCTTATCAAAGTGATAAGAGTTGTGGAATGTATTTCCTAACCTGCTCAACAATTGCGAATGGCTTTCAGCTTGTCACATGGCAGCACGAATATTTCACTCATTCATTCAATTATTTTGTGATAAGCAAAGTGTGAATATGATTTCATGAGTCAGTTGGGGCTGGGGGGGCAGACTCACCTTAGCTTTGGTTTTGTTTACGATTTTGCGATATAGAAACTTGTACATAGCACGACGACAATTGCAGCGATGACAGCGACAAACAAACATCAAACTCTGCGCACGTTTTCACTCAACGAGAAGATTTCTATATTCAGTTCGACACGCACGCTCTTAACTAATTAACAATAAACAAGCGAATTTAATTTATTTTAAATTATATTTTTGTATTCGATTCCGATTTTGAACGCACTGCGTCTCATGTATCGGCGGCAGTCGGTGTCTGTCTGTCTGTCGTCCGTTATCTGTCTGTCTGTCTGCCTGCCTGTCTGTCTGTCCGTCGGTCGGTCGGTTTGTGGTGTCTGCCGCGCGAAACGTCATCGATGACTAAGCGACGGTGTGAGCGCGCTGTGATGGATGAGGACAGCGTCTTTTGCAAATTTTCGCATGCGGCCGCACAGGAGCGGCACGCAGGTAACCACTCAAATGGGCCCCTTAGAAATTGTGTTTATATTTGTCTACAAAGTTTGAGAGAGTGTTTCAGTATTAATCAACTTGAAAACAAATAGATTTTATGGTAAAAAATATATATACATATATATCTGATTAATAATGATTATAGTTCAGTGCTAAGAAATAGCTGCTCTACAATGGCTATACCGAATATATAGCATTTAGTAAAATATTACTATTTTTCTTTACTATCAAACATGTTCTACTTCAGCATTTAATTAGTTTCTTTTTATGAGCCGCACTAGAGCCACCCGCGAATGCGCTCCTGTTGTCAGCTTTGTTTACAGTTGCTTTTTGATGCCGCCAAATACAGTTGCTCCCACGTTGTTTTGTCCATAACAACAAAAGCAACAATACACTAAGCTAATGTCAACGAAAAGTTCAAAAGCTGGGCACACTTCAAGTTAACGGTACTTTTTATTGATGCTTGCATTGTTGCCGTTGCTGTCGCTATAGAATGCCAATGGACGGCAGAATAATGAGAGAAAGAGAAGCGCCGCAGTCATTAAAAACTATCAAATAAATTTAACAACAAAATCAACTCCAACTAGCTAAATTAGACGTGGCAAAATGTGAACAAACTAATTAGCCATAACGAACAGATGGAAGAAAAATGGAAACAAGAACGAAAACGAAAACGCGACTCACAAAAGGGGGAAGAGCAGCAGGTGCGGTGCGATGCCCTCGTTGGATGCTTTTGACATTTGCAATGGCCAAAGGTGAGACGCGGCCGAAGGAGAATGATGACAATGAAGAGATAAGAAATGAGTTTTTTTTTTTTTTTTTGGTTTGTTTGTGTGTTTGTTTTTAACATACCTGAATCTCAAGTAAAAGCTCCTGTTTTTTTCTGCGCAGCTCTATCACCAGCTTTTGCTGCTCCGGTGTCAATTCTGCAAGAATAAAACATAATTCTTAGGCTTTTGTTGTTGCCGTTGATTTGGTTAATTGGAACAGCGACATTCCACTACACACACACACACACTCACACACGAGCACAAGCGCACGTAAACAATACACACCCACTAACACAATTACACACACACACACACACACACATGACTTGCACGCATACATATATGATTTTCCATGCACTGGCAACATACGTACGCGTGCGAGCGAGACAAAAGATGCTGACAAATCAATACAAATACAATTGTTCACTTATTGTTGTTGTTATTTTAATGCTGTTGTTGTTTCACAACAGGCTGTCTAGATGATGTATTAATTAATTGGTTTATTAGTTTAATGCCGCATTACGGGATTAATTCAATTGAAGGCCAGTTTAATAGACGCACAAACACAAACACACACAAAACACACATGTATAGACACGACACGCACACGCCTACAATCAGCGTCGCTTGTTGCTTCAACACTTTTCGTTTTCGCCTTTGCGCCCCCAAACCTGCTCGCAATTCGTATTTAGCATTCACACAATTTCACTTCAATTGCAGCTTTAACTAATCTCTTTATTGCCGTCGTTCGTCTGGTTGAGCTTCTTTGTTTTATTGTTTACTCATTGGCCATTGCGTCGTGTGTTTACCTGGCATTGAGAATTCACTGCGCCCCTTGGATATCGCACCGTACGATCTGTTGTCGAAATTGTCCATTGCGCTTATCATTGTGGCGGGCACGGTTATCACACACGCACACACGTTGCACTAGTTGAACATATTTTGTAACTTTTCGTTATTTGCTAACTTTTTCATTTATTAAACACAATTCAATTTATCATAAACAAATCAACACAAAAAATTCTTTCGCCTTTTTCTTTCCCACTAGGGATGAACCGAATACCGATGCTTAGTGATGGCCAAATCGATGTATCGTAACCAGCAATGTTGCCACACAGCTAAAAATGCACTCAGTTAACAGCACACATATATGATCATATATTGACTAGTATGTACATTAAATTTTTCAAAATACTACTGTCAATACTGTATTTTGTTGTCATCTTACACTTGTAACACTTTACATTGTATAATATATACATTGTTCCTTTACAATGTAACCGAGGTAGCGTATTTTATTAACAGAGTTGCTCCACAGCGACACATTGACTCAGCATAAGTAAAAGCTTTTTGCACTGTAACTGCTACGCGCTACCTGACTGTCTCGTGACTGTTACCCACCAAAAAACCGCTCCTCACTAACAGAGACTGACTGCAAAGGCACTGAAGCGACTTCGGATTTCTAGAAAATTCCAAATATTCTCTTAGCATAGTCAACAAATCGGCGTCAGGTAACAGAATAAAACGTAAAGCAAATACTGCCAACACTCCGTGGACCTGTGAGTGCGAATATCAATCATATTTTAATACAGCAAACACGCAATTGAAACAGCAATAGCACCATGGCCAAGTGGGGAGAAGGAGATCCACGCTGGATTGTCGAGGAGCGGCCCGATGCGACCAATGTGAACAATTGGCATTGGACGGAAAAGAATGCGACGCCCTGGTCCAAGGAGCGATTGACACAGCTATTCATTGACTTTAAAATAGGTATGATTGTTGCCCTTCGAAATGCTGTACAAATTCTAACCTTAATTTCATGTGGTGCTTGCCGTGTGTGTGTGTGTGTCTGTGCACAGATCAAAGTGACATCGAGTGCGTTGTGAAAAGTGTGGAGGAGTGCACCGGCGAGGCGACCGTCAATAATCGCAAAGGCAAACTAATATTCTTCTACGATTGGGAATTGGTGCTAAAATGGTCGGGCCGCTTGCTAAACAATAGCAAACTGAGCCACAACGGCAAGCTGACCATACCGAATCTATCCGAGGAGAACAATCTGGAGGATGTGGAAATAACGGTTACCATTGACGAGTCTAACGACGAGTCAGAGACCCTCAAGCAATTCATGTACAATGTGGGTCGTGATCAAATTCGAAAACAGCTGGGCGTCTACATCAAGGAACTGAAGGAGGAATATTCCAAGAACTTGATACTACCAAAGAAGGATGCCAACATTAGCGAGGCCACGACAGCTGACGCCAAGGATGCCAACAATGCTAAAAATGCGGCACAGAAGGCTGCGTCGCAGCTTCCTACGGCTGCCACGCCCATAACCGCCTCCAATAATAATGCAACGAGCCGGCCCGTTGGCTGCAAGCTAGACGTCCGATCTCTCACCATGACCGAGGAGTTCAATTGCAATGCCAATGATCTGTACAATGCGCTAACAAAGGCCGAAATGGTCACTGCATTTACGCGTGCGCCCGCCAAAGTGGACGCCGTACGCGGCGGCGAGTGAGCATTCAAATTGTAAATTTATCCTAATGGCAATTGGAATTTGACATTTTATTCGAATTCACAGATTTGTGCTCTACGGCGGCAATGTGCTGGGCAAGTTCGAGGAGCTGGTGCCCGAGAAGAAGATCCAACAGAGCTGGCGCCTGAAAAACTGGGCTTCTGGCCACTATTCGAATGTGATCATTGAATTGGAAGAAACTGTAAGTAAAAGACTCAAAAAGACTGCGAATGCTTGATGTATTCTTTCAGCTTTCACTAGACAACTCTCAGCTTAGCCTTAGATATAGTGTGAAACATGTATAGTCCATCAATAGTTCTTGAGTTTATTCTGTCACCTTAGCATCTAATGTAAAAGTTGGATTAGATTACTCATTTAAATAGCAAAACATTTTCATATTCTATATAGCTTCCTTCTCACAAATGTATTTACGCTTTGAAAAACAATTGCCATCATTCATTTCGAAGCCTGCTCTTACATTGCGGAGCTCTAGACAATTCTCAACGCTACGCGAGGGCATTCCTGAATGCCAATCGAGTAATATAGTTGGTTTGCCCGTAGTTAAGGAAGAGTATATAGATTCATTTCTTAAATGACTTCTCAGTTGATCAAATTCTTTCGTCTTCTGCAGATTGATTAGATGTTCGCCTAGTTGGTGGCATTCGTGCGCCGCCTTGAACCAGTTGGCCTCCTTATTGTTCTCTATGTAATAAGACTTCGATCCAATTTTCTGAAATGCTTCCATGTTGTTTACTTGTCTCCTGGTTGGACTCTGTGCCCACTTGTGCACCACATTTTCAAGTACATCGAACTTTTCCTTTAGCATATTTTCAATTCTCTCAAGTTTGCTTAGAGTTTCCGATTTCTGATTCATTTCGTTTGTATCGACTTAAACTCTTTGTGTGATCCAAGAGGACCTTCACGATATTCCCCCACAAGTCGATTCAAGCTGTTTGGACTTCACATAACTCTAGATGGGATTATTGATATAATAGATAAATATATATATATATATATATTTTCCGAGTTGTCAACAATGACTTTAACTGATGGCAACATTTGCTGCTAGAATTTAGATTAAAATTACAAAAAATGAGATTTTCATTGCGACGCTGTCAATGTTTGTTGTTGCAAAGGTTCTTCATAACTGAAAGTCTTATGCACATTCTTATTACTAGATAGAGAAAGACTCGCCTCGGGTTGACGAGTACGATTGTTGTTTATAAATGTATATTATTCAAAAGTTACTCGCAGAGAAATGTGTTGTATTCTAAATATTTGTATGTTGTAAAAACATTTGAGTCATATCAATTGCTCGAACATGGAAATATTTTTTCTCCAAAGTTCAGTTGATGTTAGATAGATATATATAGCGTTACTCTCAGCTGTTCTGACTGAGATAAATCTGACTGCAATAATTTATTTTTTTGCTAATGTTTATGCTCGTTCACGTTGTAATAAAGGGTATATTGGTCTATTGAAGCTAGAAGAATGCAAATTGGATTGAAAAACACGCATATAAAGTATGGCAAGCTAGACAGAATATGCATTTTGTCGTCAAGCATTTGCAGTTGACTTTGACGCTGTTTTATATAAAATTGATTTCACTTAATCAAAGGCAGAATCGCTTGATTCTTGACTCTGCCGCCGACTGTTACTGATTGCAAGACAAAGTAAAACTCTAATTGTGAATTGTGAAGAGCAAATGTGAAGCATTGTCAATGCGTATATCAAACACTAGAGAGCTTGATCCTTCTCACAGATAAAGTAGTATTTCTTCTGGCAATCCTCGTCGTTCATGTGGTCACCAGGCCAGCCGGGCAATATCACACAGTTTTCATTGTCGTTGAAGTTGTTTGGTTCGTCGCGCTGCCATTGCAGAAACTTGGCCGCTTGGCCAGTCGTTGACGATGTGAATTCGCCCTCCTTCGTTAATCTATTGATGTCCAGCCAATAGTAGGTTTTGTGTAGCTTTGCTTTCAGCGCATCGTATTCGATCGCATTTTGTGGGCTCGCCAGGTGTCCACCCAACAGGTGGCATCTGTTGGCGGCTGCAAACCAGTTGAGCGGCAGTTGCGTCTCTATGAAATAGTATTTGTCACCGATTTTCTCAAATGGCCTCATATCCCTCAGTCTTTCCAATTTCTCTTCCAGCGCTTCGAACTTTTCAAGCAACAGACGTTCGATTTGCTCGAATTTACTTATGAATTCCGATTTTTCATTCATATTGCAGCTTTCGACCTGGCTCTGTAATATTCTTGTGTGACGCAATACGGGTTTTACGATCCTAAAACAATATCGTCCGCAATCATTTTCCAGTTGTACTGAATTCTCACAGAACTGTTGACAAGGCATATATCAGTTTAGCAGTTATATTTGAGCAGACTGTCTTTACTTACCTCATTGTTCGATTGTATGGCAATAATCGGAATTAAAAGTCCAATCAAATAGATGATCGCAATGCGAAGGCTTGTGTTGATCATTGCAAAGCTTTTCGCAATCTGAAAACAACTAGACAGGCAAATCATCAATTTCATATATTGATTGCACTCAACAGAAAAGTGTTTAAGTGGCTATGTTGACTTTGTGGCAAAGCATGTAACATGATGGAGGCAGCTTTGTGTATAACTCAGCTCAGCTCATCCAGTCCTGTGCAGCAGTTATACAATTTTGACAATCTAAAGTTTCTCAATGATAAATAGTCATATCACATACATAAATATGTGTAGTACTTGAAAGATCAGTTTACTTGAAAGATCAGTATCTTCTGCTTCATCATTTCAATTTGCATAATCTTTAAAATTTATATAATATTTATATAGAATTGTATAAAAACTGATAAAGCTGAATAGTATAGTGCTGGTAGAACAGTTAAGAGTTAGAATCAGCTAGTTTTCGAGACTATTTGCCTTTGATCTGCACTAGATTTATCGATCTATATTATATTAGTAATTATTTGATTAATTGCCTTGCAGTCGTCGACCACGAAGATGACGCTTAACCAGACTGGTATTCCCGCCTCCGAGTACACAGGGATGAAGAATAACTGGTATCGATACTACTGGATCAGTATAAAGCAAACGTTCGGCTTCGGCGCCTCCTGGCCACTGGGCCAGTCCTAAACGCTAATCATTCGAGTTCAATTCAAACGCGCTGCAAATTGCAAATTGCAAATTGATTTTCATCATCTTTTTTCTTAGCTATAATTTGTGGGCGGCTGCTTGCCGACAGCACTCTGTTAACACTTAAATATGCTATTTAACTATATATGTATAAAGACGGATACACTGTTCGACAGTAGCAGCAGCAGCAGCAGCAGCAGCAGCAACAGCATCAGCATCAGCATCAGCAGTAGCAACAACAACAATACTACAATTTAAGTCATTTAGTCATGTTCAAGCTAAGGCAAACACTCGACATGGATTCACACCTTGTAAATGGCGAAATAAACGAAACATTAAATGAATTTCAATGCGCGTTTCATTTCATTAACCACAAAATCAGCTGATTACTATGAAAAATATAACATTTATTTCAGTTTACTCCAAGGTGAAGCTTAAAGCTGGCCTAATCCGATCAACCGCCACAGCAAGCATCGGTGGTTCAGTGGTAGAATGCTCGCCTGCCACGCGGGCGGCCCGGGTTCGATTCCCGGCCGATGCACATCTACATTTTTATTTTTTAAATTACTCTTTTAACCATTTACAAATCACGTAAAGAAAGAAACACCAGCAGCAATTTTTATATAAATTTGTTGATCTGCAGGAAAATGTAGTTTTAAAGAAAATGTCTAGAAGACCAATCGAGAACTAAAGTTAAATTTATAAATTGTGAACGTTTTTATTCTGTTAATTTGCCATTAAATGTTTAATTTGGATTAGGTTGAATAGACATTTAGAGAACAAAGCAGTTTCAAAATCAAAAAAATCTATATCTCACAAATGTAATTATGGGCTTGGCGACAACTGTCATCGTTCATTTTATAGAGTCCATTTACATTGCGGAGCTCTAGACAATTCTCACCATTACCGCTATTGGAGGGCTCTCCATGATGCCAATTGAGAAACTTGGCTCGATCGCCCGTAGTTAAGGATGTGTATATACCCTCGTCGACAAGATCATTAATATCGATCCAATAAAATGTATTTTTTAAATAGCTTTGCAGCCCTGCCAGCTCTTCCATACTCTGAAGATTGAGCAGATGTCCGCCTAGTTGGTGGCATTCGTTAGCCGCCTTGAACCAGTTGGCCTCCTTATTGTTCTCTATGTAATAAGACTTCGATCCGATTTTCTGAAATGCTTCCATGTTGTTTACTTGTCTTCTGGTTGGACTCTGTTCCCACTTGTGCACCACATTTTCAAGTACATCGAACTTTTCCTTTAGCATACTTTCAATTCTCTCAAGTTTGCTTAGAGTTTCCGATTTCTGATTCATTTCGTTTGTATCGACTTGCGCATGTAGACTCTTTGTATGATCCAAGAGGACCTTCACGATTTTGAAGCAATATCCTCCACAAGTCGATTCTAGCTGCTTTGATTCCTCGCAGCTCTAGATGGGATTATTTAAATAATGGATATATATTCTCCGAGCTGTCAACTATGACTTGAACTCACCTCACTGATAGCAACATCTGCTGCGAAAATTGAGATTAAAATTGCAAAGAGTGAGATTTTCATTGCGACGCTGTCAATGCTTAGCAATGCAAAGGCTCGTACTAACTGAAAATCTTAGGCGAATTTTGATTATTAAATAGCAATCAAAAAGAAAGACTCGGCTCGGGATGACGAATATTAAATTCCCTTTGCTAGACATTCCGTCTCCTTTTTGTGGATCGCTGCGTTCATATGAACGGACAGACAACCAGACGGACTCAATAGCTCAATCGACTCAGCTCATTGCCTGTTACATACACTTTAATAAAATCATTATTCCCTGAATTCCGATGTTCAATGGGTTCAGGGTATAAAAACTGATGAAAGGTTACTGATAGGCACTGATAAGGAATGTATTATATATATTAATATGTATTCTGGAATTTCCATCGTGTTGTCCGTTCGTATGTCTACATATGTATGTATTTGACCCGCGATGAAAGTCTTTAGACTTAGATAGAATACATACATATGTCAACATCAATTTATCTATGAAGTCTTAAGGTTAAGTATTGTTGAGAATTTCGCATTAAAAAATAAACGAAATATGTGAGAAACAGACTGATTTGGTATGCATATGATAATGTTCTATGGCATTAAGTTTGCATTGAAGCTGATCGATAAAATGTATCTATTTTAATAAATTCAACATTGTTAGTGGAATGAATTTCTATACATTTCCATATGACAATCTTCTCAATCTTAATATACGACAAAAGCTAGATTTTGTAAGGCAGTGTAATTGATGGATGCATTGAAATGTCTTTTATAATCACTGCTCAGCTCACCTAGCGATGAGTCCGAAAAAAACAAGTTTTTTCGATAAACGAACTGAAAGTCGAGTTAAATTAAATTTGCTTCAAGCTGAAGCCTAATCCGATCGAGCAGCATTATAAGCATCGGTGGTTCAGTGGTAGAATGCTCGCCTGCCACGCGGGCGGCCCGGGTTCGATTCCCGGCCGATGCACATTTATATTTTTTTGTTTTTTTGCTTTAATAATTATTATTGACATAAAGTAATATTTATTTTTTTTTAATCTAATTTATCATACTGTAAGAGCCATACAATCAGAAGCCATTAGCTATCTATAATTCAAAAGGTATTGAGTGCCCTTAAGCAAATGTGTTATTCCAGATAATTAATTAATTAATTTTAGCAAAACAATTTAAAATTCTAGATTTATTTGGGCTTCCTACATACTCGTTACTACTCGTATATGTATGTACTATCTATGTTCATATTAAATAAACTAATTCGTAGTTAAATGAATAACTTTCATTGTTATTATAGGCTAACAATCGTCTTAAGGGCTAGTTAAGAATTTTCGAAAAATATCGGTCAGACATTTATTTTTATACAAAGTGTTAAAGATTTTTCGATACAAAAGCAGCACAATGCTATTATAATTAAGTTATGCATACTAAAAGTCTGGGAAGCAAGAAAATTGCTTATCAAGCAAACAATGATATGATAATATATTATAAATAAACGTATACTTCTTTTTAAAGTTTTGTATATTTATGAGATTGAGATTAGAACTATACGCTTTAAGATGTTACATTTTGACACCCCCTTCACGCAAGCATCGGTGGTTCAGTGGTAGAATGCTCGCCTGCCACGCGGGCGGCCCGGGTTCGATTCCCGGCCGATGCAAATCTTCATTTTTTTGGTTTTAAATATATTATTTAATAGAAATGTGTATTTGTTAATGAGTAAATATATAACTACAAACTTAATCAATTTGTTTTGGGATGGACAGTTTTATTTAGATAAATTCTTTTTTACGGATTAGTCTTCTTTTTGATGACATTTATTAGTTCTAGAATATTTTGAGTGTATTCTAATTATATTGTTACGCAAGTACAATGAAGTGTTCTGAACAGTACATGGTGGATTAGCTACCTACGTAACTCAAGTATGAGACAATAATAGCATGAGCATTTTGTATTTTTAGCCTTTTCTTATATTTAAAACAACAATTAAAAGTTTTTAATACCTATCTTAAGACACACACTCACTATATTTATGTATATATACTATATATATAGGAATTTTCATGTATTTGCCATAAATTCTCTTATCTAGTAGATTTGAAAAAACCCTATTTCAAAGTCATCAATATAATTGTTTAATTTTGAAAGAAATTTATAAATTTTTGCAGTTAAGTGCTGAATGCTTAAGTATGAAACTTTCGAAGCGACCTTCACCAAAGCATCGGTGGTTCAGTGGTAGAATGCTCGCCTGCCACGCGGGCGGCCCGGGTTCGATTCCCGGCCGATGCACAAATGATTTTTATTATTAATAATAAATTGTAGCAATCAATAATTTATTTTTAATGCAAATATGTGGCTATCTAAACAGAAGGACGGAAATCAATAAGTGCTTACCTGTGCTTGTTCTTCTTTTTAAATTAAAATACATTTTTACAAGTTAATCTTTAAAATATCCATACTTTTAACATCTTTTGTGTTGTTATGGAGCTTTCTCCTTATGCGTGCTCAAATGTTGTTGATAGTCTTTGAAGCTGTTGCTCTTAAATGTAGTACAAGTGGAGCACTCGTAGATGAACTTGCCGGGATGCTTGCTCGTCTTCACGATATGTTTGCGGAGATTGTCGAAGCTGCTGCACTGGAAGTCGCAGTGGGGACATTTGTGGGGCTTCTCTCCGGTGTGTCGGCGCATGTGACGATTCAGGTGACCCTTGATTCGTGCTCTGAACTCGCACTGATCGCACGTGAGCCATTTGCCAGCCTCGGTCAGCTCTGTGTCACTTGAATGCGATTTGAGGTGCCTGCAAAAGAGTAGAGAACATTATAATAGCAAATCCGCAGCTGCAGATGATGGGGGGACGGGTGAGAAAACTGTTAAGTATTCGCACACACACTGCGAGGCCATATTTAAAATCTTCGGCTTGATTAGACGTTAAATTCCAGTGGCGGCTGTCGCCCAAGCAACGCAGCCAGGAACTAATTGCTAATTTCGCATTCGAATCGCACGCTCGAAATCAAAATACGAAATACGAGTAAGTTGGCAAAGTTGCGGCTGTGGCATTGCCAACGACTTTTTGGCATGGCAAAAGGATACCACCGATCTGTACCGGTACCGGTACCGGCACCAGTAGCAGTAGCCACTACCACCACACAGATGGAGATCTGTTTTGTAAACAGCGGCAAAGCACATTCGCAAATAATCATTGACATGGTTTGGGTCGTTGGGTAAGCTCTGTGCGCTCTGATCATTTATATAAAATATACTAAAAATGTATTTCTAAATCAATCATTATCAATTTGTCCATTTAATTAGACAACAAATTCTTGTTGAAGCTACCCCCTGGTTTATTATGTCTTTGACTTGCTATTCACATTCGACACGTTCATTGTAAATTCTTTCTAGCGCTTCTCTCGCTGGTCGCCTAACCCATATGCCCAACTGCAGCGTAGCGATACACGACTGAAGGGTGCTCACAGTTACGCGCCTTCAATTACGTTGCCCGATGCCTGGGATCGAGCTTACGAGGTGAAGTCTACAGCGCCCGCCCAGCCCTGGGCCCAGCAGCAAAACGAATCGAGGCCTGCGGCTGACGCTCATTTGTTGCCGCTGCTGCTGCTGCTGCTGTTGCTGCTGCTGGTGTGTTGTTGTTGTTGTTGTTGTCCACTCCCCTTATCAGCTACTGTCCGAACCGAGGACTCACAATTAATTGCCAATGTTCTGCGTGGTTGCCGAATTGGAATCTGTGTGAAATCTCAGGCACAACCAACCGACCGGGGGCAACGGGTTCGATCCGGCTGCGAGCGCTGCGCTCATGCGCATTCGGTAGGCTTAATTAGCGGCAAGTAATGTTTGCCGCTGTTGCAGTTGCAGTTGGCAGCTTCGTGCTTGCCAGCAAGTTGTAGGAGTTGCCTTCTGCTCTGCCCCTGCCCAGACCCTGCCCACGCCCAGGCGTCGCTTTGAGCTGCGTCCAGCAATGCCGACAACGCGTCGAACGTCCAAAACGAGACCGAAACTGTGCGATGCGTTTTGGTCAGCCTTTGAATTCCTGTACGAACCGCGCTCCGGCCTTTCTTCTGCTCCTTCTTCTTCTTCTTCTGTTTTTGATAGCTAATTGAAGATCTCGACTGCCAGTTAAGCACATCACAGCTGAGTGTCTGTCTTACTCTCTCTCTCTCTCTCTCTCTCTCTCTTTCTCTCTCTCTCTCTCTCACTGTTGATTTTAGCTGCCAGACAATTTGCACTGCAAAACAAACAACTTTTAATGAACTCAACTCGGCCAGATAAAAGTTGAATGAGAAGAACTTAAAGTTGGTCAAGTTTTACAACGATTCTAGGAATCAGAGACTATACTATATGCACAAAGGTTTTTCAAAACCAATTTTCATCAAATTCTCTGTTTTCTTTATAAAAATGCTCTTGAACAAACTTTGAGTTTGTGTTTGCCTAAGCCTTTGCAAACTAAAAACAAACTAGTTAACGTTTTCATACGACAATAAGCAAATTTTAATTAATAATAAAATGGCAAGTGCTTATAAATATTTTTATAATTAACTTGAATCAATAACTCAAATGGCTGCTGAGTCATTGTTATCTAAAAAGCTATCACGCTTGTTTGGTCAGCCTAAACTTTGGTCAATTCATAATTTGCTTTTGATAATTTGATTGATTCTGAATGTGAATGTGTTCAAATAATATACATTTTTTGATTTTTTATTAAATGGCATTTACCAATTGATATTTTCACAGCTAGCTGGAATCAATAACTTGCACAGCTGCTGAAATATTGCTATTTGAAAAGTTCTCAATCTTGCTTGGCCAGCCCAAACTTTTGCCAGTTCAACCTGTTTTCCATTATGAATTGTATTGATTATGCGTTAAATGTGATCAAATCGTATTAATTATTGGTTAACAATAGATAACCAACTAAAATCGTTATTAATATATTTATAATCAATGTACTTATAGAAATGGCAATCACATGAGAGCAGAGAAGTTTTTTTAGATGGAACAAAGTGAGCCGTGCCGAGCCGCTTTATATACGCCAGCTAAGCAATGCAAATAGTTTGGTGTCGAATGTGCCAATGGGCATCCAGCGAACTCAGTTCAATATTAAATATTCAAATTCTGTGCCATATGAACAAAAGATGCAGAAATTGTTGCCGCCATCAAAGCGATCGCAGCGATGCGTTCGCAAGACTCTACGTTCAAACCGAAAAAAAAACATTTATACTAAAACTTGAATGTATTGAGTGTGTGTGTGTGTGTGTGTGTGTGTGTGTGTGTGTGTGTGTGTGTGTGTGTGTGTGTGGGGCGGACAGCTGCACAGTGGCAAGCAACGGTGGCAGTGGCAGTGGCAATGCCAGCAATTGGCTCAGACTCTGCTGACTGCTTGAATGCAGATCGATGCTGTCGATGCACAGGTCTAAGCGGAGTGAAAGAGGGAGTTGCAGCTGGAGTTGGAGGTGGGTACAGCTGCTGCTGCTGCTGTTGCTGCTGCCGCTGCCGCTTCATACTCAAATGGCCATTGGAGAGCCTTGGAAATATTACAAGAATTCAATGCGCATATCAAAGGCGATCGATAAGTCACGATTTTGTGGTACGACTCGGTTGACTCTCAGCCTCCTACTGCTCCTCCTCGAGCAGCACGTTGACTGCGATTGGCATTGGCCAGCTCAACAGCTTCTTGCTGCTGCTGCTGCTGCTGTTGTTGCTGTTGTTGTTGCTTTCATCAATTTATGCAATTGCAGTTCAAAGTCTGCAATTATGGATGACATTTTTGCTCTTGTTGCTTCTTTTTATTGCCATTTCCATTTGCTTGTTCGTTTGGCTTTTTTCGTTTTTCTTTTTTCTTTTTTAAAGAAATTCAAATTCGTGTAGAAAAAGTCGCTCGTTTAGTTTGTGCGCCTGGGCAATTGTTTGCATTCGACTTCATTGGCAAGTCCTGATTAGCATTTTGTAGATTAGTAATAGCGCTCTAACATGACATCCGCAGTTGGACTCGACCTCGCCCCATCGCCTAACGATTTCCAATGGAAATTGAGTTTGATTTTATTTATTTCATCTGTTGATTATTGAAAACATCATAGATTTGTCTGCTCATTTTGATAAATACTAAATTATTATTATAATTGACTGTAAGTTAAGACAAATTCCCTTCAGATAAAGAAAGAAACTCAGGAATTCTTAAAGACTTACTAAGCCACGATATCGATAAAAACTAATATTGCTCATAGTATTATAGTAGTTGATCTTAACTACATAGATTCGCTCACTCACCGCTTCAAGTGCAGCTCACTTTTGCCCACGTAGCTGCAGTTGTCGCGCTCGCATCTGTGTTTGCCTTGGGAGTGGGACTTTAGATGGGTTTTGAGGCCTTCCGGCGTGAGACCCGCATAGGAGCAGTCCTTGTGGGCGCAATGGAACAGACGCTTCACCTTGGCATGGCTCATTTCGTGCAGCTTAAGCGAATGTCTAGAAAATGTTAAAATTAAAGTCTGATTAAAGAACAGTCGGCAATTGGTAGAGTAGGCGACTGGAGCTGGGGCAAATCCGTGTGACACTCAACGTCACATTGTTTGCTCTTATTTTTCATGTTTTGCATTTTATTAGAAATTTTTTTATTTATTTATTTTTTTTTTTTTTTATTTGTAATTACATTAAATCAAAGCAAAAGTAATTCGCAGCAAAGTCACGTCGCCCGTCAGACAGTCGGCACGTTCAATGGATGCGGCACAAACCAGAGGCTGAAGCTGTAGCTGTAGCTGAAGCTGAAGCTGGACCTGCACCCAGGCCACGTCCATTCGAAAAAGGACCAAACACACTGCTCGTCGCCCCACAGAAACCAAATGCAAACTCGTTGCCAAAAACTTTTGTGCACATCAATTACGGATGCTAATTAATCGAAACAGCTGAGAGAAGTCGTCGTCGCTGTCGTTGTCGTCGTCGTCGTGTGGGACTATGTTGACTTTAAAAGTGTCCAGCATTTGGGTCGTGCATTAGTTTCAGTCTACACTTTAGCAAATGAAGCAGAAATACATTTGCCAAAAGTAGTTAGGCAGAGATTGTCTATAGTAATTAAGAGACATATTAATAAAGTCAAGTTTTCAATCAATAAACTTGATAATGAATGCATATCGTCAAACAGAATTGGAATAAAGAAAATATGATTTTTAGTTAATCAAAAAAATGGTTCAAAATAGTTGAAAAGTGAATTAAATTTTGGAGTCTGCTGAGTAAATGCAGCAATTCTGAATACAAAACATGCGCAAGTGACTTGATTTGAGGTATTCAAAAATAAGGCATAGTTTATTTATAATGCAAATAGAAGCTGACCAAAAGAGACTTATATTTACTATTTACAATTTCTATTATATATAAAGCTATCGATAGTACGGAGCCATTGAAATATTCTATAACATTTGCCATTTAATTATTAAACTTCTGACACGAGACGAAATCGATCCAGCCTGAAAACCAGAGACTACGCTTTATGTTATACACACTCTATAAGGTCAAAGACTATGTCTATAATGTTAGATGAGCACATTTAATCCGGGAGCAATAACTAAGATCTTAAAATTGAGTTTGAGGTCAGCTTTGCGATAGAGTATCTTTACTATCCGATCAACCATATATAGATGGTCTTTAATCTGCAAACTAATATCTGTAAATTGGCTCAGACCGCAATTTAATTCAATTTACGCTAATTTCCTAGCGATATAACAATTATACAGATCTCACGGATAATGATATAACAGCTATACAGATCACTAAAATTTGTTAAAATTCAGTCAACAAGACGACTCAAATGTTCTTGATGAGTTAATGTTAATCAAATGATGGAATATGATAATATATGGAACAGAAATCGATTTAGGTAAATTTAAAAAGAAAATTGGAGTTTTGCTATATTTTGATGTTGAATTCATACACCAAATCAAAAAAAGGAAAAGTCACAGTCTAAAATTTAAAGTAATCTGCGTACTTTTGTACAGATATAAATTATAATATTTAAAACAGTAGTAGAACCGAAGATACATGATAAAACCGTAAAACTTGCCTAAGAACTTCAAATAATATCGGCAAGACAATGCTTATATATCGCTAGGCAAACTAAAAGTCTTAGCCATACTCACAGCCTGCTTATAAAGCGTACTTAAATAAGCAGATGACTGCTGCTTAAGACTAAACAAGATTAAAATGGATTGTTCTCTGTGCGGAGAGCATTAAAAACTTGAATGAACGCGACGGCATTAATATGAGTGCAATGCACAGGCTGAGGCAATGGCCCACGAGACAAGCTGTGAAAAGTGGGCGCGCGTAGAAGAGAGAGAGAGGGGGGGGGTTGGTAGAGGCAAGTGCAAGGGTGACATTTAACGGTAATTTCCGGCTACGATACTTGTCTAGTGTAGCATCAAGTTTTCTGGCTGGCAGCCAGATAAGCAAATGGAGTTAAGGTGTTGGGCACTTCCCTAATTACACATGGCCCACGCCCAATGCCAAACAACTAATTTCACATGCAGCACAGGACGAGCCATCAAAATCCAGCTAATGTCGCACAAGCGAACAACAACTTGCAACTGAAAAGACGGCACAAGACTTACGTACCAATTACATGAAAGTTGGACAAGAAATGGGGAGAAAGGGGCGGGGCATTGGGCATTGGGCGTGGGTGTGGATGTGGGTGTGGGTGGATATAAAGCTAAAGCTATTGGTAGCAATGGGTAGGGAAGCTGGGGAGGGCAAAGTTGAGCACATCCTTGTGACTGACACCGGAAGCAGTCGCTGCTGCAGTCGGTGACTAACACCCGCGGCACAAAACTTGAGCAGGATCCGGGACAAGCAAGACACGACGACAACGAACAGCAGCAAGAGAGACTGTCATAAATATTTATGCGAGTTTTGGGAACAACAATGCCAGCGCAACAACATTGACTGTGCCACGGCCAAAATCGCAAGCGAACCCATACCAGGCGACACATGCGATTGTCTAAGACATTCCCCAAACACACAGAGCGAGAGAGAGAGAGAGACAGAGAGGAAGACGGAGAGACGCGCAGCCAGTGGCACCTTCGCATGCAGCTGACAATGAGCAGCAGGATACATTTGCACCTGCACCTGCACCCGCTCCCGCACTTGCAACCCGCAACATGTTTGCTCAGCGTCTTGAGCTTCCTGCATCAGGGCATCTTCAGCTGCCGCCTCGCCCGCCATCCTAATGGATGGCGTGCGCAAAAGTTGACACAACACCGCCAACAGCCAAAGCCAAACAGCTGCTGCTCGACTCGATTCGGCTTCGACTTTGAAGCCAGCCAAAACCACCCAGCCACCCAACCAACCAGCCACCCAGCCACCTGTCGCCCCCGCCCCCGCCGACAGCAGAACAAAAGGGCAAAGTTTTCGTCGCCAGGCGTGAAACGTTTCGTCAACTAATCGCAACGTAGCTACGTAACTGCATCGGAACTACCACCCGCATCCGCATCAGTAGAAGCAGCAGCAGCAGCATCTGCATCCGCATTCGCATTCACATTCGCATTCGCATGGGCGTGTTTAGCTCTTAAATGTTTTGCGATAGCTTCAAACTTCAGCTGCTTAAAGGCTTCCAGAAAATCCACATATGAGCACAAGTTTTGCCCATGCTAAGATCAGTTTCGGCTTAAACTTCTAAGCTTCTATCAAGGATATTATAATTATGAAATTGGCAGAGATGTTAGACCTATTTGCTTGACTTCTATGAGTGGACGAGGCAATTTGATGAATCTCTATTTGACTCAGTCTGTCGGAACTGTTCTGCCAAGATCTCAAAATTGAGATTGAGGTCAGCTTTGCTATAGAGTATCTTTAATATCTGATCAACCATATATAGATAGTCTTTAATCTGCAAACTAATATCTGCAAATTGGTTTGGTCTGCAATTTAATTAAATTTACGCTAATGTCCTCTGGGGCTTGTGTCGTAGAAATATCTGAGAAAGGAAGAGTTAAAGCTGAACTTGCGTTTGTAATGCAGAAAGAACTGTAAGGTGTACTTCGCAGAGCTGAAGAGAGATAGAGAGAGAGAGAGAGAGAGAGAGAAAGAGAGAGCGAGAGAGGTGGCTTCATGGTAAAGTGCAGTTGAGGAAATAAAAGTTAATGTTATAACTGCAAAATACAAGGCAAGAACGAACGAAGCGAAAGATAATTTTGCTGCTTTTGCTGTTGCTACTACTGCTGCTGTTGCATCTAATTCGCTTTGCTTTTCTTTCAGCATTATGTTGTTGCTGGCGGCGCCATTATCCCAGTGAATGGCAGCAGCAGCAGCAGCAGCAACAACTATTTACGGCAAACTCCTGCAGGTGAAATGGCATCCTTTTGTCAAGTCTCAAACGGCAGCAAACGCCTTGGACAAGCGTCGAGCGAGCAACAACACCCTACGCCACTCCTGCCACGCCCATCATCCTGTTTGCCGTTGTCAACGACGCGTCGTTGCTATTCAAACTCCATACAAACTGACATTTCACATATCAACGCCATCGTCGCCATCGATGCTGCTGCTGTTGCTGGCCGCCCACGCGACGGCATCATTAGAAATGCATGACAATGTTGCCAACACCACGGCACAGGTGCTCCACTTGCTATGGCCACACCCACTATGGCCGCCCACTATTTGTTATACACCCATATCTCTGGCGCTGTTTTCCTTTTCCTGGCATTGTTGCCGCCAGAAGGAATTTAGATTAAAGATTGAAACTTTGTTAATGTCGCGCATTATTAAGAAGAATCTTTTTCACAAAAGCCAAGCGACGCATAAATTCCCAATGAGCACAGGAAATTAACACTTTCAATATTCATGCGAATGGATGCGTTCTCATTAGCCAGCATACGTATACATATATTAGCCAAGAAGTGCACTTTGTTGTATTTAGCCATTGTTGTTGCTAAAGTGTTGATCAGAATGAATCTATTAGATCTAGATCTGCTTCAATTTGTCAATCTCATATATTATGAAGACTTGATTTGACAGGAAAGTCTTATAGAAATCGTAGCCCAGTTATAATTCTCTTCAATTAACGATATTTTAAGTCATTAGCTATAAAAATCGATGTCAAAGTTAACTTATTTAAACATATCTGGCTTGACTTTTTGAACTAGAAAAAGCTAATTTAGCACAGATTAGAATAGTTGTAGATTATAATAACTCTTTCGAGTTGATTCGAAGCTAACTTGAACTTGAAACTAACTTCATAATATTTTATAATTTATAACAAATTAAAACATTTGAAAAGTTAGAAATATAACGCTTAATACAGAACTGGCATTTACTGTTTTATTTTATATAGTTTTAAGAACATTTTGTATTTAATTTTAATTGAATGTAAAATTAAACTAACTTTGAAATAATTTTTTTAATAATATTATTTGATTCTAAATTTCTCCTTTTTTATAATTTGAAAAAATTAATAAATTCTCAATTTATATAATCAATAATAAATGTCCTAAACTGCTAAAATATTTTATGAAATTATTTTATTACAAAATTTTATCACTTTATAATTTTTAAATAATTAAAAATTATCAATAATATATGCATGTACATCTTTTCTAAGTCAGGGATTCCCAGTAACAAAACAAATGCAGAAAATTCCTAAGCAATTTGTTGTGCATGGCGCTAATTAAAAATGCTGCAAACAATAAACTGAAACATGCCTCAGGAGCTGGTGCAATGCATCCGCAATATGTTTGCGCTGCTCATATGAAAATGTCATCCAATTTACTGTGGACCAAACACAAGTCAGCAACTACCCCTACCCCCTACCCCCTACCTACGCGATACCCCAAAATAGTTTGTGGGTCGAGTGTGGGGGTGAGGATGGGTGTGTGGCAAAGAAATGCAGCGCGAGATGCGCTGCAAATGAGAATTGTTTTCAATTTTTGCGCGCATTTTGCATTAATTAAAAATACCAAGCGAAAAGCGATGGCTGCAAGTGCAAAATAAGTAACCAAAAATAACTCATTAAGTGCTGGACATTCCGGCTATATTGCGCCAAAGGCTACACACGCACGCACACACAGATCTGCGGCACATGTGGCAGGACTGCAGCTGGACCGGACACCCGCCACAAAGTATGCAATGCACTAGCAAATCAAGCCTGCGGATATGCCACGATAGAATGCAATCGTCCTGCCGCGCTGAAATACGAGTAGAATCCACATCTATAGAGGCTAATGCTAGAGCTTACTCTACTCTCAGTCCAGCCCTGACATTATTCGAATATTAGTCTCTGGCTTTACTTGTTTGTTGTTGTGTTTAGCATTTTGTGATATGCCAAAGGCAACTGCCGCGACTGCAACTTGCCAGTAATGGTCAGTAATCGGTATAGTCGTAGAAGTGCACTTTCTTGTTTCTAGCATTTTTGATAGAAAATTGAGTCGGCTTCTATAACTAGCTGCAGCAGGTTGAGAAAATACTTGAGAAGAACCTACAATTGAAGATTTGAAGGTCTTAAAACTTAGATGTTTTACTAAGTGAGACTTCCGGTAACATGGCCAATGAATCGAATTAATGACAACTAAGTTTTTAGCAGCTTGTAGAACTTGGCTTCATGATGAGCTAAATCTTAGCGAATCTTTAGTTGAAGCTCAAGGTTCATACCCTCAGTAAGTTTAAGTAATATTTATAAAAAATTATATAAATAAAAATATATAAATATATAAAAAATATATAAATTATAAATATATTATATTTATTTATACAAGTTCAAGTAGTAAGCAGAGTGTTTTGGTTTTATGCAATTTACATCTTGCTGTCTGTTCAGTCAACTTGGAAAGAGCTGCTGCTTCTTCCCTATGATCTGGCACCGGTTAACTGCCCTGAGTATCAAGCTCAAAGTGCTTTTATTGCAATTGACAAGGAGAGCATGATAAGAATGCGCTAACAAGCATGCTCCAACAACTTAACAACTTAACTTTTTCACCGCTCTCTTTCACTGCTCTTACATACAATGCAGTGATTCAAATGTCTTAACACTGTCCGTCGGAGAGACTTTTACATTCATCTCTTAAATTCTTGTCTAATGAAGTGTCAAACCATTTATACTTTGGAATCTGCAAATGGGCATATCTAATAGCTGACGCGTGGCAAATGTGAAGATTTAAATATCGAATTTTGTTGCTTTCGCACCGCGAAAGAGTTGTATGCGAACGTCAGCGCCCAATTGCGGCTGTCAAATTAAAAAGAAGCAGAAGGACTATGATAAAATCATAAGGTAAATGAAAATCCTTCAGATATATCATGCAGCTATGTTAGGCTATGCTAACAAATATTGTTACTATATAAAACCCAATTTCTTATTATTGCTAATGCTGTAGCTCACAACAGGCAATTGACGCTACATAATAGTACTCTTTCCAGTCTCCCCACTAGTTAAGTGTATTTACTTTTGGACTGACTCAGGGGATTACGGTCGGCATGGCATTAGTCTCGACAGATCCAAATCTGGCCATCCAATTACGCTACGGCCATAACTAATCATAACTTGTTCAGTCTGCACAGTGACGACGTCTGCGTATCCATCCATGGCCATGTCCCGTAGTTGATGCTCGCTGCCAAGTTGCAACTAATTCCTTGAGCAAACATTAAGTTGAATTGCAGCGAGTCGCCGGAAGAGGCAAACGGATCTGAGGCTGAGACTGAGTCGAACTGGGATAACTGAATGCATAAAGCAAGCAAGCGACAGGCAGGCAGGCAGGCAGACAGACAGACAGACAGACGGAGATAGAAGAAGCAGCAGAGACTGAGACTGAGATGTAGCTGGCTGAGAGTTTTCCACTTTTCAAGTGATTATTTGAAAAATTTATTAAAATGCTCATTTGAAGTTATTGTCGGGCGCGCTTGATGTAGATACTTTGCTTTTACGACTAACGAGACCGAGTGGCCGGCAAGGAGTCGACTCGCAGATCAACTCGCAGACAGCTGAATGAGAGAAAGAGAGATAGAGAAAGAGAGAGAGAGCGAGTGTGTGAGCCAGCAAAGTTTCAGAACGCCCCAGTCAAGCAAAGGACGCGACGTCGTCAGTCATGTCAACAGCGCAGCGCAGCTCACTTCCGGAATTCCAGACTTGAACTAACTCAACTTTTACGGCTCTGCTCTGGCTGCTCTGCTTCTCTGCTGGCTGCTGGTTAGCTAGGTCCTGTGTGGATACTTTGCCAGCATCAGCATCAGTCTAAAGTTTGTGTCGTCGCCATCGTCGTCGTCGTCGTCGTCGACGTTGGGCAATTCACTTTTATTGAAATGGCGTGCAATGTTCTGTTCTGTTTGGCTGGATACGGAATCGGATTCTTTTGGCTTGGCGCAGCTCAGCGCTGCGCGACGCGACGTAACGCGACGCGGCTTGGCTTGGCTTGGTTTCATTTCGTTTTTCGCATTTCCAATTCGCTGTTGCTTCTTCACTTCTTTTTTCTATACTCTTGCAGCGGGTATTACGAATTTGATAAAACGTTTATAACGTTTTTAACTATAGTTTCAAGCAAGCTAAGAACTGAGTTGCCAAGGCTTAGCTTTGTCATTTTCTAGGCAAGTTTGGACACTTTTAGACTTAATATAATAAGAGAAAATCTCGCATATTTGTTGACTGATAAGATTCTGTATGTCTTTGCTTTCTGCATAAGGAATTTAACTGTTTGATACTTAGTTTTAGCATAACAATTAGTGTTAAAGGCAGTTTTGATAAACTAAATTTTTTCTATATTTTTTTTTTTTGGTAATTTTACTTTTTGGCAAACATTTTCAAATGTAAATTGACTCGTAAGCGCATCGAAACTTCACCTTTCGCAGTTTAGGCTCTTCATTCTTGTTGCTTTTATGTCTGCGCTTTTTAGTTTATTTTATTTTGTATTTTAAGTCATTCCTATGCTGCATCATTCGCTGTCCGGGAGTTGATTCTGTTGATGGCACAAAGTGCAGTGCAATTCATTTTAATGGTTGCTCCCCAGACCCACTGCCACTGCCAGTTCCATTCCCATTCCCATACCCATACCCATACCCATTCCCGTTCACAGTCTCAGTTTGAGTCGCAATCTACCCCACTCGTTGGCGTCCAGTCCAGCTATTCGTTCCATCACTTGAGAGTCAATTTCAGCAAACTTGATTTCCCATTTCCAATGGCAGCAGCAATCCGACGATTTAAGGGATTGGCATTCCTACATTCATTCATTTTTATGAATCTGCGAAATTGAGTCGGACATTGTTCGGCTTGCGGTCGAAGGCAGAACAACACACACACACACACACACACTAAGTGGAACGTGTTGTGGCTCGTCTCCTTTCGATTTGATGCTGCCTCCATTTCCCAATCGCTGCTGCTGCTGGTCATTGGCAAGCATTTGCCTGCCTGCCTGCCTGTCTGCCACTGGCAGCCGCATTCAAGTTTCCTACTTTTGTTGCTTGTGGCATGCACTCATGAGCAGCACGTCACAATGCATAACATAGTATATCAATGCTCCTGAGGGCTGGCCTGAGCTCGCTATGGGAACTGACAGAGCCTGATGATGGCAGAGTGCAATTGAAAGTATTTGGAGAAATGTATTTAGTATATACAATTAGAAGGTAATATTACAATTCAAATGGATAAAATATATTTATATACTCGTATATACATATAAATATAATGTATATATATATTCAATATATTTTAAATTATACTATAAAGTTCTTTATCCATTTAAATTTATAAAATATATATGATATTATATATTATATATATTAGATATTGTATTCAGATGAATCTAATTTTATAAATAAATTTTTTATGTAAATTTCTTCATCTATGCATCAGCTCAAATTTAATCTAATATAAAAATTTTTGCGTCTAATTTGTATTTTGTTGTATATAATTATTTCACTTATCTGTAGAGGTCAACTATCATCTGCGTGCAGATCTTGGTGATACTAGAACTAAATTTTTGGAAGATATAGTTTTGCCGATTGGCCACGCACCCAAGAACCATATATGTATATAATTTTTTTTTGTTATCAATTTATACAGAAGGTCAATAGTTAAATTTAGGGGTTTTAACTATAAAGCTGTAGAGCATACTGTTTTCGATAATTTGCCACGCCTTCCATGGGCAAAGATATATATTTATAATAAAATAAAGAAAGAAATTTACTATTTTTTAATTTTTATTTTTAATATTTGATTAAATATGTAAAGTTCCTAGCAGCGAAAGCTAGTTAAATAAGGGTTTTATAGGACAAAATATATATTGCTTCTCGATATTCTATGCCTTCAGCCTACATCTTAGAAAAATCTCAATACTTTCTTAGAAAAGGCTAAAATTGTGTATATATTAGAAATATTAGCGCTCTAGCTTTGACAGCGACGAAAAATATTGGCAAGTTTTGGTTAGATTTCGAACATAATCAATAATGTTTTTATAGGTTTGTGAACGACTAACACAAATTGATATTTCGATCATATCAGCTTCAAGGAATGCACTTTCAAATTGGTTTCAAGCTCATCGCATGATGCTTATAAATATTTTTTCAGTATATGTTTCAAGAGAATGAAGCAGATTAAAAGACATAGTAAGAGGCTTTACGAAACAACAAAAAAATTCTTTATACACTGAAATATAACTATAGAGAAGAGAGTAACCAAAAGAGACTTAAGATTTTACTCAATTTCAATTAGAGATTACTTACTTTTTGGCCAATATTTTGCCGCACGTTCCACATTGAAATTGGTGCTTGGGCTTCGTCGTCGACGTCGTCTGCTTAGCTGTTGTCTCCGCGCTTGTTTGTGGCTCATTCCGTTGGCCGTGCTTGGTGGCCATGTGATTCTTGAGATTGTGTCGCCTGGCGAACTTGGCCGAGCACTCGACACACTCGAAGATGCGTTCGTTCGTGTGATTACGCAAATGGGCACGCAGCGAGTGCTTGCGAAACTTTTTGGGGCAGCGCGGACATTGCAGCAGCTCGTCCTTGCCAATGGACGAGCCGCGTGTGTGAAAGAAGCGATGATAGAGTAGATCTGATTCGTATTGGGCACTGAAGCTGCACAGATCGCACTGCCAGCATTTCGAGAGCAAGATCGAGCGAGTCGAAGCAGTTGAAGTTGGAATCGAGGAAACGGGCTGGCAGCTGCGCGTGTGCCGTCCCAGAGCCTGGGCAGACTGAAAGCTGCTGCCACAGCTGAGACAGCCATGATTTTCCATGGGATGAGCTTCGCTGCGATGTTGAATCAGCGCCTGAGCCGTCTCAAAGCTTTGCTGACAATTGACGCATTGGCTAGTCGAGCGCTGCCTCTTGGCGCTCGTTGTCGGCTGCTCAGCCAGCGGATCCTCCAGCACCTCGCGCAGCATGTGCTCAATTTCCGTTTCGTGCTCCGGTTGCTCAGAGCTGCTGCATTTGCGACTCGCATGTCTCTTATGCTGCAGAAGACTGCGATGGCGACGAGCAGCCAGCGGCGTCTCGAAATCCAAGTGACAAACGGCACAATAATATTTAGCCAGACGATGTTTGTGCTTCTCGTGCCGTTGCAGGGCCACGCGCGATCTCTGCGCAGCTCCGCAAATTGCACAGCGAAAGCGACACTGATAGTCATCCGAGGCGCTGCCCGTGGCCGCCACTCCTGCATGCTCCGAGGCGAAATGTCGCCGCAACTGCACATTGTAGAGGAAGCCGGCATTGCACACGGAACAGCTCAGCTGTCGGCGCTGGGCAATGCAAACGGGCACCGATCGATTGATGGCAAACAGCACTTCCTTGTGCGTATTGCCCAGAAGATGCTGCCACATCTCCTCGTTGCTGTCGCACTCGAACTGGCAGTAGCTGCACCAGAAAGTTCCACCCAATCGCTTGGTCAGCTCGATGTGAGCAGACGAGCGCCAATGAGCCTGCAAGTGAAATGGTTTCTATTAAAACAGAACTGATCTGGCAGATACCCTGCACTAACACAAGACAAGAATCTCACCTGAAATGTTTGCTCTGTATTGGCATAGAAGCGACAGGGTAGACATTGGAATGGCGCCTGTCGCACAATGCTGCCCATGTGCTCCAGTATGGCGTGCAGATAGCTCTGGCTGCGCAGCTGGGTTTGCTGCTGTTGCTGCTGCTGCTGCAGGCGTCGATAGTGATAGTGGGATATCAGATGCTTGCCCATGAGATGGCGCGCCATGCTGTTGCGGCACAGCTCGCAGCGCAACAGATTGGCACGACGACGACGACGTGGTTGCACTTGCTCTGTGCCGGCTGGTGCCGGCGGTGGCTGGGTAAAGTTCTTGTTGAGCGTCAGATTGGCGGACTCGAGATTGGCCTGCTCCAATTGGCACTCGGCCTCCGCGCGCCGCTGATGGTAGCCGCTGCGCAGATGCTGATCGTAGTTGAGCCGTGTCTTGAGGCGTCGACAACAGATGTTGCACCAATAGCTGGCGCCCGGCTGCTTTAGTTTGGTCAGATCAATGTTTTCGCGATACTCCAGCTGCTTGCTGCCCGGCACCCATTTGCCGTGTGTATGCTCGGCGGGCGGATGATCGTGCGCATCATCGGCCGGCTCATCCCAGCTGGGTGAGATGCGTTCCAGATGCGTGTGTTGCAATTGTGGCCGGTGCTCCGGCCTCCACTTGCCACCGGTGTGCGTGGCTGGCACAGCCGGCGGCGAGTGACGTCGCCCATCATAATCTTCATCAGCATCCGGATCGTGATCATGTTCTTGGTCCTGTTCGTGCTCGTGCAGCTGATCTGCTTCATCATCATCGCCCTCAAAGTCATCTTGCTCCTCGTCCTCTTCCTCCTCCTCGCTCGCCTCAGGCGAGTGCACAAACTTGAGTGGCTTGAAGTCGGCTTCCTCATGTTCCCGCACCGCCTTCAGCAACGGATCGGAGCAGTTGCTGGCTGAATGCCAGCTCTGTTCCTCCTTAGCGCCACGTTCGGCACGCGCACCTGTTTTGCCGCCCGTCGAGACGCTCTGCAACTGCAGCGAGGAAAAGAAGACATCAGCGCCCAGCTCGTACGTTGGATCATAGGCCTCAGTTAGGGCCTTGGACGTCTTGCCGCCATGGCTGGCCGTCGTCTTGCGCAAGTAACTGCTCGGCGCTTCCGGCTCAGCAAAGTGAAAGCCGTCATAACTATGCGCCAAGTGCGAGCGAGTTATGATTGTCGACGTCACATTCACGACAGCCGAAGATGTCGCTGTCGCAGCCACAATTGGCTTCCCCTTGCGAGCAGTTCCGACAACGCTCAGACAATTCTGCTTGCGATGATCAATGTATTTGCGCAGACCCACAATTGTCGCATTGCACTTGATGCACAGATGCGTATCCTCCAGATCATCCGATTGCGAGTCCATTTTGGCGAGCTGCGGGAGGTGAGAAGAGAGTTATCAAAAGGAACATGAACCTAGGATTGATATTTTACATAAGTCAAACGATTGCTATGAGTTCTAAGCCTAATTCAAAGATCCTAACCACACCCATCTCGATGCCTCTGGATGGTCTAAAGTAACAAACATTTTGCTACCATCTCTGTCTGCTTGGGCCCTATTTTGATTGAGTGCACCAAATAGACTCTGTGATTTATTGAGATCGCGTCGAAGCAGTCTTTATGCCAAAACCAACTAAGCTAAGCGCTTTGGCCAATCGGTAAATAAACAGAGACCGTCTATGAGCTGGACAGGATTGCAGCGCCAGCCATGCCAGGGTCATATTTCAGGCGCAGTTTATTCATTAGCTCTGGCCTGTCGCACCGGTTGGGGCAGCCAATCCTGTTGCCCACTCCCAGCTGCATCAACATCACCACAGCGTTGACATGCCGGCGCGCCTGTGCGTATAACTGCCACGTAGCGACTGCTGCCCTGCCACCCTGTACCGTGTTCCCGCTCCCATTCCCGTTCTCGTCTCATTCCGTTCCGTTGGCGTTTCTGTTTTGTGTTCCTGTTTATGTCCGTGTCCGCCTGTTGGCATTGCGGCCTGTCAGAAATGAAGTTTATTGCGTCTGTGTAGCGTACGTGTCGCGCTCTATGCCCATATCGCTCTCTCTCTCTCTCTCTCTCTCTCACACATACTCTAGCTCCCACTCGCTCTTTCGCTCGCCGGTTACGCCCCGCGATGCTAACTGTAAAAGTGTCATTTCCGCCATATGTGAGCGCGATGAACGATGCGTCGCTGTCGACGCTGACGGCGATGGCGACGGCGACGTCGACGTCGACGTGGGCGCTATTGTTGTCGTTGTTAATAATTTCACAGTACAATTGCAGCAGCAGCAACAACAAGCATCAGCGGCAGCAGTTGGCAGTGGCTGCTGCTGGAATTTATACAAACGAGGCCCATGTCTGAGGTTAAATACGAAAAACATAACAATTCTACCCCAACTCCCTCTCTCTCCCCCCCCCCTTTATCTCTCTCTCTGTCTCGTTACATGTGCGTGGGCGGATGTCAAAGCATTTGGCGCTGCCGTTGACGATATGAATGTGAAACTGAATGTGAATGGGCTTGGAGCATAGCACACGAGTATTGGGCAGGCGAAAGCGCAGTCAGCGTTGCTTTCATCCGTCTAACGAGCCAACGACAACGACAATATTGGGACCAGACTGTTCTAAACGTAACGGGATGTATTCCCTTCCATTGTTGTTGTTGTTGTTGTTGTTGCTGTTGAGTGATAAACGCGCGTTTGTTTAACAATTAACGTGCCTGAAACACATACGAAGCTCGCTCCCTCTCAATCTCTTGCTTTCACTTAAGTCAGCTAACTATTGCGACTCTTACCAATTTTTACATGCCTAATTAGTAGGCTGTCTAATTTTCAGCAGCATGCCAACACCCGTGTGTGTGTGTGTGTGTGTGTGTGTGGGTGTCTTGTAATTCATGATAATTGCTTATTACACATACAAATATTTACATCGCCTTCAGTGTGCGTTGTAAGCGTTTAAGCAACTAATTGCCATCTAATTGCACATATCCTGCAATTTATTTGCCAAGAGCCAGGCTCAAATGCAAAGCGAAGACAAGCGCTGCGAAATTAGTAGCACACCTGGCGAGGTGCACACATCTTATTATTAGTGAAAAAGCATTTGCTACACAAATAAAGGATTTAAGACATTGGGGGCGAGTATAAGAATTACTTTATAATTATAAATGAATATATAAATAGAATAGAGAAAGGGGGATATTTTCATGGGCGTATATCAAAGTACCTTCCCAGCACATGTTTATATGAAGAATTCATCAAGCATATGCTCAAAAGTATGCTATGATTTTTAAATAGATTTCTTATTGTGAATAGTTTAAGAAGAAGTTGACAATTGGCAAACATATCGAATTGTAGGTCAATGAAATTACTATCAATCTTTATAGAATTAGTTATTATTTAATTTGTTTTATTTTTTATTTCAAGTAAAAAAAAAAACAAATAAAAATATTTATTAAAATTATTTACAGCTCACATTTAAAAAAAATTCATTTTTAAACATATTTATACTTGTTTTATTTTTTTTTAAACAAATTATAAAACGTTTAAACAATTGTTAGAAATTATTTATAATTTTTTTTTTAATTTTTTAATTATTAATTTCTTATTTTTATTTATTTAAAGTTTTTATTTTACTTCCCATATAAAAGAAATTATTTAATCATTTTTCTTATTTTTTATATATATTTTTATTTATATTCATTAAATTAAAATTTGCTTATATTTTTAATTTTAGGCCAATTGAAAGCATTAAAAAAAATTTCAAGTATTATTTACTTATGTTTAATATTATTATTTATGTTTATTTTTTTTTATTTGATTTTTTTAATTATTAAGTTTATTTATTATTTAAAATTTAACAATATAATTATTTTTTCTGCTTTCAATAGTCAATGCATTAAATTAATAACAGATTGACAGCAATGCTTTATAAGTGCGAGTAACTGCCATATGTGGCAATGGGAATGATTACAATGTGTGTATCTCTGTGTGTGCGTGGGTGTGTGTGTGTGTGCGTGTGTGTGTCTATCTGTGTGTGTGGATGTTGTTAGTGGCACATAGACAATCATACAGTACACTTATATTGAGGAATTAAATAATAAAAGCAGTTAAGAGCTGCACAAGCACAATTGTGCCATTATTTGCATTTGTGACAACGTCAACGGCCAATGGCAATGGGAGCGGCAACAGCAACGGCGCCCATCAACAACAATAAAACCAATGGCAAACAGCAACAGCAACAGCAACAGCAGCACCAGCAGTAGCAGCAACAACAAAATAAGAACAACACACAACATTGTTGAGGCCATATCATCAGGAAAAACAGAGCAAAGCGACAGGCTGGCAAATTCCAGGGACAATATGAACGAGAAATCCTCGCGTGGTTGTTTGATTCGAAAATTGAGTTTTAGCGGCGCAAATAAAAATAAAACTTAGAACAGCAACAGCAATAGCTACAGCTACAGCTACAACAACAAAAGCTTAACCATTAAAAAGGAGTTATCACCCAATTTAGCACCACAAGCGCGAAATAACACACACACACACATATGCACACACATGCACACACATGGACATACATGACTACAGAAGGTTGTGGAGCAGCGGGTTCTAACTCGACATGTTTGTGCAACCAACCCATCGGCGTCAGTTGAACACCAAATAGACATACTGTACAACATGGCATTTATGTCAAGCCCAAGCGGTTCCATATAAATGGCTTGTGGGCGCATGGCAGAGAGTCAGGAATGGTTAGAGAGCAACATCAAACAGAGAAACAAATAAGCAAACAAAAAACAAGGCAAAGAATGCGAATATGATGACTGAAGCTGCTCATACGGTTGTAATAGTTAAAGAGTATTAAATTAGTATAAGAAATTATATAGCTTGAAATGGGTATTATTGATACTCAATCAAATATCTTCTATAAAAGTTTCAATATATAAAAGACACAAAAGTCAAAAAACTCTATGAAGCTAATGTCTAAAATATGAATATATATTGACATATGGTTTTTTGACATATCATAAGTAAATCATAGTAGTACTAATTCTATTTTATGCTATATAGTTTAAATAATCATTGATCATATTGGACAAGCGCTTGGTCTCCTCCAGTTCGACTGCAATTTCGCGCAGTTTGCCGCTGATGTTGCGCACATCATCCATAAAGTTGAAGAGCAGCTGCTGCAGGCGACTCTGGACCCAGTCGAACCAGTAATCAATCTCCGGGCTCTGCTTCGCCTGCTGATGATCCAAGAGGACTTTCACACAGCTTTGCACTATGTTCAGGAGCAGGCAATTCAGGTCTGAGTTCTGATTATCCTCAGTGGCGCGCATATAGTGCTTGGTGTATTTTACGGTCATGTTGAGCAATTCCCACATATACATTTTCACCAATTCCGTCTTGAGTAAGGGATTGAAGGCCCAGGCCACTATGACATGATTGCTCACAATGCGCATCTTCATCAATTTATCAGCGACTACCAACTTGACGTGCTCGTTGTTGCACCAGAGCTCAAACAAGGCGTTCAGCATGGCCAGCTGATTGGCATCGTTGCTGGCCAATATCTGTTGGTTAACATATGAGTGGATATCCGCAGGTTGTTACTGCTCATAGAGAAACTCACCTTCAACACTGGCTGAAACTTGCTAATAAGGGAAAAGATATGCGTAAAGGACTTGCAGCCCAAGTGCAAAAATGTCTGCATCAGCACATTGATCTTCAGCCCATCGTCCAGCTCTGTGGTCGCCTCCATCAGACCGCCCAAAAGCTCCGGTGCGCACTTGGAGCGTATTGCTTCCAGCAAATGTTTGGCCAACTTCGCGCCCGGCAGCAGCTCATTGATATACTTGAAATTCGGTTCCGGCGAAACAGGCAACAATGTCGCCAACGAAGCCGGCACCAATTGCACAATGAACTGGTGATAGCTGAGTCTGTGGAACAGGCATGAGTCGAATCAGTTTGTGTTGAGCGAAACTACTTATGGAGAGCAGAGTACAGTAGGACCTGGAGTCTTCTATCTGAGATGTCAAATCTGAGAACTATGACTGATGATTCATACACTACGAATGTAAGGCTAGAGACTAACAACAGTTGATTACGATTTGGCATACCTTCCAAAGTAATGTAAAGTCGGAGAAATTAAGCTTACTACTTGACTTAGTACAGAGAGAGAGCGCGCCACCAGTCCTCTCCCTCTCTGTCTCTCTCTTTCAAACCCAACTAGCTTCTCGATTCCAGGAACTAAGAACAGCTCAAACCCCAGTCGAGCATAGCCGACTCTTAGCTCGCAACAACATTAGTATTACCCACCGCATACACTTCTTGAGTAGTTCGCGTACAAACATGTTGCTGGGATGCAGTTCGGGCAAGCTGGTGCAGTTCTCCCAGTCCTGCCAGTTCCATTGGTAGCGAAAGTTGCTCAAGTGATGCGAAAACCAATTGACAAAGCGATCGAAGCTGGAGGCATTCATATATTCCACCTGCGTGTAGAGCATATCGGCCGCCTGGGCAACAACACGTGGAAATTTGTCGGGCACCAGCTTGCATAGCTCAATGATGAGAGCGCCATAGTTGATGGTCAGCAGCGGTGAGTTGGGCAGCTGCAGCATCTGACCCAAGAGCACCTCTATAATGCAGTGTTCCATGGGCAGAGTTGGCTTGGTCACGCAATAGGCCATCAGGCGCTCGGCGCAAATCTTTCGCTCCAAATGATGCATGCGCAGCGTGTCCAAGATGTGCGCTTCAATTGCATACCGTCCAATGTCCAGTTCGTCCGGCATGCACATGCTCGGCGGAAAGTCGCTGACTTCGAAGAGGCGAAAGACTAGCCAGGGGCGCGGATAGGCCACTGAGTCGTCCTCGTGGCGAGGCAGCTGCAATGCTGGCAAACAATGCTGCAACGCGGTGCTCAACTTATCATCGAAGAGGGCATAGGGACGCACCAGCTCCTTCTCGATCCAATTGTCACGCATCAGGCGCATAATCTGCAGCCACAACAGCTCCAGATACTCGTGCTGCGGCACATCACTGTTGCTCCAGATGCGCAGCAGTCGCGTGCTCTCCACATAGTTGCGCTCCTTCTTGATGTAGAGCTGTAGACGCTTGAGCAGCGTCTGCAGCGCTAATTCCTTTTTCTCGTACAACTCGCGCCCTATGAGCGGCAAAGTGCTGAGCACCAAATGCGCATAGAAGTCGCGACGTCTTTGGAGCGCACCCTCCTCCTCACAGACATCGACAAAGGTGTTGAGTAGCTGCAGCATCGAGCCAGCTGTCAGCACATTTGTATTGACCAGATCGCCCAGCATCAGCATCAAACTCTGCGCGTTCCTCCAGTCGCCCTCGGCCAGCGACGTCAGCAGCTGCTGCGTCAAGCAATTGAGGCATTCGCTACCGAACTCGTACTCCCGCACATTGACCAGGCCCACAAAGGTGGCATAGGCACCGCACTGCATCGGATACTTTACGACGCACTCCATCAAAATCCGCAAAATATCCAATTTGTAGATCTGCAGCGTATCCGTAACGTAGTAGCTCAGATCTTCGATGCGTGCCTGCACCGAGGGGCAGCTATAGTCGCTCAGCTTAACCATCAGATTCTGAATGGTGCACATGACCTCCTTGTGATCCGTGCGACGCGGCATCTTACTGGCATGCCCATTTCCTTCCACAGATTCTGCCTCCTCTGGACTTTCCTCGCGCCAACGTCGACGTGAATTCATGTTCACAATCAAATTAATTAAATCAATTGGACAAAAAAAAACGGAGAATACAATTTTATTAGCTCTGAACTAGCTTAGTCAAGCTGTGGAAAGCGAATGACTTTCAATTTGCAAAGGCATGTCAAATGCCAATCAAATTGCAAAGCCTTCTACGAGTTTCATTATTTTTCGCATTCTACTTTTTATCAATTTTGACAGAATATCGTTTAGTATTTAAAAATGTATTATTATATACTTTACTTTTGCTTGTATTTTTAATTTATTATTATTTTTTTATTAATTTATTTTTATTCTATTATTATTATTATTAATTTATTAATTTTACTTTTTATCTTAGGAATTTTTATTAATCTTATTAGTTTTTCTAGAATATATATATATATAGAATATATAATATATTTTTATTTTTATTTTATTTATATTACTATTATTATTTTTTTTAGAAATTTATTATTATTTATTACTTTGTAAGCGCTTTTAAAAATATTAGTATTAATTTTAGTATTTTAAAAAATCTTTTCAGGGTTTTTGACATAACTCATCAACTAAAATGAAATGTCAATTATTGGCAGTAATGAATTTCTTGGTGAATTTCATTGAAATAAATCTTAAAATTGTATAAATTTAATGATGTTTTATGAAATATTAGTAGAAGTAAGCGAAAAGAAGAGAATTTTGTATATATCGCTTACATTTTAGTAATATTTAGTAATGTCTTGAAAATGTCAATAAAAATATATATGCCAAAGTATAAAAAGCTAAAAAGTCTTCACTCTTTAATAATAAATACTATTAGGACACACACAAGTGTTTAATTGCTATGTGCTCTAGTCGGAACTAGAGCTGTCAGTCAGTCATTAATTCACCTGATTTATATAAATCAATTTTAATATAAATTGACCAGTCCAGAGCTAAGAATATATTTTAAAAAAGGTCAATTCCTGAAGTGATCGAACTTAATAACTAAATATCATAAAATATGTAGTTTTATTAGAGAGTGCGTAAAAAACGCGTATAAAATTGAGTTTGTGATGCTGATGCTGCGGAAGCTGGGCGCAGGCAAGAACCAGCCAACGCAACGACAACTGCAATTTGACGAACGTCATCAAAAATTTAACGATGCTCTTATGAACGAACCAAATAAAAAAATTATATGCCACATAAAGCAGATGACTGATCCAGCCACAGATATTTCGCCGGCAGATCCCGGGCCAGGTAAACAAGCCAACAGACTGGCATCATTATGGCCACAGGCACAGCAAATGACACATGGTCAATGGATCGGACAACGGCAACCACTGGCGAGAAAGAGAGAGAGAGAGAGAGACAGGAGAGAGAGAGACAGACAGTTGCGACAATAAAACAGCCACAAAAGCCGCCTTGCCGAGCTGATGGAGAGAGAAATCAAGAAATGAAATAATAATAAATTCTGCATTGGTAAATTACTCGAGGTCGTAAAAGAAAATATGCAAATCGATTGCATTCATTTCATAATGATGAAAATAATTTTTGTTTGTAGTTTTTTTTTTGTTTTTTTTTTTTTTGTTTCGAAATGATCGACAAAGGCAACAGCGCAGCGTTGGAATTGCTAATTCGCCTCAGTTGCCCACATGCATGAATATTCATAAATTTTTGTCTTCAGATTATGAGTGAAGAGTGAAAGGAAAGTGGAAATAGCTAGACTTGTGCTGCTGAGTGTGTTTAATAGAATGAATATGCCAAGCGTAATTTAATTATTAAATTTTTAGGTATCTTTATATTTAGCACGCCCCCAAGAGGCTTAAGTTATATACAATATAATTCTTGGTCTATCTTTAGAACAGGATGAGAGTTATACTATATATATATATATATATACTACATATTTGTAATAGTATGTATTTTATAGTATTTTTGCAAAGCTGCGTTTGGCTAGATCACTTTGTTGTATGCTCCGTAATAAAAGCCTGAGCTAAATTTCAATTATTTGTAATTCAATTGAAGCAAAAAAAAAATAAACCAAAATCAAATCAAATATACCGACAAAATAACAATTTGTGAGCAATTCGCAAGCGATCAACTGACAATATGTCATTGATGGACTGATCGAGCCATTAGCATTCAAAATAAAGTCAATAAGAGCCCGACCGTGAAATCGCACTGAGAAGTTATGAACAGAAATTAACTGCAAATCGTTAACAATAACTCAGGTCGCGCTTGGATTGGGGTGGGATTGAGTGGAGGCTAGTTTGGATTTGCATTCAAGGCGAGGATCTTCGCAGTTACATTTTATGTGCATATTTCACGCCAGTCCCAGTCCCAGTCCCAGTCTCAATCCCAGTCTGAGTCGCAGTCGCAGGCCCAGGTTCAGGTCCAGGCGATGGCAGCACTGTCTGTTCGCGGCCCACGACGAATTCATAAAGTATCTCGCACTTTTTAATGATTTCTGAGTTACAAGCTAAGCCGAGAGTTGGAACTGAGAGACTGGACTGAGACCGGCTCGCAGCAGGTACAATGCAACAATTTGGCGGCAACTTATGACAGCGCAGCGATCGCAAATAAACTCAAATGGCGGCCGCACCAACTGATCCTGATCTCAGTTAGCTGCAAACTCCAAGCTTCCAGCTTTAGTGTGGGGCGCGAGAATTTATGCGGCTCTTTGCCAGCGACGACGTCGTTGTTGTTATCGTCGTTGTTGTTGCTGTTGTTGGCGCTGTTGCGGCGGCTTTCGTGCGCACTTAAATTATGAATATTACCAAATGGGTCAATTCGAAATAAATAAGCAAACGTTGCCGGCAATGCCTGCCTGGCAATGCCTGGCTAAACCGCCAAATAGAGTTGTCTCTGTCGCAATTTCTCATTGAGCTGTCGTTCGACTCGATCGTCGTTACTTGGCCCAAACCAGGGAACAAACTCCAGCCGATTTGGCATTGGGCGGCGTTTAATATCGCTCATGCATCTGGTAATCTATGCGCAATTAGCTGCGTACATCAGATTTAGTGTTCTGATTGCATTTGCCTGCCTCTCACTCTCTCTCTCTGTCTCTACCTCTCTCTCTATCTCTCCCTCTCTCTCTGGTCGCTTATTGATCATAAATATGATATGAGTTTTTTGTATCCCATCCACTAAATATTTAGCAGTCAAGCGAAAATCTATTTAATTTCCCAATAAATGCAAAATTTGTGTCGGCCATCGAGTAGAACGAGATATGCTTGAGCTAGAACAGGAATCTTGTGAGCAATTCAAAGCGCAGAACATGGGCTGACTAACAATAATGTTAGTCTTACATGGCTACAGCCAAGTGACTTTTATTTAGTTACAGCTATTCTAAATATACAAATATGCTTTTAATATATAGTATATCATAATATATATCTATATAATATATGTTTATTATAATATAAATTGTTTTTAAAATATTATATTTATCACTAGAAGTTTGTTGTCCAAAATTTCAGTAGCACTACTATTTTAATGAACAAAGCTTTATATAGTTTGGAAGAGCATTCTACGCATGACTTTTTCAATTTAAACTCTGATTAAACTTATATATTCTACTACTATTTCAAAGATTACTTCTTCTAGGCATTATAAATTCTGTCTTTCGGCAGTAAATTCAACTAAAATCGAAATATATTCATGGCAGCTGTATGAATGGTCCGTGCGGCGACATTATCCACATATTTTTAACATATTTCTAATGGTCTTAAATCATTTAAACGGCACCTAACAGCATAGCGGATAGATCGTAAAACGGAAATGTTTGTAGTCGTCATTAGAGTCGTAAATTTCGGTAAACGCGCTTAAGTGATTTTCACACTAAAAACAGCGGGTCCCTTGGACTATACGAAATGGTTTGCCACAAGTCTCCCCTCTCTCTCTCTCAGTCTGCCACTCTCTCTCTCTCTCACTCTTTGGTTCATTGCAATGGCACAATGGCTTTATGCTCTCACATAAAATTAAGTTTTATGGACGCGTATGAAGGAACACAGTTCAACAATTAAAGAACAATAAAAGCCACTTTGATGATAGCCTCCACTTGGAGCTGGATGCTGGATGGTGGAGGCGAGGCTGCCGCTCGCTCTCTCACTCTCGGCTGATACATTTACGACCGTCAACAGTTTTGACATCTGACAAGTCGGGTCAAGCCAACAATGAGGTGCAACTGCAATCTGTTGCGGTACGACAAAATCTGTCACGCCTGCTCACCTGGCCCCGAACGCTTGTTTATTGTCAAATGATGGCTGAGCTCGTAAAATTTGTAATTTTATGGGCTCGTTAAACTCTAGGACAAGGCGCGCAGCCTCAATGACATTCGGTGTTTATTTAATTAGAACTTTTGATGTGACTCGCAGGCAAATAAATTCCTGCCTAAAGGTGTGAAGTGCACAAGCTAACCTTAACATTTGGAAGACCTGAACTATGGTTATATGCATGTGCGTGTTTCCATATGCCACTGCCGTCAATTAGCCTCGCTGACGCCCACAACTTGGGCCGAGCTGATGATACAAATTTATGGCATTTGGCAACTTAAAACAAAGCGCAGCTTCAGCAACAAATTGTGATATTTACGATCGACTGCCCTGGGAATCCCACGCGTCGCGCATGCGCTCCAAACGGAAGCGCTCGAACCAAACGCCGGACAACTTTGAGTCACGACAAACACTTGAGGATCATTAAGTGTGCACTTAACACGGATTTATTACCTCCACCCACCACACGCACCTCGCATGGCCATTAAAACCACAAACTCTGTGGGCTGCACTCCAAAGTAATGACAACTTTTTACTCAGCACTTCTCATGCTCTGCCTTCTTCTTTTGAAATTGATTATTTCCACATTAAAGCAATGAGTGCAAATGTTCATATGGCATAGCAAAGTATGGGTAATACGTGTGATATGCTTTATAGACACACGTTTACTTGACTTACAGGCTTTTCTTTTCTTACGATTGCGATTGTTCATTTAGTCGTTCGCTATGTGAAAAGAGTTTGTCTGGATTGGAAATTTAGCATATATACTTCTAGGTGTAGCGTCGTAAAGTGTTTAAATATGTTGAATGTACCATCTGGCAGGCTGTTAAGACGGTAATTGCTGAAATTCTATATATGAAATATATATCTTAGATTTAAAATATCAAGACTGTATAGCTACTCTCTCTTAAGAGCGTGGCCAATCGCCAAAGGCTTTTGTTTTATACAGTCTTAAGGATAGCAACATTCAGTTTTATATGTCAGTTATTGTTGAGGTCTTCTACAGATTATAGGGCGTGGCAAATGAGCATATGCTAAATTTGAAATATACATTCCCAAAATGTTAAATAAAATTCTATGTTTTCTTGTTGACTTGAAAGCAATTAAGTGAAAAGCATAAAGCTTCAAATATTTTTGTTTGCAAATTGTATTATTATTTTACACATTTATCATTCACTCTATTCATATATTATATTCACTCCTTTGCATGCGAGTCTGGAGACATAAAAACTTTCACACATATTGTTTTAATGGCGTTATTTATGGCAGGCATAGCTAATTAAAATGCACCGCCCAGCCGCCTTGGCACGCACAATTTCAGTTAATTAAAATCCTTAACATTTTTACAGGCCCAAAACAGCAGGGCAAACATTGTATTCGAATGCGTAACTTCTCGGGCGATATTTTGCTTGATTCGCAATTGTCAATCGAACATAAATCAGGACCACAAACATTTGGCGTTAATATGAAGGCTGCTGCTGCTGCTGCTGCTGCATGGCCAATAAATCAGTCAAGTTGGCATTTTCAGGCAACTATAAATATTTCTGATTGACGCTGCGCGCACCATAAAAAGGGAATTAAAAATGCATAAAACTTGAACACATATTCATGAAACACACCCTGAGTGTGTGTGTGTGTGTGAGTGTGTGCACTGATAAGGCGAGTTGCAGATGTCACGACTCAGGGAGTGCCTGCTTTGTCGGCAGCCTGTTAACAAGCAGAAATAAAGCAATGTGACGAAGATTGAATACTCTATAAGGATGTAATGTAGATCAACAATATATTTAACTAATTTTCATAATAATCATTCACATTGCATATGCAGCATAGCTGAATCAAATATGAATATAGATAGATATAGCTTTTGAGAAGGTGAGGAGTGATCAACAGACCACAGATGATAATCCCAGCTCTGCGAAACATGTATTTCCCCAATTCGTCACAATGAAGCCTTTGCCACCATATGAATATAATTTTTGGCTAATCTATAGACAGCGCAGCATCTCTGCCTCCCTCTAGGTCTACTTCTGATCAATATAAAATAGAATATATTATTGATATGATATATATTATACATCTTTAATGATATATTGATATGATATATGTATATTAATATATATTTCATATATCAACCTTTAACACAATCAATTACCAAAGTCGACTACCCACTGCATAGGGTATGGGCATAAAAAAGTGTCACATTATCAGGCGCATGTCTGGCATTTACTCTCTTCTTTGCACGCTCAACTGCCAACTGGCAACTGGCAACTGGCGACTGTCAAGTGACTCTGACACTGACACTGACACTGACTGGATGCCATCATAAAAAGCATAATTATAGCATTTGTGTTAATGTGATTTTCTGGCCGCAGCCGCAGGCGCAGCACAGAACAGCACAGCACAGCAATCAGTTGTTATCAAGGCGCAGGATGTGGCTGAGCGAGAGTGCTGGCTTCAGTCTCATGAGCTTCCAGCAGCAGCATCCAACAGCCAGCAGCCAGCACATAGCACCCAGCAGAGCTGAGCTCGCATAAATCACTTATTATGAGGCGTAATTAATGCGACTATATGGCGACCCAAAATTTCTATAAATCATCAGATTAGGCTGGCGCATCCTCGCCATTCACATTCACATTCGCATTCACGGCCAAAGCCGTCGCTCTCGTCCTGTAGCAGTAGCATATGATGATGTGGCAGGCGTTGCTGAAACTGTACACGCTCCGCTCTCTATTGGCAACATGACTGAAGATTGTCTAATAATGCCGCAGGAAATACCTAAATGGCTGCCGAGATGATTAAGCTAGTAGAGCTGCCTCATTACGTGCATGATAGACTGCAGCTTAAGTGAGTTTCCTAACTGAGCGACAAGGCTATAAAAATGTTGTTAAATGTATGCGCAACAACATTCAACATTCGCAAAAGGTTTTAACTAGGGCACAAAATTCCCAAGCTAAACCAACCAAACAACTACAAAAGTTGAAGAATTGATATTTATATTTTATCTGCAAATTTGATTTCATATTTTTCTCATAATTAATGCAGCTACTTTGAAATATTTTAGATATTTTTGTTAGAAATAATAAGTGGCTTGAATATATTTCAAGGCAGGTGAAGTTTGCATACCTTTGCTATATTGCTGCTAAATAGTCTATATTCTGTATATAGTTTACTTCACGATATCTTCTATTCCTATATGGCTTAGCTTCAGAATAGTTTGTTACAACACAAGACTGTGGCATGGTTTTGAGCTATCCTCAAACTTCATCTCATCTATACAAAGTCTGCCCAAAATCACGTATGTTCGATTTACTATTTGAAAAATATGTTTGTGGTGTTATATTGATGGGGGCATAAGACCCCAACTCATGCCTACATTTTGAGCCATTTTGCATGTTCAGTTCATTTTTAACAGCTAATTTGTTTGAACGTCTTTTGGCTCGTCTTCAGTATTTGCCTATTCCAATTGTAGCAAAGCAGCATCAGAAGCACTTGTTTTGGCCAAACAAAATGATGAAGCACCTACATTTATCACCTGGTCTACAGAGATTACTGTTTACTTCTGAAATGGAATAAGCCAAAGAAAGGACGATGCTATGCTACGATTTAGAAGACAAAGACGGCAGCGAATAGGAAAGTGAACAAGATCACAGAAAAGGAATTTTTAAAACTGCTTCAAGGATTGGAAAAATCATTTAACATAAGATATCGATTACTTTAAAGGAAACAAAATAGATATTCCTAAATAGATAAATAAATATATTAAAAATTACAAAAATTGCCTTAACATTTTCAACACACCTCAAATATTTGAAAATATTATTCAAAAGACAAAAGAGACTCAAACAGTTTGTTTCTAGCTTATTTATGGCATTAGAAACATAGAGAAGCAGCCTAACGATGCTCGCTAATCCATGAATAATGTCCAAAGCGACAGAGTGCAGAAAAGTGTGGTCAAAGCTATTGTTAATCCCTCAATGGAAGGAAGATGTCAGAGTTTTCAGCTCGATTGGCCAGCGGGTATATCAAAGTTCTTTCTCTGGCCAAGCGGACAGCATTTTGGACATTTTGTAATTATTCGAATGCTGGCGCTGCAGCAGTTGGCCAAATGAGTGCTTTGCTGCTGCTGCTGCTGCTGCTTTAAAATAACAATAAACTAAAAGGTCCAGTCGTGCATAAAGCATTCACATTTTGCTCTCTGTTCCGCTCCGCTCCGCTCCGAGCCCAATTCCAATTCGAATTGAAGCGCCGGCCAACGGGGCCAAGCGGGCAGCGGCGTTAATTTATCACTTAACCTTCTTTAGCAGCCAAGTTTATAATTTGGACGGCAATGGAAGTGGCAGCCGAAGCCACGTTGACGACGAGGACGAGCCTGGCGACGCGGCAACACTTGAACGACTAGTGCCCATCAGGACGAGGCGACGGCCAAGGCACAAACAAAATAAAATAACGAAAAACTGGGCTGACGGCAGTCGGGCAGTGGCAGGGGGTGGCGCTTGCTTTTAGCCATTTGCCAAAGTTCCATTGTAGTACTTAGCCGAATGGGCTGACTGCCTGCCTGCCTCCATGACGCCGTCGTATTTCTTTAGCTTACGCTTAAGCATCCCCCCACCAGCCCTAGCCCCCAGCTATCCAATTCCCCAATCCCAGCCCCATTGGCTCTATGCCTCATCGCGTCTGTTGTCCTTTTTTTGTTGATGCTTTACGCTGGCTGGCGCTCTTTGCAAAATGAAAATGTAAAAGGAATATTCATGAGGAGATTAGAATTATTTTTCGTGCTGTCATTTTCATTTTCACTCCACCTTCTCAGCTCTCAGAGTATTGCTCTCTCTCTCTCTCTCCTTCTCTCTCTCTCTCTCTCTCTCTCTCTCTCTCGCTGTCTCTCTCTCTCTCTTTCTCCTCTTCAATACACTTGATTGAATAAGCTATACGATATCCACACTTCGAATGTATAAGGCTTGGCAAATCATAATACGAAATTTTCTCTTCACATTTATATATAATTTTTATAAATATATAATTTGTACAGATACATAATTCATATATATATATAAATAATGTAAGAAAAATATTTTTTAAATATATAAGCTTTTATATTTTTTTTTATAATTATTGCAGAGTTTTGTTTTGTAAAACTTCTACTACTTCTATCGAAAAAATGTCTTCAATAAATTCACTAAATCACAAAAATAGTAGTATCAAAATTCTTGAGAAAATTTGAACAATTTCTTCGTTAACAAAACTCAGTTAAGTCTTTCAATAGTTATATTTACATTGACTTAAAAGAGCGCTTCTTGCATTTTCGATATACCGAATCCCTAACCATTTAAATCTTCAATACACCAGGTACGCAGCTTTCATTAAACAAGAAACAGATGATGCTTAAATGGGCTTTTCGAAGTGCGGAATCTGTATCTATAACGTGAATTGCAATATTTTGAGTTATTCTAAAGTAAAAGTAAAAAAAAAAATTACTCTTCGCTAAAAACTCGAATTCTGCATTTAAAATATTAAGTTTGAAACATATATAAACAATACTTGTCAAAAGAATTTCATCAAGTTTTTGTTAGGCTGTTTTATATATTCTTAGAACATCAATTAAAATTTTAAAAATTTTCTATTTAGATTTATAATATATAGTAAAAATAATAATAATAAAAAAATAATAATAAATATAATAATATAGTATAATAATATAGTAAAAATAATAATAAAAATATTAAAATTATAAAGAAATATAATAAAATAAATATATAATAAATAAATATTACCTTTATGCCAATTCAATTTTATAACACCTAAGACATTAATAATTTTCGATAAATTATATATCTTTCATCTGCTCAAAAAGCAGACAACTCTCAAAATAGTAGAACATTCTCAAGTCAACTGTAGCCAGGGCTACGAAAAAAATTATTTTAATTTGTTTTATTTCGTGTGCTATATCTTATATTTTTTTGCCGTTGCTGTTTATTTTCGAGTTTTCGCTGAGAAATTATGATTTTTGTGGCAAAAGGGATTAAATGCACGCGCGTTTGTCCTGTTGACGATGAGTTTTGTTTGCTGTAAATGTTTAATCAAACACACACACACACACACACAAGCACTTTCTCGTATGCGTAGAGAGTCGGGGAGAAGAGCAGGTGGTGTGGGGGGTTGGCCTGACATGAATCACACGATGGCAGGCGTCGCGTCGCGTCGCGTCGCTGTCGTCCTTCGTCCTGCGGGCTGCGCCTTTGCGCACTCGTTTAAAATATTTTGTGAAATTATTATGAAAATGCGTAAAGGGATTTAATAAATAACTGTAACTGCTTCCCGCTCGCTCATTTGCCAACCGTTGTACCGTTAGTCATGTTGTTTTGCCTTCTTCCTTTTTTTTTCGTCCTGGCTGCTCCTTTTTCTTGTGCATCTGTGTGGGCTGCTGTTGCTGTTGCTGCTGCTGCTGCTGCTGCTGTGTGGAATTATGTTTTATCCTGAGTTATGGATTTTGTTTTGTTGTTTTCTGTCAAAATCATATTTTGTGCCACTGGCAGAGCCAGTCAACCACCCAACCGCCCAACCACCCAGTCATAACCCAAGCGCGGACTCATTTACATGCTCGGAAAATCGCTTTGGGTACCATTCCGGGCAACTCCCGACTGCAGACTTTGTGCGCCATTAATGAGAATTTGTTTGTATCGACGTCAGTCTGGATGGGGTGTCGTTGCCACCCCCGAAGCGGGGGCGGCTCTTTGGAGCTGGGCATTGTTGAGCCGTTTAGTTGTAAATTTTTGGAGAAAGTTTTTCAAATAATTTCTACTTAATGTTTAGAATTATTTTTAGCCGGAATTAGAAATTATGAAGAATAAATATATCACACACTCAGGACCCAACACAGCACAAAGGAATCTCATGAATCAGCGAGCGACAGAGAGCTTTCCCTTCGCCGCTCGCTCTGCTCATAATTGCAAAAGGCACTCGTAAATTGTGCACTTAGCAAATGAAATTCTCAATTAAATGGCCAAGGTTCTATTCGGATTACATGATGTTTACGACATAGAGCTATGCCTTCGAAATTTGTTGTATAGCTTGAATATTTGATCAACTTTACTTTGTGATAAGTTAGTTGTGACTAAAAATGATAAGACTAAAGTTAGAATGACATAAAGAGTTTGTGCAAGTATTGTGCCACTTTTCGTTGCTCGAAGAAGAACTCCAAAACTCTATATTAAAATCTGAAATGCATTTGGATTTTTGCTTGAAGTTATCAATGAAATGCAACAGAAAATAGTTTGCTATAAATGTACTTTAGCATAGAGAGAATCTCTCTCTATCAGAGACATCCTTATATATGTTAGAGTATATTTTTTAAGAATGGAATGGAATAGCTTAATATTTATATTTGATCTTCTATTCTTCTTCACTACTGGCTGTTTTTTCTATTTTTGAGTTATCATCATTGCTTTAGGGCTTTTGAAACTCGTATGAGTTGGAGTAATCATGGAAGAGACTACTACAGATATTTAGTTATGCGATATTCATAGAAAGACTTTAAAGTTAGTTTCGATATAAATCTTAGCACCACACGAAGAATATTTAGTTTTTAGATAGAGCTACTATATAATATATATTTATAGCAAAGCATTTTGGTAACTGAATGAATGAACTGTATTGTATGAAAATCTAATACGAATATAAATATAAATAACTCTTATATGTAGTTATTGACTTAAATTTCCAAATGAAGTTGATTCGCAAATACTTTTAATATAAAAATTCTTTGATTCTTCAATTCAAGCTCAGATATTACAATATATTAATTTATTTGCGCACAACATTTTAGCCAAAATTAAGTAACATTTTTTGGTAAGTTCTTTATACCAAGTAAAATTAAACTGTCACTATTTGGCTGTATCAAGTTCTTGAACAAAGCAAATCATTTCAAGGACCTTCAACGAATGTCATGCCAAAGCCAACAGAGACTGAAAAAGAGAGAGAGAGAGAGAGAGAGCGAACGGAAATGCCAGGTGCGCCATTTTGTGTGACAAATTAATGTGAAGCTCATTAACGCACTGAATAAGGATTACGGCTTTGATTGAAGGTCCTCTGGGCATAAGCACAGACGCAAATACACACAAACACACACACACACACACACACACACACAGACACATAAACAGACACACCCACACACAGACAGATGGATATTACATGCATAAGCAGATAACCGATACAAATTCACACTACAACTCCCATTCCATGTCACTGTCTGTGCGTGTGTGTGTGTGTGTGTGTGTGTGTGTGTGTGTGTGTGTGTGTGTGTGTGTGTGTGTGTGTGTTTGTTTGTGTGCCCGCATATCTCGCCCCCATTTGCAGCGAAAAGTGTCATTATATGTACACACAGCGGTTTCCAGCCCTGCGCTATTCTGGCCCCGACTCAGAGCCGAGCAGAGCCAACAACAGCAACAATGAGCCGTCGGACGAAACAAGGAGAAAATGTGTACATAAAACAATCTCGTTATGTCGGCATTATCCTGAAGAATTCTGGTTCGTCCTCGTCACTCGCAGCGCCATAAATCACTCACACGCTTGGCATATTTGCCCTCTCGCTCGCTCTCTCACGCTCGCTCACCCTGCCGCAGTGCGCGTCGCTTGTCCCGTTTTGTTTGCGCTTGGCGCGCGTGTCCCTCTCCCACCACCAGCCAGTGCTCTATGCTCTCGCTCTCTATTGTTGTCCTGCTTGCACTCAACACTTACGCAGCTCAACTTCAGCGTCGCTTGCACGCGCTTTTGTTTCACATTTTGTTTCGGAGATTTTTTGCCATACTTTTTGTGCTGTTGCTTATACCCTGTGACAGAGGGGTGAGTGGTGCGGTGAAGTGTTTGCGGTTAGAGAAGTTCATTTATTTATTTATTTTTATTTATTATTTTTTTATTAGATAAATAATAATTTAGATATATATTTATCTTATTGTACTTCATTTGATTTTCAATTAGGCATAAGTTATACATATATTTGAATTGCAGGGTATATATTTAGTCGAACTGCTTGACTTAGATGCAATATGCCGTCTTTGTTTTTCGCTGCTTGCTCTTGTTGTTGTTGTTGTTGTTGTGTTTTTATTTGTTGTTGTTTGCATTTTTGTGCTGCCAGTATTTCACCCCGCGGTGACATTTCGGTGTGACAGACAAGACGTGTCCTTCGTCCTTAGCAATTTTTTTCTTGGCGCTGGCGCTAGCGCTGACGCTGGTCTCTCTGGCAAGTTTATCGTTTTAATGTTGATACAAGCGAGGGTCGCTAGCCCGCTCGTCCGCGTCTCAGTGCGTTGCAGGGATAATAGGATGTTAAGTAAATATTTTAAAAAGCTTCACAAAGGGCCGTACACAAGCCCAGCCCCGCCCCGTTTGCCTAGACACCGGCGAGTCCTGGCAAAAATATCGTAGGGGAGTCCAAAGTTTCAGGCAATGCCCGCTCATTTGCAGCATGTATTTTGGGGGCATGGTCGGCGGGGCGGTGCGGTGCTCTTGGAGGTGTTCGGCTTTTGGGGCTACATAGGGAATGACTCGCTCGGCTCGACTGGCACAATCTAATCCAGTTTTGCTCGCTGCCGAGCACTTTTTGGCATAAATCATTTGCATACAAAATGAGCGTCGCCTGCAAATGAGAGCCCAAGATGAATGCCTCAACAATACAAACAACAACAACAACAACAACAACAACAACGAAAACGACAACGACAACGACAACGACAACAACAATAATGAGGGCAACAACTCAGGCGGCTTGTGGCAAATGAGGTGCCTGTGCGAAACCAGCAAAAATCCTTTCAATTTTCGCACACATTCAATTTATTAATTAAAACAATTTTTTTCCTGTTTGTGATTTCCATTTCGAACATTTGGCAGAGCGGAGCAAGCGAGGATGGGAATCCTGGCGAGCGGATTGGGCAATTAATTCCAAACATTCACGACGCTTTTTCTTTGTTAAGTCGGTGGGCGCACTGGGCGCAAATTATCCTTGCTATCCTTGCGCGAAATAAAATATCACAAACAGTTACGGCCCCATAAATAATGGGAATTTATGCCTGGCATAAACTGTTCGCCTCCAACCGACTAAACCCCCCCCCCCCACAGTTTGGCCCCTCGCAAAACAAAAGGACGGCGCAAAGTTTTCTGCTGAAATTACCATTCAATCATTTCGTAATTGCCTCAACTACCAATCTCCAAGGCCGCCCACCGCCCACTCGTGTTCATTTACTTTGCAGCTCAATTCCAACAATCTATTTTAATAAGCCGCCATAGCTGCGCTAGCAAATTGGATAGCTGGGCTATGGAAATTGTTCGTGTCCTTGCACCGACAGCAGCTCCTACCTCTCGTCAGTTACACCTGCTTCGGGCCAAGTCACGCCCAGGCTCAGCCAATGCCAATTCGGGCGCTTAAAACTATTGATTTTCTGTTCAAACGACGCAACATTTAGAAATTTTAGCCAACTTCTCTGGTCTGTCATAAAGTTTGCAAACGTCGCAGCCGCTCAATCAAGCGAGCGCCAAAAGGGAAAACCAAGATTGCAGATGAAGTTGCGTCAGGTGTGCATATTAAATATATTCACAATATATAAATATGTTTAATATATTTTTTTAACAATATTTATTTATTAATATATATATTTTTTATCATATAATAGAATAATATAATATAGTAATAATATAATTTACTAGAATAATAAACTGTAAACATATAGTAAATATGTATTCAAATATATATTATAAATATTTAATATTAAAATATTATTATATGTATTATATATAGATATCATTAGTCAATTCATAAAGCAGATATTTCAATTTGAATTGTGATTCTCTCTTGTCCAGTTTGAGTAGCAAAGCGCGAGCCAATAGGACACTAGCCAAAGAATGGGCAATTTGCGATTTGCTTAGTATCAATTCCAACCGAGCAACGCCGGGTAGTTCTATCTATTGTGCAGAGAAAGCATTTGCTTTCGATTCCTGCTATTCCAGCTTCAACTGACGCATTTGATAGCCCATTTCTGCCTTGGCAACCAGTGCCGAAAGCCCCTTCTACAGCTGTTTCTATTTCAGCGCCTTTGTCTAAATGTTTTTTTTTTTCTTTCGGGAATTTATTGAAAAGAAAAAAAAAACCCTCCTGCTGAAAAGACGCAATGAAACAGAAGCGAAACACAAATAAATAAGGATAATAACAGCAAAGCAAAAACTGCGATAGCCAACGAAAGGGAAAGGGTGGGCCAGCAATTTCGTTGCTGCTGTTGGGTTTCTTGGCCAGGTTAATGTCTGTTGCTGCTCTGCAGTCCAGGTCGAGTGCCACAATAGGCAATTAAAAAATATTTAAACTGCCAAATGGCTGACTGACTGACTGACTGACTGAATGAATGAATGAATGAGTGAATGAATGAGTGAGAGCAGCGCTTGAAGACAAAAGTTGCCTTTTTGGACTGTGTTTGAGGGTCAAGAAAATTTATGCATAATTTTGCTTTGTTTCTGCAGCTGCCCCCCCCCCCCCCCCGGTCCTTCGCCCCCTTTTTTGCAGCTGAGTTGTGTGATTGTGTACGTGAGCATAACGGTAAAATGGCCAGGCTAGACGCTTAACCCACGTCCAGCCCCACAGCTTTGGGGTGGCTGCTGTCAGAATTGATTGATTGAATTGCCACTTTATGAAATTTGTGAGTCTTCTGAGATGTGCGTGAAATTCGTGCGCTTCGCTCCGCTCGGCTCTGCTGGGTGGGTGGTTAGATTGAGCTGCTGTGCGGGTGGCTCGGGCTTGGTTTGGGATCGAGGGTTGTTGCTGCTGATTTGTGCGCATTTCGGCTACCATTTGCAGCATAAAATACATAAAATTATGTGCAGCGCTGAGGCGGCCATTAAACTTGATAGATTTATGACAGCAGCAACAGCAGCAGCAGCAGCAACAACAACAATCTAGTATGGGACCCTGTCGCCATGCCCACTCACTCCCATCAGCCAGTCACATAAAGATAAAGCTGATTAAAATTGCAAAATTGCTCAAATGAGATTTGGGCCTAACGGTAAAAATGTCCTTCATATGCACAAATTCAAATCCCATTTCCCATTCATTTTTATCGTTTGTTATGATGCCATATCCATAAATATATATATAGTTATGTATGTATATATATATATATATGTATATGTATTCTGATTTTGAAGAGCTCAATATTAAAATAACTTTAAATAGTATTCAAAATTCGATTTTATTATAAAGACTTCCAAAGGATACAGCAAATACTATAGGAACTATACACAACTGTGGTCATAAAAATAGTAGTGCGACTGCAATGTTGATGATAAAAATAAAATGTTGAAAATAATTTGATTATATATATTTCAAATTGTTTTCAAAATACGTTCATCACAAAATTATGTTTTTTTATCAACATTTCAGTCGCACTACTATTTTTACGAACACATCGATACATAAATGAGCACTCAAGTAGAAAGAGATGGCAATATTGAACTCTTTCCCACATATAAATCATATGTATTACTAAAAAAAAATAAATAAAGTATTTAATAATAATTATAGAATAAATAAAAAATTAAATTAACTCAAAATATCAATATCTTCATACAACTTTCTTACTAATTGCCCGCATACAGGGTATCAGAGCTCACTCAATTAAACACGAAAAGCACAAAAAGCGCCAGCGAAAATATTATCCAATGCGAATGAGTTTTTAGCGATGGTTGCTCATATTCGAATTTCGAACTGCCATTGCTCTGCGCGCTACACAAGTTGTGCTTGTGCCTGTGTATTCGTGTGTGTGTGTGGACCAGTGAGCGTGGTCGGAGTTGACAGGTGATTGATTGACAGGCGGATGAATGGATGTTGCGCGCGTTTGAGCGAGCGAGCGAGCGAGATAGCTGAGCAGCGAATGCTGGAAGAGTCGAACACTTCTAAAAACACATAAATGCTGCTCCGCCCTAGCGAAGAGGAAAGCAATGAAAAAATTGAAAAAGAAAACAAAACCAAAAACGGCAAAACGAGTTTTTGCTGTTGCTTGTTAAAGTGGAAATGATGAAGCGCAATATAATGAGACAATTGAATATAGCGGTACATTAAATGGCAAAAATTTCCAATTAGCTATGAAATGATTTAACTCAATGTAAAAAATATACTCAATAAAGAAAATATTTGAAAAAGTAAAATAAAAATTTTACTTAATTATATATTTTAATGAAGAAATATATTTAATTCATAACGTTCAATTACTATATTTTGTGAAACATATTAATTTGATTTGAAATTTTAGTTTACAATTTATTTAATAACGGCTTTTAAATTAAACTCAAGAGTACATTAGAAGCAAAGACTCAACATTCGATATCGAATACAAGTTTACACTCAACTACTGAGCGGAGAAACTCTCTGAGCGGACTGCGCTACACACGAATATCGAAATGAGAGCCGAGCACCTCAATCAGCTGTTTTTGAGTGGCATTTTTTCGAAGACGCCACAATTGCAACAAGCGTGCAAATTTGTTCAAATGAAATATGATAAGATTGAATAAATGTAAAGCGGCAGCTATCATATATATTAATATATAAACTTAATTGAGGAGAAACAACTTAATATGTGGTCTTAATTGATATTATAGTTCATGATGCGACTTACCTCAATCTGCTAGGCAAATGTGCTGTATTCCAATGAGGCGATTGTGCCTTGAGTTATCGCTTATCATCTTTTATCACTTCTCACTTATTTATCACTTGTATGCTTACATTTCACTTAACACTTACTTATTTTAATTAAATTACTTTATTTATGCTTCCGCTTGCTCTTTTTACTTTTAATTCACTCTACTTGTGCACAGCGCACTTTTCGTCAACGCGCGTCATTTCACACTCAACAGCTGGTGGCGTTCGAAATTCGAAAAACCACCAGCGAGCGAGAGAGCGTAAGTGCTGAGCGCGCTACGCTGTCGAAATTCGAATGCGCTCTGCGCGCACGAGAGCATTTGAGTGGATTACAGTCGAAGTCGAATTCGGCTGTGCGAGTCAGTTGAGAGCAACTGAGTTGAGTGCTAAGTCAAAGGTGCTCAATGAAACCACTCGAAATACAATACGTTGTCGTTGCTCTTGATATAAATGATATAAATTTGTAAATAAATATGTATAATTGCAGCAATATATAAACTATTTATTATATTATATTACACATGAGTAAAATAATATAGTAATTAGTTTATATATTAATTTTAAAAGTTAAAAATATTTCAAAACAAATTTAATTTAAATTTAATTTATTTTCTTTTTTTGTAGTAATATATTTTAACTATATTTATAATAATGCAGTTTTTATATAAGTACTACAACAAAATAAATAATTAAAATATAAAATTAAATCAATTTTAAATTATGTTCAAGCTTTTTTTATAAAATCTGTTGAGCTTAAGTTTAGTTAGTAGCTTAGCGCATACTTACCTTAAAATATATATACACAAATCTTAATAAGTATTTGGGAACATACATAAAGTTTTTAAGAACATTTCAGTTGCACTACTATTTTTATGACCACAGCCGTACATGCCTTCGCGCTTCTAACAAAATATTTCCCTTGCCCAGTTATAAAATTTAAATATAATCCTCAAAAAAAAGAATCGAATAAAAACTTTGTATTAAAACTATAGTTTTTATTTTGAGCCCAACGCAATTAGCCAACAGTTTGAATTGGCTAACAAGAAACACACAAAAAAGAGTTTAATAAAAGAAAAAAAATCATTGCAAGTCAAAGCTTTAGAAATGCATTTCGCTGTAGTTTATAAAATTCAGTGTAGAACATCGGGGCAGTCGGCTAAGCACTAGTTCGAACTAGTTTCAATTTAACAACTTCGCCCAGCTAATGGGCACTGAGAGTGGGAAATCAATTGGAGTCATAAAGGCCACAGCTGGGCAAACAGGTAAATCAAATCGAATTTCAATGATAATTATACCAATAAAAGCTTTGAGGGGAAACAACCTGAGTCATTAGCCAAAGAAGGGAGGGAGCAGAAGAAGAAGAAGAAGAAGAAGAAGAAGAAGAAGAAGAAGAAGAAGCACTTTGCATAGCTCAACAGCGATTTCTCAAATGTCTCAACTGCAATTTGATGTAAAATTTCTGGGATTCATCGCGGAGTTTTTATGTTTTTTTTTGTTTTTGTGTTTTGTGTTTTGTGTTCATATGAGACTAGAACTAATTGCGTGTTCACTGCGAAATCGTTTCAATTTATCGCCTCGGGTTGATTTTATGCCACAGATTCGCATACATATTAATGAAGCCGCGCTCCAGCGACGCTGAGTGAAGAGTGTAAGCTTCTGGCCAGGGCTGAGACGAGCGCTTGGCTCTGGCCAAGTGAATCGGCCTGGTTGCGGTGCGGCTGCGGTGCGGCGTTGATTTATACGCTTCAATCCCACATTTTTATTCTCTTTGGCTGCCATTTAGCTAAAATATTTCATATCTGCGCCATCGCACAGCGTTCGCCCAGCTTCAGGCTGGATGGCAAGATGGAGCTGCAGCTGGAGCTGGAGCTGGAGTTGGCGTTGGCCTGTTGCCTGGACAGCCGTTTGCCCCGTAATTATGCGATTTGTTATTCGAGATTTGAGGCGATTGTGACTGTGAATCATGTGCGCCGGGCAGAGGCGAGCAGACGGCGAAGCGCAGAATGATTTAAAATGCGATTTCAATTCTGGCATTTCTGATTCGCAATTCTCAATTCTGAATGCTCTCGCGCGGCACGGGGCACTGTCCAAGCGGCAGGGCTGGCCACATCAGCCATACACATACGTATTGCATGCTGATCCTGGCCAGAAGGAGGCGAGGCCATGGCCAACTCAAGCCGTTGCATGTGCAGCACACACCGAGCACAGAGCACAGAGCCCACAGCTCAGGTATTCGGATTCGCATTCGCATTCGCATTCGTATTCGCTGACTGAGTGACGTACCGTGGCCTGACTGATATGGGAGGGAACCTGTAGTTGGGCCTTCAAGATGCGCTGCATCGACAACAACAGCTCAACATGCGCAATCGCTTTTCGCATCCCCATTGCACTGCGAGAAAGAGTTGTGCATGAAATATAGAGAAATTCATAACAGTTATCTATTATTGATCTGTGGAGAGATCTGAGTGAGTCTCTACAGATATTTCTCAGTTATTTATGGACATCAAATTGTCGTCTGCTGCTGACCAGAGTGAGAATGAAAGCGAGAGTGTGAGTGAGAGAGAATGAGAGAGAGAAAATGAGAGAGAGAGAGAGGTAGTGAGTGTAAGAGAGAGAGAGAGACACAGAGAGAAAGAGATTCACAAAGAAAGAGAAAGTTTGCTAGAGGGAGAAGTATAAAGAAAGAGAGAGAGAGAGAGAGAAAGAAAGAGAGAGGGAGAGAAAAATAGAAATAGAGCGAGAGAGAGAGAGAGAGAAAAAAAGAGAAATAAAGCGCAATTCAAAGAGACAGCTAGCTTGATAGAGGTAAAGGTTTAAAGTTAGAGAGAGATAGAGAAAGAAAGAGGGAGAGAGAGCTAGATAAAGAAAAAGGCAAGATTTAGAGAGACAGAGAAAGGCTGATATGAAGAAAGATATAAGGAAAGAGGAATATAGCGATATTTAGAAGGATGCAGAAAGGTAGATAAAGGGCGATTTCACTTGCTTGTATCAATGAGAATTGTATAGAGACATTTTACTAAAATATATGCTCATTGAGCCGAGAGCTTATGAAATTTACAAATAAAGGTAATATCTAACAATATGTTTATTCAGAAAAAGTGTTAAATAGATATTTATATATGACTTAATGGAAGCCGAACAAATTCTATAGCCTCGAATCCGCCAGAGAAGTTAAATGCATTAATATTATACTGAAGTTTTATGCAATTATAATTCTCTAATGGAAATAGAAATTATATCATATTATAGTAATATATGTAATTAAAAATAAAGATTTGCAAATTTGTATAATCAACGAGTAAAAACTCTAGAAAAATATCTAAATGGGAAAGTCAGCTGAAAAAGTTTTCCTTTAATAAAACAACATTAAATCCCTTTTCATCATTCTCATTAAACTAGACTAAATTGTAAACTTTTGTTAAACAAAATCTGCTCACACTTAAAATCTCTTTCAATTCCATTTAAGCTTGCTTTTAGTCTGAATTTCAATTTACATGAATAGTAATGAAAAGTCCGAGTAAAAAATAATATTTTCGACTACTAAGTCAAAGTCTGCTTTGATAGCAATTGCACTTTAATATCGACAAATTTATAGCAGTGTATTTGAGCTGCTGCTGCGACTGCTGCGGCTGCGGCGGCTGAGTGTTGGCTGAGTGTTGGCCCGGGCTTGATTGCATTGCATGAGGCATGAGGCCCTCGTCATTTGGCATCGTCGTCCATCTTGGCACAGCGTCAGAATGTGCGATTCGTTAGCTTTGGCGGTTGCCTGGGCATAAATCACTCCTTGGTCGCGGCTTGATCGCTTCGCCGATCCTCCTTCAACTTCAGCTACAGCGTCAGCTACAGCTACAGCTACAGCTACAGCTTCAGCTTCCAGCTGCCGCTCCTCCCGCTCACCTGCCGCGGTTCTGCGTCTGCGTCTGCGTTTCGTTGATTAATAATTAATTTGCGTCTTTTTGCCTGGGGTCTTGGGCTTGGGCCGTTGCCAACGCTGCTCACCTGACGACCCGACTCCTTTATAATGAACGGTTTGTGTGTGCGCATATGTGTGTGTGTGTGTGCGTGTGTGTGTGTGTGCCAGGACATTCGTCGTACATCATCGAAATGTGCGCCCATTGCCCATACGCCAAACGTCTCTCGGCTGATTGCTTTGGCTCACAGGTTGCTTGCATGGCTCCTCCTTGGCTTAATGCATGGATTCTTTTTGCTTTTTTTGGCCAGGCCTCTTCACCTAACCGGTATTTAATGCAACAGCAGCAACAACAACAACAACAACAACAATAGCAGCAGCAGCATAAATTAAGCAAAAGGTGTTTATACATTCGACAATAAATCAATTAGTAAATTTTTTGTAATTATTGTGTTCATAAATCTCAGCTTGAAGGCCGCATCAATGGCTTAAAACCACGATTAAAATATTTTGATAGACACGCCCCCATTGCGGCCGCCCCATAAAATATGATTATACATATATATCGATTTGACTTGATCTTCAGCTGGCCTTAGGTGCGTCCCCTGGCGGTTTCCGTCGCTCATAAATCAAGGCGACAAATCGTTCAGCCTCTGTTTAAGTATGCAGTAAATAGATATATATATATATATATAAAAATATATATACATAAAGCTTAAATAGTCGGTGAATATATACCAATAGAATGAATATGAGCTAAGTGGAGTCTATTGACTTTGGGTATTAAGTATGTTTAATGTATGTGATATTGCAGCGAAATCCAATGTTTCACCTACTCAGATTCATATATATATATATATATTCATAAGCCTATTCATATATCATATTTATATTCATATTCATTTTAAATTTCATTTTCATATTCAAAATCATATCCATATCATATTCATATTGATATTAATTTTTATTTCCATTATCATATTCATATTCATATTCATATAAATATATTCATTTTCATATTCATATTAATTTATATAATTTTATTTTTATTTTAATTTTCACATTCATATTCATATTTATATTCATTTTTATATTCTTGTTCATACTTTTTATTTGATTTTCACATTCATTTTCATATTGTTATTCATAGATATATATTCATATTCATATTCCACATTCATTACATATTTCATGAGAAAATTCTCATACTCTCAGCGGATTCAAATAGAGTCGAGTTTATAGTGTAGTTGCCTGTACCTGTCTCAAAAGTCTCTCAGAAGTGGAAACCTGAAATTTGTTATAATATTATTACATAACCAACGCAGTATGAGTTTATTATTTAGCTCCAATAATTTAGCTCATTTCATATTCTTTAAGATCAGTAAGCAATAATATATAGAGCAGACTCTTTAGGCAAAGATTCATACAGCTTGAGATGCCAAACTTGAAGTTTAGTTTCTCTGAAAGTATACCTATTCATAAATTCTACATTCTTACTTCTATTGCTTGCAAAATTTGAATGATATTGTATTGCATTCTATAAACAGTAAAACTAGTCAGCAATATGTGTGTTAAGCAACTCGTAATTCGATTCCGGGTATCTCCTAGTCGAGCACTCTCCACTTTGCTAAGACTTTTCTTCAGTTCTTTTTTTGGCGCTTCCATTCAATTAAGAGTTTTACGTTGCATTTTACGTTTTTTCTTGCGCGCCATTTTAATGGCCAGCAACCTGTTAGCCAACAGACTCTAGGGCAGAGCAGCAGCAGCAGTTCCGTGCTGGGCTCGCACGTCAGACGTCAGACGTCAGACATCAGGCGGCAGCGTCATCAACAACAGCATCGTCAAATTTGAGGGCCTGTGCCCCCATTTAAAATCACTTTGCGGCGATGGCCACGCCTCGCCCATACTTTTGCGGCAGCGCCAGCTCCGTGTTATGCATAAATAAACGCCATGACCCCAGCACCTACGACTCCGGCAACAGCTCAGTTCAACGCAGTTCAGTTCAGCTCAGCTCAGCTCAGACGTCGCAGTGTCCCTTGGCCGCTGGCTGCCTCGTCATTTGCTTATCCTTTCGACTCTCGCCGTGGCCGTCATCGTGATTGATGGCAACTTTCGGCGCTCGTCGTGCCTCGTTGCGCGCTGGCTCTGTAATATGCCAAGTTTTCGGCAACTGTCGGCCCCAAGTTATGACGTGTTAATAACGGCGCATAAACACACCGAACTGGGGGCGTCACCTGCGCCGCGTGCCACGATGACGGATGTGTGCGCGGCGAATGTGTGGAAGGCCAGCGCCATTAGCCAAGCGCCAGCGGCAATGCCACCGAAACTTCAAGATTGCCTCATTAAGTTGCGCATATTAGTAAGATTGAGAGTCGAGAGGCGGGTGAGAATATAAATATATATATACATATATATGTGTTTATATATAAATATGTATCCTTTATTAATCTTAATATTAATATCTAATCAAAGAGTAAGAGAAATTTTTAATTATTTTTCTAGTCTTTCTTTTGGTCTTCAAGGTAAAGTGATTAAAGTAGTGCTTAAAATAAGTGAACAGTCAAGTGAGGGGCTTAGTTTGGACTGAATTTGACTGCTTAGTATTCAGTCTACAAAGGAAAAGAAATTTGATTACATGAGTCAGCAGCTCAAGAACACATTTTAATTTTTTATCAAGACTAATTGCTTAAGTTTTAAAAAAGAAATCCAATTGCTGAGTTTAATATTTAATCGTTGTGTTTTGAATGAATAAAACATAAAACTTGAACATTTTATAATGTTTGTTCAGAGATAAAAAGCTAGACAATTGTAGTCCGCTAAAGCCTAAGCCATATCAAGTCATTTCAATGTTACAATAAAAATATTTCAATAATGTTTTAGCTAAAATGTGGATAACACTTTGAAAGCAAGACTTATTTTGCTAGCATTGTTACGTTTTAAAATTAAAAAAAAAAGAAATTAAAAGAAAATATTTATTAATTATAATAGATGAAAATTAAATGTCTAATACTTTAAACTGAAACTAGACAAAAACTCTGGAGAAGACACTAAGGCATTGTGATTCTCTTTTATTTATCTGTAGCAATGGAAGCTGAAGTCTTTTAATGTCCAGCATTTTTCTTAATTTTTTAAAAAATTAGTCACCATTTGAGAACCAGTCAGTAAATTTACTTTAATGAAACAAACGCAAGAGCTATTTTCCTTATCTATAATTGGGCCCGGATTACAGTCTGATAGAACTACATTGGCCGGCCAGATCGTTGCGAATATGGGTAATTTTAGCGGCAACTTTCAACATTGTGCTTAGCTTCAGTTTGGATACATTTTATATCTTTGGAAAAACTTGTTTTATCATATCAGATGCTTAGCCTTATATCTGTATATTCGTACAATATATTAAAGACTTAAAAGAAGGCTTTTAGATATATATAGATATAGATCTATGGGTTTATATAATATATAGATAATTATTAAAAATTGTCATGTTTAATATATATAAAATTACTTAATTATAATATATATTAAAATTCACACTAAAATAGTTAATCAGAATCATTGTATATTATAGGCCCACATATATCTATGTCTTCATAGCTTTGCATAAATTCCAACAAGAAATATCTTTTTAATTTGCTCTCATCCACAATTTGTTGCTCGCATATGCCCTTTAGTCATCTGCAATATATTTCTTTGTGCGCGAATTCGGTAAATTGCAACGGTATCAAAGTGATGCCCAAGGATAATTCGGCGACTATCGGAACTAATGCAATTTACCCTAAACAATTACGGCAATGGCAAAGGACGCTTGAGCAGATCACAGGCCACTTTTGTTGCCAAATTAAACCGAGAGCCAAAATCTGCGACTTTGTCTGCGTTTTTCTCAATTCAAATTCAATTTCGAAGCGCCAATGCCAATTGCCATTGCAAAAATGGTAAAGGAACTGCACCCCACACTCCACCCTCTCCTACTCACTGTGCTCCAATTCGATTTGCCAACTACACTGAGAATAAACATGAGTTTGAAATTATGGCCATGCACTTGTTGTTGTAGAAGAGGCAGCTGCTCACCCGGCGCCTGTTGCTGGAGCAGGGAGAGCAGCTGCCCGTGCCTCCTGCTCCTGCTCCTGTTTCTGCTGCTGGACTCGGTACAACTTCTGCCCTGGCTCCTGCTTCTGTTACTGCTCAAGCTCCTCCTGTTGCTTCTTCCTGCTCAAGCTTCTCTTTCTACTTCTCCTGCTCCTTTTACTGCTCCCACTTCTGCTCCTGCTGCTGCTCCTGTTGCTCCTCCTGCTCATGTTTCTCCTCCTACTTCTCCTGCTCCTCTTACTGCTCCCACTCCTGCTCTCTGCCCTTGTGCTGCTGAGGAGACGTAGTGAACTTTGAGGCAGCCACGTTCTGGCAGCTAATCTCACTTCGATGGACAACTGACTCTCATTGACTGCCAATATCTGGAAGAGTTCAGCAGTAGAATTTCTTGAATATTGTTGAAATTGCTGAGGTTTCTCATCAGATAAGATCTACAAATCAATCATCAAGGGTTTCTTCTTATATCGAGAACCTTAGATCGAACAACTTCTTTGTCGTACTAACATGAATTTGCATTTCGTAAAAATTCGGCATGAAATTCTAATTCGTTATTCCAGAACTTAATGCGACTAAAATCTGCGTAACGAATGACATTTTGGTGTAAAGAAAATGAGTTCTTCAGTTCTTAGCCGCATCTCAACTAGTCAAGCAGAATGAAAGTCGTTTTCATACTACTTTTTGGCTGCCTTTTTATAAGTCAAGGCAACTGCAAGGCAGCTCCGACAGTTTTGATAGATTCGATCAGCTCTTTCGACAAATGTCTAATAACACTGAAGGGCCTAACGAATCCGACTGAGCACTTTAAGCTACAAAAAGATATGCAGGATTATATCAAAGAGTTGATAAACAGCAATAATTTTACAAAAGAATTGGAATCGGCGCTCTTCCAGCAAGTGGGCTCAAAGCGTTACTATATCGAGCAGGATGCAAAGCTCAACTGGTTTGCAGCCTCCGCTGTGTGCGCATCGCTGGATGCACATTTGGCCAATATTATAGACGATGCTGAATACGAGGCTTTGAGCAATCATTTAACAAACTCTGTAACGAACAAAACGACGAAGGCACGCTTCTGGCTGGACATGAACGATATCTGTGCTCCAGGTAAATTCATGTCCCTGGCTACAGGTCGCAGTGTGGCCTACGCCTATTGGGAGGCCAACCAACCGGATAACTATGACGACGAGCACTGCGTGGAGCTAAAGTCGAAACAGAAATGGTTTGTCATGGACGACATCAAATGCTTGAACGAAAAGTATTTCATCTGCGAGAAGCTAAGGGAGAACGAGAAGAAATCTACTGAAAAAGAGACAAAGAAGAAATCTTAGATTAATGAAGCTAAATAAGGAAATATATTTTTTAAATATATTTATAAGAAATGCCGATTTGATTTCAATTTGAATCGATTTTATGGCAAGTGAGAAGGTGATTTGAAATAAACTTAATCAGCGTTAAAACCTTTGACTTTTTTGAGACCGATGAATCTATAGTAACCAACAGATAGTTAGAAATATAAACGGACAGTTGATAAATAGATAAATGATAAATGATATAAAGATAAATTTACTTGGCTTTTCATACTACTCAAAATATCATATATATATTTCATATATATATGATTTTTAAAATACTTTCTGAAAATATATTTTTGACACGTCTTTCTATTCGTTACATATACTTTAAAGAAAGCAGTATACCTTAGGCACCCATTTTAATGGGTATAGATCATAACAAAGGCAAAAGAGTCTTTCAATCTAATTGAAATTCGACTCTTTATAGAGTAAATTTAAGAGTCAATGTTCAGTTCTATACAATTGACATAAATATATCAAGACTTTCTGTTTTAATTTCATTTTTATTTTCACAATCTGAAAATTCATTTTTCCTCAAAATCCAATTTAAAGACAGATCAGCTCCTGAGCTCTCCAGTCATGGCTAATAATTGAAACGTACAAAACTCGCATCAAGTTAATTAAAACCAGAACGCAATTCCGCAGTTCATAATTACGAGTAGCGAACTAGGCGCCCCAAAACATAGTTACTTTAACCAAATTTAACCCACTTGATGCCACCGGGCAGGGGCAGGGGCCCGCTTGGTATCGATTTAGATGGCTCCACTTGGAGATATTTGCCATTTCAATTGCAACTGCGTTTCGCTTGAGCATCGTGTTGCCAATGCGCCATCAACTACTCTGATTAGTCGTCCTGGCTGGGCAGGCATCATTTCATAGCCGATTGGACAATAGACCCAACCCAGCCCAGCCCAGTCGGGCTGGATTTGTTCAGCTGTGTGTGGTGGAATCTGTGCGTCTGCTGTTTTTAGAAAATAAAATTGCATTTTCATGAACCTTTGGCCAGGAATTTATCTGGCGCACAGATTTTCCCAGCGCGGCAGAGGCGCAGGCACAAGCGTAGGCACAGGCACAGGCACAGGCTCAGGCCTACCCCAAATAGGCACGCACGATGCATAAAGCGCATAAATAGCTGCACAGGCTGAACAACTCGACCTCATCCTGTTGCCTGGTGGCATCAGCAATTGTCCCAACTATGGCCAGGACATGCGTGCATATTTACGAGTCGGCTGTGGTGGCATCAGCTGCACCAAAAACTCGATTGCCTCGTCCTGTCACGCCTCCGCCAGCCCCTAACCCGAACTCGAAAGCGAACTTGAACCCGAACCCGAACCCTCTCCTGTGCGCTGGTGCACAACGCTGTGGTTGTCCAGTGTAACTGTATGTGTGTGTGTGTGTGGGTGGTTGGGTGGTTGAGGGCTGGCTGTTCACTGTTGGCGTCACAAAATAATTACCAGAGCTGGGCCTCGCTCGCTCGCTCGGCCCGGTGATTGAGTTGGCAAAGCGTTGCACTCGATTTGATTTTTTCTTTGGAATGGGCATTTGGGGCTTTTCGGTGTTTGCCGCCCGCTCCCTGTCCCCCCACAGCTGGAATTTATGCGTGTGCCATTGGGCCCAAAGTTTGTCGGTTTTTAAGCTAATTTGGCGAGCATCCTGGCTGGCTGGCTGGCTAGCTGGCTGGTCGGTTGGACGAACAGCATTTGAGTGAGTGAGCAAGATTTAGTGGCACACATAAATGCCAAAACCGAAATGCTCCAACAGCAAATCACGGCCCGACTGACACGCCCACCTCGATTGCGAACGCTTGCAGATTTTTGGCACAGCCGTGCAGACAGATGGGGCTAATTGGAGGTGGGCGAGGGGGGCCATCTGGCAGCTGAGCTGAGAGCGATTGGGACTGGTCAGTGCCGAGTGCCATGCCATGCCATGCTAGGCCATGCCAGGCAATGCCATGCAGAGCAGTGCAGCGGGGAACCTCATGATTTGCCCATAAATGCAACTGCAACAACAACCACAACAACAACAACAACAACAACAACAACATGAGGGCTTTGGGGTATGCGACCATGACATGTTTGTGCACCAGACAAGCAAAACGAAAATTTGAATAAAGCTGCAAATGAGCGGCTATAATTGTGGTACACTGAAATGATGCAAGGACTTTAGTAGCTGTTAACGCAACTAAGGCACATGTGAAGATCTATGAGAATAAAGATAAATGTGAGTTTAAAATTGTGGGCAGATAATATCTACTAAGCGAGCTTGAAATTGAAATATATTTGTGAGTTGTTTATTATATATGCCTAGCGTGAATCCATCTGTCCGTCCGACTGTCCGTTTGTCCGCATGAACCAACCAGTTGCTATTGAAGCTAGAGTTTTTAAATATGGAATATATACTCGTGGGTGCCTAAGTCTAATAAAGTGTTAAGATATTTCCGATGGGCCCACTATATGTATATATATCAGTTCTACTACTATTTTTATGATCAAAGCCTTAAATGCCTCTTGCAGGCGTGGCGAATCGGAAAATGCTTTTGAACTCGCAGCGTTTAGGCCTTGAATGAGTATTATGAATTAGATAACAACTGACTGCATAGCTCCAACTTCTTCTATCTACATTTTTACACGCAATGAAATTATGTAAAGATTTCAGTTTGGAACACTTAGACAAATGTGCAGCTGGAACTTTTCTAGACTTTCAGTTGGACTTTAGCAAGTGTTCTTCTTTAGTTCAGAGCCAATACTCTAAGACAGTCGCTAAGAAAGACGCATTAGCTACATTACCTTACATCTTCCGTATCAAGCTCTACTCCATGGTTCATTGCTGAAATTTTTGTCTGGCATCTAACATCGTCACAGCCACTGCAATGCCTGATGTGAATTTTGTTTTGAGTTTTTTCTTCAGTTTTGATATGTGCAACAGGCAGCACATCATTGTTGTCGTTGCCATTAACCAATCGGCTTACCAATTGGCCAACTGGGGACGCAGCAAGTGGGCCTGCCTGACTGCGTCTGCTTGCCTGCCAGCTGCAGCTGTTGCTGCATGTGTCGCGCGTTATCGTTTCACACTGAAGACTCCGCTCAGTCCCCAGCTCCCCCACCTGGCCATTGTCTTGGGCAACTCTTATAGCTTATAGCTGGAGGCTTCTCAGTGTTGCGCGTCGTCGTCGTCATTGTCGTCGACTCCAATAAATCAGTTTGATTTATTCACCTTCGCTGATCGTTCTTTTTGCTTTTCGTTCATTTCGATTGTTGTCGTCGTTGTCGTCTGTGGCTGTTGCTGTGTCGCTGTGGCTGCCCCATTGCATTTGTTGTTGGCTCTTCACGCGCGTGCTTGCATCTTGCTGGGCTCTGGTCTATGCATCGATCGGCAACGGGCATAGCCGAACTCTCGATCTCAGTCTCCCACAGCCACTCTGATCGCGTTTCGCTTAAAGATCACCTGAGCCCAGACTGTCTCTTTGGAGTGTCTAATTCAATTTAGCATGCGACTACAGCAACAGCAACAATAACAACAACAACAACAACAACATCATATGGCAAATATTCATTTCGTGACATTTGATTTCATATTAAGATTAGTGGTATTTGGTAAAAAACAAAAACCGAACGATTGCTTCGAGCCATGACACAAGGCGCACTCGGCTGGCAGATCTAGAGACAATTTGTTTTGGATCTACACGAATTTGACGGAAGATTGTGGAAGAAGCATGTGAATAGAGAAATATTTGTTAAAAGTAAACTCAAATATTTTAGATAAATAAAAAATAGAATTATGGAAATTCCAATTTACTGTAAAGTTAAAAAAAAATGATATATTTCAAATATATATGTACATATTTATAGTATTTTCTAAGAATATTTAATCAAGTCAAAGAGCTCGTCATACGTTAAGCCTATAACAATTCAGTTGATCATGAAAACAGATTCCAGAATAAATAAAAAAATATAAAAATATAAAAAATCATCTATATCTAAGCCCAATACTCAAATATGTTAGAATATATTTGAAAAGGAGAACTTTAAGATTTAAATGCCAAAGTTTAATTTACCCAAAAATGTTTTAAGATAAGCTTAGATAAGACTGTTTACCACCTTCTTTGTCTAACCCATATTTTGAAGAGAAACTTGAAATCAGAGTTCATGACAATCTTCTGAGCAATGGGCTCTGTCATTATGAAGACGACGATGTTCATTTATTTCTTATGCTAAAGTCTCTGGTGTAGGAAGAGCAGCACTTGTAACGCTTCTCGCGAGTCATTTGGGTGACAAGAAATTTATATATATTAATTTATTACAGTTTGCAACTGACAGAGAATTAAGCGACAGACAATTTATAGCTTTGTTTTCATCGCATTAAGTCGAGAGCGAAATGAAGAAGAAATCAATTATGTAAATATCCAAAGATGCTTTCGAGGATTTCAAAGTTCATCAATCGCACGCGACAAATTGCGCAGATTCTCAAGTTTTGGAAGCTGAAGCTGAGAGTACAATAAAAAGAATCGAGAAAACAAACAGAGAATAGTGAAACTATCGATGAAATTGTTAATAGAATCGAGAATCTGATTATCTCATTATCAATAGTATAATTATGGATTTATAACCATTGATATTAGCACTAACCATACATGTATGGTTAGTAATATTAGTATTTTTAATACTATCATTTCAGCTCATCTAATTTATCGATATCGAAATGTTTGCCATCTCTAGATGAGTTTACAAACGGAATTAGTTGCAGCTATTTGCATGTTCAGGGCCAATGGCTTAATTATAACGACCCACATTCAGAAAGGCAGCCATCCGCTCGTCACTCATCCGCTGGCGACAAGAGACACAGACAGAGACAGCGCCAGAGGCAGAGGCAGAGACAGAGACAGAGACAGAGACAGAGACAGAGACAGCAACAGCGACAGTTAGCGACAGCAACATTTTGTCGCGACAACATTTCGGCAGCGACGGCAACTGTCGCCAACTGTTTGGTGTCTCCATGTCGCCAGCTCTGGCTGTGACATCTCTCGCCGCTTGATTTGGATACGCTCAGCGTACGAGAGAGACAGAGAGAGAGAGAGAGAGAGAGAGAGAGACAGAGAGAGTGAGAGAGAGGGGGTCACTCACACATTGGCATCATCATTAGCAAAGAGCTGCGGCGACGCGACGTTGATGCTGTTGGCAGCCTTGTCGCAGCCTCCGCTGTCAAAAATTGATTTACCGTTTTAATTTTAAGTTAAAAACCTGTCAAAAATAAATCATTCAATCGCTCGCAGCCTCCTTTTTGCAGCAGCAGCCATACCCCATACCCCCTGCCCCCTGCCCCCTGCTCCAACGTTTCCGACTTCATTTCGCATATTTACGCATCTCGTAGCGCCAGCAAATGACCCAGTTGCCTCTTTTACCCAACCCATCGCCAGCCATCTCTGGCTGACATACGAGTAGTTCACATCTCTTTCGCTCTCTCTCTTATTCGCTTCCATTCATTAAAGTCTGGCGGAGTTGCTGTGTCTGCGACCTAGGCAAAGGTCTTTGCATTCATTCATGAATTGTCGTCGTAATTGAAGCTCTAGACATCTCTGACACTTTGCAATTGAGCAACTAATTCTAGACTTTTTTTTTATACGAAACTAAAGCTATTAAATTCTAATTTCATTTGGATATCTTCACTTTTGCACACAAGTATTTGATATATTTATTTTTAACCGATAGTTGAACAAGTGGGTTCAACGTAGAAGAAACCGAACAATAAGAAGCAGAAATTATAATGCCGAGCTATAGATCAATATAGAACTATAAATATAACAAGTTCTATTAGATATAGCATCTATTCTGATTTGTCCAGGATTACATATTTACTTTAAATATTGGTCTTTGACTAATTTGAATTCTCTTCTTTCAGCTATAACAATGCGCAAACTTCAGTTTCTATCCGAATGCTAATTATTGTAATATATCATTTCTAAATATTTATATCTACTGACATCATATACTAACTGGCAATCTCGAATGTGTGTTGACAATGCTTATTCCTTAATCAAACTATAAAGAAAAAATAATAATGAATGCTTTTAATTCAAGGCTAGTGCAATTGCTGTAACCGGATACTCAATATCAATATCAATATCAATATCAATATCAATTCAGTCTCTCATGCCACAGACATCGAAGCTCACAGTCATGTCCATCAATTTGCACACAGATATATAAAATATATACATATATATATATATAGTTAAGTCGGGACTGGGCAGTAGCGAATGTTCACACGCGCCCAGTTTGGACGATAATTGATGCATTATAATCGGCGCACGATGTGATTGATTATGACAGGTGTGCACAGTCATGTGAAAACGCAGCGAATTCCAATGCCGCCAAAATGATTTGCTTGATTGACAAGCAGGTCAAGTCCAGGTACCACACTTCACATCATTCGATCGCGCCAGCTGCACTCACTCGATCTGCGCATGTTGAGACGCGACGGCAGCTGCATTCTCTCAACGCTCCACTCTCCACTGTCCACTCTGCACTCTCCACTCTTCGCTGGCGACAAATTTACGCATGGCGCGACAGGTTCATTAATTGATGTGCACACTGTCGCCGCACGAGCTGGCCAAACGGGCCGGCTCGAAGCTGCAGTTGGAGCTTGAAGTCGCAGTCGCCGTCGCAGTCGCCGTCGCAGTCGCCGTCGCAGTCGAAGTTGGATCGGCAGCTGCGCAGGCGCCAATGCCGGCTGACGTTGCGTGCGGTGGCCGCTTTCTGTGGATATTTCTTAATCGATATCGAAATGATTTACGTTTGCTGCCTAATGAGTTCGCATACACAAACATAGCCGGGCCGCCGCTGGGACAGCTGGACGGCCAATTTTCCTTTCACGCAACGCTGCGGCGGCTTTCAATTTTTTGAACATCAAGTCCGCGGCTACCGGCTATCAATCTCTGACATGATGCGGCTAAAACTTAACAGCTTTTTCTTATTTATTTCCTTTTTTTCGTTTTCGTTTTTAACTTAATTTTTGTTTTATTCCCAGCGCCAGTTGATTGGCATTTCAATTTACAAATTAGTCATTTGCATGCTTTGTCACTTGAGTTTTTATTGATGCTTCCTGCTCAAGCGAGCGCTGCCATCTTATCTCATCCCTTTTATGCACACAGCTCAGTCCTCGTACATCATTGGTTCGAGTAGCTCAGCTCAACTCAGTTCAGCTCAACTCAGTTCAGCTCAGCTCAGCTCAGATGCTAATGACAGCAATCCATCAACTGTGTTAAGGGTTGTTTGGCTTCTACAGTTGTCGTCTTTCAGTTCCCATAGAGGGTTGATTTTGATTGATTTCTGTCCATGGCAGCATTCCAAAAAAATAAATTAAAAATGTCGACTTTTGTAACCATATTGGATGCCGTGGTTCAGCTATTTTAATTTGAACTTATGATGATTATATAGTGGACTAGCACGAGAATACTTAATACTGTGTATCAAAGTCATCAGCTTTGTGGATCATATCTGGACTTTAATAGATTTTCAAAGGTATGAATGGGCAGAAGGACCAAGCTCACAGTCCATCTAGTTCTCCATCTTCATCAACATCTATATTTACATCTTTATCTACATCGTAGTCTCTGCCCAGCATCCATTGCGAAAACCTTGTGTTGCGCTCTTATCGTCTATTGGAATATCTGTCCTTCCGAATATAGGCAAGAGTCGACAACAAATTCAACTTTGAAACTTTACTTTTGGGAGGTCTTTTGGCCGAAATGAGATTCTTTCAACAGTGAAACAACTTATTATGGTTGTAACATATAGCTAAGACAGGCATACTCGGAACTCTGAATACCACGCTTTAATCTTATTAAGATGCTTAAATCACATATGTAGATCATGGATTACTTGACACGAATCTACATAGAATAATCGCATAGTCTTGCTGCCTTCAAGACCAACTGAGCTAGTCAGTCATAAGAGTTTGATAGATATCAGCTTATGCTCATCTTATATACTCGTACATCTTATGCTGTAATTATAAGCAGCCACATTCTAGCGTTGATAAGTCTCTAACTGTAATGAGACAAAGCTTTCTGCTCTGCTCACGCTGCTGTCTACAGTTACATGGACAAACACAACCACCATACAATCTCTCACTCTCCCTCTCCCTCTCTCTCAGACTCTCTCTCAATCTCTGTCTCACTCGCACTCTGTGAATTTCATTTCATTTGCTGCTGCTCAGGATTTCAACGCATTTTATGCTGAGACGCGTTTCATGTGCGGGTGCTGTGGACATATTTATGTCGCTTTTGGGAACATTTCATCCTCATAAATATTATTCATGGTCTCGTTCACTCTTTAGTGCTGCCTCTGGAACCCCTGGAACAGCCCCGACCTTTCGCCTTTTCAATACTGCTGAGCTTTCAAATTGCACAACACGGAAAGTTCGTTACTGTGCTCAACGTTCCGGCCACGTTGGGAGTGGAAATCAACAAAGACGACGACGACCGGGACAGCATGTGAAGACAAAATAGCAAGGAATCCATCAGATAAGTGCGAGCCAACAATGTCTATATCGCCCTCTCTCTCTCTCCTTCTCTCTCTCTCTTTCTGTCACACTTAACGCTTGTTTTTAGTTTTCTGGTTTCGTTTTCTTTTTTTTTTTGGTAGTAAATTGTCAATGTGACAGGCAAAAAGGAATCCCGGCCATCATTTACTCGGCCTCGTACACCTTCCACGTCCATGAGGCCCAGCCATTTCTTGGGTTTGATTTAATGTTGCGTGTGATATATCACAGTCCAGCCAACCACAGCAACAACAAGAACAACTTGCACTAGACGTCTTTGGTTTCATTTTCCGCTTATCGAACAGTTCCTCCTTCATTCCTTGCTTTGGGGGCCCTCAGGCCCGTATGCCTGGCTGCCTGGCTGCCTGCCTGCCTGCCAACCACTTTGCCACATTTAATTTTTTGGGCCGCTTCCATCGAACTGCAGAGGGGAGGGGAAGGACAGTGCTAGAGGGTATACTATGGCGTCGTCGACAGTCTGTCTGTCCGTCAGTCATTCTGTCCGCCCGACTGTCTGTCAACGCTCACACATCTTATTCACTGTTCAGTCTTGGCTCCTCCGTAACTTTGTCTCATTTGCTGCCTTGCCCAACTTGTCTGCCTCTCTCTCTCATTCTCTCTCTCTTTCTCTCTAGCTGTATTTTGCTTGTCTGCCTGTCTTGTCTTTTGCCATCAACTTCAATTCAATGGCCTGCCAATAAATCACTCATTTCGTAGTAGTCTCGTATTCTCCTACGCTTATTGACCGAACGACGACTACTGGACAGTGGAGCATCAACTGAAACTTGACTCGAACTTGCAGTCAAAGATTGAGAGCTTCGATTAGGGCACTCGCTTTGGTATCAAACGAATATTTTAACCATGATAATTCATTTCAGCTCCACTGTGCAGTGTCAAAGCAAGCCAACTTCTTTGAGTTGGTGCGCTCTGGTTAGGGCTCGGAATGGTAGTCGTACAAAGTTGGTTTCTTGTACTGCGTTGGGTGGTTCGATTTCGTCTTTGATTTGTCACTTTGGGGGCTGTTGGCTTCGTTTTGTATCGAATGCGCCCGGCGGCGTAGCCTAGCTTTAAATTGCAATGACGTCAAGCTGGCATGCTTCACGATTATGTCGGCTGTCCCATACCCGATTCCGATTCCCATTCCCATTCCCATTCTCAATTGCCGTTTCCAATCCCCAGCGAGGACCCGAGGAGCGCGTCACTCTGTGTGGCTCTGGCAGTTGGTGTTTGTTTGCAACTTCTGCGCGATGTCTTCGACGGGCGACGGTCGACAGTCGACGTGCCCGAGTTGATTGTGTAAAAGTGCGAAAACGAGACGAAACACTCTCTTATCTGGCGGGCCCCATCGATAGATGTCATCTTGAGTGATTTACCGTCAATTGGGGATGTTGTCTTCAATGAGTTTTTTTTTTTGCTTTATTCTCTCTTCTCTTTCAGATTTATGTTTATATTTATTTACGGTACGATTCGCTGGGGTCTTAGTCCTCCTTCTGGGCACATGTATCTGCAGTAAGTATCTGTATCTGTATCTGTCACCGTATCTGCATCTGTATCTTTCCATCACTCTGCGGCAAGCCAGCAGTGAGTGTAGATGTGACGCCATTAGGAAAGCGAGCCAAAAAATTAATCAATATTAAATGTCTCTCTGACTTGAAATTAAATTGTGCGCATTTCAATTTATGCTCTGCTCCCAATTTAATGGCTGTAACTTAACCTTGTCACGGCTGGCGATTGAAGAAGATATCGTCTCAGTTATTGTGCTCAGGTTACCCATTTGATCAACGATTGTAACCCATTCTGGATGTTTGATGAAATCATTTATTGTTCTACAAGAATATATATAAAGTTAAGCATATTGGCCACTCCGATTGCTCTAATGCCAAGCTCAAACTCCTCTGCACTCTACACTCTGTGCAGAGTTGTGTTGCAGTTCGGTTCGGGCTTAGAGCATAGAGTGATCGTGCAATTATTGGCTCAGCTGTCAGTTGGCATTAACAGGCATCATTATTTAACGCCAAACCAGTCAGTCTGGCAATAATTTAGCATGGGAAAAGCGAACAGCGAACGGCAAACGGCGGACAGCCACAGAGATCGGATGACAAGTGGACACAAAAGGGGGAACGGGCAGCTCGATATTGTCCAGGCAAATAGAGCTTGAAGAGCTATGTCGTTACACCTGTCCAGGTGAATGACGTTTATTTAGTTGAGAGGCAAGGCCAGCATTCCACAATTCATACTGATGGATTGAAATTAAGTGTGAAATGGCAGCCGCTGCAGCAGCCAGGAAGTCTTTAGGGGCGAGCGATTTAGAGCATCAATCAGCAAACGGCAAACGGCAATCAGCAATCAGCTGGCTGCAGTCGTCGCACGAGCCACTTAAGTGAATCCAAAACACTTTTAGCAGACTATTTGATATTCATAGCCAATTTACATGACGATTATTAGCATTGACATTCCTCCCAGTCGGGGCCCCCAGACAATTGCAAGCACAATCAATTAGGCGTTGAATTGATACAAGATACACACACTCACACACACACACACACACACACACACACACACAGAGTCTGGCATTCACATGTGCAACACACATGTTGCCAGCGACGTGTGGTCGTGGGGCCTGCGCCACAGCCACCCACATGAATATGCATTTGCAAGTTCGAGCAGTCGATTCTGCACTTGTGTTTGTGCAGCCAAATTGATTTCCATTCACTTGCCAAATGAGATAAAGTCAGCCACGAGCATTACTCATGTGATTGCCTTGCCTTGCCTTGCCTTACAGTGCCTAGCCTGGGCATTCGATACAACTCAATGGCTGCTCTTAAATTGTTTAATTGCCAGCCTGTACTTATTCAGCGCAAACGAATTAATCGAGACTTTGTTTCGCTTGATTATCGAAATCATAGATCACTATAGCTTAATAAGACACAAGAGACTAAAGACTCACCTCACACGGCTAAAATTGCAGACTTGGCTTCAATCCATCCATAAATTGAATATTGCATATGTATTTAACCATAAGATATTATAAATATATATTTATTTTAATTCCAGAATTCTATTTCATTGAAATTAAATATTAAAATATATTTTAAATCAACCAAAAAAAATATTAAAAATGTTTTTATTATATTATCATTGTATAATAAAAATGTTATCAGAATTGAAAGGTTTTACACTCATGTAAGAGAACCAAAGTAGCATTCTGTAGTGCTCACAGCTCCAACTAGCAGAGCTCCATGAACATGTGCTCACATGCGACTCTCAGCAGTTGTTACTGCAGCAGCAGCAGCAGCACGAACGGCAACTGCGATTTGTTTATTTGGCTTTTGTCTGAAGGCTTGTGGTTGATTTTTATGATGAACATGCAATTGGGCTGGACAGCGAAGCCTCCTCATGTCGTTCAATGCTTCGATGTGTCGCATAAAACTTGCAAATTTATGGCGATTTGTTGGCGAGTTGTTGGCATTGCTTTTACTTTCATTGTGCCTCAAAAACTTGCATGCGCGCATGCTGCCAAAGTGTGTCAGAATGTGTGTGTGCATGTGTGTGTGTGCATGTGTGTGTGTGTGTGTGTGTGTGTTGCTGATTAGCCGCCAGCAACAAAAGTCAATACAGCATGTTGCTGCTGCTGCAGCTGCTGCTGCTGCTGCTCTTGCTGCTGGGCAATTATTCAAAAATCGCTTAAGTTATTGCATCGCAACATTTTTGTATGTTGAACGTGTTGTTTTCTAGTTTGTGCGCTTGTAAATTCAATTTTTGTACTTATTGCCGTCGTTGTTGTTGATGTTGTTGTTGTTGCTGCTGCCGCTTTCAACCCAGAAGCGTTTTTGCGGCCACGCAGCAACAACTACCATCATCAAATGCACATCAGCAACAATAGCAACAACAGCAACAACAGCAACGGCAGCAGCAGCAGCCACATGGAAGATGCGCCTGCCCACATCATGTGCACGCAATCGTTGCCGCCATCAGCATCCACATGCCTTGATCCATGCAGCGCTCTCTGCTCTTTGCCAGTTTGGCTGACGATGGAGTCTGCGCCCCATGTGGCCATTTGAAGAAGGGAACTGTGTTAATCACAGCGCCCAACGGTCAGCAATCGATGGCCTCTGTTTGGCTCAACTGACTGACGTCCAAATCGAGCACTGAAACTCGAAAAAATGCAGAAGCTCTGACGGGGCTGAGAAAAGCGCCATGGGAGCCAAATGCTGTCTAGTAGTTATAATTTGCACGAATTTATGATAGAACTTAAGAGAACTTATAAGAATCAAATTAATTTAATTCTTAAGTTGATGAATTGTGATTCTATAGAAGTTGTACAGTTAGCAAATATCATTTGAATTTATAATAAAGAAATTCATTTTATGCATATACTCGTATAAATACAAGTTTAATTTTCTATAAGATCTTAACTGAAAAGTTCGCCAAGAACAAAATAGTTTCTTAGTTGTGGAGACCTGTGAGCTCATAAATATACTTACAACTGCGAAGAGTATGAGCCATGGTTGACTGCAGTTTTTTAGTTATAAATCTCTTCATTAAATTTTACAGCGGACATTTGTTAGGATTTTATGCCTTTATAATTATAATTATATTTGAAAACTTCTTTGAAAACTAAATTTAAATAACTAATAATTTTAAATATTTATATTTATTATTTTAAATATCAAATAAAATTTTATTTAAAAATTATATTTAATATTCTCTTATAACAAATAAATTTTAAAATTTTAATATTTATACATATTTATTATTATTATTTTGAATATCAAATTAAATTTTATATAAAAAATATATTTTTTTTTTATTTTTTATAAATATTAAATTTAAATTAATAAAATTTTTAAATATTTATTATTATTATTTAATTATCAATTTAAATTTTGTATAAAATATATATTTAATATTTTCTTATAAATAATAAATTTAAATTATTAATAAATATACATACTTATTATTAACATTTTGAATGTCAAATTAAATTTTATATAAAAATATATTTAGTATTCTTTTTGTAAATATTAATTAAATATTATTATAAATATTTTGATAATTTTTCAGATATTTAAAACTTTTAAGCAGCAATTAAAGCAGCTGCTATTGCCAAAGATAAATATTGTATGGACATGAACAAGGCTGCCTTCTGAAAGTATGAAGGTTACTCTTTATTTAAATAAGCAACATATTAAATATTTTTATTTAATATTAAGTATAATAAAGCTTAATTCTTTTTACTAACTAGAGCCACTTCTTCAGTCACTTCACCAGGCTATGCCAAATGCTGTTTATGAACTTTAACTTGATTAAATTGCTGAGATTTAAGACCAACATCTGATTAATATTCATATTTTAGATGCAGACAATGGACTCGAATTAGCGTCACATAAACATGCCATAGATTTGCATTGCAAATGGATTAGCTGGAATTTGTTGAAATTTGGCAAAGAAATCAATTTAAAGCCCCATCGAAGTGGTCACAACAAAACTTGGCAAAAGCCAACAACTCTTCGGCCAATTTGGACTAAAAAGCAAATGTCAAAATCAGTAACAAAAACATTGATTAGAATTATGCATAAACGTGAAAGATATTCTCGTTGCAATACACACCTGTCCCAGCACACAGACACGCACGCACACACACACACGCACGCACACACACACACACACACACACACAGCGTGTATAAGTCACGAGCAATTTGAATGCATTTGCCAGGTACACAAGCTCGTAATTTCGTACGCTGTCAATTTCAAAGTCAATTTAATGCAAAAACGATATTTTTACCTTCTTTTTTGATTAACAATAAACTAATCTCTCAAAATGCTATGCACTGGCTATGTCCACATCGCATGTCTGGCTCCGCACAATGGCCACAACAGCAATAGATGAGGAGGAGGAGGAGACGGAGGAGGAGACGGAGGCGGACGGGGAGAGAGAAGCTTCTAGCCGGATAACAAGTTCGAGCATTTGTTGCCGTCACGAGTTTATACATTTTTCAGCTGCAAATCTCAACCTCAGCAGCAGATACGATTTGCCCAACAACAGCTCATCAATGAGCCACAACAACAACTACAGCAACAACAACAACAACAACAATTGTTGTTGTCCAACAAAAATGTGCATCAAACGGTGGGTGGTCCATGGTCGAGAGCTGTGCTCCGGCTGACTGGCTTGTAAAAATATGTTTATTTAGAATATCAAAACCGAAAGTAATCGATTTAATAAACTGTCACCGACATGTGGCCAGCTGTCCATGGTCTCGGACCCAGCAGCTACTGCTAGCTCAAGTCACGATAATTGCAAATGTATCTCAAAGATACACACAGCGAGAGCGAGAGATAGAGAGAGAGAGATACACAGAGCTGACTGCATTGATGTCCTGCATTTCATAAAGGGTTCGTTTTCGATTTTGTTTTTTTTTTCTTTGCTCTTCTCTGCTTTATATTGCTAGTGGATGCTGGGCGGGTGGGCTATAGCGTCAACGATATCTACGTGTATCTACGTATCTTGTTAAGCTCACACACACACAGATATATTTGTGCTATGCTTGTGTGAAATCCTTTATGTTGATTACATTTCTGGGTTTATTTTATTAAAAATACTCGCATCGCATCGCATCGCATTGCAAGGATATATAAAAAAAGATGCAGCAGCAGCAGCAGATCGTTGGCTCAGTCACAGTCAATATTGGCAGCGTCTGTGGCTTCTACCCCACAACATCAACAACAACAACAACAACAACAGCAGCAGTAGCAGTAGCAAAAAAAAGAAGCCCCTGCCCATTGCTTGCATCTGGATATTGTGCTGACTGCCAAATGCACGTTGCATGTTCAGCTGCAAATTTGCAATGCAACCTGCCAGGCAGCTCTCAGCTGCTTCGCTTTTCAGCCAACAATAAAAAGGTAGCCATGTCCGCACTTATGCTATATCCTGACTTCCACTTCCACCTCCAGCTCCAGTTCCTTCAACTCATATGCGCCGCTCGCATGATGAGTGCACTCGACAGCACGATATGTAGCCATTTTATCCGGCCAGCGTTTGGCTGTGGGTTTTGCCAATTGAAAGCGCACTTGATAAGTTCAAAAATTAATTCTCCTACCACACAACAAGTGAAACATTTCAATTTTATCAGACATTTGACCTAATGCAACACACTCGTATATTTCATACCTGGCTAACTGGCTACCTGTTCACCCCTCCTCCTCCTCCTCCTCAACCACCTCCTCCTGCCCCATTTTCTTGGCGCACTAGAAAAATCGTTTGTATATGGCAGTCGCCTGGACATTAGGCTCAACTGAATGCATACAAATATTTATTATAAAATTCAGTGAACAAGAAAATTCGTAAAGCACTCGATTTAACTTCATCTCACTTGAGGAGTTCTTCAAGCTTGCCAGCAAAAAAAAAGAAGATTTATCTTTAAAATTGTAAAGCTTGAATTGGCATGTGAATAAAATAAGATATAAAAACGAATTGCTGGATTTTATAAATATATTTAAGGCCTTGGCATACTAAGTGCCAACTGCCTCTTAAAGTGTTCAGCTCTAGCGCGAGGAAGATTATCTATGTATTATTAAGTTTAAGCTTTTCTCGACTATATATAGTTATAACTTAATACAAAATATGTGTACCACTCATAGCTGAAAAAGTAAATATCTAAAAAATATCTATCAATTTGAATAAAAGTATTTTCCATTATGCTGCTGCTGCTGTTGCTGGGATGGAAACGTAGAAAAGAAATGTTAAATGGTTGCTGAAGGGGCAGCAGCACCAGCGCCAGCGCCAGCTGCCACACTCAACACTTTCCGCATCAATTACGTCATGTTAATCCAAGTGTCCACTGCATGTCCGCAAACTGACCGACCATACATCACACACTGACACGGCGGTCAACGGGGGAACAGCGAGTGAGCGAGAGAGGGAGAGAGAGGGAGAGAGAGGCATGGCTGGCGCATTGTTGCAATGTGCAGTCGCAGTCGCTGTCGCAGCCGTAAAAACAAAATGCCAAGCAGCCAACAATTCAAATGCTTTGATGTGGCACACAACTGGCATGCTCCATGTTGCAGCCCGTTCCATCGCTCCATCGTTGGGCAGTTGCAGCGCCAGCAAACATTTCAATCAAACTGTCTGCAAAAAGAGCCAACCAAAAGGGCGCCCAGGACGATGCCGACTAGCAGTCTGCTGGCAGGACGTGGATATGGACATGGCCTGGAGCAGGAGCGGGAGAGGGAGCTGGTGCAGCTCAATGACGCATATAAACTCCCAGCGTCAGCGTTAAATGCGTTCGTGTCCCTGTCCATGCCATGCCATGCCGTGCCATGCCATGCCATGAGTTGCGATTCACTCACTCATTCAGTACCAGCCCTCTCTCCCTCTCTCTCTCTCTCTCTCTCTCTCTCTGTCTCCATCGCTCCATCGCTCCATCTCCGTCTCTCGCAACGTGCAAAAAAGTGAAACAGCGTACGGTGCTCTGATGGAAAAGAAGAAAAACACGAGACGCAGGCTGCCCGTTGGAAAAACTCAATTCGATTTAATTAAAACCAATTTTCGACTTTGAGCTGCGCATTTGCGTTTTATGTGAATAACAAATACCCTGCAATACTCTTGCGGGCATAGCGAAGTGGAAGTCATGGCGGCATTCATAAATATTTTAATAAAAAATTAATTTATTTATGTTTAATTATTTATTTGTTATAATTTATATAATTTTAATTTATTTATGTTTAGCTGTTAATTTATTAGATTTTTTAATTTAGATCAATTAAATACATATTCCACTTTTTCTAGATTATATTCAATATATATATTTATATATTCTTATTTTTTAATTAATAAAAAATTAAATAAATATGAAAATAAACCTAGTCGAAAACTAATTAAAGTTGTAATACATTTCTTAAGAAATATTCTTTAATTTAACTTACCAGAATTATTATTTATAATTTTTTAATTTAAATAAATTGATACAAAGTATTTTAAAGATTTAATTTTGTATGGAATTAGTAATTTTTAAACAATTTTTAATTTATGTAAAGTCCAATTAAATATGAAAATTTAATTTAAAAAAATACTTTAAATTATTAACAATTTTTAAAAATAATTCATTTAAATTTTTTATTTAAATTATTTATTTAAATTATTCATTTAAATTATATGTTTAAATTATTCATTTAAATTATTCATTTAAATAATTCATTTAAATTATTCATTTAAATTATTCATTTAAATTATTCACTTAAATTATTCATTTAAATTATTCATTTAAATTTGATATTTCATTGATATTTAAACATTTTTTGAATTTATTTAAGTCTAATTAAATATGAAAATTGATTTATTAAATTATTCATTTAAATCCTAAACTATTCTAAACTAAGCTACTGATAAATACTTATATTTTTGCCAATTTGCATATAGTTTTATAGATTAATATCAGAATATATATGGAATGTGTTTATCTTAAATTCACATAGTTTTTAAGCCTGTATCCTTTGCATAAATGCAGCTCATGCACAGTTCGTTCAGTTAGATGCATCAAAAACAATAGCATAGTTATAGGATCAATTTGGAGCTGGGATACTCGAATGGGCAGCTCGGCCTGCAGCTGCTGCTGCAGTCCCTTGCCACCTGCCGCATTTACATTCTTTATGCAAATACAAACTCAACGTGCAGTTGATTTTTCACAGTTTTTTTCTATTAGCCAAACAACGAAAAAAAAATGGAATTTTTTTTGCGTTAACCAAGCCTGATTAAGTCGACGAAACGTGTTTGGAAGTTTAATAAACAGACAAACGCGTTACATTCAAATGCGTTCGCTGCATTTCAAACTGACTTTCTGACTAACTAAACTATAGCTAAAGACTTGAAAGAAATATATTTTAATTAAAATAAATAAATTTCTCAGTTTTGCTCTACATCAATAGGATGACTGCAGCTCTCAATGGAATAAGCCACGTCAGTGGGCGCATGCATCAGGAATGAATGTTTCAGTGCCTTATCGAATATTTTCGCACAATTCGCATATTATTTGCACGCAAGTTGCGACCAGCTCCACTCAGCAGTGGAGTCCAGTTGCCCAGTTGTCCAGTTGGCATTGGGGCAGTGGCCAGACGCTATCTCGATTCAGTTGGTTTCGCTCGTTCGGTGTTGTGGGAGTGCATTGAAATCCACTTCATGATGGCAATGTCGATGGCAATGTCGATGGCGATGGCGATGGCGATGAGCAAAAGGACGCTCGGCGCGCACATTGAAGGGTATTAACAGTCATTATTCAATGATATCTGGCTGCGGACATTGCAGGACGGGGACATCATCATTCGTGCAGAATATTTGGCTGCTGTAAATGGATCGATTTCGTTTTGTGTTCGCTGCCTGTTCTGGGCAGACACCAGACCCCAGAACCCAGAAACACAGAACCCAGAGCCAGAGGATCAAGCGCTGTGTTGTGGGCAGAGCAGCCATTTTGGCATTTTGCTGGCGCACAGACACCCAAATGCATATGCATATCCTTAATTATGATTATTGTTATTTTCGACTCTGAATGGCGCATTTAATGCGTGGCCGCCCGACTCGCCTCTGGCCTCTGGCCTCCGCTCGTCCATCTGGCTCGTTATGTTGTCATAAATTTTGCGCTTTGGTGACGGCGGCAACAGCAACGACAGCGGCGGCTTCAATGGCGGCACAAAATGACGTCTGCCCCATTAAAAATATCGAGCATAGTCAGTTGTAGTCGTCAGCGGACTGTCGCGTTGTCGCCTATCACTTGCCGCCCAACGCCGCCACCACCACCACCACACCCTCCGCTACTGCTTGCTGCCTACTTTCAGTGCATTATGACGCCATTCCAAAATGCTGTTTCCCAATGTTTTCTTTGTTTTGTTTTGAGTGGAGCCTCTATATCCCCCTAGCTGTCGTTTGTGTTTGTTATGTCCGCCATTTTGTTCGATTTTTGGTATGTTTATTCTGTAGTATTGAAATAACAATTGATTTATATAAATAGACTAGCTAAAAATGAGTTGGAAATATATTTTTTAATAAAATTAAAATTATATTTTTATTTTGAATCAATATTGGATCAGTCCAGGGCTTAGATTATATAATGCCCTATTGAAAATTACGCCTTCTATTGGTCGTCCTAGGCGCATTTTCTTTCTTTCTTCTTCAACTACAATCTATGTGCATCAAAACGCTACTAAATTTAAATCTAAAAAACCCGACTGTTTCATATATTTTCGTTTTTTTTAATCATTTTGCTCTCAGTTTAATGCCAAGCTGTGTTTTTGGGTTGTTTTTGGGGGCCGCGCCTCGGCACGATCCATTGAGCAAACATATGAAAAATCATTAGTTTTTAGTGCGGCTGGCAAACAATCAGAAAATTGGCACTTGAAACCCTTGCAAACAATTGATGTGAATGTGAATGTTTATTGTGGGCTGTTGCTTGGTTCGTTGTGCTTTTTTTATGACGGCTTTTTCGGATTTTTTTCACACTCTCTTTTTGCGCCTCATAACGTATTCAAAATCAAATTGGTTTGCCATTCGGTCGGCTGTGAAAACTTTTACTTTCATTTCTAACGCGTTCTAACGGCCCCAAAATCAACCCAGAAAATTGAAAATAAAAAATCATTTTTCGCACAATAAAATATTCGCAACGTAACGCAACGCAACCAAATCGAACCGAGCCGAACCGATCCAATCCCAATTCCCATACCAGGAGACGCTTGCAGCCGCCTCCGCCCCCACACACAAAGTATAGTTTCGCACAGTGGGAATCGCAGCGGCTGGATGGTTGGCCGAGTCCTGTTCGTCCTGTGGAATTAGTTGCGCCTGAATTGGCGAGCATTTGCCACGCCCCGCTCAACCCATTTGGCCAGCTCCGCAAGCGTTTTTTACCGCTGGTCAATTTGAAACAATGTTTTCTCGCTTGTTTTGCGTTTGATTTTATTTGATGTGTTTCGCTTTATTTTCACCCCTTTTCAGTTTTTTTTTTCGTTTCTTCTGCGTTGAACCTTTTTGTGTGTTTTTCCCTCAGTTTCGGCTTTTAGTTTTCCAATTGCATTTGAGCTTCAATTGTTTCCCTTCATTTCAAGCATCGATTCCAAATGGCCGCTTAACGCATTCAAACGCAAATGATTTGAGCACCAACAAAAAAAATAAAAAATAAAAGTGCTCAGAAGTCGATACTGAAATTAGAATTTCCGCATTTCGTATATTGCATTATATGGCAAACAGATCTATAGTTTGCCACTTTGGTAGCGAATGGAAGCTGTTTTCACTATTCAGATACATTGAAATTAATCAGGCGTAAGAAGATGAAGAAGTAGAAGCTGCTTAGAACATAAAACAAAAGCAGTAAACTGAATCGAGCTAGTCTTAGGTATTCCTGTTAAGACTTATCGCATCAGAGTTTGAGTCTCAGGCTCTCAGGAGTCAGGAGTTCTGAACCAGAAGTTAGTTTAAGCTTAGCTTCAGGCTCAGCTTATGCTTATAAACAAGCTCATGTTGGGTCTGAATCTAAGGTTCAGCTTCAGTTTCAAGTTCTGGCTCAGATTCATACGCAGTTCAGATTCAGATTCAGCTTCAAGTTCAAAGACAGACGCAGCTTCAGGCGCAGGTTTATTTTCCGGTTCAGGTTCAGGTTCAGGTTTAGATTTTGGATTAGTTTAGGTTCAGGCTTTAGTTCAGCTTCAGACTGAGATTCACATTCAGGCTAAATTTGAAGCTCAGATCTAGATCAAATTTACATTCAGGCTCACGTTAAAGTTCACGATTACGTTTCAAGGTCTGGTTGAGGTTCACTCTGAGCTTAACAATCAGGCGCAAGTTGAACTTCAGATTAAGGTACAGGCTCCGATTGCACTTTACGTTCAGACTTTGGAAAAAATTCACTCGTTCATACATTCAATTTCGAGTTTAGGTTCAGAAGAAACTCAAACTTGCCTGGGAATATTCAAAGAGATTATGTTAAGTCTCGTTAAGCTTCACACATTAACGCTGAAATCATGTAAATTGTGATATGAGAGAGAGAGAGACAATTCATGCTATTAGCTTTCTTTTTGGAATAATTTTAATACGATCATCACATTTTAAGTAGCCAGAATCTGAAATAGATGCTGATTGAAATGAAAATCTAAATCTAAATATTAGCCAAGTCAATATATGATTCCAGCATCAATGACTTGCAAATCAGCTATGCGCTGGCATCAACTTCAAATGCCTCATCAGCAGTTTAGTGTGCAATAAATATGCTTAGAAAGCATATAAGTATTCTATATATATATATATATATATCGTATATATACTACACTTGTGTGTGTGTGGCATTTGTATCTGTAGATCTCTATTCGCATTTTCTCGTACATCGTCATCTAAATTTTCATTGATGCTGTGTGTGTGTGTATGTGTGTGTGTGTGCGTGGAGTGTGCGTTTTTCTTTCGCTTTGGCCATTTGGCTGTGTTATTTGACTAACTGCCTGACGTGTTTTCCTCACACTGGTGATAACATAAAATTTTACTATTATGCGTTTTAGCTGCTTTCCAGCATTTTAATACAATATTTGTTTTTTCCGTGCCACACAAGAAGCCAAGGGAAAAAAGTGCAAAGAACGCGCGCGCACACACAACAGCAAAGGGCAAATAACATACCTCCACTTCCACCTACAGCTACCACCCACCCACTCACCCACCACCTCCCGCTGCCACATGCCCATACAAACTGCGGCCGGGACGCGGCATTGGCTGAGAATTCATGGACATGCAACGCGTCTGAAATTTACATTCAAATGTGTTTCGCTTAGATGCGAAACGTATCCAGCCCCCCCCCCCCCCCCAACCGCCTTCAACCAAACGAGAGAGAAGAAAAAAAAATAGTACCTCAGTGCAGCCAATTCCCTCGAGCAGCATATGTTCCAAGCTGTGGGGGTTGGGCAATGGGGCTGGCTTGGGGCGCGTCTGTCAGAGGGTACGCAACGGATTTTTGATGAAATTTCAAAAATTTCCCACTTAGCGCACAAAATGACAGACATTAAATTGATTTGCAAGCGAACGACATGACGAACGGAATCAGGCCGGGCCGGGTCGGGCCGGGCCAGGCCGGAGTCGTCTTAGCGGTGGTTGTACTGTAGATTGGCAGCGATGGCGGCGAAAATCAAAATTCCATGCACACTTGAGCATTTCATTTAGAGTCTAAACTGCATGGCCAAGTGTTGAGGTGTGGGCCGAGTGGGCCGAGTGGGCCGAGTGGGCCGACCGGGTCTTTGGGAGTTGGCCAAATGGAATTCAGGTTTTTCTTTCGTTTTTCATTTCTTTCGTTTCATCTTAACAATGCCTCAGTGATGTGTGTGCAAGTGTGTGTGTCTGTGTGTGTGTGTGTGTGTGTGTGTGTGTGTGTGTGTGTGTTTGGCTCATTGGGCTCTGGGTAGTAATACAAATTTAAAGTTATGTTTGTATATTTGCTCGAGCACAAACATTCTCTCATTTATTCATCTCGTCAGCTTTGTGCCTTTGTTTGTGCTTCCCTTTTATTCAGACCGTTTTTTCTTTCTTCTTGCTTTTATTATAAATTGTATTTTGCATTTCATGAAAATGAGAAATGAATAAAATAAAATTTTATTTTTTACGTGCAGCATGTGAAAAATTTCGTATGCTTTTGGCCAAGTTATTCTGCATTTGATATCGTTCACTTCTTTTCTGTGCCATTAGCCTTTACGCTTCATATTTAGTCAAACTTTTCTGCCAAAAACCAAAATAATGCTCGAGTGAGATGTTCGTGGCATGTATTTTTTATAGTTAATTGTTTTTATATATATTTTTTTGAGATATTTTCAGTGTCGGAATAGTGGGGATAAGAGTGAACTCTAGTTCTGCTGAGCCAGGCGACTCTATTAGCTTGTCACGCATAGTTGTTTATTTTTATTATTTGCTACATAAAGATAACAAAAGATTTTCCATAAAATGAAATAAATAAAACTATATTTTTGGTTAAAAGAGCAAAGGCGGAAAAATATAAAATATCAAAGACTTCGCACTTTTATTTGATATTTTTAGATTATTTGATACTTACTTTTGATGCCACGAGATTGATATGATATGGAAAATTGAACTGCTGAGATATTGAAATTAAGACTCAAAATCTAAATACGATCCTTGTTAAACGCGTAAAAGTGACGCCGATTAAGTCTGTGAAACATTCATTAATGGGAATTCTATTGATTTGTTTCTAGACTTAATGATTTTCAGTTTTTTGATCTACTTCCTTCTACAGCTGTCATCCCAAGTGGAAGCATCCTCACTTTAGAAGCAATGAACAAATTTTTATACTCATTAGCTTAGTGAAAACTTAACATAATAAGAATCTCATTATCGAAATTCTAGTACTCAGAAGTCACTTTATTTTCGCTTACGAATATAAACAAGCTTGAACCAATTAAATAGGGTAGCTCGAAGTCAGGCACTTCCCACTAGAGCGAGCACTCATAATTGTTAATGTATTAATGAATAGCTTTGGTTGTTTTGTATTTTATAGATTTGGTAATTAGTTTGCTGATCTAGTTTTGTTATGCCGTCTACTGTGCCTTGTCGTCGAGTCGCATGTCGAGTGTACTCTTATGACATATGTGCTTCAGAGTAGAGTTTCAATCAGTTAGATTAAGGTTGCGGTATCGGTGTTCGCAATGGTGACGTTCGCTTCCACAGCCATTTATCAGGGCCAGGCTAAGCGTAAGCGAAATCGAAATCGAAAACAAAAAATAATGCGGCTAAGCAAATCGTCATCGTTATACACTAGAGCCGAGAAGACAGAGAGTGTATTGGGCAGCAGACAAGCAGTATATAGGCAAAACTTAATAATATTTTTAATAAACTTGAGGCTAGATTTTGAATGATAGGTATATGTGTGCATTTATAAATATGAATCATTCTTTCAATAAAAAAAACTATATTCATATAACATTTTGTAGTTTCTGTTAACAGAGCATTGCGCAGTCGGAAGCTAGCAACTGTAACTAGTTTACCTACTTTGTTTTATAAAAATATATAATTTTTGTTGTTAACCTGGCATTCAGCTATCAATCAAACAGTTGCCAACTCTTCATATCACTGTTGCTCCATGTATAGATATATGTATGTATAGGTATATGTATAGATATACATACACATATATATGTGTGTGTGCATTCTGATGGATGGCTGGCTGGTTGGCTGATTGATCGATCGATCGACCAGTTGACGTTGGCCAAATGTCAGAGCTGGAGCTGTTCATCTACAACTGATTAACCACTAAAGGTACGGCCATGCGTGTGTATGTGTGTGTGTGTGTGTGTGTGTGGGTCAGGTGGGCGGCAGGTGGGGCAGCAAGTGCTGGCTGCGTCATTCAGCGAGCACGCAACATTCACTCAGCCTAAAGTTCACCCAGCCAGCCAGTCAGTCAGCCAGTCAGCCAGCCAGCCAGTTAACCAGCCAGTGAGACAGTCAGTCACTTAGTCATTTGGACATCCGCCAGCTTTTGATTGATGGATGACTGAGGGGACTGGCGCACAGATTAAGATACGAACAGCACTCAAAGTGGGTCGCTTAAACAGCTCGCGGCCTCGACTCTCTGTGTATTTCCGTTTCATTCATTTCATTAGACAAGGCGAAAAAAGAAAAACAAATTAACAATTGCCATGGCAAACTGCAGCTAAGTGATCAGAGATCAATGATCGACAAGAAGAGACAAATTAATTTGTTAAATACTATAAATTATTAAAAGCAAAAGATGATAGAAGTAACAGAATAGATTGCGCCCAATCTTAACCCTGGATTCATGAAGACACAGACAGAGAGGCAAAGAATGAGAGAGAGCATGTAAGCGGGAAAGAGAAAGAGAACTAAAGAGCGAAAAACTGAGACAGGCAGAGTGAGAGAGGGAGACAGCAAAGAGATATCCATGAATAGCAAAGATCGCACAGATTTGTAGATCGTACAATTTCAGCATAAGTATGTATACAGCCCAGATATGATGATTGCGGATTTGCCCATGGCAGCTCCATTTCAAATCCATTTTCACCCATTCAAAATTGATTTTTAAACATTAATTTTATTTTTTTATTGAACTTTTGCCTGCGATCAGGCGTGCGGGTTGGCTGGGGTGTTGCGGCCTGCTGCAGGGCATTGCTTTGGGCGCTGCGTTGACGCATGTATCGTCTAATACCTGATAAATCTGTCAGTTAAATGTTTAAATTGAAATCTCTCACCACGGTGCACGCCCTCGCCTAAGAGGCTGCGCGGCGGGTGAGACGCACTCAGCGAAAGGCATGGCTGTGGAGAGGGGGCAGCAGCGTGGGGAGGGCAGCATGACAAACAGACGGGCACTTGGGAAGGCAACAAAAACCTCAGCAAGGCAAACAAAACAAAACAAACAAACAACATACAGAAGATGCATTTGCGCTCTGCAGATACAATTTAGATAATTTGTATCTCAGCGTTGTTGTCAGGACGCGAGCGCTGACTGACAGATGTTTTGATTTGTGGGCGAATCACGGGATGCAGCGAGCGGCGGGGTGGCCAATGGAAATACAAAACACAAACACACACACACACACACACAGCTGTAGAACGTATCAAGATACTCTCGCAGGCTGCCACTCGCTCTCTCTCTCTCTCTCTCTCTCACACTCTCTCTCTCTCTCTCAAGGCAAGTGCTGTGCACATCAGAAATGAAAACAAATATTGGATGAATAAAACGCTTAATTCCAATTCGATTGCTGGCAAACAAATCGAGTGAAAGATTTATGAGCAATGCTCGCGGTATTTATGGCCCACTCTTGAATTATTTAGCAGCCACGCTCGTCGCTCAACTACACAGCCGCGCCCCACGGTCCACAGATCATGGGTCGACTAGGCCATTAAAAGTGCATAAAGACTCAACTCAGCTAATCTTCAACTAACTAACAAAACGAAACGAAATCTCTGTGTTTATTTTTTTTCGCAACGGTTACGAACCAACTGAAAATAAATAAATACTCAACAAAACACACAAACACACACACACAATTTGAAACACCTGCTGATATATGAGTATGTGTGTGTGTGCATAGATATATAATTTTTGGACCAATTAACGCCACTGAGAATGGGGAACACCCATTGCGATGGAAGCTGCTAGCTATATATGTATACATATATATATATATATATATATATGTATATATGGCACATAGCTCTCAGCTCTATCAATTAGCTGCCTGCACACATTTAGCTCTTCACACGAGAGGTAGACATATCTATTACATTGTGTCTAGAACACTTAAATTTATTAATAAGAAATAAAATCAGATATATTTTCAATTTAAATTATTATTATTATTATTATTATTATTATTATTATTATTATTATTATTATTATTATTATTATTATTATTATTATTATTATTATTATTATTATTATTATTATTATTATTATTATTATTATTATTATTATTATTATTATTATTATTATTATTATTATTATTATTATTATTATTATTATTATTATTATTATTATTATTATTATTATTATTATTATTATTATTATTATTATTATTATTATTATTATTATTATTATTATTATTATTATTATTATTATTATTATTATTATTATTATTATAATTATTATTATTATATTACTATTTTAATATTTCTATAATTAAATAACAAAAATGTTTGTTTTATTAAAATTATTATAGTTCATTATAAACTGTTTATTTTTAATTATACTATTTTTTGTTATTAGTACAATTGTTTTTATATTAATTATTTTATTTTAATATTTAATCTTATTATTTTTTGTATTTTGTATTAATCTTTTTTAATATATATTATTTTTTTATCACATTTCTGTCAGAGTTATTATTAAATAAGCTCTTTTAATACAGCAATAAACACAATTCTGCGTTTCGGATCGTAAGTTTTCCCTCATTAAACTAACTGAAAGTCTTTTTCAAACTTACGCACAAGTCTTGTAAGTAATAGCATTAAAATTAATATGAAATCAATATTTTTATATGCATTGCACAAGACAAGCGAAAATAATGCAAACTTTTCAAACAATTGTAATAAAAATATAGGAGAAGCTGTGTGTACAGCGTGATAGCTATCTATCCATAAAACTTTTTGAAAAAACTCCACACCAGAGAGCCGATAAATATATACTTGAGGCATATTTGACAGACTTGAATCGTACATATGTAATAAAAGGTATTTTAGATGTTTACTTTCTACCCTGACTAACTTGATAAGCAGGCACAACTTTAGCCATTCATAGATTCCAGTGCTTCTACGATATATACATATATAGTATTAGATAACTCTCTTCTTTGCAAACTAATGTTATCCTCTCATTGACCAATTAGAACTATCGATAGCTCCATCTCAACAAAACCTTCAGTCAGTTGCAAAGAACTAGAACTCATCAGATTACAAAAACAATATTTACTATAGATTCTCTGTAAGTTTTTTTTGTTAAGTAAATATTTTATAGTAACGCATTCTTTATGCATTGTTGTGTGTGTGTGTGTGGGTAAACATTTTATTTTAACACGTTAACATTTTAATTTATTTGTTGTTTGTTGTTTGCTGTATGTGCTACACGTATTGCAAATATTTTGCACCAATAATAACTCAGATTTTGTGGTTGTTAATTTTTGACAGCGACGTGAGTACGCCAACAGCCGCAGTCAACAGCAGGCAACAGCAACAACAGCAACAACAACAATGAGAACAACTGCGATTCGTGTTCAGGGGCTCAGTTTCGGGTTGTGGGTCATTGTTTATTTTTTGAATCAACGCGTAGCGCCGCCAATTATCGCCAGGCGATAAAAAAAATATGAAGTAGTGCGCGCCGCAACAGCAACAACAACAGCAGCAGCAACGCCAACAACAACATAATTATGACGTCAACAGTTGTTGTTGCTGCGGTTTTTGGGCTGCAAATTGGTGGCGAGCGTAAAAAGGCCAGATGCAAATGCTGGTCAAAAGAGAAATGCGCGAATCGCACGGATTATGCGGCAAATGTAACGGAACTAATGTCGCTGGCTGGCGCTGAGCGGTTGAGCGGTTGAGCGGTTCAGCGGGTGAGTGGGTGAGTGGGCGAGTGGTTAGTGGGCGCCAGCGTCGGTCTGTCTCAAAGCTGGCGGCAAAAGCTTTGATCTTTGCCGTCGTTTTGACTGGCTCGACTGCCTAATTGCCCCAGTCGCTGCCTTTTGTAATTGATAAGTACACTAAGTACACACACACACACACACACACACACACACATACAGACGAGCACAACAATTCCGCATTGTCTGACGCGTCCAGCTGGAGAAGCTTCAGCGCACATCCATCAAAGGCCTTTAGCATTAAGTCAGTTAATTTGCTTGACCAGAGCTCTGGTGAGTGTGGCAAAGCTCTCTGGCCGAGCTTCTGGGGCTGACCAACATTTTTTTTTTGTGTTTTGATCGATTGTGAATTTGGCAATCACAGCCGGCGCACAGTAGTTTCGTTTTTTGACGGATTAATTCTCGATTCGGGCCTAAAACTGCATTATGATAGATGATAAATGATAGATGGATCACCGGCGATCGCTCTTCGATCATGCGAGGTTTCAGTTTCAGTTTCAGTTTCATTTTCTGTTTCTGTTTTCAATTTCCATTTATTCATTTCGTGGCTTAAGTTTTCGCTTGAAAATTGATTGAGCAACGTGTGTCGTGGCTCAGGTATATTTAACAGGTGGTATATATACATTCTTTTTTTTATTCGGCCCAGTCGGGCGCGCCTTACGTTTTGATTTATACGCGGCCCACTAAAAAGCGCCAATAATTCATTTACACAATTCTTTAAATTTCCCCCCACACCAAATCTACCAGCCTTTCAAATTGCTTTCCACACTTGATTGATGCCAAACAGTTCACAAACAGAACCCACAAGTGCCAGCCGCGAATGATATTCCATTAACAGCAACAAATACCCATTCCAAATTAAACAAATAAACTGTCTCGCTGTGACGCTGATGTATGAATGGATGAATGCCTCGTGGAATCTATATTGTTTTAGTGTCTGCCAAAAAGGCACAGTCGGCTCGTCTGTCGCTCGATATCTTCCCAGTGCCAGTGCCCACTGACTTAGTGCCTGCCACCCGCTTGATCAATTGAACAGGCCCCAAATATGAATGTGTCACCGCACACAATGCCAAACGATCAGTCTTCAAATGTTGCCATTGCAATTTCTATTCTGTTCAACTGCTGAATGAGTTTGCCTAGCGAAATATTTACTTAAATTATATTATATTTTATTTAATAATATTTTTGATTTTTGACTAATTCAAAACACTCAACACTGAGCTATTAAATGCATTAAATTATATTTTTGTATACATATTATTATTTAATTATTATATTTTATTATAAACCCCTGTGTTCATAGAAATAGTAGTGCAACTGAAATGCTGAACAGGAAAATTCTGTGATGAACAATTATGTTGTATTATTAAATAGAAAAGAGTTTGAAGATTTTTCATTAATTTAAAACTATTAAAATTATTATAATTTAGATTTTTCTAAATTATATTTTATTATAAACAGTTGTGTTCATAAAAATAGTAGTGTTCATAAAAATAGTAGTGTTCATAAAAATAGTAGTGCAACTGAATCGTTGAACAGCAAAGTTTTGTGATAAGCATAATACAATTTTTTGAAAACAATTTGAAGATCTTTGACTAATTTAATATAATATAATATAATAATATTTTTTATCATAAGAATTTGTGTTCATAAAAATAGTAGTGCAACTGTAATGTTTGACAGAAACATTTTGTGATAAACATAATATTTTGAAAAGAATTTGTGTGTATATACATATATATAACTCTTAATACGCGTTTCAAGTTCAAGTAATCTTTTTCTTAGCTACCAAATCTTCTTGGTCCGTGCCATAAACTTTGATATAACTCAGGTATAACAATTTAATAGGTTTTATTTGTCAAGCCCGAATACAAGTTACATTCTAAAAATCTATATAAGACTGGAAAGTTTGTTTATTTGATGTGTCAAGTGGAACTAGTTCCAGAGCAGAACATCAAAAAGGTGGAACAAACAAATAAACTTACGTTGATAATCGCACATAAAACTGAAACATGCTCGATGATTGTTAATAAAATCATTAAAGAACTTTAACGTTTGATCCGAAATAAACAAGATCGTAAAGATGAAAATCTGTGCGAGTGGCCAGTGCGTACGAGTACTCATAGCCATGGCTAATGGGCGCTGCATAACAAGTTGAACATATGGAAGAGATTTTACGATTTTATGACTGACTTGAAACACGACTTCGTGCATAAAGGGAAATACTTTCTTAAGACTTTCACATAAATAATTCCAGATCGAAGCTGGGATCTGTTTTTCAGTATTGTTCCAGAGTGATAAAGGGGGAGACAAAAAGAGAGAGAGAGAGAGAGAGAGAGAGGTAGAGAAATCCATGAAAGTGACGAGCGATTGCCGCCTGCAAGTGTCAATATAAAGTAACAACTTTATTGATCCTTATTTATTCGAGGGCAAACCAATAAAATGGGCAACTTTATAATGATGCACATAAATAACGCTCCCTCTTCCCTCCTCTCCGCTCCACTCCGCTCCGCCCGCGCTCCTTGCCTTCCCAGCCCTTCCTTTGCAAACAAAGCAAACAGCGGATGACCAAGTCAAAGGCGCAGGCGCAACGATAACAAAATCCAAAAACAAAAAAAAGAAAAAGAATGAAGAAGACCATCTGAAAGATGAAGGCGACAACATGTCAACGACGAATGGCATTGAGGATGTGAATCTCAAGTTGAGACCTGCTTGAGGTGACTCGAGACATGACTCGAGAGGCGTAACAAGACTTTGACTCGTTGGAGATGAGCAACATTCAACAGCGAACGTATTGAAGGTGCTAAAAGAAATGTTTTCGAAACAATGAGCGTGTTAAATTAGCTATATTATGGAATATCATTATAGGTTTAAGCACGATGATAAACTGAGCTTGGAAATTGTGCATAACAAGCGGTGATGGTGTCAATTCGACAGTAATTCAATCTGTGAATCAATCACTGAAGCTAGTTAGTCTATGAGTTAGGCAAACGTCATCAATCACCAATCAGGCAGTCTGTCAGCAAATCAATCAGTTTTAACATCAGACAGTCAATGTGCAAGTCAGTCAATCAATCTGTGAATCCATCAGACAATTAGTAGGTTAGTAAGTCAGCCAGGTCTTCGATCAGTCAAGCAAACATCCAATCAATCAGTTAATCAACAAATTACGATTCACTCGGTGAATGAGTTAGTCACACCGTCAATCACTATGTAAGTTTCTCGGTAAACCCATTGGCTTAATAAGCAAATAAATCAATCAGTCATTCCATAAGTCCTTCCATCAGTCATTCCTACAGTCATTCAATCAGCTATTCAATCAGTCAATATAGATAGCTGTTAAGTCAGTCAGTCAATGAGTTTGTTACTTGATCAATCAATATATAAATTAGTCAATGTATCAAACTGTGTATCAGTCAGTCAATCACTCAAATATTCAGGCTTTAAGTTAGTCATTCAGTTATTCAATCAGTCAATCAGTTTATGAATCAGTCAACCCATAGCTGACAAGTCAGTCAGTCAATGAGTCAATCACTTACTCAGTTATTCAATTTGTGAATCAGTTAATCAACTAATCATTCATTCCATCAGTCAGTCAGTCTTCAATCAATCAGTCAACTTATTGTATAGTCAGTAGGTCAATGAGTCTATCACTTACTCAGTTATTCAATTTGTGAATCAGTTAATCAACCAATCATTCACTCCATCAGTCAGTCAATCATTCAATCAATCAGTCAGCTTATTGTATAGTCAGTAGGTCAATGAGTCAATCACTTACACAGTTCAGTTTGTGGATCAGTCAATCAACCAATTATTCATTCCATCAGTCATTCCATCAGTCATTCAATCAATCTGCCAACTCATTGTGTAATTATCCCATATCTTAAATGAATCCCATATATAAATGCCGTAAATTATAATTTATGATTTAAAATTTGTTTTTTTGAGCGTAACTTACGTTTCTCATTTAAACACAGCGATTTCCGATTAAATTATATTTCCTGTCCTTAATTTCGATAACAAATTAGAGTTTTGAAATTTTATCAGCTGATAAATCAGCGGGATCTGCAAATGGAATTATGGAACCGGCTTTAGGTGCATCGCGCGCATCGTTTGCATTAAATTAAAATTGTTTATTGAATTTTTATTTTGGATTGTCTCGCTCGCTCGCTCGCATCGCTTGATAATCGAGTCCGTGGCTCGTAAAATTCGGCGACCGTGTTTTAAGCCAAACTATAAAAGTCGTAAAACAAAAAAAAAAGCAAAAAACAAAAAAAAAAAAAATAAAAAAGATATCCTAAATCCCTTTGCGGCCCCAATCGAACGGCAACGGATGGCGCAATTTACCGTTGAAGCGCGCTGCATTGATCCCGCAGAGCTTAACAGTGCCTCTCATAATTTAGCGACTCGGCTCGCGGTCAAAATGATTTTTACTATTTGAATATCCTCGACCCAGCGATGCGTCCATTTACAAGCTGTAACACGATTAAGTCCCAAACTTATAAACAATCCAATCATTAATTTCTCTCTTGTTGTTGTTGTTGTTGTTGTTGTTGCTTGTTGCTTGTCTGATTTGCTGTTGGAAAAGCTTCAACGCGAGCCTCGTCATAAATTTCAGTTTTTGCATATTTATAAATTGTTCGCTGTTTTGCGGTTGTTCCACTCGCGCAGCCTTTCGAAATGGGGTATATTGGTGTTCTGTTGCCAAACACTTTGCAGCCAGCCCATTGGCGCTTGGCCGGCTTTCAGATCAATTGAAAACTTTTTGATACCCAAGCGAGTATCACGCAGTCAGTTAGACCTGCCCATTTACTTGTTTTGCTCACTCTTTTGCTATATATTCCAGTCGCTACTCCCTACTCAACCACATGGCTTAATATCGCAAGGGCTGATAGCATTTTTGTCTCTCCCACTTCTCATTTAGCCATGCGTTTACTTTTTGCATACACTGTAAAGCAACATCTGTCCATTACATGAGCAAACTACTGTGATATAGCTATGGGGCATATGACTAAGTTTTGCTATGCTTGAGAATTGTGAATGAGAACTTGGCAGAGCTGAGTCTGAAGCAGCTTGAATGGATTATATAGAATGACTATCATGCATGTTATAGATATGCTTGAAAATGATATATCTTTAAGACTATCATATATACTATATATATCATATATATATATATATATCTGTAAGAGTGAAGAGTAACAAATATTTTGCACTTAGTCCGTCAGCTGCTCAGTGTGTTTCCAGTGATCTCGTCAGCTGCCAAAGCTGGAGACTTGCAATTCGAGAAATGTAATCTGAGAAGCACACATTTAATTCATCTCTACGATGACTCATTCAATTGTATGATAAACGCTATAAGAATCAATATTTTATATTGTTTTAAGACCATAAAAGCGAGAGATATAAAATAGCATAAATAGTTTTCTCTGATAGACAAAATGGTTTGCGCTCACAAAACCAATGTGCCCCTTGCACTGCCCAAACGAGCATCAATAAAAAGAAGAAGAAGAAGAAGAAGAAGAAGAAGCCTTGCGCCCAGTTTTTTCGCCAAGTGTAGCAAATCGTGTTGCTGTGATCGCAATCAATTTTATGACTTTCTGCGAGTTTCACGGATACAAATTTCGAAGTGGCCCCCATATAAATATATATATATATATATATATATATGTATCGGTCGATATATATATATATATGAAATATATATTTAAATATCGATGCTTAACTAATTACTATTTAATGGCGGCCCATTTGAGAAACTAAAGCGCGCGAGTGTGCGTGACTCGCTGTGGCATTTCGATATCAAATTAATGTCTTACCATTTAAACCAAACCGAAACAGTTTTGTATCTTTTGTGCGGCTGCTAATTAATGCGACTGCCGAAATGCGGGGCGAACTGCGAGATATCTTTGCCATCGGCTTCGTCGTCATAATACGCTGAATAAATGTTTTACGAGCCGCATTTGAATTGTTTGGCTGCTGTTGATTTGAGATTTGAGATTTGATTAAGATGAACTTGGACAAAGAAATGAAACCAGATTTGTAGAAGAAAAAGTGAGCGACAGAGATTACGAGAGAGAGAGAGAGAGAGAGAGAGAGAGAGAGAGAGAGAGAGAGAGAGAAGTCTTCCATGATCAATTAGTGGAATATTTGAATTCAAATTTTTTTAGAGATATTTTTTTTTATTTTTGATTTTGGCGAGAGATCGAAATCCGTCGACTTCGTCATCTACTTTTGGTGGCGCCATAAATTTCTAAATTATAATTATAAAGTTTTTCTGTGTGTTTTTTGTTGTTGTTTTCATTTTAATATTTTTTGTATTTCTGAGTTTTTGTCGTCGCCATTCAAAATCGAAAAGCGCTTCAAGTTTATTGCTTTTGTTAATTGTAATTTATTTGATTGATTTATCGAGCGAATAAATATTTATCAAGCGAGTTTTGCAATCAGCTCGATTTTTAGTTCATAATAATAAGCAACAACAACAAGGTATAGAAATACACAGAAATATTTGTTCAGATATAAAAACAACAAAAACCAAATTCAGCACGTGGACTGCTTAGGGTTTTAATTGCTATATTATAAAGCTATATATATATACCAATAGAGAGAGAGAGAGAGAGAGAGAGAGAGAGAGAAATGTAGCCTATATACCATATACTATATCTATGCTCGCTCACGTCAAAGTCATAATTCAGCTTTAGATGACATTTGCGCGCTGTGGATTGTTTTTTTTTTCTTGTTTTTTTTTTTGGCCAGAAGATTTACGTAGCGCTCGTAATTCAAAAATGGAAAGAGTTAAGCCCCGGGCCACATGAAAACGCCATTAAAAATAAATCCAAGGCAGTTCGACCGATCATAATAGCACATATACGTACATCTCGAGATCAGCGGATCGTTTCACTTTGACAATTTACGTCGCGCCAAAAGAGCCCGTGGGTGAGCCATACGCAAACATTTGTATAGCTGCTGCACCCGATCTATATCTATAAAAGAATTATATATATATATATATATATATACATGTATATTTATATACCTTATATATAATCGCTGTCCGGAAGCGTTGACATTCGCCGCAGCTTCGGCTAACGCTGTCTGACGAATTTCATTTTTCTTTCTTTGCATCATTCGGCCAAATGAGTTTTTAATGCCTTTATGGGCGTTACGTCCATTAAAAGTGACTTTGTAAAGATCAAATATGCAAATACAAATCTCAATTTGCATGAGAATGTCCAAAGTCCTTCAGTGTTTACCATTTTATAGCATCATTTCATACACAAACTGCCAGCAAGCTGAATCAAAACTGACAATAGCTCAAAAAGTCTTTTTGATATTTGTTTATTTTTATTTATTTCTTTTTTTTGTATTATTTTTAATATTAAAATTATGCCAGATTTTGAAGTTCTTTTGATACATATTAGACAATTATTAATTTTTGTTAACTGAATTTTGTTAACTGAATTCTCTTCATAGCGTGGTCTCTACTTAATTAAAGCTGTTTTATTATATTTTATTTATTAAATTTAATTATATTTATAAGTAAAATATAAAATTTTATTATTTTTTCTTTAATAAATAACAATTTTTTAAAAATAAATATCTTTGTAGTTTCATTTTTGTGCTTTACAATTATTAAATAATAAAGTTTTTTTAAATATTATTTTTTTTTAGTTTTAATTTCAATTTTGAGTTCATTAATTGTTGGAAATATAATATAATTATTTTGTTTTATTTTTTAAATATTTTAAATATTTTAAAATATAAGAAAATATACATAAATATAATATAAATTTTGTAACTAATAAACAACAAGGAAAACTCAACTGCCTAAAGAGAAAACAGAACTTATTTCAAAACAAATCTTTTTGTTAAAAATAAAAAATAAATAAAATTGTAAAATATAAAAATAAAAAAAAAATATGTATCCTATGGAACAATTATTTGAATTTTATTTACTATTAAAAAAATATTATCAACTTTTAAAAAATATGATTTACTGCAAAAAAAAAAAAAAAATTATTTCCAACAGAAAACTTTTTGTTAAAAGTTAAAAAATAAAATTTGTAAAATATGTATTTAAAACTCAATTAATTAATCAACAATTATTTGAATTTTATTTGGTAATAATAAATAAATATTATATTAAATATTTATATAAATATTATATTAAATAAATATTATATTATTTACCATTAAAAATATAATATAGTGGAAAACAAGTAAAAGTTATAAAGAAATTAATTTATTAAAAATGAAAATAAATAAAAAAAAGTATTTTTTTATTATTTTTATTTTAAATATTTTAAAATATAGGAAAAAATTTAATTTATAAAAAATGAAAATAAATAAAAGTAAAATTATTCCTCTTATAATCTTATTTTATACTAAAGCCAATCTATTCCACAAATATTTAATTTAGTTGTTAGAGTCTGCTTGCCTTTAGTGTTACTCACTCAGGCCAAGCTTCACTGTACCAGCCGCAGCCGCAGCAGCAGCAGCAGCAGCAGCAGCAGCAGCAGCAAGAGCCGTGCGGTACGAGTTCAGCAATGTCGCTGGGCCTAAGTCGAATATTATCCGAGTTTAGGCCGCTAATAAAGAGAAGAGGAAGAGAATGAGCAGCGACGACAGTTGAGTGAAAATGGAGAACGCGTTTTATTGATAGCCAATGATGGCTGAGCTGCTCAAGCTGCAGCTGAAGTCGTCGCACTTGTTGCTCCAATCGTGCCCACTTAATGCCCGGCACAGTGGGTCGTAAAAGTTTTTACGAGTCAACAATTAAACGATGATAATCAAATCACTTGGAGGCGCTGGCTCCACCTACCAATCCTTGGTTCTTCCATGCAGAGCGGACAGGGGGGGGCGGTCAGGTGGGGCTGATTGTGCTCCTGTCGCCGCATAATTCTCTGCCCAACTGTCGCCAGCGCCGATTGACGTTCGTCTGGCGGCGAGCCGGACTCTGGGGTAATAAATACTTTTACGATTCTATAATTTGATTTGGGCATTTTCTCTTCTTCTTCTCTTCATTTTTCTCTTAAGTTATTTTTTTTTATTTAATATTTCTTCTGGTTCGCCTCGGTTCGCTCGGCCGCACATTAAGTTTTTTATGTGCTCGATCGTAAAATGCGTTTGATAAATTATTATTTGGAATTCGTAGCTCGATTCCATCGCGGAATCTGCGCCAAGAGATCAAAACACACAGAAATCTGCATACGAAATGCGAATCTAGTTTCAAGCCATTTGGCTACAGGTAAGTTAAAGGTAGAACGGGGCTATTAGATGAAATATATGGCATATTAGATGTGTATATATGGATATCTATTGGAATATGATTAGAATATTGGTGGAAATTTGTTGGAGATATGTGCCAGGTGAGAGATACGTGTGGGGCTTAAAGAGTTGAGATCTAAATAAAATAGTAAATAAAATAATAAAAAAACACAAAAGATATCAAGTTTCGATCCGAAGATCTCATAGTCTAAGAATACATATGGGAGATATACATATACGTTCCATTTACAAATCTCAGAGTAACTGAATAGACTCAAGACTTTCCGACTTTTTTCTGTTTGGAATCGTTTTATGTTAAAAGTTTTATGTTAAAAAGGCTAAAAATTTAGATATTAAACATTTAATATATAATATATATACCAATATTTTATATAATTATAATTAGTTCTGAAATTACAACTTAAAAGCTACCAAATAACAATATTTTTAATATAAAGTTATTTTTATATATTTATTTCGATTATTAAAAGAATACTTTAATTTGTTTAATATTTTTCACTAAATTTTTATTTAATTTCTATCTAATTTGCAATATTACAACTCTTCGAGCTGCCCTCGCTTGCTTGCTTAAATATGCACAACTAAACTCTGCATTAATTCAATACATAAAACCGTCTGTTAAATTCGGCATTAAACTTATGTTAAGCATCTGCAAACGATGAATGGAAGTGAGCAAAACTGTAAATAACAAATTTAGAAAACTCAACGAAAGTGCATACAAGCAAATGAGTTGCTCGCACACACACCCACACACACACACACAAGTACAGTATGTATGTGCAATTCAGCAAACAGCCCTCAAAAGCTGTCATCAAATTGACGAACAGCGCGCGAGGAATAGAGTTTTGCCAGCTTTGCTGCTATTTACATATTGTACATATTTAGCTGTATGACAATGTCATTGTGTGTGCACACACATACATATATGCATGCAAAACTATGTGGATGTGTGCGTGTGTACACACTCACACAGACAGAACACCCGCGTGCTGCGCTGCAAAAAAACACACACACAAACAAACAAAAAAAGTGCCAGACAGAGAGACAAAATGTCGAAAGCGCGACAGCTGCAGCAGCGGCGCAGACGAAAGCAGCAACAGCAGCAGCAGCGACAGCAACAACAGCAACAAATTAGAACGAACCACCTTCTGAGCAACACACACATACACACACACACACACACACACACCGAGAGTTACACTCATGCACAGGCATGGTGTGAGGGGGAGTGAGTGAGCCAGCGCATGCGAGTGAGAAAATTTGTTTTGAACTGTCATAAATCTTAATTGTGGCGGAGTGATGGAATTGGAATGTGCTGAAGCCGCCGACCTACCAAAAGGGTGACGCGCTGACGAAACACTACTGCAAGCAGCTAATTTGAGAGAGTGAGAGAGAGAGCCAACGGGGAGAGCGACAGAGCGACGGCAACGAGCAACGAGCAACAGTGTGAGAGTGTGAGAGGCAGAGCGAGCGAAATCATTTCCCCTGCGCTGGCTGGCTGGTTTACTGTTCCATTTCCACTTCGTTTACACGACGCAAAACATAAACAAGATTTATGGCAGTTCCAATTGGTATGCAGGGGAAACATGCCTGACGGCCATGCGCACTAGCATCGCCCTCTCTCGCAAACGTCGCGCTCTCGTCGCGCCGGCCGCGCGCCACAATTTCAGTCAACAACAGACCGTTACAGCGAACGATCATGTTCGAAAAGCTCTGTGGCGCGCCAAGAACAACACGTAACGTAAAACGTTAAAGGGTAACAGAAAAAGCGCGTGGACAGATTCGCGCTGTCTGCGTCCTCGTCGTCGCCGCCGTTGCCTTTGCCTTTGCCTTTGCCGTCGCAGTCGTTGTAATTAATTAGCACAGACGCCAGCGTCGCTGTCAGCGTGCGCGAGCGAGATAGCAGCACATTTAATCACAGCATTTGTGACAGCCAGCTGCCTGCCTACTAGTGTGTGGGGGAGGAGAAACAAAAAAAGGCAAAACCAAAAAAGAAAAAACAAAAACACACTAAAAGCAAAGTAATCAACACGCTGCGCTGTCGACGTCGTCTCTTTGGTGGGGGCGCCAAATACTCGAACAACAGCAGCAACAGCAACAACAACACGAACTGAGTGCGCATTGCGTTGCGCCGTCGCTTAACGCAATCGAATCAGAAATTGCCGTCGCCAAACGCGCGCTTCGTGTTAACGAACGTCGCCGTCGCCGTCGTCATCGTCATCGTCAGCGTCGTTGTCAGCGTCGTGTTTCAAGTCCAACTCTCGTCAAAAGACAGCAGCAACAACAACAACAAGAAGAAGAACAGAGCCGCCAACGCAGCTTCCAGGGCGTCCAGCAGACAAAACGAAACGAAACGAAACGTGCGCGTCGCTGCCACCGCGCTTTGAACTTCATTTTTTTGGTATCAATCAGCAGCGAAGCAGAGACAGAGCAGAGCAGAACGCGAACGCATTGTTGTTGTTGTTGCTGTTTGTGTCTGATTCTTGACTGAATCAGTTTGACAGCCGACGCAGCACCAGCACCAGCAACAGCAACAGCACCAGCCGCAGCAGCAGTAGCAGCGCAGCAGCAGAAGAAGCGACCCGAGACTGAGAAGAAGCGGCAGCCAGCCCAAGCAGCAGCGCCGCAGCCAGTGACGACACGGCAACGCCGACACATTCATTCGCTGTTCGACTCTCAAACGAGTAACGACGGAATCCGGATGAACCGCACTAAGCACGAAAGGCAAAAAGAAACCAAAACCAAAACATACGCACGCACGCACGCACACAGACATACGTACACAAACACACACGCACACACACATTGATAAATAAAAGCGAGCGAATTGTGTGCGACGCGTGTTCTTAAAAGCAACAACAACAACAAATTCAATTATTTTAATCTGAACGCCATTTAAAACAGAAAAAGAAAAAGTGTGATAAAAAAAATCTAAAACAAAAAATGCATAATTTAATAAAAATTAATTTATTCACAAATTAGTTACAACAACAACAACAGCAACAGCAACACACATGCATCATATCTAGTCAAAATTCAAATGCAAGCAGAAGAAGAAGAAGAAGAGATTAACAATGAAATGCGCGTCAAATGTTTAATGAAGACTGATTACAACAACAACAACAAGTAAAACAACAACAACAAAACAAACAACAAATGGTTCAACAAAAGTATACGTAAAAAAACAACAAAAACAAAAAACAAAATATATTTATTAATAAAATAAACACTACAAACGAATAAAATTAAATTTAAAATTAAATATATAAATAAATATTTTGCTCACCAAAAAAAAAAACAAAAGAAAAAACAAAACAAAAACAAAAAACAAAAAACTTAAAATTAAAAACAAATCAACAAATTTCAAACGAAGTATACGATTCAAATGCAATTATTAAATTAAAATTAAAACAACATAAATTTTTCTGTCTGCCATATGAAAATATTATAAATATAATAAATAAATAAATATATATATAGATATATATATATATAGATATATAGATATATATATTACACTATTTAACACACGAGTTATACGTAGCTGAAAACGCTAAAAAATACCAAGTGCAAAATATAAATAAACAAAAAAAAAAAAAACAAAAACAAAAACAAACAAACAAAATATTGCATATTGTGTCAAATTAAATATATAAGTTAAAAAATAAAAAAAATAAACAGAAAATTAAGTGAAATTTTTGATTAAAAATTTAGAGAAATAACAAAAAAAAAATCCGTCAAAATTCAGCAAAATTTGAAAATGTTGCACGAGGCGCTGATGCTCGAGATCTACAGACAGGCGCTGAATGCCGGGTAAGCAAACATTAAAAAAAAATATTATTAAATATTTAAAAAGGTTTTTAATTTATTATATAATAATATTATAGTAAAAGATATTTGCAAAATAACAAACAAAAATTAAATTAAAATTTGACTCTGAGAATTTCTATATGCAGTAAATAAATAAAGGCAAACAAGTTCATTAGGGCAAACGTTTTCTTTATTACTTATAAATAGTTCAAATAATCAAGTAAAATAATAGTTTAAAGAATTAAGGAAAATATCAGTTAAATAATTTAGGTAAATAAAACTAAGTTTTATTATTATTCTGAATAATTGAGCATAAAGAAAATCAAAATAATTGTAATATAAAATCTAGTTACATATAATAAAACAATTATTTGGTTAGTTATAGTTATAAAAGTTATAAATTCCATTCAGTTTTGTTAGATGAATATCATAGATAAGTATGACGAATAAATAGTTTTAGTATTTTATGCTTCTATCATTGTTATCTGAATATCATTGTTGCTATATATAGAAAAATGTGCAACAATTGTGTAGACGAGTTCAACATTTGATTTTTGTGAACTATGCTAAATACAACTTTGATGTAGCTTGGGTAAATAAAAGTTATTTGAATATATAGACATAAATTTGCATAAATAAAGAAAATAAGAGAACTAATAAGGAACTGCTCTCTGTAGCTAAGCTTAAGTAGTTAATTTAACATTATTTTGTTTATGTATAACAAATGAATGAAGATTAGCATTGATGCAGGTCATATATTATCTATATTTTATGTGTAATGTGTGTAATGTATGTATATAAATTATAAGTGAATATACAATACATATTCACATAGGTAAATTATAAGTGAATATACAATACATATTCACATAGGTAAATTACAAGTGAATATACAATACATATTCACATAGGTAAATACATATTCACATAGGTAAGTGAATATACAAAACATATTCACATAGGTAAATTATAAGTGAATATACAATACATATTCACATAGGTAAATTATAAGTGAATATACAATACATATTCACATAGGTAAATTATAAGTGAATATACAATACATATTCACATAGGTAAATTATAAGTGAATATACAATACATATTCACATAGGTAAATTATAAGTAAATATACAATACATATTCACATAGGTAAATTATAAGTGAATATACAATACATATTCACATAGGTAAATTATAAGTGAATATACAATACATATTCACATAGGTAAATACATATTCACATAGGTAAGTGAATATACAATACATATTCACATAGGTAAATTATAAGTGAATATACAATACATATTCACATAGGTAAATTATAAGTGAATATACAATACATATTCACATAGGTAAATTATAAGTGAATATACAATACATATTCACATAGGTAAATTATAAGTGAATATACAATACATATTCACATAGGTAAATACATATTCACATAGGTAAGTGAATATACAATACATATTCACATAGGTAAATTATAAGTGAATATACAATACATATTCACATAGGTAAATTATAAGTGAATATACAATACATATTCACATAGGTAAATTATAAGTGAATATACAATACATATTCACATAGGTAAATTATAAGTGAATATACAATACATATTCACATAGGTAAATTATAAGTAAATATACAATACATATTCACATAGGTAAATTATAAGTGAATATACAATACATATTCACATAGGTAAATTATAAGTGAATATACAATACATATTCACATAGGTAAATACATATTCACATAGGTAAGTGAATATACAATACATATTCACATAGGTAAATTATAAGTGAATATACAATACATATTCACATAGGTAAATTACAAGTGAATATACAATACATATTCACATAGGTAAATACATATTCACATAGGTAAGTGAATATACAATACATATTCACATAGGTAAATTATAAGTGAATATACAATACATATTCACATAGGTAAATTATAAGTGAATATACAATACATATTCACATAGGTAAGTGAATATACAATACATATTCACATATGTATTGTATATTCATTTATAGTTTATAGTAAATATATAAAAGTGCAATCAGCACTAAAGATACTACAGCTGGAATAGAGAGAGAGAGAGAGAGAGAGAGAGAGAGGGAGAGAGTTTTATATTTATTAAACAAAATTCTATTTCGAGCTTCAAAATGCCGGCTTTTGTTTTTCATTTGAAATAAGTTAGTTAGTTAGTAGTTAGTAAGTAAGTAATAAGTAAGTTAGTAATTAGTAATGCTTGTTGAGTAGTTTTATGTACATACATACATACATACACACATACACACATACATACGTACATACATACTTACATATGTATATATATTTTTGTATATAAAATAATCGATATATTGATTAATACAATTTTATTGAAAGGAAAGAGATTTTCTATGAATTTCTTATCAAATATTTTGAAATAGAGCAAAATAACTAAGCAAAGAGATTTTCCATGAATGATTCTAAATGAAAGCCAAATATTAAATATTATATTTAAATTAATATATATATATATAACATATATAATATATGTGTATATATAATACACGAAATGAGTGTAGACTATGATATGAGCGTCTATGATAATGAGAGTCTCACATTGCTGCTATCAATCAAGTTGAGTAGAAACATAAACATTTAATTTGAATTCCATTGACTAACATACATATACATAGGCAACCACACACATATATATATATATATATATATATATATATATATATATATATATATATATATATATATATATATATATACATATATATAAACATATATACATATATAGATTTATGATACTTATTGAAGCTTATCATGATTTGCGACAGAAATTCCCATTGTTGAGCTTGTAAATATAAGAGTTGTTATTTAATTTACAAAAACATAATTAGACTAAACAATATAAGAGTAAAGAGCGCATGAACACATTGCTGCCCTGACAATATTATTTGGTTTGCAATACTAAAAGTTTCTTAGAATATGCAACAGTTTTGCTTGTTGTAAGCAAAGTCTATGACATGAAAACAATTTCCATTAAAAGACTTTACTATATATACAAATATGTTGTATGTTTCCAATGCAATTGAGTTGTCTTAAATTATGTCTAGCATTATTTAAAGCCAGCTTCAAGCTGTTTACAGAGTCAGATGCTCACAGAGAGAAAGAGAGAGAGAGAGAGAGAGACGTTTGCATCTCTATTGATTTGGAAACTGGTTTTCATTAACACAAATAGAAGTCGACTTATTAGCTATTAGTCCAAAACTGGATCTATATAAAAAAAAAAACTAAAATAAAATAAAAATATTGCTGAAGAATTCGAATTGAGAATTATTTTTGAGTGTGACGAATGTGCGAGACGTTTTGATGCTTCGTCGTCGTCGTCGTCGTCGTCGTCGTCGTCGCCAGCAACACCTGTCGTTATAAATTCTCAGCTCGCACCGCTATATAGGCCATATATCAAGAAACACCCACCCAGCCCATACCCAGACCATATGCCGACTATAAAGCAAGGCAAAGAAATTGATTTATAAACCAAATATCAGGCGATAAATAGCACTCTATATATATATGTATATAGATATCTCTCTCACTCTCTATATAGTATAGAGAGAGAGAGCTAACTGAATGAGATTGCCGACTTGCTCAATCGCTCAAATATCGCACGCAATTATCGCTGGCTAAACGTTTGCCATAGGCTTTGTGATTAAACTCGTTTTGTGAGACATTTTTTTTTTTTTTTTTTGAATAAATCGGAGCGCAAAACGAGTTTCGGCTCAGGCACAGAAGTCGGTCGACTTCAGCTGACTTCCAGCTGCAGCAGCAAATTGTGGCGCGTCTTTGGCTGGTTGCTATATTCTTCGGCACATTTGGGAAATTGGGCAAATGCGAATGTCGAGGAAAATGGAATAAATCAAAATAGCCAAAATAGTGGGAAAATACAAATTTCATATGCCTGCCTCACTGTGGGCGTCGCTGTATCTTTGTATCTGTATCTAGTTTGTATATGTAGCTCACTGGAAATGTGTTTGAGTGCGCGCCGATTAGTGCAAAGATTTATGCGCTCGGCCGAGGGGGCCTATTTAGTAATATTTAGTTTCTGTATGAGTCATGCGTGCACGTAGCAAAGTATCTGGCAGATACAAAAGTATCTACGGCCCGAGTATTTAGCAGAGATCAAACCCGTCAATCTGCCTAGCCTAGCTGCCGGTACATGTCTCTGTGTTTGACTATTAATGAGACAATTCCCGCTTGTAATTAACTGCATTTCAGTCGCTGCCCATAAATCATTTTGATTTAAGCTTCATCAAATAACAAGATTGCATATTATGATATGGAAAACTTGTAGCTGAGCTATTTCTCCCGTTTACTTTTTTTTTTTCTTTCTCAATCGCGCCGCGCCATCTGAAAAGCCAATTAGCAATTTGCGCACAACTAAACGTATTAGGTATCTGAGCGAAAGGTGTTTTTCAATTTAGAGAGCGAGCAACAAATTTCGATATTATGAGCTGCAATGATTCATAACTATATAGTATATAGTATATAGATAGATATATAGTTGATGTCGGCAATGTTTGACATTGGGCAAAGGCCCATCAATATTATTGCACTTAGAGCAGCGAGTGGCAACAGCAACAGCAACAGCAACAGCAACGACAACAACAACAATTTGTGGATCTATTGGACGCTATCCATCAATAAGTTTTACCACAATCGATAGCTTGATAAAATGTTTATTGTGTTGGACAAGTTAATGCTGGCAGAATTGAGTGATCGCTCCATCAACAGCTAAACAGCCCTAAGACATTGAGAAGCGCAAAGACCACAAAATTCATAGAGCAAAGCTTACAAATTCTAGGTGAGTTGGGGAAAATACTGGAATAATACAATAGAAGATTGAAAGGAGGAATGTAGAGGGAAAAACAAATTAGTTAACTTAGGTATGATCTCTCTCTTTTCTGTTTACATTTTATTATATTCTATATTATATTATTATTATTATTATTATTATTATTATTATTATTATTATTATTATTATTATTATTATTATTATTATTATTATTATTATTATTATTATTATTATATTACTTTACGTATATTATATTCAATTTCGTTCATATTTTGTTTATATTATTTATTTATTTATTTAATTTTATTATTTTTTTATTTGTGTTGGGCTATAAATTATGCAAAGATTTTAGCTAAGGCAGCAACTTTTATTATTTAAGTTAACTTTTTTTTTGTATAGACAATTTTATTAAATTTTTAATTTATTTTTGGACGAATTTATTTGAATTTAAGGCGCAAAGTAGCGCAAACTTAATTCAATAAAATTCATGTAAACTTTAAAGGTTTTACTTCTATTAAGAAGAGTTAAGATTAATGAATAGAAATATTTTTGTATATATATAAATATGTCTATATTTGTTAATAATTAATGTTAAAAAATATATATTATATATATTTTTTTATTTATATTTATTTATAATTATTTACATTTTTTTATGATTATTTACATTTATTTATTTATATATAATTACAATTATATTTATTTTTATAAATTCTTATATTTATGTTTACATTATATATTTTTATATATTATTTTTATATACATATAAGATATGAAAATCTTGTTATATTTTTATGCTCTAAATCCATTAAAAGTATCTATATAATCGCATCTGTTCCGTCCTTCGCTTCGTTTGTCCACAGTTGTTTGCGCTTTAGTTCTATGACCTTTAGGCACTCAAATAGCAGGCTGAGCTCTAGTAACTCCTTCAGCTATTCACAAATTACGCCCAACACATTTGTCTAACACATTTAGCTTTGTTTAGGTACAAAGCAAGCAGCTCTCGAGCTATTCATGCTCTGAGCGTCTCAAGCAATCGAGCCCCATGAATTAGCTATTGAGTTTCGAGTAACAAAAGTTTTTGTCTTGCTAACAAAATGCACACAAACTAAACCTATACCTAGACCATAATACTAAACATAAGCTAAATCAAATCAAATCTTATTAAGTCTGCACACAGCCAGCGCTTGCTCAGATAGCAATTGGTAAGAGAGAGAGAGAGAGAGGGGGAGAGCGCTGCCAACTTGTTGCAGTTAGAGTGAACAGCTGCAGCGCTTAGGCTGTGATAATCTTTGATAATCATGAATGTCATTAAATGGCTCATATATTCACTATTTTTAGCTGTCAATCAGTAATTCTTATGAATCCAAGCTGCGTTTGCGCTCACAAGTCAAGTCGAGAGCTTTGCCATTTCCGGCAAGTTCCACAGCTTAGCGAGTCAGCAGCGCTAAGCCACGCCCACGCGGCAAACAAAAATTAATGTTCATAAAATTGCCATCAAAATTTTACAACTTTTGTGTTATAAATAAATACCAAAAAAAAAATCAGTTTAAAAATGTGTAAAAATTGAGGAAATCAAAACTAAAGCAAAAACTAATAAAAAAGATATACAAATTAATATATGTATGTATGTATGTATGTATGTATGTAATTTATGTATGTATGCATGTATGTATATGTGTATGTATGTGTGTATGTATGTATGCATGTATTTAGTTAAGCTTGTGCCTTTGCAGATTTATAAGTAGATGCAGAGCAATAAAAATTTGTTAGTTATTTATGCACAGTAAGAGACGGACTGAGGAGGGCGGCGGTCGGCGGGCGGCGAGTTGACTTAATTTATGCAAAATATGTGGAATTGCTTTTGTGGCTCGCTGTCGTCGTCAGTTTTATGGGCTGCCCTCTGTGTTTGGCGAAATGAGTAGAAGATAAAAAGCGATCTTAGATGACGAAAGATCTGTTGATAATCGCGATGATGAGCTCCGATCATAATTCACGCTTTGCCTGTCCCCTCGCATTAAACGCCATTGTTCCAAAAAAAAAAAAAAAAAAAAAAAATGAAAAAAATGAATTTAAGCGATTTTTAACGATTTTGACGAGCAAAACTTGTCAGCAGCGGCACTGAGGGAAGCGGCGGCGGCGGGGCAGAGAAACAGCTGCGAACAGTTTCGTTTTGGTTTATGGATTTGAATAACAAACGAAATGTTGACATATGTTTCATATTGTTGGCATTGTTGTGCCACTAGATTTTATATCTCGGCCTCTGGTCCTCCTACCCCTTCCACTGAGTATCAAATGCATTTGGCTCTTTATATAACTCGCATACATCCAGATATAGATTTGGAGCAGTCAAGATCTCTCGAAAGCTGAATGTTGATCGAATCGCAAGCTTTCACTAATGATCAACGATCGCGTGGTGATGACCGAAAGGCCGAATCAGTCGCGGCATTCAAATCGGAAAGCAATGAATGATTAATGTCATCTCTTTCTCTCGCACAGTCTGATGAGCCGATTATATAATTGAGGGCGGGGAAAGTTCTTGCCACACTTCACGGCGACCAATCAATTGCAGAGCGAGAGAGAGGGAGACAGAGAGAAAGGGAGAGGAAGAGCGAGAGTTTTTGCGATTTGTGTACTGTCAAAATGGCATGCGCAGCCATTAAGAGTGAGTTGATCACTCAGCGAACTTGATTGCTGTACAGCAAGTTGATCACATGATCAGTGATCAGTGATCAGTGATCAGTGATCAGTAAGCAGTGATCAGTGATCACTGATCGCCGATTGTCGAATGTCGAATGTCGATTGTTGATCAGTGATCAATGAGCGCTGATTACGTTGCCTAATTTCTGAACGTTTTGTATAATTAGCACAATTTATTGCTGTTGACTTATTAATGGCTTATAGCGAGAGTGAGGGAGAGAGAGAGAGTGAGTGAGTGAATGAGTGAAAGAGTGAGAGGCAGCTAAAGTGCGCAACAGATTGAATTGCTAAGTGCTTTAGGTAAGATCGCATTTGCTTAACGATCCATTCAGCTGTTGCCCTCTTGATGTGCCTCTCTCTCACTCTCTCTCTCTCTCTCTCTCTCTCTCTCTCTTTCTTTAGATATATATGTTATGTTATTCAACTATATACACATATCATATAGGTATATATTTTTTATACTTTTTAATTTACTCTAATTGAATTTGTTATTTGTTAATTTTGTATATTTGTTTGTAGTTGCTTCGATACAACAGTCTTAAAATTTATATTTTCTGAAGATCTCAACAGGAAAATCTATATTTTTTTTTATAAATAGCCGGATGCTTTGTCTTCTTCTTACTCTTACTATACCCAACTATCGCACAGCTGCACAGCATTTCCAGTTCTAACTAGCGGTTGATTACTGTACTTAAAAGGTGTCTTAAAATTCGAATATGCTGGACATTAGAAATTGTAATAGAGTCTAACTCATACGAGAATTGTATACCTAATTTAGTCATTCTATAGACATCCATATGCTTGTATGTTAGGTTCCCATGTTATGTATCTCTATTCTCTATACATTTGTATCCTTTATAGATATTATTAGGCTATACTCTATATCGTTTATATATTATATATACCCTACTATGCTATACTATTGTAGGGTATACTACATAACCATACTATATACTATACATTATATAGTATATATTACATATTATAATAAGAATGAATCTATATTGATCCACATATATGTTTCTTAAAGTTTACTTCTATTTACTTTTAGTTTTACTTGCATTTATTAAATATATCTGTTTGCCCCAGTGAAAAGCCCTAATTTCAACTTTTCGTCGCTTTCATGATCTCTTTGCAGCGCCCTGCCCACAGCACGTCCACGTTCCACGGAATCGGCGAATTCCAGCGAGCGCTGCCCCTCGCACGATTCCAATTCCTCGGACAATGGTGGCCAGCGGGACGCAGCGAATATGTCGGCGGGCGTGCTGCCGGTGGTGCCCACCACAATGCACTCAACATTCCCGGCGGTGCCGCAGTCGCTGCCCGCCCAGCCCTCCTCCATGGAGGCCTACCTGCACATGGTGGCCGCCGCCGCGCAACAATATGGCTTTCCGTTGGCAGCGGCTGCTGCAGCCGGTCCGCGGTTGCCGCTGCCGCTGCCCAGTGAGGCGGCTGCGCCGTTTAAGCTGCCGCCGCAGGCTTCGCCCACCGCTTCCAGCAGCAATTCGGAGGCGCTGGACTTTCGCACCAATCTGTATGCGCGCGCCGAGTCCGCGGAGCCGGTGGCCTCCGAAGAGGAGGAGGAGTTCGACGATGGCGCCAACAATCCGCTCGACTTGTCGGTGGGCACACGCAAGCGCAGCCACGACACTGAGAGCCCCATCGGTCAGATTCAGGTGAAGAAGATGTTCAAGTCGGAAAGTCCGCCCGCAAATGTTTCGCCAGCGGCAGCCGCCGCCCCAATGCTGCCCGGCGTCAATCCCTATTTGGCTGCAGTGGCGGCTGCCAACATATTCCGCGCGGGTCAGTTTCCCGACTGGAATGGCAAGAATGATCTGGTGGTGGATCCGCTGGAGAAGATGTCGGACATTGTCAAAGGCGGTGCTAGTGGTGGTGGTGGTGGTGGTGGCTCGTCGGGGCTGCATAAGGAGAAGGCACAGAGCAAGGCGACGCCACCGGCAGCCGCTGCACCACCGCCCAAGAGTCCTGCGAATCAAACGGGCGCCAACAGCGCCAGCTCGAACAACACAGCACCCGCCGAGGGCGGTGGCGTGACCAAGGCGCGCCACAACATCTGGCAATCGCACTGGCAGAACAAGGGCGTGGCCAGCTCGGTGTTCAGGTGCGTGTGGTGCAAGCAGAGTTTCCCCACACTCGAGGCGCTAACCACGCACATGAAGGACAGCAAACACTGCGGCGTGAATGTGCCGCCCTTCGGCAATTTGCCCAGCAATCAGCCGCACCACCATTCCGGTGGTGCAGCGCAGGCTGGCGGCCATCATCACCACCACCACCACCATCAGCAGCAACAGCAGCAGCATCAACAGTCGCAGCAGTCGCAGCAGCAGCAACAGCAGCGCAAGCAGTCGGGCAACCAAGCGCCCTCGGCGAATGTGAAGAACGCGTTTCAGTATCGCGGCGATCCGCCCACGCCGCTGCCGCGCAAACTGGTGCGCGGCCAGAACGTGTGGCTGGGCAAGGGCGTCGAGCAGGCGATGCAGATCCTCAAGTGCATGCGCTGCGGCGAGAGCTTCCGCTCGCTGGGCGAGATGACCAAGCACATGCAGGAGACGCAGCACTACACGAACATCCTGTCGCAGGAGCAGAGCATCTCGATTAAGTCGGGCAACGCGAACAACGATCACAGCAAGGACAGCGGCCAGAACAGTTTGAGCTCGGAGGAGTCGCGCACCCTGTCCGCTGTGCTCACCTGCAAGGTATGCGACAAGGCGTTCAGCTCGCTGGGCGATCTCAGCAATCACATGGCCAAGAACAATCATTATGCGGAGCCGTTGCTGCAGTCGGCCGGCGCACGGAAACGACCGGCGCCCAAGAAGCGCGAGAAATCGCTGCCCGTGCGCAAGCTGCTCGAACTGAAGGCCAATCCCGAGGAGCAGCCGCTGGAGAAGCCAAAACCCGAGAAGTCTGAGGCGGCGCTCTTTGCCGAACGCATGCGTCAGTATATCACGGGCGTCAAGTCGCCCGAGGAAATTGCCAAAGCTGCTCAGCTGCTGGCCAAGAATAAGTCACCCGAACTGGAGCAGAAGAATGGCGGCGCCAATGCTGGCAACGCTGGCTCAGCCACCGGCTCAGGCCCAGGCACCGGCACGGGCAAAGCAGCTGCCGCTGGCTCCTCCTCAGTGCTGAGCGCCATCGAGCAAATGTTTACCACCAGCTTTGATACGCCGCCACGGCACGCCAGTCTGCCCGCGAGCAGCCCCTCGAACTCGTCCACCAAGAACACGTCGCCGGTGGCCAGCAGCATACTGAAGCGTCTGGGCATCGATGAGACGGTGGACTACAACAAGCCGCTGATTGATACCAGCGATCCTTACTATCAGCACTATCGCTATACGAGCAGCGAGCGCAGCGGCAGCGAGTGCAGTGCTGAGGCTAGGCCGCGCTTGGAGGCGCCCACGCCAGAGAAGCAGCTGCCGCAGCAGCAGCCGACGTCGGCGTCGCAGTCGCTGGAGGCGCCCATCAAACAGGAGCCAGAGTCAAGTCTCAAAATGGAAATCAAGTCTGAGCTGAGCGATGAGCCGCAGGATCTGGCCGCTGCTTCGCCCAAAATTGAGGCCGAGACGACGCCGCTGCTGCTCAATGGCAACTACAACAACAACAATAACAACAATAGCAGCAACAACAACAACAACAACAACAATGGCAGCTCACCGAAATCGTCTTCCGCTGCCGCCAGTCCGCAGTCGTCGCGCCTGCCGTTGCCGCCGCGCAGCCCAGCGGACAGTCAGCGCTCGGCCACGCCCAAATCGCCCGCCTCCAGCCACAAGTCGTACGACGGCAGCGACGGCAACGCCAAAAAGTACCCCAGCGACTCGCTCAACGCGCTCTCCTCCATGTTCGATTCGCTCGGCAGCAGCGGCGCCGGAGGCGGCGGCGGCAGCGGCGCAGCCAATACGCGCGCCAAGCTAGCAGCGGCGGCGGCAGCTGCAGCGGCCGCGGCGGCTGCAGCTGTTCAAACCGGCGGCGATGCATCGGCGCCGGAGAATCTGAGCGCCAGCAACTCGCTGGCGGCTTTGCGTCAGTTCTGCGTGAAGAAAGAGAAGACCGCCTAAAGCGTGGGCACGCCAACAATTTGCCACCGAAAATATTTTTTCGTTGTTTCGAACAAAATAAAGATTTTTTGTCAACCTTTTTGTTTGCCACGCTTGGCCAGCCGCGGCGCCTCCCCTAGTCGGAGGCGTGGCGCGGCGGCAAAGTCAAGCGAGACTCTTCTTTGTACGCACTCAGCGAAGACCACAAACCAAGCCACATATATATGTATACATATGTGTATATAAAGTCTCACATATATATATATATGTATATATATAATGCGAGATCGAAAGGGCATTTCGACAAATCGCAGCGCAGCGCGTCGCGGCAGCGGCTGACACTCATCCTGCCGCCCATTGGGCGCGCCACGCCCGCACAGCTCAGCCTAGCAATTGGGCCGACTTTTTCAAGGTAACTATTATTAGCTGCAGCTCTAGACATCTATATATCTTCTCGCTTTATTTTGCATCATATCTAATCGCAGCTTTCTTCATTTCTTTCTGCTTGCAGAATCGTTTTCATCTGCGCCTCGTGACATCCTTGAAAGACTGCGGCATCTGTTGGCTGCTGTGGGCGTTTCTCTCTCTCTTTCTCTTTCTTTAATTGGCCCCATTGCCCACAAATAGAATTGAAATTAACAAAAAAAAAAAAAAAAAAAAAAAGAAGAAAAAAAAATATGAAAATATATGAAAAGTAAAAGGAAAAGCCCTTCTCAGGGCTGCCAAATTCCTGGGCAAAGAGAATGAAATTGGAAAAAAAAATGAATCATTGTGATCAAAATAAACCGACTTTTATTGAATTTATAAAAATGAATTTTGCATTTTATTTAAGGGCGGCGAGCGCATTTCCTTTGGTATTTATAAGTGAAACAGAAATTGAAATCAAATTAAAATTCACTAAATTACAAAGTGAAATGATATTTTAGCCCAGGTATGAAAATTTATAGTGCCTGAAGAAACCTTTATTTTCATTCAATCCCAATCAAAGTTGAATTTTAATAGAGTTCAAGCTTATGAAGGAATTGCTTTTGGCAGTATATAACTTGATAAAATATAAAATATTTGAAATATTAAATGTATTTTTAATAAAATATATTTTAATGTTCTAAATAGCTAAATATCTAAAGCTAAGTTTGTATGTGGAAAAACTCTTAAACAATTTTAGCGGTAAAGTTTTGTATTCACCATAAATTACACTTGCTTTGGTTCTTTATTAGCATAGGAAGTTTGTTGGTGATAGATTCGGGAGGTACTTGGCAAAGCTATACAACTATTGAGCCTACGTACTTTTTAGAGTTTATAATTAGTTTTAATTAAATAATTGTAAATCTGACCTTAACAGAAGATGCCTTGTAACTTGGTATAAACTAGAAAACACAAATGATGGCCGCACTCAGCAAGCATGGCAATTAGAGGACCTTGATCTATGGAATGTTATTTAGAACAAAAAAGAAAATATATATATATATAAAGTTAGCTATAAAGGCAGATAAAGACTCTTAAATATACCAACGAACGGCTTAAATCCTTTATTTGCAGTAAATCATACTGAATTCCATATAAGAGCCCAGAGCTACAGCTTATAAGAAAAACTCACCAAATAATTCAATTGAATGAAAAACATGAATTTGTTCAAACTCAGATATTATTCACAGAGCACGAATGAATGAAGCTTAACAAGTGAGAACCATAGGTAAGGATATGCTTGCCCAAGTAACCAGAACCACTTAGCCTAGTTGCGTTTTCTGCTCGATGAGCCTCCGATTGCCTTCTCCTTCTCTACAGGTCGTTTGCCGGTTAGGAGCGAGGTGAGCATATCGCTGAGATCCGGCACACCTGAGGCTACCTTGGGGAATTGAATGTTATCGATCTCACGCTTGGTGTCCGGATCGTTGATGAGTCGTGGCAGCAACAGCATCAAGATGAGCGGCCCCACCATCAGCAGCACCATTGGACTTAGCATATAGTCCATGATGTTCCATTGCTCCCGAGTGCGAAAGTATCTGCGTCGCATTCCCGGCTTCAGCATTAGCGGATAGGGCAGCTTGACGACTTGCGACGGCTTCAGGTGGCTCAGCTTGCGTGCCCGAAACTTTCCATTATTTGAAATGTCCACGCGGATCGGCTGAAAGAATATATCCGCATGATGTGCGTATAGCACGTAGCTGCCGGAGGGCACGCCGCTAATCAGAAAGTTGCCATCGGCCTGCACGAAGCCCAGATACTCGCCGCCGTTGATCGAGAGACTGATGTCGGCCGGCCAGCGGCCAGTGACGCGCAGTGCTAGATCAGGCGGCAGGATTACGCCCTCGATTGTGTACAGCGCACTGCCAGGCGCATTTTTCGCTGCAGTCAGCTGCATCGAATGCCCCGCTGGCAGCGAACAACTGCCGAGCGTACAGAGCCACAGAATAATTACAAATTTATTCAACATTTTCGACTGGTTTTCTAAAACGAATTGTGTGATTCAGAAAAGATGATCTGTCGACAATTGCACCAGAGATTTGTAAAGTAAGAAAATTTTCAAATTTTTGACAGCAATCTATATGTTATTCTGGCTCAGTTTTGAAACGGCCAACTGGCTAAGGCTATTCAAGCCGATTAGATTATAAGCTTTACCACTTTCATGCCTCTGCGACTTTTATTGGCACAATTACTCTGAATGAACTTTGATATGTTGGGCAGTCGCATCTGAACTCTGGTCAATATGTTAGTCATAAAAAACCTCTTGATACACCTATACAAAATACAGAAAAATATGTTTATCAAAGACTCTTTTTACGACTGACCGCGCGTCTGACTCAGTGACTTACTGATAGGTAACAGCCTGAAATGAATCATAAGTATATGCCAGGCAGAGCTATAGGAATTTCGATTAGGAGGTCAAAGTTGAGTATTAAAATGTCATAATACTCGAGCTATTAAAAAAAAAATCATATATGACACAGTCATTGCATAACTTGAACAATAAAGGACACATACTCATAACTTTAACTGCTTATCTGTGGCAGCTGCTACTGCTTTAAAATCAAACAAAAAGAAAGAGGTATAAATGTTAAAGTATTTGACTCAAGGCTTAATTAAACAATCTTTGAAGTCACGTAAAACCATTTCATTTCTGAAAATATCGACATTATCGATACGAAAAATCATCTATATATGCTCAACTATGCTAACATTTATCTGTCAATTAGTTCATAGAATTTCTGTACAAATTGGAATTTCATTTCACTTTTCATAGTGAAATTTGTGCTCTTGAGCAACTGCTGAACTGCTTCATGTTGCTGCAACTCATTAATATGTGTGCTCTGCCTGAGTGCCTGCCACGCCCACACTCAATTAGAGCAATCGGCTGCCAGCAGACCGTTGCCTGCCGACTCGATCGTGACCAATGTGACTTTTGTTTGCAGATCATCAGCACATGTGAGGTTGAGGCTGAGGCTGAGGCTGAGTTTGAGGCCGAACCTCTGCTTCACATCGAGTGGCAGCCAAAGTAGCTGCCACAAATTTGCACTCGACTGCAATGTTCTGTGCTGCATGCGACGCGCTGTCGCTTCTGTGCCGAACAGCCACAAATCCCAGCCGAAATTGCCTCAACGCGCGCTCTACACGATTATGCGATAATTTCGATTTGCCAACTTGCAGCTAGCAACTGGCAACTTGCAACATGTGCAATCAGCTTTTTTTTGCAAGTGTTCTGTGCGCGAGGCACTATGATTTTCTGACCAAGAATGGCAACTGAGGCTAGTACTTCTAAGTATATGTATATAGAAGCTCTTGGGATTTTGAAAGCAGCCCATTTATTTCTTTATTGAGCTTTAGCCTATGGGCAGAGGCTTGTAAAATTATAGTACAATATGTTATTAGGAAAATGTCTAATGCAAAATCTATTCACAATTTCGCTTTTGACATTTCATAAAGCCACTCAATAGTTACTCTACTGGATTCATATATAAGTATATCAATGAATTTATGAAAACTGTCTGTAATTCAGTAATCGATGCATGAAACTTGCTAAGAGTATTCAACTATCGGCTCTGCGACAAAACACAAACATAGGCGCTCTGCTTCCTTAGTGGCTGCTTGGCTGCAAGTAGCGCTGAGATTTCAACAAGTGCTCTTCGGCATTGCGCGATTCTCCAATAATTTTGCGCTGATTATTTTGGCTGCCGATGCGCCGAGAACGTAATAATCATCGCGAGCGTCATTGTGGGCAACAGCGGGAGCATCATTATGATGATCGTCATCGCTGTGTCGTCATTATGGCAATTTCGTGGCCAACGTTTGATTTAGCGCCATTCGAGCCCAGTTACGTTGGGCTGCAGCAGTTGCAGTGGTTCGCTCTGTGGTTGCTGTTGTTGCTGTTGTTGCTACTGTTGCTGTTGTTGCTTCTAGTTGTTTGTATTTAAATTTTGCTGTTGTAGCTGCGCCTCATGGGCTGCTGCCATTAAACTGAGTTGTTGGCTGCGCACAATTGACAGCCGAAGCGCATGAAAATTTAAATTATGGCTCCTGCATGCGCCTCAGCCATTTGCTATATATGCTATGTGCTACCCACTTTGTTGAATGGAACCAAGCTACGAATGAGTCTTGGCATTTGCACTCTATTCAGCTAACAGATTAAGTTGCTGCGATCTCAACACAAATCATCGCATCTTGATGCCTCCATGTTCTGGCAATCTGTTTTGCCATTTATCCCAACTCAAGGCTTGTTGCTTTGACAATTGAAAGTTTAAGATGTGTTGAATTGGATATGCTCGATGGGTATTTGAGGAAAGTCTACTGATAACTCTTTGATTACTTATAAAGAATGTATATAAATAGATATGGTAAGCTGGATAAGGAACGTGGAAACGAGCTTAAAGTTTCAGTTGAATGTCTCTAAAGCAAAGTTCATGCAAATTAATAGGGTATATCTGGTATCTGGTATCCGGCTTGTGGTATTTCCTGAGACTCGATCAAGGGATTCCATCTTCTATGAAATGAGTTTTCAAGGGAATACCGAAATGTGTTAAGATATGCAGAAGCCGTCAGCACGATGCGATGAAAATGAAGCTTAGCTTTTGGTCAGCAGTCGTTTGGGGCCAATAATTTCAAGAATTGACACAAACTTAATAAATCACTCAGAGGATCCCGGGCAAATGTTGCAAATGTTTCGAATGTTGCGAGGGACAAGGACAAGGAGCCTCGGCGAACGAGTCGTGCCATACTTGTTGGCTGTCAGGATCGGTAACGTTTTCGGTAAGTTACTCGGTGCCAGGCATTGGGGAACCCGAACACAATCCGGGCAGGCCACAGACACTGGCTAAATGACCCATTGTTTTTTGGCATTTGCCTGGCTGAACAATCGAATGGCATTGAGGCTGTTGCCTCAAACAAAATAACAAAAACAAAGGACCTGGGCCAAGATCAGCGCCTACAACTCAGGAGACAATCGATCGTAGCCGCTGCAGATCTGTCGCTTCGACAAATATCGCGCATGAATATTTAAAAGTTTTTCACCAAAACCAAAAAAAAAGAAAAAAATTTATAAAAAAAAGAAACTAAAACACAAAAGGTTCGAGTTTTGAGTTCAATATTTATGGCTGTCAGTTTGAATCTTTCATTGGAATTGCCATGCAAATCATCTTCAGAATAAATTATGATCAGGCCAACAGCCACAAGAATACGAAAACATTCATTAAAATAATCATCTGATATGTCTAAGACATGAGCAGATCGAAAAGCAAATCAAGAGAAAGCAACCTGAGTGATAAGAGTGAGCAAAACTATAAATCCCTGTGCTTATCTTAGAGCAGCGAGTGCTATTAAACAATTTACTTAAATCGTATTGCTTACAGTTGGCAGTATATAGATGTATAGTATGATAGCGATAAGTATTAGTTGAGTCACGTGTAACGGCAGCTCTTAGTCAATGCTGCCAATCATAATTCGGATTTACGATCATTCTGCTGAAATTATAAGACCTCTATTGTTTCGCTCGTAAATCCATCAGCGGGGCCTATCAATACATTTTGATTGATTTAAAGTGCTTTAATCGGCGCTGATCATATATCTTAGTGGTTTATTTTCATGTGCAACAGATTAGATTAAAATTGTTTATGAAATCGCATTGCAGTAGAATTATTTATATTTTTTTTTTTTATTGTTACATTTTTTCCTCCTCCCCAGTTTGACTGATAGTGAGTGTAATATATTAGAAGTACTGTTGGAACAGGTTAGTTCTTTCATAGCAGAGTCATACTATAGCTCTTCATATTTGATAGCATTTATATTTGCCTCAACGTATATCTCTTGTGTGTAAGCTGCGATAGATAAATTCAAGTTTATATAAATCAGTGTTTAACTAACATGATTTGTTATTTCAAATTTAATATATTATTGTAAAAGGTCATTATCTGAGGGTTTTGAATTGAACAAGAAATGGCTTGAAAAACGAAAAATTAAATGAATTTAATTTTAAGACTTTTTATCCAGCAAATGCAAAAACATTTTAAAGTTATTTGGATTTACTTTTTGGCTTAACGTAAATATATAAAAATATTTAATACTAATTATATTTGAAAATAAAAAGTAAATGAAAATTATTTTAAGTTTTTAAGTTTTAAATATATAAATATTTAATTAATATTAAAATCTTATTTAATAAGTATTAAATATTTACATATTTAAAAAGAAAAATTTTGAATTGTTTAGATTTACTTTTTGTTTAAAATATATTTAATGATAAATATTTATAAAAGATAATTTTTTTTTAAAAATTTGTATTAATTTAATATAATTTGTATTTTTTTAAAATATTTTTTATCGTGTATTTATTATATATAAACTTTATATTATATATACTTTAATACTAAATAATAATATTTATTTACACATCTTTAATTCATATTCATAACCTTAATTATTCAACAGCAAAGGCTCCTCGTGTACAATAACTAGTAAATGCCTTTCAACGGTTCTAAAAATTAAGTTTCAGCTTGTAAAGTCTCGATCGTAAGTTCTCATGCCGGTTGCATGGTGGCCTGCTGATGCTGTCGGCACCTGAATGCACTTTAACCAAATTCTCCGTGTCGCAACATATTCTAATAAGCGCAAAATATCTTCTAATTAGAAGAAATTGTTGAACATGCCACGCGGATAGCTCAGCAATTTAGCAGCTCTGTTGTAGTTGTTTCTTTTTTTCTGTTTGTTTTTGTTTTTGTTTTTATGTGTGGTGTGCAGCGAATGAATCAGCCTCTGACTCCAGATATGGCTGCAGCGTTGACGACCACGACGACGGGTACATTGAGTACGACGACGATGATGATGAGGAGGAGGCACCAGCCACAAGATGGAGTGGAGTGGATGGGAGATCGAGACTGGGCTGGGATGGTATGGGAGGCTGGGATGTGTGCGAGTGCGCGCGCATTTAAAACAAGTTCAAGATGCAAACAATGGATCATTATCGAGATACAGAAAGAGCAGAAGAAGAGCGAAACAGATACAATCGAGCGCAATCGCCAGCAGTCGCCAGGCAGCCAAATAGCCAGTCTGCCAGCCAGCCAGCCAGCCAGGCAGAGCATTCCCATAGGTTACACGAGATGCCTGTCTCAGGGAGTCCAGCGAGCAGGGCAACTGGGCAACTGTTCAGCTGGGCCGAGTTGGCTGAAGGGGGCATCGGATCGTAGCTTCGATGGCTCTTGTTGTTTATTGATTACACGCTTTTTGGGGAATGCGATGCATTGCCAATGCAATGGTGGGCAGGGACAGCAGCTGAGGCAAAGGCTTGGGCAGAGACTGGGGCTGGGGTTGGGGTTGGGGCATCGGTTACCCAGTTGCCATAATGGTGCGGATGCCAACGGCTTCAACATGCGCCTGTCATGCGATCGCCGCCAGAACATAACATCCATTACAGCGGATCGCAGCGAGACGACGATGGAGACGATGGCGAATGCGACGCTTACGATTGTCGATGCGATTGGGGACCGACCGGCTTGGCTGCTGGAACAGCGCGCAATATGAAATTCAATGCCACATTTGCAGCATGAACTAGAAAATAAGCGAATAAACTAACAGATCAAGCAATGGCGACCTAGCGAATGCTCTAACTTGAGATTTTATTAGAGCGAAATAGTTGAGTTTAATTAAGTTTAATATTGAATATGAAGGATATAGTTAATATCAAATGAAATATTAATATATATCAGACAATATATAGTACTTAGATTTATATACTCCTTTAAGCATCGAAAAGGGCTTGTTGAAATGCTCACATATGCCAAGTGGGCGTGGCAACTTACGACTTAATATTTGATATATATGGAGATATATTACCCCCAAAAAAAGGTATACGTCCACAGTATAGTATAGTATCCACAGTTAAGTACAATAACTATTATATTAAAATCGCCTTTTGAGCTAGAGACCTGAGATTTCAAACATATATTTTGCATAGATAAATATAAATTCAATATAGTTATGCCCATGTGGGGTGTGGTAAAAACGTATTTTTTGCAAACTAGAATCTCAAAGTTTGGCAACTCAGTTACTCTTCAACTCATCTATTGCTCTACCGATAATTCATTAGAGGGACTTAATATAGTATATTATATATAGTTTGGGAATGGCAAATTGGTAACATATATACAGCTACAATCAGCAAATCTGACCGCTTTTAGGTGGTTTGTACTCCAGTGACAAACCTATATATTTATAGGTTCAATAATGGATTATTTATAGGTTTGTCATTGGAGTAAAGAAAACTGAAATCTATAGTCGTAAAATTTTTCTTAAATTAAGCCAATACTGAAACCACAAAGAATAACCTTTTAACTAACTTTTATAAAAGCTATTAAACATTAAATAATATTCATGAAACAGTCGCAGCCAGTTCATATAGTCAAAGTAACCTAAACTGGCGTTGCTATCTAAAGGGTATAACTGCAGGTAATGTTGCATAAAGTTCTATGCTGCCTCCCGTGCATTTAAATACAAAATATCAAAATTAGCATTTGTAACAATGGCGAATTGGCCAGAAAATAATGGAACTGACCTGGCATAACCAGCAGACGATCTTGGCCATGGCATCGCACGGCAACGGTCCAGGCTCGTAAATCAGACATGAAGAGCCAGCCCAAAGATCGCCAACGGGGCCAGGGCAGGGCAGGGCAGGGCAGGGCAGGGCAGGGCAGGTGGGTGGTGCTGTGGTGCAGTGCTGCAGGGGTGCAGCGGGTGTTTGGCTGCCACGACAATTGCACCAAATTCTATGCCGGCAATGGTCAATGTGTGATGCCGTCTGTGACGACAACGGCGACAACATTTACAACGGGAGCAGGCTACAGGTCGTTCAACAACCAGGACAACAACATGCAGACGATGAAGAAGAGGAAGAGCGCAACAAGCGCTTGCGATTGGCACAAAAAGCGTTACTCAAAGGCCAATCGGCCGTGACTACAACGACAGCAACAGCAACATCTATAACAACAACTGCAACAGCAAAAACAACAACAACAACAACAGCAACATTGTAGAACAACTCTACGTATATCGCATTGCAATTTTTACGCTACTTCCACGCCATATTTGTATCTCAACTTAAGCGACCTGTCTCAACCTTGTTGTGATTGGCAAAAGTCAAGATCCCAGTATGTTATGGCCAGGCTTTTCTTTTCTGTTATTTTTTTTTCTTTTTCAATTTTGTTTTTTTTTTGTGTCTCTATGTTTGCCATCAGATCTGGTCTGTACAGTGCTTTAGACTACCGTACGAAATCTGATTAAATAAAAAACAATTTTGTTTTGTGTGTAGTTTATTAACCAGATTTTATATTTATATGCAAATATTTATATTAAGATGTATTATAATTGAGCTGTAAGTCTCTTCAAAATGTTTTAAAATATATTATATATATTTAATTATATATTATGTGAATTTGCTATATAATATATATTATACATATATGTATGAAGTTTGACTGTTTTAGTTTACTGAGAACTTTGTCTCATAGATAATGTAAAATTCAATTTCTGTTATATAATTATAAAATAACATGATAACATGATGATCAATCGTTTTAGATTATGAAATTTCGAGTAAAATATGTAAAAAATAAATTTATAAAATTATACAAAAGTTTAAAATATATAATTGCAATTTTTTAAAAGTTAATAAATCCATAGAAGCTAAAAAAATCTATTTCATAACACTCTTTCACGGACCAAGTCTAGCCGAGAACTATTTGGAATGTTGCCAATAAAACACCTCTCACCTCCCAGAAAAACTTGTAAATAATCATAATGTCAGTTTTGCTATAAAACGTTGATAGATAAAGATATTGTTGTCGAAAACGTAGCTATATAGCTTTAACATTTTAGCAGTCGAATAGGGAGTCAAACAGTCAAGTTTATTCAGAGTTTCTAGTTCTGCTTATATTGTATGCAACTTTGGATTTAATAATCCATATAAAAATCTAACATCTTGGCAACTTAGAATGTGCTTAAAGTCTGTATAAAAATTAGAAAAAAATGTATAGAGAACTGGTAAAAGTGAGCAATTGGAAAAACTTCTTACAATAATAATAATAATAATAATAATATTAATAAGAATATACAATAATAAGATGTAACAATAATGAGATATCTTTTGTTAACATTTTTGTAACTGTAAGAAGCCAACGATTATGGTAAGAGCATAGGTATTCATAGGAATACTTTACAGTTACTCGGTGAATTGAGTTTTAAATGGAGCTGTGGTTCCGCATGAAACAACGAAAAGAGTTTCAAGTCTTTCTGCTGGGGAAACATTCGTGATGATGGCAATGGAAATGTGAATGTCTTTTCTTCAAGCGATATTCAGTGGAGCATTGCAATTTCTGTGTTGTTGCGATCTGTTCCGTCTTTAGTATCTTTTAGCCACCTAAGCATGAGACAATCGAACTACATCGTCGATGGCTGTATCGAGCTACAAGTATCTCTCGGCGAATAACAGCGACATTGCACAGCTTATCTAAATGGGATTGATAAGCCTAGGAATTTGCTGGAAATTAGCAATTTTTCCGCTTTTTCTTAACGTTTTTTTTTGTTTTTTTTTTTTTTTGTTTTGCTTAGACAACTCGTGGCAATTGCCGTTGATTTGATAGAGCAACGAGCGAGGCAGAGAAAGAGAGAGAGAGAGAGAGAGAGAGAGAGAGAGAGAAATTAAGTAGCGCTAAGAAATTAACCCGCAGGTCCTTCGCCGCGAACGATAAAAGCGATCTCATAAACAAAGCCAATTTGGAAGCGGGCAACGGCAATGTCCATGCGCCTGGCCGCGGGCAGCGAGCAGAGCCTCAGCAATCTGCGGCTGCTGTTGCGGTCGTCCACACGGCACACACAGAAGCAGCTACTTTAAATGAACAATTTTATTTTTATCCCGCAAACAAATCTCGCAAACGAATGTTTTACAATTGGCCATCGAGGCCGAGAGTCGAGAGTCGAGAGAGTCGCAGCCGGTGCAGGTTCAGGTCCGGCCTCGACTTCAGCCGTAGCGTATTTAAGCAACATTATTGCCAAATCGTGACCATAGTTCCATGAAACTGATATGGACCAGCTACGGCAGCCCCTCCGCCGACGCCGACGCCTCCGCCTTCGCCGCAGCAACCCTCGCGTACCCCCACAAGGCCCACCAGCTGCACTTCAAAACCCAAATGCCACGCCCATAATGAAGCCAACGGCGCCCTCGATGGTGGCGGTGGCGCTCATATTTGCAACGAAATGAAATGTGCCCCGTTGTTTGCCGTACAAATTAAATTAAGTGCAAAATGTTGCCGACGTCGCCGCCGGCGCATCAAGCGCACATCATAACGGTGCTCGCTGCACCATCTGACACATGCAACGCCACACCACACCACACCACACCCGCTGCCCCACACTGCCTCTTTTCATGCAGCTCAGTTTGCTAAGCAACTCCATCTTCCAAGCAGCCATTCCATTCGCTGCAGTGCCAGTTGCCGAGTCGCCGTTGCAGTCGCAGTTGCAGCCGCAGTCGCAGTTGCAGTCGCATATGCTTAACTTGAAATCGATCGATCGTAAATTGCGGACTTACGACCATTGCGACTGCATTTATAGATTTCCTTTTTCCTTTTGGCTAAGCTAAGCCAGCGCTTTGGCTTCTGTTGAATTTTCAATTTTTTTCCTTGTGCATTTTCCCTCCTCGGGTCTTTTGTTTACTTTTGCGCAGCTGGCGCTTCCAGCCGAAGCCACAGTTGGAATTCTTTAGAGCCACAGAAAATCTTTACACAAATATAAGCAAAGGTCTTATGGCACGAATTTGTTAAAAGTACAATATAATTGCATATATTGCAGAGGTATAATACGATAGTTGAATGCTTTCTATATTATAGAAGCGCTATTCTGAATGAGCTTTAGCTCTCATCTAGTTCGAGTCGTTAAATGGAGAAGAATTTGTTTATTTTTTATTATTTGTATGTGAAATATTTATAGTTGAAATCATATTTATATGGATTGATAGTTGAATAAGTTATAAAAAAATCATAAGCACTTTAAGCCTGCAAAGATTCATCAGATTAATTAACAGCAAAAGTTCTTGAAATGCCATAGATGATCCACCGCTGCACATTTATTCAAATGATACACACAATCTATTATTTTATAGAAATATTATGAATAAATAAAGTCAAATGGAGTTGCTTAAAGTATTTGCTCACATTTTAAGTACTAGAGTTACCCTCACAGATTGTTGGCCATAAAAATATATATATATATATATATATATATATATGTACAGCAACATCAGCCGGCCGCATTTCCGCATGAGCATACGTTCTCATACTACGGCGCGACATAAAAAACAAAAATCATTCAAGTGGTTTATAGGTAAGGACAGGCTGAAGGACAAATTGAAAAGAAAGCCACACTTCCTTTTCCTGCAGCGAGCGCGTCCGAAAAGGCAACCAATGCCAAAAAACCAAGTCGAGGCCAAATCCCAATCGAAACGCAATCCAATCGAAATCCATGTGTGCGGCGGATTGTTACGACTGGCAGCGGGAGGCAACAGTTTAAGAACGGAACCGTACTGAACCGAACCGAACTGAACCAAAAGAAATACCCGAATTTTTCGTCTATTTCGATGGCAATAATTCAAAAAATGAAGACGGCTCGATAGTCATAAATCTGTCAAAAATCCATTTCTTCCATTTACCAAACAGCTTGGCATGGCGTTTCCTTTCCTACACTCACTCTCTCTTTCTCTCTGTCTCTCTCTCTCTCTCTGACTCTCTGGCTGTGTGTGTGTGTGTGTCTGTGTGCTTGCTAAGCGTATCTTTCAGATACATAAACTGGCACTTCAAACAAGAAGAGGAAAAAATGAAATACTGTGGCAGGAGTCAGCATAGCAGGCGTCGCCATTCGCCGACGTCTTTAGACACATTTCAGTGGCTTTTGGGTTTTTCAGTTTTCAGTTTTTCAGTTTTTCGGCATTTTTGGGCAATGTTTGTGGCACTGCTCGAGATGCACTCGATGGCAAACGGCAAATGCCGAAGCTGGCGACAACAGCAGCCTCATTGTTTGGCAGTTTTGTTGTCCGCTTTTCAATTCCCATTGAATGCAGCCAGCGTAACTGAAACGAAAGTGAAGCAAAAGTATCTGTAAGATACTTCAACTGTGCGCGCTCGCCAGCCCCTTGAACAGTTTCCCCCTTTCATATATATCTGACTGGGTGCGTGTGTGTGTGTGTGTGTGTGTGTGCACACCCACTGTAACCCGCACAAAGTCCAAAACGAACAAATATATATATATATATATATATATATATTTATATTTATATAAAGGAAGGAATACATATGATGGAAAGCAGCCATCGCACCATATTTCAGTCAATTAGAACTGTCATAATTCATTCTTCGGAGTTATTTAGTTGCCTTTCCTCTCTCTCTCTCTCTCTCTCTCTCTCTCTCTCTCTCTTCCTCTCGCTCGTGCTCTTGCCTCCATATAGAGGCCAGCGTATCGCTTGCTTTTTTTCTATATCTGATAATTTATGGTTTCGCTTATGATGAGTTCCAGAAAATTAAACAATTTTCTTCTTTCGTTTCATATTTTTCCAGTTTCAAACAACAATTTTTGTAAATAGCTACGCATGTGTGTGTGTGTGTGTGTGTGTGTGGGTGTGTGTGTTTATGTGTGTGGGTGTTTTTCGAATGCATCGTAAAATTTTGAATTATTTAATTTGTTGCCTCAAATATGGCCTTAAGTATTTGTTACACATTTACAACATGCATTTTCGACAAATCTCTTCGTTACTAAGCGCAAATTATGCTATAAAATATATCTGAACAGATCGTAATATAAATATAAAGTGAATATATATATATAGAACATACGCGATATAGTGATATAATGTTTACTTTCAATTTATTTGAAGGTCGAGTTAAATATTTTTATTTATGTGTATGTAAAATAAGTTCCCAATCGGCTCACAATTTGTAAATCTTCGGAACAAACATAAATAAGGCATTAAATTATAATTTGTAATATATGTTTACTTGTCTGTTTTCATAGAGTTTTTAATTCTCTGGAATTTATTTATTTTTATTTTCTTGAATTCAACTAAAATAAAAATTATTTTAGTTTTCATAAATTCCATTTATTTTTTTTTTTATTAAAATATTTATAAGTAACTTTTTTATTTGTATTTCTATTTTTTCTATTTGTAATCTATGTTTCAGGGAAATGGCCTATATGTCTTAATCAATACTTAGGCATCTGTTTATTTTTGTTTTTAACTTTTAATCACTGGGGAGCAATATTTTTCATTTTTTACTCATTTATTGTTTGCGTCAGCATTTAAGCGGGCAGCAATTGCAAATATTGACTGAATTACTTCCAGTAAAAAATATGTTTTTTAAGCTAGAAGAAAAATACTTTAAATTAAAGATTTTTTTTTTAAGTATTATACAAAAAATTCCAATATTTTATATTATTCATTGAGTAATATAAAAAGTTACTAAACAAGGAAAAAAATAAGATTTTTATGCTCGAAATCTTAACAGCTGCGTTTTCTGATAAGACTTTCAGGAATTTTGTTGAAAAATTTATGAAAAATGCCAAGGATGGCGTGAGCGACTGTTTATAGTTTAAATAGTTTTGAACAGGATCAACAGCAAAGGCAGACCGAACTCGTATAGTATAAATAATCTTGACCACTAACTCAGCTGTTGAGTTGATTCAGTCTGCCTGTCTGTCTGCTCGTGTAAGAGCTATACTTGACTTAACCAAAGCTGTTGCTACAGCATGCGCAGATCCAGCTTGTTCCGAATAACCAATAGCTCTTCATACATCATTTAAAGTCGATCGATCGATAGCACACTTTGGGTTTTCTATATATATATATGTAGAGTATTTTAAAGCAAGAGTCAGCAATAGATTCCACTAATCTATATATACATACATACAATTATCGACTATTCCATATTTTGCATACCTCTTTCCATTGCTTTAAAAAGCAAACTATATATTCTCTTCAAACTGATAAAAAAGGCACTTGAATTGAACTTAAATATTCCAGAAATAATGCCCGCATGCAACCAGATGCTGGTTCTCTGTGCGCTAATTGTGTTTTCGCATTTGCAGTTAGCGCAATTGCGCGATTATCAAAGTGCGAAAGTGCAACTAATTGTGTTGAGTCATAAACCACGCCCACAGCTCGGCTAATTTCCAAACACACACAATTTTCACTTAAGTACACTTAACATAAATTAACTGGGAAATCATAAAATTTCTTTTAAAATATATATATATAATTTCGAATTGCATTACAGCGGGCTGGCAGGCTGGCAGGCAGGCAGGAGGCGGATGGGTTGGGAGCTGAGCTCGAGCGCAGCTTGGGGCCAGGACATGCACAAGTGGTAATTGCCATTAACGCGAAATAATTTTTGAAATGGCAATAAGAACGACAATTTCCAACACGCATGCACGTCCAGGACACAAATTGCAGGACAATCATCAGGCGCGGGCGTCGACGGCGACAGCGACGTCAGCAGCGACTGCAAGCACCAGGCTTCACCATTAGCGAAATGGACGCCGGACGCATAAAATGCACTGCGAAAAAGGACTAAAGGACTCTGTACTGCAGTGGGCCACGGTGGGGGCCACTGAAATCCACTCAAATGAATTTGTATACGTATGCGTGTGTGTGTGTGTGTGTGCGTGTGTGCGTGTTGTATTTGTTTTTAGGAATAATTTTCGCGCATCGAGGCAATCAAAATTGTTGACCAAATCGTGGCGCTGTGGCAATGGCTGGCTGGTGCAGCGGGGCAATGGATTTTTATGTGGTAATCAACATTGGATTGTGTCGGATGTTTTGAGTGGTGATATGTGTGGTTGCAGTGGCGATATGGCGGTTACTCCAATGGCCCAGGCACCCACTCGCTTGTCCTGCCAGCTGCCCGTTGCCAGCTTTATCCTGGCTTTGGCCAATTTTAGCAAAAATTTAACGAAATGTTTTCGCAACGCCTCTTAATTGGCGGCATCAATTTTCACAGGGAGACAGCTCGCGCGAGAGGGAGAGAGAGAGAGAGAGCGAGATGGCTGTTGGCCATATGGTTTTTGAGCTTATGACAAAGTTGTAATACGCTCTGGAATTGGCTTAATAGGGTTATTATAGTGCTGACATATTAAATAAATGCGTAAATAAACTTCGTGCGCGTTTCTGCTCAGTTCTACGACACTAATTTGCGAGTATTTATCGATGATTAAGAAAGAATTTATATACCTTTAAAAAAAACAATACTGTTGAGTGATCTAATTGCAGAGGCTATCAAAGTGGAGTGAAATTTATGGGCAACAATCACTGTTGACTCTATGCTAGCTCTGGTTGGTTGGATCGAATCTCGAATACATACATACATATGTACATAATACATACTATTTCTAGACACGTAGAATAGTATTAAGGACTACAGTCTGAGGACTAGGACTACAGTCTGAGCTATACAGTACTTTATATGTCTATATATTTAGTGGCGAAAACTAAAATAGCACCGCACTCATAAGCACTTTTCTGAGCTGCTTAACTAATTTAACTGGGAATGGAGACAAAATGCTAGCTCTAGTTACAGATTTACCTGTATTTAAGCATTTTTAGAAGAATATCTATATAAATATGAGTGATTTTGTTTAATTAACAAATATAAACAAACAGTTTATTCCAAGTAAAAATATGCAAATATAAGCAAAGAATAATTAAGATTAAAAAACTCAAAAGACGACCCTAATTTTACGCTCTTTAAAGATTATTTAAAATATTTCCAACAGCTTTTGATGGTTCTTCATAGTGTGGAACAGTTTTATCTCCATGTTGTCGCAGACTCAAACGATGAAATGCAAAAGAAAGCTGTGTAGCTGCATAGACATACATACACACACACACACACACACACACATATGTATGTACATATACTATATGCTTGCATGAGTGTGGCAGGGGAGGTTTATGAGAGAATGAATGAAACGTTCGGATTTTGGAGATTGGCCGAAACTGAAATGAAGTTTGAAGTTGCAAGTCAGACGCTTGAAAGCTCAGAGCCAGCGGCGGCGGTGCCGGTGGATGCAATGCCAAAAAAAAGGGGCGGGGTGGCATTTGGCAGACATTTGGTGAAGCAGCAGAAGCAGCATCAGCAGCAACAATGGCAACAGCGATGAGAAAAATATCGAAATAGCAAACGATAACAACGAGCGACAGAAACAACAATTGAAAAGAAGGCAGCGACCAGCAAAAGCTCAAGTGGCAGCAGAGAACGAAGAAGCAGCCAACGAATCAACAGCAGCAGCATCAGCAGCCGGAGCAACAGCAGGAACAATGAGAGACGACGATGACGTTGAGCAGGAGGAGTAGCATCAACAGCAACAACAGCAGCAGCAGCAGAAGCAGCGGTAGCAGAAGACGAAAAAGTCAACGAAACGAGACAACGACAACAACTTCATGTGTATGGATTTTTTTTCTGTTATCCAACTGCGTCTTCTTCTTTGTTCGTGCTCGTTGATGCTGCTGTTGTTGCTGTGCACAATTTTTGATGGACAGAACAATGAGAAAAGGGGTGGAATCGGCAAACAACTCACAGCACTAATACCAACGCATACCATTTACTCCAAGCCAGTGTGTGTGTGTGTGTGTGAGTACGTATATACATACATACATATCTCTGTCTGTGTGTGTGTGTGTGTGTCGATATGAATTTCGATTTGCATTTTACGAGCTTTGAGCAATACGGCAACAGCAAAACAGAATCGACGAAAATGTCGACCGAGGGCAACATAAAAATTGATGGATTCTTCCTCAATGCGTCCACCACTATAATAACAGCAACAACAACAACAACAAGTAGAAGAAGGAAGAGGAGAAGGAAGAGAACAACTAGAGAAATAACAAGAACAGCAAAACGAGCATTGGGCCGGTCCGCCACTGAGGTGCAGCCCTTTTTTTGCAATTCACTCGAGCAGCATAGGTCATAATAATAGAAGCACTTCAGCTTAATGTATAAAACAACTATAAAAGTGAAATTTTGTTTAGAATATTTAAGTTATTCGATATGCTAGAAATAGTTTTATTGTCTTTTTTTATTGTGAATAAATAAATACTAATTTCATGTGCATAAATCTTAAAAAAAAATTGCAAATAATATCAATTAATAAAGTATTGTCTGTTCGGTAGAATCATTTACATATGTGCACTGCATGCAGGTGCATCTATTTAATTGTCTGTAATTGTTTTGTGAGAAAGCTCCCTGGGCTGCTGTTGCTTCTTCTTTTGCGTTTTTCAGTTTACTTTGTGCTCGTGCATTGGTGTACCTCGTTATGTGCCTGTGTGTGTCAATGTGTAAGTGTATACATAAGTGTGTGTGCTGTGAGTTTTGTTCAAGCGCATTGAGCTGTCAACTTCATGTCTCAGCAACATTTCGTTTTCGTTGCTCTTGCTGTTGTTGCTGCTGCTGGTGCTGCTGCTGTTTTGCTTTGTTGGTGATGGAATCTGGCTATACGATGCGGCAGACAGAGGAAGCCAACAGAGCGAATGCTGATGCTCACGCTGGTAGTCAACTACCAATCAGGTCGGTTGCCGTTGCTGCTGCCCCTTGCCAAAGGATTTCACGTGCACTTCACACAAACACACACACACACATATACTGACACATACAGTCATGGACACAAAATGGCAGACGTCTTGCTCAAGTGCCCGCTCTGCAACCTGTATCTGTATATGCATTTGTAGCTCTATCGCGCTCTGGCTCTCTCTGCCTCTCATTCTCTCTGTCTCTCTCTCTCTCACACACACACAAATTGAGCTGCTTAATTGAGTCACTTGAATATGCAATTTTTCAAATGCTGCACTTGGCCCGAGCTGCTTTGCAGCTAATGAAAAATCGACCACATCACAACATCGTTAAGAGCGGCAGCAATGATGATGGCAGGGGTTGCAGAGAGTGTTGCACCAGCCTAGCCGGGTCATGATATGATTTAATTAGGAGCTTCCACGCGCAATCAATCTTGAGCCTTTTTAGGCAGGCAATCCAAATGCACCACTTGAGGCGGACACCAAGTTAAGGTTGGTTGATACGGCAGCAACGTGCACACGTGCAACAAAATCGAGACAAGCCAGTTGAGTTTTGTGAACGAAGGCAGTTTTTGAGAAGATGTGAAAGGAAATATGTGAAGAAGCCAGAAATAAGTAAGTTATTCTTATATATTTTAAAAATTTATCTTTATAAATATTATTTTACAAAATATTTTTTTGTGGTTTCATGGTAAATATATTTTTAATAAATAAAATAAATTATTTTTATTAAAATATGTTTATAAATATGTTACAAATTAAATCAGTTTCTAGTTATTTCAGAGACTTTCTAGCTTCAGCGAGATCTCTACAATTCAAATAAAAACATAGATTAAATGTATAAAATTAAAACTTTTAAATAATAATTAATATATCGAAGACAAAGAAAATCATTAAAAAAATCTTTGTTATATTTGCTAAAACTAAGTAAATTTATAAACTCAAAATAATTCCTCTTAGCAATTAATTTATTTTATTTCATTTTGTATTGTTCTCTTTAAGAGTTCATTAAACTAGATTAAAATGTTGTTTTTTTTATTAAAGCAAGAAATTCATTTGTAATTTTCTTGAATTTTCCATCAGTTTTCATTCTGGTTGTTTGACGCATGAACGCAATGGCTGGGAACGCCTACGCCCATGGAATTATGCGGGTACCTGTTTCTGCTTCATTGAGTGGCACTTAACCAAAATTGTTCGCCATCCCGTTCTCTCGCATGCTCTGCGCCTAGCTCTAACATCTTACATTTCAATTATTTTGAGGAGAAGAAAGACATAAACACATGTTGAACCCTGGCAGCGTCTTCTGCTGCCGCTGCTGCCACCGCTGCTGCTGCTGCTGCTGCTGTCTTGACGGAGATGCAGACGTTGTGAGATTAATGCGCCAATTGTTCCCTTCATCATTTCCAATTTCCATTTCCATTTCCCCACTTCGAAGAGCGACCGAGCGACCGTTCGACTGCCCGCCCGCCCGCGCCGCTGAATATCCGATAATAATGCAATTACTATTTGAAAAATTATGTCTGACAGTTTTGAATTTGTCATGGTATTTATCAAAGTCATCTCAGCCGCCATGTGCAGCCCGTTGCCGGAGGAGCCTCGCTCCATATGCTGCCTCGATGGCACTGTGCACTGCTCACTGCAATCCCTGGGAAATATAAAAAATTAACATGTCACTTTCATCGCAGGTAAGTCTGTGTTTCTTCTTCTTCCTCCTCCTCCTCCTCCTCTTCTTGTTTTCCTCAGCTGAAGGATTTACCTACGACGCGTCGTGAGCGTCAAGGTTAGTTCGGGTCGGGTACTAACTTTTGATATCAACGCTACAAAAGACTTATTAATAGCTCTATTAATTCAACGATAAGAGTAACATCTTTTTCAACTCTCTGCCTCGGCAGCCTCAATTCAGTTGTTTTGTTAAGCAAAAGGATTGCAAGAAGAAGACGACGAAGCGGGTTATTTGTTAAGCTACAGCAGATGACTTTTTCTTTTTTTTTTTTGGTTTTTTTTTTTTTGGTTTTTGCCCTGCCTTTGATTAAGAACTGCAAGTGCCTTGGGTAGAGAGGCTTGAATACCGGCGAAGTAGTACAGAGTAGCGCAATTATTCATTTCACAAAAAGTGAACTTGATATTAAAAATTTATCTAGATTAAGAGCTTGAATAGAATATTTTCTTTTTAAATTTGATTAATTTTCATACAATATATATATTCTATACTATACTATGCTATAGTAATAATATATATATTTAAATTATTTAATTTCTATGATATATATCTCATTTGTTCTATAAACACACGCGAAACTATTTTTTTTTTTTTATATAAATTTAATGATCGTGCAACTTTAAGCACTCTTTGGAACGCTAATCCCCAGCATATATAAATAGCTGCGCCCCATAAAGGACATGTGCAGCTCGAAGAAAAAATTACCCATATTTCCTAACCCTAACTCCCAGTTGAGCCATGCCGGAACGAAAAACAAAAGCAAAAAATCTTAAATTTATTTACGCCATTTGAATGACGTGAAATATGAATACATTTGCAACAACAACAGCAACGGCAATGCCCCACAACATGCAACATCATCTGAAAACCTGTGACGCAATAAAATAGAATTAATAGAACCGGAATTATGCGACTGATGTGACCCGCTGCAAGTAGTCCATAGGGATGGGGATGGTGTAGAGCGGTGAGGTGGTATGACTAAGCCAGGCAAACAGGAGTTGGCAATATCATTGTTTGTGTCTGCCTCTCCGGCTGTCCGTCTGTCCGTCCGTCTGTCTGTCTGTCGCATCTAATATTAATAAATATCTTCAATCTGCTGTCGCAGAGTGCAAAATAGTTATGGCGCGATATGCAATTAAAATATATCTAAAAGCCAAATGAGAGAAAAAACGTTGTCGGGGCGGGCGGTGGGCTGGGGCAGCAGCTGGGTGTGAGGAGTGCGCAAATACCCCTGACAGGTAATAAAAGTAATTTATGCGCGCTAAGGGTTGTAAATGCGAAGCCAGGACGTTGGCAGGACAAATACCGACTGGCAGCTCGTTTATGCTGAATGACGTTGACACTGACTGTGGCAGCAGCCAGTCGCAGTAGCAGCCGCAGCCGCAGCCGCAGTCGCAGTCGCAGTCGCAGTCGCAGTGGCATTGCCACTGGCTGTGGCAACACAGTTGGCAGCACCATCCAAATACAAATGCACCTTCTATAATTCATATTCGCTATCAAAGATCACAAATCAAATTATTATGCCATGTGATGGCCACACACACACACACACACATTTATATGTACATATATATATATATATATAAATATATATGTACATACACAGAGTCACTCGCTCAGTAATGAGAGAGAAGACAACAACCACCAGAAAATGGCTATCGACAAAAAAATTGTACTGAACTTAATAGAAAAGTTGTGGATAGCAACGAAGTTCTGTACACTCTAATATTATTAGGCTAATAAAAGAGAGTCCTTTCAATAATTTAGTTAATTTTCAAGATGTTTTAGGGTAATAATTAATAGTTCAAGTTTAATTTTATAATCTGGCTGTGGAATACCGCTTCAACTCTTATTTAAACGATTTAATTTCAATGTAAAACAAATGTAGTCAAAGCTCCAAAATTATTATTAACTTCTTCTGTTTGCTATCTGTTTTTTTTTTGTAATTTCAAAAGTGTTTTCTAACACATTTAATACGCTTATTCAACTCAAATCTATAATATTAAAACACTACAAATACTTAAATTTTTTTTAATGTTAATAATTGAACTTGTTTAATATACATTTTATAAAAAACTGAAGAGTCCCAACTAGCTAACTAGCGAAGTTAAAAATAGAAATTAAAGAGCAACAGTCTAAGATAATTTGTGAATTTATTATTAATTCGTTAAGCTTTGAGCAGATGACGATAAATTCTTTACATCTGCATGATTTAGCAAGTCAAATACAAACAAAGCCCTTTTAAAATTCTATAAAATATTTTTTATTGTTATAACATATTGAATACGTATTTTTATTTTACTTTTTTTTTAATTTTTTAAAAAGTATTTACTATTTTCTTTTTGACTTTTTCTTTCCATATAAAATACTAAAATTATTCTTAGCTGACCAGCAACAGGTATGACAGAATTGCCAGTCTGCAGGTCTTTTAGTTTGAAGTAATATCATATCATATAGTCATGGAATTTAATCATATAAATAATAAATATTTTTAATAATTTCAAATAAAGTATTTAAGAATTTCCAATACACTGCAGAGTAATCAAGAAAAGAATGCTTAACAATTGCTTAAATAGCTTTCGCAGTTGTTGATGTGTTCTCTGTGTGTCTCTATGCTTTCCCTGCACTCTCTCTCCCCCCTCTCTCTTTGTGTATGTGTGTGTTCTAAATGCCAAATGCTGAATGCTCATTTACGCCCTGCGAAGGCTGTTGAGCAACAAAAAGCGGTGTAAATGAACAGTGCGAGGACGAGACGTAGCTGTGGCCCGGGCCAAAGACCCGTCAAGTTTAGTAGATGTCTGGCAGCGCGGCAAAGGATACGATGCAGTAAAGGATATTATTTTTATGATATCTGTGTCCAATCTCTTGATTTATTCGGCCGCACGAATCGGAATTATTTTATTCGTCGACTGCAGCGACTGCCATTTTGTTTTGGCCTATGTCCTTTTGCCGCTGTGGCGGCTCGTCCTTTTTTGCGTTTAATTTTATACAATTGAGTGATTTATTCGTGTCACAAAATAAAAAAGAATTATGACTCGAATCCTCAACTGAAATAAGGGTCGTTTTGCCCGCTCTACCCGTCGCCCGCTGCTCACTCGCTGCGTCCTTTTTCGGCGCTGCCTGTCAAGAAAGCGCTTTGGATGGTGGTTGCAAAGGACTTGTTGTTGCGTTTTTTTTGACTCGCCTCGAACTCAGTCCGCAACATCCCGTCTCGGCCTCGGCCGTTGCCCTGCCCCATGGCCCGCAGTTCGGGGTTCGAACTTCTCACTGCATTGGTGTTCGTCTTGACTGACTGACAGACTGTCAGGCAGTCGCTGTTTCTCGTGCACTTCGTCGTTTTACTCCTCGTCGTCATCGTCGTCGTCGGCCATGATGGAATGGAAATGCTGTCTCAGTATTTGTGTAGATGTGTTTGTGTGTGGGGTTGTTGGGCTGGCTGTCCAACTTGATGGCTTCTCTTTCCCACTTGTGCGATTTGAAAGAAAACTCTGCTAAGTGCTTGCCGTTTGCCTGTATCTGTGTCTGCGTGTCTGCGTGTGTGTGTGTGTGCCTGTGTGTGTGGGGGCAATTTTCCACGAGCTGATGCGGGTTTTTCATTAAAAAGTTTCTGCGTTAATTTTGACGAAAGAAAACGATTCTTGAACAATGCTCGCTGAAAGTGGTCAACGTGGGAGTTTCGATTATCAGCTTGAAACGAATCGTCGAAATGGGAGCATGGAAATTGTTATAGCAACTGCAACCCAGACATAATTTGTAAAGTTCTTTAATATTTCTGCTTATAATAATGTTGAGTGACTAAAACTAATGTGAAAAATGTGCCAAACATTTATTTCTACAAGTCTGCAACGTTAAATTTAGTTAACTTTTTGTTAAAAAGTAAATTCTAAAATAGAAATGAGCTATTTAATATGTTACAATAGATTTTCTTTATAAATTATCACGTTTCTGGCATTTAAGCTAAGAGTTGTAGTTTTATTCTGAAGTGAATATGCTTCGTAATTATTTTAGTTTATTTGTAAACTCTTAAAAGTAATGCTTCAGCTATATGTTCCTGATCTGTATCAGCAACTGAATTACTCTAGAATTGTTTCGCTATGTTAATACTGTGCTTAGCCACAAGTTAATTCCTTACCTACATCTTAATCTGAATTCAATTCTCACCATAAATACAAATATATATAAATTTCCTTTATATTTAAAGTTGTTTTACTTAGCCACTCTTTCAATATTTAATATATATAAGAATATTTATATATATTTTTTAAACGCCTTTGAGCAACATTTTATTAGAAGTATCAGTCTTTAAGGCTTCAGAAAACTATCATATAAAAACATTTTTATATATTTTAGCTAACTGCTAAGCAACATTGGGATCACTTCACATGTTTTCCCAACTAGAATATATAAACAAATTATTTGTAATTTTTTTTGTTTGTCAAATTTTCTTTGATAAATATATACTACAAATACTTTATGACTACGCACACATGTACATATGTACATATATAGTTGTATGTATATGTGAAATGATATTAATATATATATTTCGATTATCTTTATCGTTTCTCCTTGGCTGCTACACATTAAATTCCATTTTTAATTTTCTAAACTGTCCGAAATGGCCGCCCCCGGCCAACTGATTAGAGGCATTTAATTAAAGGGGCCAGCCAGCGCTGTCAGCGGCCAGCGAGAAATACCTAAAATTATGACTAATAACTTAAAATTACAAGAGAAATTAAATGGCAGATGCGACGAATTTCCAAAACGAAAATTCTATGTATGTGGAAATGAGAGGAGCCATTAAAAAAAAAAAATAATAATAAAAAGGCCGCCAAGGAAAAGTCTCATGGCCAGAGAAGACCATAAATTTGATAATTGACTTTCTACGTCGCAGCCAGAAGGAAAAACCATGGCTTACATAATCGAAGAAACGCATAAATCTCAGTGGCAGCCAGAAAGAAACCCAGTCACTCACTTGAAGAGAGGGCGAACAGCGGGCAGGAGCAGCGCTCGACGGGCAACGGAAATGTGCGTCATAAAAATATTAAAAATATTTGAGAGAAAAAAGAAAAAAAAATAAAAGAAAAGAAGATCAAAATGCGTTTGTGAAGTGCGACGTTCAGATAAAAGGCGGCCCTCGTGCGAGTCCAAGTCCGAGCTCTTCGTTCCACTGCATTAGAGCTCGATGGCATTTCAATAGGCTGTCGAGGCCATAAATCTGATACGAACTCTCTCTTTCTCTCTCTCTCTCTCTCTCTCCTGCTCTTGCTCTCACTCTCTCTTGAGCTCATCACCATCGCGTTCATAATTTTCATATTTCCACATGGCGCGCTGCTGCAGCTGCGCCTGCGCAAAAGTCTGACGGATGCGATCCGTTTCGTTCTGGCAAATTAGCCGAGCGAGTGTTTGTCGGTGGCATGATTTATGTTGTCCTTGTGTTAAACGGTGACAGTGCCGCTGACTTTCGCTCATGTCCTTTTCTATGTTTTCTCTATCTATTCTCTTCATTGTTTTAGTATTTTGTAAATTTGCCTAATTTACTGCCTGCCGCTGACTGCAGGGTGCTCGCACACAGAGTCGCTGTTGCAGTCACTTTCTTCCTTATCTTTCGCTCACGCACGAATAACATTTTCGAATGGTTGAAGCACACACACACATACATATATATATATTGCTCAAAAATTATGAACTCCTTTCATGATGTTCTATTTTCATTGGAACTTCGAGCCATCCATCCGTTCGCTCGGCTCGCTTGTAAATCACTCAATTTTTGACATTTTCCTGCTCTTTAAATTGCGTGACATTGTTTTATTGCCTGCATGTGCGAGTGTAAAAGAGAGGGAGAAAGTGAGTAAGAGAGAGAGAGAGAGAGAGAGAGAGACAGAGTTAGTTTTGGCTGCGATGCGGGGTGTGTGTCTTAGTTTTTCGTCATGGAGGCCATTTCATTAGACATCAGACACAAACAGCGCCATGCTGTTTCGACAATGCTTCGATATCATCAACACGAGATCCCGAATTCCCGTATCCCTGGCTCCCAAGTGCATACACACACAGATGTATGTGTATGTGTGTGTGTGTGTGTGTGTGTGTATGTAGCAGGCCTTGCCACAGAACTACGCCGCTGGCACTTCGAGGTGGATTTCCACTGTCAAAACTTGATTAGTTGCTTTTGATTTTGTTTTCGTACGCTCTTCCTACCCCGCCCCAGCTGCTGCTGCTCACATACGATTCCGCCCATCATAAATCTAGCGAAGGGGTTGCTTTTGTCTGCCCGTATGCCTCATGCCTCATGCCACATACATATTTTATATTCTGTCATTGTAGCACTCCTCGAATTCACTCCAGGCCATCAGACTTACTTAGCTCAACTGCTTATCATGTGAAACTTTACCAACTGCCACAGCTAAAAGCTCCAACTTTTTGGACAAAATGGTGTGATTGACATCACCTTTTTTTTTTGTGCTCTAAACTAAGTTTAGCTGGGGAGCATACGAACACATGTATGTATGAATGACTTATATAATAGTATCAGTAAGAACCTAAAATTATCAACATCGATTTGTGGTTGCTTTTTTAATTTTTATAAACTTTTTAATTGAATTAAGAGCCAAAGTAGTTGAGGTCATATATTTTCTATTTGTAAATAAAAAATCCATAAATTTATTTAAACTTTAAAGTAATAGAAGTAATCTAAGTCTGTATCTGACGTTTTTATATAGCGAGAATTGGAATTAAATCAGTCAATTGGTTTGATATTTCTGCCAGTTTTGAATGAATTCCTAAAAAAACAAGTCTGCTTATACAGAACAACATACTGCCTTCTTTAACCAATAGAACAATCATAAGTTAGTTAGCCAATAGCTTAGAAAATAGTTTTATATATAAACATAATCTTTTTAATTAAAAAAATTATTCCCAGCTGAAAGGAAATTAATTAAAATCTGCATAGAATCGTTGTAATCTAATCCAAAGTCAGCTGCATATCTTTTGTCAGTCATTTACTAAACAACAGAAGAGCTGAAACAATTTGTTGACTGAACCAAAAACAAAAGGGAAAACGTTTTGTATTTGTTAAACAAATAATATGCAAATTGTATGGCTAAGCTCTGATAGCCTGGTCAAAAGTCTTGCTTTTTTAGGCAGGGAAGAGACATTTATCGATAAACGCTAATCAGCAAAAGCTGAGCGCCAAGGCGACAGAGCCAGGCAATTAACTTAGCCAAATAAGAAGAAGCGAAAACAGGCGAAAGTCTGGAAAAGTGGAAACCACCCTCAAGATGCATGGATGGCTTCTAGATATGCTTCTTCTTTTGACTGGATGTCATTAAAATATAATTGCGACTATTTAATGCCATTAAAGTCAGTGCGGCGATTAATGACTAATGGAGTTTTGTACATCGACTGAGCCAAGCCAAGGGTGGGGTGGGTGGTGTTGGGTGGGTTTTTGTTGGTTGGTAGGCAGAGTAAGGTAACAGACGGTCAGCTGTGGGCCGAGCTCGTGCCTGGGATTGATAGAATGATTTAATGTCGCCAATAAATGGTGGACAAAAACGAAACGTGCGACTCATTCGAAATGCACGACCCGCATGGATGCCAATGTGGCGACCAATACACGCACACACACACTCTCACACACACACACACGCATAGGCATATGCACACAGACACAGGCACAGATATGGCAAGATGGCCGCCCATTTGGCTTGTTCATCGCATGCTCAAATGACATTTAATGTGTCAAATAAGGGTTACTCCCACCCTCGAAAGAGCAGCCAGAGCAGAGCCCAGCTCTGGTAGCTCTGTGGCTCTAGCTCTGGCTGTCATCATCATCCACTTTCTCGGCTGGGCTGGCAGCGTTTTATGTGAAATTGATATCCGTTCGAAGGCAGACATCATGAAATGTATCTGAAAGGGACACGCACACGCACACGTAACATACACACACACACGCACACGCATATCTCATGGTATGCGTGTGCGTACATAAATCTGTCAGTTTGCTTTCTTTTTGTCACTGCGCCTGTCAATTCACACAAAAATTATGATCCTGAAAAGTAGATTATCCTTGATTTATCGCCGCATCATTCGAAAGTTGAAAGCGAGCAATGAAATTGCACACACACACACACACACTCACTAACGTGCGTGTGTATCTTTGTATCTTTTGTTACCAGCATGTGTCGTCATTTGGCTCTGTAGCTGTCCCAGAGGCCAACAACAGTGACTTCCATCTACGCACACACTTTATTTGTTGACATTTCTCTCATTCGTCTCTTTGCCTTTTCTTTTTTTGGTTTCTTCTTTTGGCCCTTTCTTCTTCTTCAATTTGGTTTATTTATGTCTGTCGCCTACCCTCATACGCTGCGAGTCCTGGGCCCGCTTTTAGAAGTCGCTGATAACGCTGAGCACGTCAAGTCTTTGTCCGCGTTTGAGTGAAAGTATCTGACGGATATCTCTCTGCATCCGCACATGTGCAAGTGCTCATCATCAGTGCTCTTTCAAAGGATAACACACACACACACACACAGTCGCACTCACACACGCACAGAGTCGATAATAAATAAAATTAAATGTGCTTTTGTTTGAGCCAATTGAATTATGTGCGTGTGAATGCCTCGTTTTCATTTCCATTCCCTTTGCCATTCCCATTCTCCTGACCAATTTCATTTTCCAGTTTTTTCTTCTTTTCTTTCTCGCATTTGAAGGCTTCGCTTCGTTTCCAACTGTTTGGCCAGTTCACATTTATCGCTTTACAAATTTCAACTGAAATTAAATGGCGTCTGTCTCATCTTCACGAGTTATGACTCTGGCGTGTTGTCTGACAATTTTTTGATGAAATCATTTTGTGGTGGGTTTTCACAACAGAACCAAATGTCATAGACGATATGACACAGGGCGAACTGAAGGGGTAAACTTCATTGCAAGGCATCTGCATAAATTTGTAAGTGGTTTGTTTTCTTTCTTCTTTATTCAATGAATGTTCCCAAAATGCAATTTTATGCCTGAGTACTTTTTATTGAAAATATATTCAGGGATATTTTAATTGCTCAAATATGTATGTATAAATGTATATTGATAAATTTTCCCATATTTTTATTATTTACTATTACCTTGTATATTTCAGAAGTATTTTAACGCATTCAAACTGTAAATAAATTAATAATAGTTAGTTAATAATATTGAATTTAATTAGACTTAGACGGAATTTAATAATTTATTTGAGAGGCTATTACTAGTCATTACAAATATGCCTCACACGATAAAGGAGTTTTGGTTTGGCTGTGATTGAATTCATCTCTTAATATACTCAAGATTATTTTCTTTAAATTCTATAGTATAGTATAGTAAAATTCCCAAAGTCTAAGTACTTCCTTTCGTTTTTGTTTCTCTTCTTTTAGTTCTTTGGCATTCAGCTGACTGATAGTCGCATATAGAGTGGAATGCCCTTAACCCTTAACGACAAAGTGGCATTAAATTATAGTATTTAATAGCTTCCGGTTTTGAGACACTCGCAATTTTCAATCAGCAACCTATTGAGCGGCTTCAGCTCCAGCTCCAGCTCCTTCGCCAGGCAGCCCGGCAAAGGAGGGGGCAAAGCAAGGAAAAATATATATATTCGCATTTTGTAATAAATACGCTGTCAAGCCCGCATCGATTATGGACACTCACGGATGCACTCACACTCGCACTCACACTCACATTGGCAATGTGGCATTCATATTCAGGGACGGCTTGTGGCAGTGGCAGCAGCAGCTCCAATAATATGAGTCAATAAATCGCCAATCAAGCAATCATACACAATTTATTTCCCGTCATAATTATCGACCGATGTCTGTATATATATGTGTATATGTGTGTATGTGTGTGTGCGTGTTTGCGTACTAGGAGCTGTGAGCAGTTGCCAGAGCGTTGCAGCGTGTGATTATGACGCTGGACGTTGGACGCCCTGCAGCGGACTGACTGACTGCAACCACCAAGCTCCAAGTCCAAGTCTCAGTCGAAGATTCATTTGCAAGCCCAGGCACGCAGACATGGAGGACGGGGGCCAGGCTCTCCATCTGGGCGTCTAGAGTCGGCAATCTTCAGCCGTTGCTGGCATTTGATTTGTGGCATAGACGGCCGACGCTGCTGCTGCCGCTGCCGCTGCCGCTGCTGACTGAGTGACTGACTGACTGACCGACTCGCCGGCTCGCACTAAGGCAAAGAATTATTTGATTTCGATTTTGGTTTTTTATCATTTTTATTGCCAGCATTCCTTTGGGTCGCAGCCTCCATTTTGTTTGGCCGCGTGTTGAGTTCCATTTGACATTCCGTTGCTCATCCACCTCTCCGCCTCCATGATTTTTAATCGATTTTCAGTCAGCCGACACCCGCCTAATCCCTGCTGCTCCGATCCAAGGCTCTTAATGCTTCGTGCTTTTTATTTTCCTTTAATTTGACTTTTTGCCTTGAAGTCGCTTATTGGCATTGTTTGCTTTTGATTTTCGCCTAGCTCCCTCTTCCTCTGCTTCAACATCAACGGAGATGATCGCTCTGCGGCATTTGTCATTGGTCAATAAATTCGATTGATTTATGTAGTTCGCCGCAATTTAAATCCCAGACGCTTCGATCTTTCGGCTCTGACTGAAATTCGTTGCGTTCCCAAATTGAATTCTTACATTTTTATTTATTCGAATTTTTGAATTGAAACTTGAAATGTGTTTTTTTTTTCTTGTTTCGTTGGCCTCAAACTGAGCCGCATGTTGAGGCGATTCTCGTTGTGTTGTTGTTGTTATTGCTCTTAAGTTTCTTGATGCGGTTCACGGCTGGACGTCACGAGTTCAAGAGTTCAACGCCTTTATGAACGCATTTTCCATATTTATGGATTTGTTTTGTTCGCTACTCAAAATATTAGATTCAAGCGCAATATTGTTTATTTTATGAGCTGCTCAACAATGTTTTTTGGCTGATTAAAATCATTTTTTCTTTATTGGTCTAAAGTTGGAATAATATTTAATTTGGAAATTGTATAAAACCTTATATTTATTTGCATTTTATTTTTAAATTAACAATAGGCCGGTGAATTTCTTGAATTAAATTTGAAAATGTCTTGAAAAAATGTATAATCATAATAATGGATAGATTTTGTCACATTTATGGAAACATTTGGCTGATGGTTAGAAAAGGTTGGAAAAATTTATAATTATAATTTGTATCTTCTTCTCGTAGTAGGTTATATTTGTTCTATGAAATATCCGTTTTGCTGTCTGCTTGGTATATGAATGCAATGACAAAAAACTTCAGATAGCTTAACCCATGGAGACAGAATAGATTTGTCTAGTAAAGAGAAGAGCGGAAAACATATTTAAGTGTCTACACCTTTGGAGTGAACGTGCATAAAATGAATATGATTCACTAACTAACTACATCTATATTTTGTCTGATTGTGAAATGAAATGCAATTTAATTTTGATATAATATAAAACTGCATGTAGTATAACAAATAATGGAAACAACACGAAATGTAAGCGAAATTGTCCAATTAAAAAGCAAATATAGCAAAATAAGATTCTCAGAAAAAAGGCTAACTTTCAACACAATTAATCTGGAGCTTATGGATGTCTTTCATTTGGTCAATTGAGTTGCCACTTGATGGCTGGCTGTGCATTGCTTTCGAAAATCAGATTCGAATGCGATGCTAAAGCACAACGAGAACTGCCAAAGAAGCCTTCACGACTTCATTAATTGCTGTAATTTTTCACAGTGATGCAAAAAGCGAAGCGATATGCGAACAACTGAGAGAAAAGAAGGCTCTGCAGAGTCAGGCGAATCGAAAAGCCAAACATTTTCTCCATTAAGAAGCGCACAATAAAAATAAATCAATCAATAACACGAAATTAAACATAAAAAATTCAAAATAAACAAGTTCGCGCTGAGCCACTGGCCACGGGGAGCTGCTCACATGTAGCGGCGAGTTATTGGTCGAATCACGGAAAGAGAAGGCTAGCCAAGGCTAGAGCGAGACAGCAGGGCCAAGTGAGACAGAGAGGGAGAGGGAGAGAGAGAGGCAGGCGATTGGGCATCGAAGGAGTGGGAATGATGAGGCATAACAGCGGGCTGCTGCAACGTCAGCTCATTGGATCCTAATTCCGAATAACGAATTTAACCAATTTACTCAAATGCTAATTTATGGCCGATTGATGCGCAGGTAGTCGACTGCATCTCCAACTAAACTCCACTCCGACTTGGGACACGGACACGCAATCAAAATGTGGCAGCATTCGACATGTGCGTGTGTCTCTGTGTGTGTGAGTGTGTTGCAGGGGCAACTACGCTCAGCGGCAACACATCATTATCATCTGTGGGCAAGTCCACATCTTCGTCTTCGTTTTCTTTTTCGTCTTCGTCGTCGTCGTCGTCGTCGTCGTCGTCTTCGTCTTCATCGTCAAAGTCAGTGGCAGCCATAAACATGGAAGCTGCACGCACACACATCAGCTAACAGCTACAGATACATTTCGAGATGCAGGCCACTTGTTGTGCTCGGACTACGTGACGTGGTTTGCCTCGCATGAGTTACGACGAATCAACGCGCAGCAGCAGCTGCAGCTACAGCTACAACAACAACAGCAACTTGACAGTTGAGCAACTGCTGCCATCATTGCCACCTTCGCCGTTGCACCGGGCCACGCAGCAAGAAGCGCCAAAGGTGCACAGTGGGAGGCAGCGCATCTCGTCCCAGTCTTAGTCTCAGTTCCAGTTCCAGTACCTGTGTCTGTGCCTGCTCTAGTCCCTGTTCCAGTCGCCAATGCTCTGACTGGGCTTCCATGCGGCGTTTGCCATCGCGCACATAAATTTACAGTCTCCAGCATCTCGTGCTTCGACTGCTGCCCTGATTGCCGCTGATGATGCACTTGAAGTCGCCTCGCGCTGTTTCACCTGACAGCTACAAGGCAATCAAATTCTTTAGACTGCGCACTGAGGAGCTCCGCAGCAAAGAATATCTTTTCGAACTTCATTTAAGCTCTTTCCAATTATCAATTAAAATCTATCAAGCATTTATTTACACAGGTCTAGAAAATTATATGAAACCTAATCAACAATTGACTATAAGCTTACGACTACGGACTCCGACTATAGATTCACATTCAGAATATAGATTCTGATTTTAGTCTTTTGCAGTATTTTGATGTGTTCAATCCGAATCTAGAATTAGAATCGATTCGATCTATTGTACTTTAGAGATGTATCCAAATCATCTATATCATATTAGATATATCCCAATTGGATTCATTTTGGATTAGCTTAGCTTATTACAAATAAAAGTGTAGCCAATGAAGAAAATGAGAAGATCTGATGTATAGAAGAAATATAAAAATGGTTATTACATTTTCATTGCCTATTTGGATATTGAATTTGAAATTGATTTCGAATCAGTTTCGAATATGAGAAATGATAAAAAATAAATAAAAGTGATGGCGATATGAACAGAAGAAAAGAATAATAAAAACAACTAAGATTTATATTAATCTTTTTTTATTATAATAATAATTAAATTAATATGTATGACAAGATATTAAAATATATATAAAATAATTAAAATATTATTAAAGAGAATATTTATTTAACAAATCTAAATACATATAAGGTAAGTCGCAGTCTTATCTTAAACACAATATTAAACTAATTAATGTGCGATGTAAGGCAACAGATATTCAGCCAAGACACCTTAAGGAAGGAAATGCCAGGAGAGCACGCGAGCTGCAGATACAAAATGTTGCTGCAAGTGTAGAAATTGGCTGAGGGAGGCGTGGAAGTGCAACTGCAGCGCGTCATTTGGGCATTCATTCATTTATGCATTCGTTGCGCTGCAGCTGTTGAGGCTGTCAATTTATTATGGGTGCTGCCACAAAGAGTCCAGTCCCAGCCCAGTTAGTTGCCGCGCAAAGTTGGTCAACAGCGGTGCACAATGGCTATCGCGAAGCTGTCGAAGCTGCCCCTGATCCATGTGCACTTGAAGCGGAAAGCACAGGCACAGCCGGAACGGCCCAGGGCAGGGCAGGGCAGCACATTGTGACAGATACAGGGACAGGGACAGGGACAGGGACTGTGAGGTAGGAACTGGCTAAAAAGGCAGCCGCGGCGAGTGTCAAAAACGGCGACGACGACGACGAAAAAGTGGCACAGGCAAACAGGCAGAGCAGAGCGACGGAGAGCTAAAACCTACAATGCAATTTTTGAAGTCAACTGCAACTGCAACTGCAACTGCAACTTGTGCAACGTGCAACATGTAACGTGCAATGTGCAACAAGTTCCAGTTCCAGTTCCTGCGGCCGCTGCGCATTAATTGACAGCAACAAACATCGCGCGGGGGCAATGCCACCCACCCACACACACACACACAGTCTCGAGATTATTTCTGTGCGTTTCCCACAATTGATTCGGACAATGCGACCGCAGCCTCAACTTTGGAATGAGAATTCGAATTGGAATTGGAATTGGGACTGGGAATCGATTTCGGATTGGTATTGAGATGGGGTTGACTCTGAAGCCGCAGACTGGCGTTGCGTGGCCAGCTCTGGCAAGGCTAAAGTGCAAATGATTCTTGCTCTGCTCAATGTGTGCTACAAGCAACGTTGTGTTATAATTGTGTGCGTGTGTCTTAGCTGATACCAGACAAAATAGTCATAGACAAAGACTAGACACAGACTAAAGTTAAGTAAAATTCATGACAGAGATTTCGTTTCTATTTTAAAAGATCATATACTCCAAATGAAATCTGTCATAAGAACATAAAATATTTATAAATTTTTAAAGGAAATGTTTCAAATATACGTAAAGACCATAGAAAAATTATTTAATGCTAAAAAATAAATATATACCAATCAAATTTCTTAAAATAATGATAACCATTTGAATAAATTTAATTCAATGACAAGAGAAAATAATTAAACATATTATAAGAACGTAACATGATTATATGTTTTATGACGAAGCGAGAACACATAAGCAGCGCCTGACAGCATCGTGCACTTAAATTCATATCATATTTATTAATACATTATGTATACATTTATACATTTACTAACAATCATTAAACTACTAGATCGCAACCCTATCTATACTATAAATAATACAATTGAAAACGTTAAAATATTCATTTAATTATGATATGACAATTTCTTCAATTTGAAAAAAAGCGATGTATCGAAAGGGCAAAAGATTAATTCTATATAAAAATTCTACATTTCCCGCTTTCAAAATTAAATCAAGCGCAAATCAATCGGAAATTGGCTGTTTGATATTGAAATCGAAGCTTTACTTCGTAGAGTTTCAATTCCAGCAGCGCACTTACCCACTTTAATATTAACTATGTATTTGATTCTCTATCAATTCTTAAGTGCACTTCTCGAAAGCCATGAAGACATATTAATTTCACTGAATTGATAGACATAAAATGATGAGTGATAAAATGATTTTAGCTCATTAATTTGAGAGACAACAATCTACAGCATCTATGTAAATATAAGCCAACCAAATACTTTTCATACTCCTTGATATAGCTCGCTATCGACAGTTTTGTCGCCTGGCTTTCATCTACATAATGAAATGCATTTTAAAAGATATTTTTTTCTGTTTGTGTGCGTTTTATGCAACAGGTTGCCTTTGAGGCCGTTGTGGCCGTTGTTTTTTAGTCTTTGTTTTTTTTTTCGTCTCATTTTCGCGTTGTTGTTGTTGTTGCTGGTGCATTTAAAATGCGCTACCTCTGGTGTGCCCTGTACAGGCCCCTCCTCTGGCTGGCCGCCTTCTTGGAGGCTTTGATTTTATGGCATTCGTTTGTCGTTGGAGGCAGTTTGATGCATGTAACTTGTCGTGCTGGAGATTTTTGAACATATTTAGCATTGGACGTGCAACATAATTTCCCAAAGTCATAAAATAAACAATATCAACAACAGCAACAACAACGACGTTGTTGCAACGGGCCAATGGTTTAGGCTGGCCGTAGCATAGGGGAGTGGCCATCAGTTATATATCTATTTAATATTTATATGTATCTGGAAATGTTATTAAGACTCAGATTTGGCTTATGCAAATCCGACCAAGCCCAAATGTTGTTGCTCATAATTCGATTGATCTGAAAACGACACGAGGAAATTCTGTGGGAAAACTGTGGAAAATAATCAGCGGGCGATTAGCCAACACTTTGTCGAGTCGGGCTTCTAGACTAAACAACAGTGACAAATGAAACTCAAGTCTCAAGTGGCTCAAGTGCAGAGTATTTGAATTTAGAACTCAATTCGAATTGCTTTCGATTGGTTTGTCGCCGGCTGGCCTTTGATCTTGCCGAGAGTTACGAGGCCCCAAAAGGGATTCGAAGGAAACTAAGCAGATCTGTGGCCGTGTGATGATTACTTATGAACTGAGGCAAGTGCGCTGCGTGTGCGTTATATGCAATACATATTAATTGTCAAAGGAATTGAGGAAATGCGCAGCAATTCTTTTGAACTCAAGAGTTAATAAATTTCGTTATTTGTTTGTGAAATTCTTATTTCGGTGGGGGCTACAGCAGCAGTGGCAGCCAGAGCAAACAATTTACCTGGGCCGGGCCTGGCCTGGCCTGGCCTGGCCTGGCATTTATCTACCGGATACATTTTTATCTTCAGCACGAACGCAATTATTGTTTGTCTGTGGCGGCGGCTGAACAATTAAGAAATGAACTATCGCTATCGCCTCGACGGCGACGGCAACGTCGACGGCAACGGTACACAGAGACCAGGTGGATTGGCTCTCGATCGGCGAATGGGGGCTCCAATTAGGCACAGCTGATATTTGCCCAAGATCTGTGATGTGTGTAACCCAAGACTCGCTCGCTGGCTCCATCTCTGCCTCCCCCTGGGCTGGGGGTTGCTGTTTCGCAAGATCTTGCTTGATTTTCATTTTGGACATTTAATTAACACAAAAATTTACGCGTCTGTTTATATTGCGGGTGATTACGTTTTATGATCGCCTTCCGCTTGCAATATTTACAGTGAGTTTTAGAAAATCATAAGGCTTTCATAATTACCCATTTTATTGGGCGACTGGCCGCGGCTGCCACATGTGCCACTTTATCGGGGCCATTTACGTCCAGATAGCCATACAAATATTTGCGAATTGATCCCACAACACACAGCGCGCAACACGAACTACAATCGAATAAAGTTGTCTAATTGAACGCGGCTAAAATATCACAAAAGTCCCGCTGATTTACAATATTTGTAATTAGACCAAACTAATTTCTGCTCGTATTAATAATAAGTCTTGAGTCAACAGTAGCCGCGGCTCTTATTTGTCTGATAACTGAAGGATTTACCTCATGCCCATGGCCCGGGTCAAATTGATAATACTTAAAATGGAATTTTTTTTTAATTTTTGAATTCAGCAATTAAAATGCTAAATAATAACTAAATTGTATGCAGAAATGTAGTTATTGTTTGAAATTAACTCATCAGGACTCAAAATATTTGCTATTTGGGCAAATTTTTAATGAAGTCAATCAATGACTGAGTAATTTCTATTAGCTTCAGCTTGAACTATTATTTATATTGAATTAAATTAAATTATTATTTATATTTTAAATATATGAATAAATATATATGAATGCATTATAATTTATAAATGATAATCTTTCATATCATATTTTTTTAAAATTATAATACATTTTGTAATAAAAATATTGGTTTATAAAAAGTTAAAAGTTTATGTTTTATAAACTTTGATCAGCAAATGGAATAGCTACTTACTACACCAAAAAACTTTTCTTCCAACTGATGTGCTTCCCTCTTGAAGTCCTTTAAACTTTAATCAAGCTAACCGAAAGCAAACGAAATTGTTTTTTCTTTTGTTCGCATAATCTGAATTCTCGCTTAGTACTAACTAATCATAATCAAAGTATATGAGAATCGACATTGATTTGATTAAACCTCAACTAATGTAGAAATAAATAGTAATTTTTCATGATTTCAATTAAAAGTGCATGCGGTTAATCAAATAAAATTAAATAAAAATGCAATTTTTAGTCAACGCCCAATTTTAATGCACTTTTTGCGTCTGTGCTTGAAAAATGCACAACAATTAATTTTCAATAAAAAATTTGCCGGGACAGCAACAGCAACAACAACGCGACTATTTGCATATGTGGCATATATATATATATATATATGTATATCTTTATATATATACATATATATATATAGAGAGAGTGAAAAATCAAATCGAATGAAAAAACGATAAAAATCGCACAGCTGTCGGAGGTTGCCGGAGGCCGAATGCAAATGCAACGATTTGAAATGTTGCAACAATAATTGTCACAAATTGAACTCATGTCATGAATTGCTAGCCGAATGGTCAACGGACATCGAATATGGAGTAGTCAATATTATTGTCGGGGTTCTTGATGGATACATAAATATATATCGATAGAGTAGTTGTTGTAGTGGTTGTAGCTGGCTACTGGACTAGACACGGACACAGGCAGAGGGGTTGCGCTGCAGCCGACACAATTGTGATTGCATGACAGGTGCAATTTAGTCGAGGTCTAGAGCATAAAAAAAAATAGACGGATTTTAATGCGAACAACTATCGACAGCTTGTGCAATGCAACGTGATGAATGATCGAAAAACAATCATGAAGCAAGTTTTTCATAAAGAACCTTTCGATTGATACAAATGCTGTTACTGAGAGATATCTATTGAAATATTGCTACGCTTTGAGAGTCTTTGAGCACTCAAGTTACAAATTGAATATAAAATACGGCTTAACTTAGCTGAAAGTTGAATTTGATATTGAGTCTCAGAAGCTCTTTAAGCATTTAAGACTTCTCTTTGTTGTAAGATAGCCAAACGTTTTACTTCTTAGGTTACAAATCTTTTATCATCTTCTCTCGTTAGATTCATTCTCCATTTTAACAATAGCTTCCATCAAAACTTAGATTTTTGCCACGATAAGCACCATTGATTTTCTTCACTTCGTACTAAGTTCCGTCCCGATGTTGGTTTGAAATCTTCAAGAGTATAATCAATGATAATGTTTTAAGACGCAAGCTGAGGCTTAGCAGGCATAGGATGATTTATGATTAAATGACAAATCTAATTAAAGGTCTATCCACATGAACTTATCAACAACTGAAATAGCTGCTGAAATATGTTTATCAAAAATCGTATCACTTCTGTTTGGTCACCCGATTCATATACTCTGTTTAGGTGGGTGTGTCCAACACGTATTTGATATCGATCATAGCCAAGCTCAAGCTAATATAAATAGTCTTATTGCTACAAATTGCGGCTCTATGCAATTCCTTGTTTGAACAGTCTGTGCGAACTGTTTACGTCTTAGTCGGATTTGTTGGGGATCTGTGTCGCACCTGTTTGCCAATTTGAAATGAGGTTATGAACCCAACTGTAGTTTCTCAACCGCAACAGCTACAACAATAAAAGCAACAACAACAACAACAACAACAACGCATTTGGCCACCTTTTAGCCGGTTTTCCATCATTGCCCCGTCCTCTGTTTGCGGGCTGCGTCGCTTTTCCTTTTGTGGCCACCAAAGAACTCGTTGCACACCCAAAAGCCAAAACAGCCAAGCGACCAAATGGTGGTTGCCGTTGCCATGTGGCCAGGCGGCGGCTGGCCATGTGGCTGTAGCTCAAGCCGGAGCTAGAGCTAAAGCTAGAGCTAGAGCTGGAGCTGTGGCTGGTGCTGGAGATTGATGTTCGCTGCCTCTGACATTTGTTTCGCGCTTGCGTTCAGCATTCGCCATTCCACTCGCACTTGCTGTGGCCTGCGCAACCGGTTTGCTTGTCCACATTTTTTTGCAGTGTGATTTAAACGATTTTTCGCATTCAAATGGACGCCCCGAGTCAGCGATGCAGAGACCCCTCAGCCCCAAACATCTCCAACTGCAACTGCAACTGCAGCGCGAATATTCAACTTCAACTTCAACTTCCACGGCAACGGCAACGGCAATGGCAACGCCAACTTTTTGCAGTCGTCCACTGGATTTTCCGCTGCAGATGAAAAATTGCACCGTTCGATCATGTAAACAAATTCATTAGCCCGCACAAATATTTTAATTATTTAACAAACATGTGCGCAAAATATTGAAAAAGCCGCTAAGCAATGCTCAGTCGAGTGTGAAGTGAATGCTTCTGGTATTGCCCAAAGATGACATCTATGAAATATTTCTATGCATTACTCATCCAAACAAACGAGCTCTAATGGATGCTGAACGCGCAGGTTCAACTAACAATAAATATTTTTTATTTTTATATTAATATAAATATTATTTTTGCTAACTATATGCATTGAGGTGTTAATAACTGAAAGAGGCGGAGATATTATTTTGGTGTAACTATTACATAGATGATAGTTTATAAAAAGTTTCAGAGCTAGAAAACGAAGTCTTATCTGTTACATGTAGTTTTCAAAAATATATAAAATATTTTAGATTAAGTTTATTAATAATTTGTAGCTCTATATTGAAGAAATAAATAGATTTATTTTTAGTTTAAAGCCACGCATGTTAAAATTCGCATTAAAAATTGTTTAATATTTATGGCAAACATTTGTTTAAAGGCCGAAGCTTTGCTTTTGTGTAAATTGGAACATTTGCAGTTGTTTCCGTTCTGCACACACTCACTCTGGCAAACACTCTCTCTCACACACACACACACTCGCTGCGTCGGGGAGGTGCAGAACAATTATAATGGCCATAAGGCAATGCGATGGCCTCTTGCTTGCGACCTGGCCACGGACCCAGACTGTGCCAGACCAAAGCTAATGCAACAGGTTAATTCTCGCGCGTTTTGGCTGAGAGCTCTCTAGGGTGAGACAGAGACAGAGAGAGAGAGAGAGAGAGAGAGAGAGAGAGAGTGAGAGGGAAGCGGTGGCAGGCAAAAGCCAAGGCGGGGGCGAACACAGCTCGGCGTTGGCAATGCTGTCCGGCGTTGGTGGGCGCAATGAGGCAAAAGTGTCGGCCTTAAAAGGCAGCAGCGAAAAAGTTTTTAGAAAAACATGCAACTTCGCACGTGGATGAGATGAAAGGGATGAAGGAGCAGGGTAGGTGGAGGTGGAGGAAGCATTGAAATGTCCATTGAAACAATGAGCGGCCGTTGCCAAGCGACCAAATTGGCAACATTTTGAGGCTGGCCAGCAACTGCTGACCAGTTATGAGAGGGTGGCAGAGGAGGCAGGGAGGGCGAGAGAGGCAGACAGGCAGGCAGGCAGGCAGGCAGGCAGCGCACATGAAGGTGTCATTTGTTGGGAACATGCATTTTCCGACTTGGCTACAAATCGCAGCGACAGCGACGGCAACTGCAACTGCAACATGCAACTGGCTGGGTTGACGTCAAACGAGACGCTGCTTGCTATCTAATTCCAGTGCACAGTGGTCTGAATTTAATTTGAATTGATTTATAATGTTTATCAATTTATTTTTGGCATATAGCTAATGCCTGTATAAGTCCGATTTAAATAAGTTAGTTCGCTTTCATTTTCGCTAGTTCATTAGTTAATTGTGTACCAGTGTGCCTTGGTGGGAACTTGCATTGTAGGCCAGTTACTGGGTTACCTGGTGCTGGTGCTTGCGGTATTGGGGTACTGCGGCTCGCTGCTCGGTCCAGGCGAACATGTGTCTTGCAAATTAAACGCACATGTCGCTCTCTCGTCGTCGCGTCGGCCTCTTGGCCACGACACTGGGTCGGGTGCACTGGGGGTATGTGTGTGTGAGTGTGTGTGTTAGGTATTGGGGCACCATTTTCCAAACACGTTTCGCTTTTGTATGGCAATTGTTTTGATTTTGCTCTGCCCTTTCCTGTTGCCAGTTGCCAGTTGCCTGTTGCCTGTTGGCTGTCGCTGTTCACTGTCCGCTTTGTTGGCCACATTTTGCTGTCAGGCTTGCTTCTCGCTGTCGTTGTTTTTTTTTCTTTTTGTCGCTTTGTGCTGCGTTTTGTTCCACTCTGACACATTTTAACAATTTATGAGGCGAGCTCACCCCCACGCAGCACCGCCAACAGGCCGCACTTGCTGCAGCGCAGCTTTGACAACTAAATTCAAAGCAATTCATACATCACCTGCTGGCCTAGCCTTGCCACCTGCCTCCCCATGCCACATAACTTTCGGCGCACCTGTTGGGAAAGTGCGTGTGTCAAAGTGCGTGCCTAGCTGGTTGACATTTGCAGCTGCAACTACAGCTACAGAGTCCATGTGTGTGTGTGTGTGTGTGTGTGTGTGAGTGTGTGTGTGCATGCGTGTGGTAGAGACAACGGTATCCGTGCTTCATGTTCGCGTTCCTGTTCGTGTCTTTTCCTCTGGCACTTGTCAGTTGAGCTTTGATAATTCCATTTTGGCCCACTCGAAGCTGCCGCAATTGAATCGGTTTTTATTTCCTACCTCAACGGCTCAATTCTTGAGGCAGGTTACTTACTGACAGCTTCATAGGTATTTCCTTTGAATTTGAGCTTTTATATATAAATCAAAAGAGAGTCCTAGACTAAACATGACAGTCAAAAGTTATGTGTTAAAACATAAGAAATTATGTTACACTGGCAGCTAAATCTAGACCGTTAAGATTTTCAGCAGCTGAATGAGTTGATTGACTCCCCAAGATTGACTATGTAATTGGAAAATACGAATCTTGAGAGAGAATCACATATGTATATATGTGTCCATCAAGATACACGAATAGGCAAATAATATATAAATCAAGCCTCAAAGGAAGCTTACTTCATATGATAATGAAATTTATATGGATCAAAAGTAGTTCGATAAAAAACTTTTCATTCCAATTGATATAGTAATCCGATTTGAAATACTTATGCTAACAGGTAACTACAAACGATAGATTTAATAAATATATTTCTAGTGATCTGTATTGGTAAAAAACAGTTCAACAAAACTAAGCTATCTTTCTGTCACAAGAGTAAAATGATATTTCTAGTTGAATGGTTGCAAAAAATATGTATATACTTTAAATTATAAAAATAAATAAAAACAAAAAATAAAATAAAAATTTAGAATAAAATAAATCGTTAGAGTAAACTAAATCTCTACTTTAAACACAAAGGCCAAGAATTGTAAAAAGTACAAAATTTGTTCATGATATTTATAGGCTGAAAAATATCTACTTCCTTTAAAATAATACTTATGTTCAATACTCTAGTAGACGATAAGTTATAAAATTAAAAACATTTATTATATAAATCATTAGCTACATATTATTTTAGTAGTTCGTCTTATCAAAGTAAAGACAATTCATCTAGAGCTCAAATTAAATTGAATTATAAAAACATCCAAGTGCAAATTTCATATTTAACTCATAATAAAATAAAGTTTTATTTCAATTATCTAATATTCCAAAGTTCGAGCAGCAAATTATGTGAAATAGTTAACATGATGAATACTTTGGCTCTTACCAATCGCAGCCTGAATTCAGCTTGTTGAATTTTTTGGAATTTCCAACGCTCTCGCTGAGCAACTAATCAGCGGCATTTCATCAAGATTGTGGCACAGCAAAGCCACAAAACCTATATTCAAGGTGCATAAATATAATAAATAAAACCAAAAACGAAGCAGAAGAAGAAACATTTTTATAGATAGCTCACAGAGTCGTAAATTAATAATTCGTTGCGCTCGAACGATCGATTCGAGCTCTTTGAGTGACTTCCTTGTTCAGAGCGTAATTTACATAAGTTGAAGATAGCTAGACGAAGATGAAACGAATCCGAGAAAGCGCTGACCAGGCTGACCAGCGCAGTCGTCAACTGGACTCACAGATCGCCGTCAACACGACGACCGAATGGAATCAATTTGAAAATATTTGCCGCCATCGCCATCGCCATGGGTCAGTTAAAAGTCTCGAGTCTCGAGTCTCGCATCTCGAAGTCGCGTCTCCAATCTCGCTATTGGAAATAGCAGACGCAGCAACTGTCATCGCACAAATGATTTGTATTTTTGTTTTGGTTATTTATGTTTCATAAATTATCGGATATATCTAGACGATATTAGACTCTAGTCTCGTAGTGTGCATGCGTGTGTGTGAGTAGTCAACGGATGCCGCCGTTGGTTGCCGATCAAGATTTTATTTAAATGGAACTCATCAACGCTCATTTGGGTCTCCATCTCCATCTCTGTTTATCAGTGCGTCTCTCCTCTCTCTCTCTCTCTCTCTCCTTCTCTCTGTCACTGTGCTTGTGCTTGGACAGGCGATGATGAAGCTCTGCTGTCGCTTGCCTTTTTGTACTTGTTCAAAAAGCAGAAGGAGTATATTAGTTATCTGAAATCTTTGTTCTGTACCCTGCTCTCTGTATACTCTATATACATATATCTGCCTTAATTTAGCTCTCAGATTGTTGATTGTTGTTGAGCCTCTGATATTTCTTAACAAATCTATTGCATCAGGAACGAGCATGGGGCAGTCGATTATGCTCGACTGCACTGTTTTTTGTCGCTGCTCGTCGGCGTCGGCGTCGGCCTGCAACGCCTTTTGTCTTAGGTTCAGAGCTTTAATTATAGAGGTCGCCTCGAACACGACTTCTGCCCCGGACTCCGGCTCTGGTTGCCTTATTTTTTCTCTCTTCTTGATGATGCCTTAATGTCAACTTTGTCGGAGTCGTCTTCGCTGCTGCTTCTGCTGCTGCTGCTGCTGTTGTTTCTGCTTTCCACACGTTTCGTCTTTAATTAATGGATTTTGTCGTATTAAACTCATTAGTTTGCTTTCGGGGCATAATTTTAATTAATCACTCAAAATCCACGCACAGTAAAACATCGAGAGGGCCCCTTTCGAATTTGATTGGGTACGTTTTAGCCGACCTTATTAGCTGGTCGTGCATATTAAACGAGCTACCAAATAGCTACTTTAAATAAACATACAACAAATACTCGGACTCGATGTCTGTACATATTTGGAGGCGCTCGAAAACGAATTAAAAATGCGTCGAGCTCGATGAGATCGACAGTTCGTTCGTTGCTCAATTGGTTTTTAATTTCAAAATGAAATAAATCAAAATTAAGAAAACCAAAAATGAGAAAAAAATCAAAAAAAAAGCAACAACAAATACAAATCCAATATTAAAAGCTTCGCTTCGCAAATTAACATTCGCCATTCGATTTGATATATTAAACTCAAAATGTATATTTCATCATTAAAAGCAGCGGGAAAAAAATAACAAAAAATATATAAAAATACAAAAAAAAAATGAACAGAGAACGATGGAATAACAACAACAACAACAACAACAACAACAACAACAACAACAAGAGCGGCAGCAACTGCTCAAAATGGAAACTAGTTTTACAGGTAAAGCAGCGAGCGGCCCAAGCAGTCAGTCGATGGAGCTCAGCTCAGCTCAGCTCAGATCCGATACGATCCGATGAGATGCGAACAGATTCGCCGTCATCGTCAGCGGCGTCATCGTAATTGCCGGCCCGTTCTCACTCGGTTTACTTCTCACTCTTTCGCTCTCTATTTGAGCTCTGTCTCTGTCTGTCTCTCGTTCGTATGATAAATAACAAATCAAACGCTAAAATGTCGGTAATGTATGTGGCATGTCAGAGGCTCCGCTTATTTATGGCCTGGATCAATAAGAATAACGCCCCAATCAGAGACTATAAATTAACGCAAAGACAAAAACAAAAAAAAAAAAAAAAACAAAAAATGAGAAACAAAAAACAACTTCAAAAAAATGTCGACGGCTGAGAATGTTTCTCAGTTGTTGTTGTTTCTGGTTGTTTATTTATTTCACTTCATCTCAAACTGAAAAGTTTGAAAATGCTTTTTGGAAATGTCGTTGACTGCGCTCATAACGTGGTTCTTCAATCCGAATGAAAACTGTACCAGGGAATTTGAATAACTGAAGCATCGAGCAACTGGGCATCTCTGAACGATCTTGGCTATAAAATGCATTATGGTTAATGTGTTCACTCAATAGCTGCGACACCACTTAAGAGCGTGTCAATAAAAGACAATAAGTGCAAGAGTTCAAGGCAGGCCAAAGACGTGAGACATAAACAAAACTTACTTATATTTCAAAGTCAATTTTGTCCTCAAAATATCAATATTCAAATTAATTCCAAACTTTTAGAGTTCAGTTTCAATATAGCTGAAACATTAAATGGTTGTGTTCACTAAAGAGATGAGGCAATAATCAATTGATAAATCCAATAAAAGTTTTAATAATACTGACTGTGGAATAGTAAGCAGTGCTGAATCGCCTGATTGTAGACTCTAAGTTATATTCAAGCTTTCATATGAATATGATAAAGAAGATTAAGAGAGAGTCAATCTATTATATTATCGAGAATATATATACATATATAGATGTACATACTACAGTATATAGTAATAAAATAAAATAATATTATTTTTTATGTGTTTCTTCAGCAATTTTCTTTTGACTTCAGACTTTTCGTGTTACTTATATAAAAATATTAATAATATTGATTACATTTAAGTATCAGATTTTAATTCACCGAGATGAGTCCCTAATTTAGTGCTTCGGCCCTCTGTGAGCATTTCGAATGCAGTGTTAATTTGAGTACATTTTCGAGCTCATCAGTCTACACTGTTGGGCTTCCGTCCACACGGACTTGCGTCGACTCTCTCGCTGCTAGCTCACGGCGCACACAGCCGATGCCGCCTTCGACTGACCGCCGTTTCGCTTGGCTCGGCCCACAAATCAAGTGTGAAATATATTCAAATCGCACCAGGAGCAATAGTAAAAAAAAAACAAGAGTAAAAGAGGAGCAATTGTAGCAGCAAGCGGCAAGCCGCAAGCCAAAATGGAAACTAGTAAAACTACAAAAATAAAGATGTAAATTATAGCAAATGTGAAGCATTGACCGGTCACAACAACAGCAATAAATAGAGAGGGAGGAGATATGGCAACATGGAAGTCGAGGCGAGTTAGCTGGAAAGAGCCATTTCTGAATACCAGAGGCAGGTAATGCTATCAATCTACAAGCTGTATCAAACAGCTGCGGTTAGAAGGAGCCAGAGAGAGAGAGAGAGAGAGAGAGGCAGTTCTAGAGTGAGAGTGAGAGGGCAAGTGTATGGCAGTACGAATGTTCCGTCGTTTCGGAAACACCCTCCGCTTGCAATGATTGATTGCTCATCATTTCTCATTCTTAATGAAAATGCACCCCGCTGGCAAGCGTTGGTTTTGCTTTGGCCTGGTTCGCCGTTCACTGTTCGCTGTTCGCTATTCGCTGGTTGGCTGGCTTGTACATTGAGAGAAAATGTCTGTACAGTCTGGCTGTCTGTCTGTCTGACTGTCTATATGGCTGTGGCACACACCTGAGCCAGCGCAATACCTGACAGGTAGAAGGTGCAGAAGTTGCGATTATCGCGCATCTGACGGCGGCGAGGGGGCAAAACGGTGCTGGGCATGCAAAAACTTGGCCAAATTCCACCTTGGCCGCCAGCGGGCATAAAAATGGCTGCCAGCTGCGAGTCGCTGGGGCGATGGCGTTCATATCCATGGCCAGCTGCCTACCTTCCTGCCAGCCCGCTAGCCAGCCAGCTAGCCTGCCAGTCAACTGTCAACTGTTCCGTGCCTGTGTCATGCTATGCATCATCTTCTGGCAGTTATTAACCTTTGTCTCTCTACCTATCTCTCTCTCTCTCTCTCTCTATCTTTCTCTCTCTCTTTTGCTCACACTCTCTCTCTATATCTAGCTCTAGCTGTCTGCCAGATACTTGCACCTTGGCTTGGGCCAGCCCCGCTACTCTTAGCTGATTTAGTAGCTTGGCGTGGCGCAATCGCTGAAATTAAACAAACTCCTTACTATTCCAGCCACTGTTCATTGCCAGCATTGTACACCCAGCAAATTAGTCACAAACGTTATGCTTAATGAGCGACTGATCGCTGCAGAAGGTAATCGGTTATTGATAGGTATTGAATAGAGTTTCGTCACAAATATATTAATAAATATATATATAACGTTCCTATACTCTAGCGTTTGTTGAGTTTGAGTTGATGCAGCAAAAGGGGACAATCTGCACAGTAAGCATATGCAACTTCAAGCTCCTAATCTATAGTATATTTTATAATTTATTATTATTATATAATTTATTATGGCTTCTATATAAATCTGGTCTAGAATATATATCAAATACATTATAAATTCTATACATTCGTATTAAGCAGTAACCCTGCAGGGTATTTGCCAGTCAAGCATGCCCATGCATGTTATTTTAACTTGTTATTATTTATATTTCGAGTTGTTAAATTGTTCTCTCGAGTGTGTGTGCAATAACCAACTTCTTGATGTATTTCTGTATTTTTCGACGCTGCGCAAATTACAAGCGTCGTCGTCGACGTCGACGTCGACTGTGGCAGCGACTGTGGTTCAGAGGTCAACGTTGACGCCTGCGTGGCGGCCATTGCTGTTGTTGTTGTTGTTGTTGTTGCTGCTGCTGTTGCTGTTGCTGTTGTTGTTGCTGTTGATGTTGATGTTGCTGTTTCTGCTGCCAACGCGCATCATCATTAATCATTTTTATTTGCACGCCGCCGCATTTGTTGGCATTTTCTGTTTGAAATGCGCCCTGTCAGGCCGGGCAGATGGGGTGGCTGAAATGGGTGGTGCTGGCTGGTGGTTAGGTGGCGCCTGAGAGCCACCCTTGTCAACGACAAGCCGAAAATTCCAGTAAGTTTGTCACATGCCTGACCAGCAAGCAGGCAAGCGAGGCCACCCGCCCAACCAGCCAACAGCCGAGCCACCCAGCCACCCGCAAGGACACAGGCAGCTGAATGCCATCCAGGCAGCCATCATCATCATCATCAGAGTAAACAACAAAACATGGACAGTAAATTGTAAGCGTCATAATGTAGCGAGCAGCAGCAGCGGCAACATCAACAACAACAACAACAACACCAACAGCAACAGCAACAATATGAGGCGAAATGTCGACAGCAACTGTATAAATTATTACATTGTGTACTCTTAGCGCACATAAAAATACATTAATAAATATTATTTATGTATATTCTGTATTCAGTATACCGAATAGTCGTACATCGCCGCGACCCACTAGATGCTCTGCTTCCTCTTCTTCTTGTTCCAACAACTGCCATATAGAAGCGACATGAGTTGTTTAATACACTGAGCGACAGACTGTTCAAAATGTGCGCTGGAGTGAGTTATTAACAGAGCTCCGTTGATCATATTTAGAGTGTTGCAATGGACATATAGAGCATGTGCATATATATATATTTTTTTTGTTGGTTTGAAAGGATTAGAGGTGAAGCTAATGGAATTCCTACGATATCTTTAGTGTAATGAAATATATATAAATATTTATTTATCTATGCATAATATGTTGTACAGAATATTTTTTTGTTTTTTTTTTTTTTATTACCATTCTTCCTATCTTACACAACTTTCAACTACTTTTAAAAAAAAGGTTAGCTTCATATAACTCAAACAAAATTATTGAATCCACAATGAATAGGATAAATAATATATATTATTTATATTTTATTATATAAAATACAATTTAATTGTTATTAATTTATTTCATTCATAAATCATCAATAAAGTAGTTTTACAGCTGAACAATGTGGCTACTAATGCTTTAGAAATATATGTTAAAATTTTAAAGTTTTATATTTATAACTAAATAAATAGTTTATTATGTATATATAAACCTATAGTAAAATTTGTTTATCTAAAAGATAAATAGATACGCTCGTTTCTTAGAAAATATATTTGTTAATTTTTTCAATTTTTTTAAATTTTTCAATATTCAATTTTAATACTTTTACTTTAATAATTTCTCGGTTAGCTCTCACTGTAATAAATGAAATACAATTTGTATTATTTAAGCTGTCTTCGGTTTCTCTCAGTGCATTCCATTGAAAAGTTGTACATAAAGCCTCATCTTCATTTCATATTTTTGACATTTGTTAAATCAAAAAAATGTATTTGGAATCTTTCTTTTTTTTTGTTGTTGTTTTTGTTTTGTTTTGTTTTGTTTATGTGTCGTTTGTGCCGTTTGAATTTATTTGTTTGTTTGCCATTTTGCGCGAATGCAAATTTGGTAATTGTCTTTCTCTCTCAGTGTGTGCGTGTGTGTGTTTTATTTATTTGAGCGAAAGGAATTTATTTTATGGCAAATGAAGCTTAAATCGCAAAGGCTCCAGCTTGAGTTATATCAATGAATAATGAGCATTTCCTCTGCTTAGGGACTGGCATCAGATTTCACATAAAAAAATGAACAGAGTTCATAAAATCGTATTGAATTATTGGTTTGCTTTAAAAACATTTTTGAAATTTGTTGCTAATTAGTTAATTGGATTTATTAGAATTACTTAATCGAATGACTAAAAGCAATATAGAATTTCCGTTGAATAAATCTGAAAAGCTTTTGATATGATCCTTGACAGCCTTTTTGGTTTGTCTCTCAATCTGTTTGTTCTTTTGTTTGTCCAATGGCTTTTTCGGCAGGCATTCAATCCTGGACTGTGTGGAAAGGCAATAGGGCCATTAACTTGATATATGCGAGTTGGTCGCCTAATGATTGCCGAATTTCTAATTATACGCATAAGAAATTATATCTGTCAATAAATTTGCCACTGTGGTGCGCCCAGCTAAAGGGCGTTCCAAAAAAAGGACGAAAAAAGAAATCAGCAATGGCCATAACTCACTCACAGCACACACATACACAGACAAACACAGATAGACACACAGGACTAGCGTAAATCCTTCCACAACTGACAACGGAATGGCGCTCAGTGCTTATAAATGATGAGTCCAAGTCCGAGGCGAGCGCATAATGACCTAGGCCAGCAAACTGGGCGGTTCGGAAGAGGGCGGGCCAGTGAGCTACAAGCAGGAAATATTTGGTCGAATGACGCATAAAACAAATCCAAGTCGAAGGAGCTACAGCTACAGGGGTTGTTGGCCCAAAAACTTGACGAACCTCGCTTGATGAGCGAAACGTAGGAGGCGGAGACATTGACTTTGCCTTTGCTGTTGGCTTGGACTATCATCATCATCATCATCATCATCATCGTCGTCGTCGTCATCATCATAGCTCATGAGGGGTCGGAGCATAGACATACGACGTTGAAGTTTTATGAAACCCTCAAGTTGAAGACACTTTTTGGGCAGTGCAGAGAGGGCAAGGAGCTGCCCCAGCCACTGTTTGGGCTTTTAGTGGGAGGTTGGGGTATTCTGGTGCGGGAATGGTGGCTCATATATTTTCGCTCGTCTGACATTAACGGCTGCTATCGCCCGCACGACGAGCTCAACTGAACTGGGCAAACGCCTTGGCAAGCTGAATGGCCAACCTCCACAGCCGGCTCGGATGGAGCGGCATCATTACTGGCAGTCCACGATTTATTGACAAACGGAGCACCGAGACCAGAATCGCCCAAAATTTAGAATCGACAAACGTCTTGGCTGCCAAAAAGGATTGCTCAACTCGGCCAGGGCAACGACTACGACTACGACTACGACTACGATTCTGCCTGCCCTGAACCCCATTCTGGTTTGGGTGTGGCATCCACAGAGTAAACGCCATTTGTTTCTATGGCCCATTTCGTTGACGCTTTCGGTTAGCAGTCAAAGGCAAAAATGACGCTTGCTTCACTCAGCATTGGAATGCGTCAGCATTAAGTTGCCCTTGGAGTGGTAGTTTGGCTACGAGGAGTTATAGCCATAGTATAGGAGAAATACTATTATTACTTATAGAAAGTGTTTAATTGGAAAACATAGTTAACTATTATGGATATGTACACATGCGTGTGCCTTGTTATATATTTGTTCGAATTTTAACTCGTATAAAATATAGAAAATAATCTGACTCAATGTAAAATTGGGGCATAAATAATAATTTATAAATGCTATTTATTTGTAACTATGTTTTTGACTATATTTAGTTGCAAAAGAAAGGCAGCTGGAGAAGGCTTTGTTAAGTATATCGCATCGTAGGAGTAACAGAAACCATAATGACCAAGTCTGTTTCGTCTGTTTTTTAATAAATAACTTAGCTTTGCATTATTAAGACTTTTGATATGAAACCTTTTACATGTCTACATAGCTGAGATCAAGTAAAAGCTTGATGAAAATTCTGTCTCAAAAAAGTGCTTGAATAAACGACTTTTATGGTTTTATATATCTAAACAAATCTTTTGATATTGATATAAAACTAGTCTAGTTTATATAGATAAAATTAAATGCTTCGTTAATAATAAGATAATATTTAGTAAAGCATATGAGCCAAACAAATACTTTATGTCTACAGTAGTAAAAGCTCTTCTTCTCTGTGTTTGCAATTGTGTGAACTATTCTTCTATCAATCTCTGTCTACAAGGCTAAAACTTCCTCGTTATGCCAAAGGACACAGCAATATATAAATGCATTGCTGCATATCTCTCTAGAAAAGACACAATTGATCATAAGTTCAAATATCTATTCATTCTATTCTTTGACTCCGCAAATCCCCACCTAGTTGTGGACATACATTGTTCATTGATTAATCAACATGGAATATGACCAAATATGTAAGAGCCCACTTAATGACCCAAATAGAAAGCATTCAGTGTTTTGGCACATGCGAACAAAGCAATTGGCCAAGAGCTCACACCAAGCTCTTTAAAACAATAAATAAATAACAGTCGACGTAGTTTCCTTGCAATTTGTGTGATATGTGGGTTTGCTTGTGTGGGTGAATGGTGGTGCGGTGGTTGTGCCAGTGCCAGTTCCACTTCCATTTCCACTACCAGCCTCAGCTTGGCTAATGTGACTACCGCAAACTCAGGCAATTTCGTCTCCATCGTTTGCGCCTCCTACCACCGTTGAGCCGATGATTCATATGCCGTTTGCCGTCTAAGCTGCCTCTAATGTCAGGCATTGCTGGCAAGCAACAGACCGAGTTGGATGGGCCCAGCATCCATTCATTTGCCTGAGAGCGCCTTCGGCATATTTTTAATTGCCTAATTTTGCGACTTGAGTGATGGGCAATGCCTGCGCTGAGGGTTGCTTGCTGCTGCTGTTGCCGCTGCTGGTTCCTTCAAATGTCGTCGTTCGGCGTGATAAACGCGCCGCCCGTTTGGCATTTTAAAATTGTCGCCAAAAAACAGGCAACTCCTCAACCCGCCCGCAGCCTTGCCAATGCGGCCCGTATCCTGGCAAGTGGCTTCATTTGCTGCCGCTGAAATATTTCAGTGAAGGGCGGGCGCTTGGGTTGTCACCAGCGCTCGCGGCAAATTATGGGACAATATTTTAGGCTAATGTTAATGTTTTCCCAAAAATTTTCTCATTGTGCCAGGAACTGAGCGCTCGCGTACGCTCCCCCGCGCCATCGGGCCCTCAGGCCAAATCCGTTAAATTATTGAGCTGAAGGTACTTTTCAATGCGGTTCGCTTGGCTTGGGTTGCTCGCGACTGCCGCCGACTCGGGTTGGGGTTAAATGAGCAGCGACACTTGCAAGCTACTATTGTTGTTTCTATTATTGTTGTTGTTGTTGTTGTTGTTGTTGTTATTGTTGTTGCTCCCCAAGTTCCTCCAAATACCCAGTTGCCGGCTTTTGGTATTCTTTATTTGTTGCCAGCGCAATTTCCAGTCGCTCAGGTTCTGTTAAATGTTTCGGAAAGGCAAATGAATGAACGCGAAAAAGGCTTCGCGAATGAATTAATTTTTGAGTTGACACTCCAGAGCAGAGAGAGAAAGAGCGAGAGAGAGAGAGAAGAACAATAGAGCGTGAAAGAGCAACGAGCGCTTATATGACTGCAACTTGAGTAGGTAAATTGCAGGGGAAAAACCTGAGCAGGGCTTTGTTGTGTGCAGACATGTTGTAGGCATGAAGAAGAATGGGATGATAGACTTTGACTGCTTTTCATTGTAAGAGTGAACTTGTCTTTTGATTACAAGTAACATTTACTTTTATAAAACAAAGTAAAGGTTAAATAAACTAGATTAATAGGAGCTTATATATTAGCCTTGTTCATAAATATTCAATAACTAATTTTTTTTCTATTTTAATTTAAAGTCTATACTGTCTTGATTATGCAGACATAATTCCAAGACTAAGTCCCAGACTGATGCATGGCTGAAATATTGTCTTCATCATCTACTAAAACTTCTTAGAATATATTAAAAATCAAATTTACTTTATTTTATCATAATCTTCTAACTTATATATTGTATTTATATATTGTTATACAATTGTTTCCAATCAAAACTTTTTCTTTAAACACCAAAATCTAAACACTTTCGCAGACATACAAAAACTCGTGAATGCTATTTGAAAGCAGAGAAGAAAACTTTGTTCTTGAGAATTGTTAAAGACATTGCATTGAAATAATTGCAGGGTTTCGAGGACGCAGCCATCAGTCTTGGCGCTGTGTAGCACACGTCGCTGGCAGATAAAGTTCCGTTGAAGGAAAACACCACAAAAACCTGAGACCCGAAAAGCCCTAAATCTTGCAGCTACCTACTGGTACTCCAGCTCGTCCAGTTCGTCCAGTTCGTCCAGCCGTCCAGTCGTTCAGTCGTTCAGCCCTGTTGCCATTATTCTCTCTGGCTGCGCGCTTGTCTCGACTACCATAAAACACTTTAATAGTTCTTTATACCACACACAACCCTCAGAAGGCGCTTGATTCGTGGTGGAGGCGGAGCGGGTCTAACCCAACTCTCACTCAGACTGACGTTCTGCCAATGTCGGCTTCGATGCTTTCTTTTGCTCTGCGTCGACTTTTGCTGCGGGCTCGCGTTTTTCGGCGCGTTTTAAAATTATGGCAACGCTGTCACTTCAATGGCGCATAAGAACCAGCCCAACCCAACCCAACCCAACCCACCCATCCAGCTCAGCTGGGCTACCCACCTGCTCTGCCGGAGGCCGCTTTCCTCGAATGTTTTTGTTTTTCGCTTCTTTCTCTTCAAAGTTCTTTCGGCTCGTCTTTGGCGCTGCCTTCGCTTAATTTAGGGCCAGACACTTGCTCAACTTTTTTAATGATTTCTGCATAAGCCTTTGGGGACTAATTCATTGGAAGGCGCCATGCATATGCCTCGAGACGCAACAAATTAACCCCTTTCACCTGCAGAATGCTGCCAGCCACCCTTAACCCCAAATACCCAACCCAATCCATCCCTTCCCCTGCCTTTTTTTCTGTCTCCCAGGCGCATTAAGTCAAGTGCTTAACCGCTTCAACACTTTGATTTGATTTCGCGGGCTCTGCTATCGCTTTCCTGCTCGGCGCCGCCTTTAGTCCGCGCTTTATCAATTGGCCCATTCCCCGGCCTGTTGGTTGAGACCTGCGCGATGTTCGTGCACCGCCCCAACACCAGCCCCAAGTCCGTCCCAGCCTGCGACCTTGTCACATGACACCTGCAACCTTTTGCGCGTCGATTTCCGCTTCCGCCGCCAGTTTTTTGGCTTTTGCTCTTTTTACTCGCACAACAATTTTTGATGCCTTTTGATCTTCGGCTGCGGCTGTTGGACTTGGCGTGTTTTTAAATTAAATCCTGAACAGCGCCCGCTCCTGCTCGTCCTGTCGTCCCGGCTCAACGCAGGCCGCTGCCGTTGTCAGCATAATACGACAAAAAATTCCACGCTATGTTTGATGTTTAACTTTATTAAAGGATTCCCCTGTGGTTGCTGCTAGAATCCAATTAAAATTAACCGCCGGCATTATTTGTCAAAAATCCACATAAGACATCCAAAAGGCATGCCATAAAGCAGCAACAAAAACGTGTATAAAACCCAACAGGTACATCCAGCGAAAGAACAAAGTATATATATAAGATATATATATATACATATGGTATTTAATAACATATATTAATATTATATAATATATTTTCCTTCATTCATTAACATTATTTAGAGTCTGGCATCTATACATTTCAATAGAGTTTCCCGAATCTTTGTATATTCAGCATCAGATTGATCTAGAGAACTCTTTGAAGGGATATGACATAAAAGACCAACTTTCACTACAGTAGCAGAGCTGAAAGGGCACCGTGACAGGGATCATTGTTTGCGCCGAGATTTGGACTTGAGTGATTTACGAGGGAAAGCCTGAGAGATCCTTATTCATAAGGATGTCAGCTGAGATCTGTAGCAAAACACTCGGCATTGCTGTGCTAGCTTATCCCTTTTGAATCAACTGGGAAGCGAGAAGTAAAAGTGAAATGCAGGCCATAAATCAGTGGCCCGTTCTGGTCCTGTCAATTGTTTTTGGGCGACATTGTGTGCGCCGGCCGATGCAAAATGCAAATGTGCAACTGTTGTGCCAACACACGTTTCACATGCCCATTTCCATTTCCATTCCCATTTCCACGGGCCACTCGACGCCGCAGGAGCTGAGCTGAGCCGGGAAAATGTTGTGACACTGATGCAGTTGCCAGGAAAATCGCATTTGCCAACATTGCGTCGCCGTCTCTGACGGATTAGTGGGGATTACTCGACGACAACGAGCGCTGCGTCGCGGGCGTGCAACGAATTGCGCACCCTGGCCGAGCCAACACAAAGCAGACCAGTTCAGACCGGACCTGGTGAAAGTTGTGGCAGGTAGTTGAGCAAATCTTTTGTTAGCTGTCTTTTGCGATTCTCGTGCCGTGACGCACGCAGCGGGCTGGACAATTAATTTGTGCTGCCTGGGCTAAAGTGCTGCCAAGGGGCGTTTTGTTTTGTTTTCTTGTTTGTCAAAGATTTTTGGCCAAGATTCTGGGCTGCTTTACGTGGAAAAGTGAAAGTGCAAACGAATTATGCACAAGGTCAGCAGAAGTAAAGATAAATTGAAATAAAATCAATACTTCATTAGCTGAGCTAGGTAAAAGCAGGCGTCTTACCTTCAGGTGAATATGTAAGTTCAGGTGTTTCAGCAAATATCTATAGGTGTAAACGCTTTCTACTTCAAAATACTTTTCTTATATTCTATATCTGTCATATCATACACTATATATATATCCTGTTATTAAGGTTAGCAATAAGTGATCTTGAAATTGGATTACTTCAAGTACATTTATTAAGGCGCCACGGAAATCTCTAACCAAGCCGAATTATATTTAATTGATTAAACAAGAAACTGTCAGTTTGCCTTACTAGGCGAGCTGATGCCTTCAGCCAGGTGCTTCGGTGCTCTGTTGCTCTGTAGCGCTGTTACTCTATCTACCCATCAAAATTGCAAAAGTGCAGTCGACTTTGATCTGTTGTAAGAAGTGTGCACCATAAGATGCCAGAAATGCAATGCTCAGTCAATTATCAAATTAATTAGCTAAGCTTATCTAAAAGCAATGGTTAATTGCAATTGCGAATCAGGTGCATCAGGTGAGATTCGATATCGCAGTTGAGGCTCTATCAAGCTGACAGCCAGACGAGATGGGCGACTAGCTTTGCTTTACAATTTATAATCAGGCATGATGGAGAGAAACTTCAGGCTTCAGTTTCTAGAGGAGAAGTCTGACAACTTGATCTGCTAATGAATGATTGATGTGTGCGTGCGTGTGTGTGTGTATGTGTGTGTGCGTGGCGATGCTCGCGAAGAGGATTGGCAATTTGCTGACCTTGCAATTTGCATTAATCATCATTGATTGATCACTGGAGCCACTAAGTACACTCTGCTGTAAAGTCAAGATCGCGCCACTGATCGACGAGAGGCTGCTCCGGTGGTGGTAGCTGAATGTGGCACCAGCAACAGCTAAATGAGAATTTGATAGCACATGACTGACTGAATGACTGACTGGCTGACTGTCTGACTGACTTGCTGGCTGACTGGCTGGTTGAATGGCTGAGTGACTAATTAGCGCGACGATCGCTGGAGCCACGTTGGGGCATCCGCATCCGCCTGATTGATGGCACCGCGAAATTTAAGAAGGATGCCAGCCAGCTGTCAAGTCATTGCGAAAAGGATTAGCAGCAATGGGGCGATCAAATGGTGCCGCCACAAACGCAGCTTCCAGAAAGCCGTAGCCGTAGCCTTAGCTGTAGCCGTGGCTGTGGCCGTGGCCACATTATAATAAAGTTGACACTGCCGACTTGCCGGCACGATGATGGATCAGAGTGTATCGTGGTCGCCTCGAGAAGTTGCCTCAGCCTTTGCGCTGGCCTCTGCCAAAATCAACGCCGACCCAACTCCAGCATATTCCATCAGCTGTCACAAAATATGTCACTGTCAGCCGGAGATGAGATTTGCGCAAAGAGTTCTTCTTTGGAGCTCATCTTCTTCTTCTTCTTCTTCCTAAAAGAGTTCTCTGACTGCGCTGCACTTCTCTTCTTTTTTCGGGCGCGTTTTCGTTCAGATTGACAAGGGAACGCTGCTAATCCAATTTAATTTGAATGTCAGTTCGTCTGGAAGACAAGAGAGGAACAACAACAACAGCAACAACAACAACAACAACAACAACAACTAACATAAGTACAACAACCAGCGGTAGGCATTTGGAGTTGTGTTTGTGGATCTTTGCATGGAATTAAGAACTTCTGATTTGCCTCTTTCACTCTTTCTACTATTTTTATGTCGGCGTTTCAAATTTGTCGGCAAACGCGATTCCAACTTCAGTTCCCCTCTCCATCCTTTCTCTCTCTCTCTCTCTTTCGGCCACATAGCTGTTCGACTTAGCTTGGTTCAGTGCATTTTTGCGTAATTTTGTTTTCGGCGAGCCTTGAATACAAAACAAATCATTTGATATACCCAAACGCAAAAAACACTCGAGCAGTCAACAGAAGCTAAATGCAAAATCACCAAACTAAATTGTATGAAATTCGATATTATTTGCCCAAAAATATATCGCCGAATCGATCGCTAGCAACCAGCAGCTACTGAGCCAGCACAGTAGTTTGTTTGGATCGTCCGAGCAAGATTGAAGTTGCGCGATTTCAGTAGCCAATGCACAAAGTTTAACGGAATCAAAATCGAATTAGGATTTACTCTCACAGATTAATTGCTTTTGAGTTAATCATGGGAAGTGTTTGGATATGAGAGAAATTGGCTTGAAATGAAAGTCATTTCGTATCATGCAGAAGGCACTAGGGAAAAAGGAAGCTCTGTAGTAAATATACTAGAAAAAAACAATTTATAAATGCTTCAGTATATACCCAAATTTCAAGTTTGAGAAGATCGTTAAATGAAGATAGGAATCATATTTTCTTTCGGTGTCAACTTTCATTCATTCAAAAGTTTACTAAATATATAGGTTGGAAACACAATTATATCGACTGAAGAATGCAGAGAGTTAGCCCGAGGAAATATTGATATGGGCTATAAATTCAATATTATATATAATTAAATATAATATAAAATAGATCAAATAAATTCATATTTACCTATTTATATACCTTTATACATATTATATAAGTTATATTTAATATATATTTCTAATACATTTAATATACTATTTCTTGCAATATTGGTAAAGGCTAAGCACACTTCATAAAAAGATTCATTAATACAATTTAACTTTCGTGCAAGACTTTCGATCAATAGCGATCCTTTAATAGGCCACGTTCAGCTAATCACATTGTCACATGGCTGCTGGCCAAACTTCAGCAGCTTCGATGGCTGTGAAACGAACTCATTACGCGAAACTGAGAGCCCCAAAACTCTCAGGCACTCCTGAAAAGTGTCGCGATTCTTATCAGCGCTTCCACCAAACTTTGAGACTGATAAAATATTTTAAAAAAAAAAATGAAGAAACAAAAAACCAGGTTCTACACTCTACTTCACGGTTGCTGGCTCTGCTGCTGACAGGCTCCAAGCAGCAAGCAGCAAAGGAGGCTTGCAGAGCAAAGAAAAAAAAGTTGATTTTGCTGGCGACGCGTTTATTTAAAAATCGATTGCATCAAAACGACCAGAAAGGCAGCAGCAGCAGCAGCAGCTGAAGCAACAGAGAGATGGAGGTAGAGTTTCAGGTACCACAACAATGGAGCAGCCAGAAGAAGCTGCAACAGCGTAGCCAATGGAGCCGAGTGATAGACAGACACAAAACACAAGCCCAAATTCCAGAGCACAGGCTCCAATAAATTTCGTTAAATGCGCACGCGTGCGAGAAACAATCCCAGTGGATGACGCTGAGGCTGGAGCGAGCATCGCGAGCTGAGGACCGCGAATCGCCAGGCCGAACGAAGACAGGACAGTCGCAGCTTTAGCAAACTGGAGAAGTTGCTGCAGCTACTAACTCAGTTAGCGGCAGACAATTGCGATGGACATCTCTCTCGCTGGGTCTCAATCGATGCCCCCAATCGGCCCCGCTCTGGCGACTCCTAACAAGCTGATGAGACATGAACGCGCGCGCTTACCAAATTCCAAGATGTCAACGCAAAATCACATTGTGCGCCATTATTTCCTATACAGTGCAGGCATCTGGAGCAGGCCCAGACCACGGCTCTGGTTCAGGCTCAGAGTCTGGACTTTCGAGACTTTCGGTTCTGGTAGCTGCAGCTAATGCTATGCAGTGTCGTCGTGTCTCATATGCCATAAACATAAATAAAGGCACCTACTCCGGTCTCCTTCAGACTGGCCCAAGAAATGCCTCGCCAAAAATGTCACATCGACTACAGCAACAGCAACAACAACAACAACAATCAGAATATTATGGCTGATAAACAATGATGGAACAATACGATCAGCAAGAGCTGCCAATGTTGGGGCATATGAATTGGAAGCAATTGATATATAGATAAATCTGACTGAGATTATTATGATGTGAAGTCAGATGAGCAAGATGATAACTAATAATGATTTGGATATTAGAGTTCTGATATACTTTCGTAAGTAATGATACCAAAGTTTTGGATACTTGTGAGTGGTTGCCTCTTTATATACATATGTATATAATTCATAATACAATACAATTGTTTAATAAAGTTATCTAATCCGGTTTCTTTGCAGTCAGCGGCTGCTGCATCTCATCCAGCTCAGAGCTAACGGGCATATCGACAGCAAATGATACGATCTGATCGCCAGACACCATGACACTCCCACACGCAATTGGCTCCTGGTCGTCAGGCATGAATGTATCACAATTCGCTATGACGAGATTCTTATCGTGATCCGTGCAGCTGAAGATGCCCACCAGCACCAGCTTGTTCCTCAATGTGATGCGCACCATGCGGCCAAGCCATTTCTTCAACCTTTTGCGACCAACCGACAGAACTTGATCATCCGGCTGATCGGGTGCATTAGTGAAAATAATTGGTGTAAATTTTGATACGTTTTCAGGTATTGTGGACAATTCCTCGACTTCCTTGGCAGACATGTTATGTATGTGAATTTTTCAAAGTTTTTGTGCTCTTTAAAAATTGATTTCGGTAGGCAGAATTCAAAGTTTCCCAGGCCAACTTTATGATTGGATTAAATTGTATATTTTGTACAGGGTTGATTATGTTTTTTATCGAGTAAAGGTAATGAAATATGAGACTTATAATTAAAGCAATAATGACAATGATAGTATAATAATAATATTATAATGATAATAGTAATGAATATAATTTTCATATTAATACTAGGCTAATAACTTTCGACCGCTTTGCCACATGTAATTCTAGCCAACTTTGCGTCCTCATGAGTGGCACCTCTGGCTATTGGGTCTGCTTATATGCTAATTCTTTGGCAAGGCCCAGCAACAGAGACGCTAGTCTGGCCTGTGCGCTGCTGGTCTGGTGTGCTGGCGGATTGAGCGTATCGCAGACGTGGATATCGGGGCCGCAAATCTTCGCATTTGCCCAAAAGCTGCACACAATGCGAGGGGCGCAAAAAAAGTGTCGCCATCCTTTTGGGCTTGTAAAAGTCGCTCGATCGGCACATGCAACCGTTGCAGTTGCGGCAATGCAGCGTTCACGTCTTCGACAGCCCCAACAACAACACGAATGCTTATACACGTTGTTAGCGTGTCCGTCCGCATCTGTCCGTCCTTTGATGACCACAACAAACTGAAAGCCGGCACAAGTTTGCAGTCGTCTGCGCAACAGTTCAAAGTTTTGAGGGCCCGCTGCCAATGCCAATCGGATCGCAGCGAATAAGGTAGCCGAGCCAGAGCCAAGTAGCCAAGTAGCCAAGTGAGTGGAACTTGGCCAGTTGCAATTGCTGCTGCCATCGACGGCAACAGCAGCATCCCAGATCTGTGATCTCGAAAAAGTTGCCAGCTCTGCAGCAGAGGCTGCCACATCGAACAAAAGCATTCGGCACAGATCAAATTGGATTTACATTGCCAATTGCCCCAGGTGGCTGCCACGACTAACATATACAGCTTGTAACGCCTCTCTCTCTCGCTCTCTCTATCCTTCAGCATGGGTGTGTTGTCTGTTTTAGTGTCTCAAACCGAAACTAGGCAAAGTGAGCTGAAAGTAATTATATTTTGAAGGAAGACAACTTAAAATCTTATCAGCTCTCAAACTAAGTCCAATAAGTCATGCTTGTGCTTTTCTAAATCTTCAGTAATCTTGACCTTCAACAGTAGAGTTAGCCTTATTTAGAGGGTATTTCAAGGTCTGCTTAAAATCAATATCGCGTTTCAATTTCGCGCTGCTGCGGCTGCTGAATAAAAATGAAAACACAACAACAGCTCCCGACATTGGCGATCGATCGCATTTGATATATTTGCTCCTCGAGCTGTGTCTGTGGCTGTAGCTGTAGCTGTGGAAGTGGATGTGGCTGTGGCTGTGGCTCTGGTGGCGATGGCGATGGCGTCGTCTGAAGCTCAGGCCTCAGCATGCACTTTTTCTTCAGTTGCTTTGTTGTCCATCCGCCGTCGTTCGTTGCTGCTGCTGCTGCTGTTGTTGGTAGCTGCTGCAGTTGCAATTGCCGTTGCTGTTGCTGCAGTTGCTACACCTTCGCAGTCAGCCGCTGACGATGCCAATCCTTGGGCTTAGGCCGTGGCTGGACGTAGTGTTTATGTCGTTTATGTGAAATATCAGCTGCTCATGTTGAGAATGTTTGCTGCCTTGTTGCGTCTGCCACTTTTTGTAGCAGTTGTTGCTGTGGTGTTGTTGCTGCGATGTTGCTGCCGTGGTTGTCGTTGGCGTTTGCTGCTTTGGCCTGCAGCTCCAGCGATCGTTTTGTTTATGGCACTGGCAGCCATTGGTCAACGTGGCTGCTGCTTGAATTTCAAATCACATGCCGCATGTTTGTTACCCACACGCCAGTTGCCACTCGCCTGTTGCCACTCGTTGCGCGGCAATAAAGTAAATTATTGCAAAACGCTGGCGTTTATTTCTATGCATAGATTTGCACCACATTTCGGGCTTTTGCACTCAATAAAACTTTAAATAAATATCGAAGCAGCGCGCCTATCCGATCACACATCGAATTGATTGTGCTCCTTGTTAGGGTCAATCGTTTGCATCGACTATGTGGGCAACGCATGTTGGGGCAGCATCAAATGCACACACACACACACACACACAAGATGATCTCCAGTGGATGACGATAACTATAACAGAATAACAAAATAGTAATATGGTAGGCAAACTTGGCTTAAATGGTATAGAGAGGTACTCTCTCTCTACCTGAAGCGAAAGACTTTGTAGCTTTACAGGGTATAAACAAGAGCTTATTATGCAGGCAACATGCTCAATATCTAAGCAGTTCTTAAAAACAAAATCTCTGTGGCAGCTATTTTCTTATAGAGAAAGTCTGCATAGGCCAATTAATTTTCCTTTTGCCCCAGATCCACTTATATATTTGAGCATATTGAAAGCCTAAAGCATGAATACAATTTTATGTATATTAATTTTACTTTTTGTATATTTGATGAATTCTTTTGCCGATTCTATTTTATAACAATTTCGTCTCGATTTATGAGTTGTTTTAATACGAACACAAATTGTGTCGTCGCATTTATTTTTGGCGTTTATTTATGAGTGCGCGGTCCAGTCTGTCGGCTGTCCCACAGCGGCAATCGGAGCCATTTAACGATGCTCAGCGACGACGGCAATATCTGAGAGAGAGAGAGGGGGCAGAGAGATAGATACTTATAGCTGCTATCAAATACATTTGTATACTTACAGCCGAGTGCGAGATGCATTTGCTGTTGGTTTAACTAATTGTCTTGGGCATTTCGTTTGCTAGGAACTAGCCTGGCCTGCCCTGGCCTGGCCTGGCCTGGCCTGGCCTGGCCTGGCCTACCATGGCCTGGCCTTTTGTTCTAATTTTGTAAAACATCGCATAATGAAATGTTTTTCGCTCAATTTGAAAATGTTGTTCGCTATAAAACAAATATATGACAGGCACTGGCCATAAATATGCTTAGTTTCAGCTTTCCATTCGCTCGGCCCAAAGAGCTGATTCAATGATGAAATTGTCGCCGGGCGACAAAACGTCGCGACCGACTGGCAGCCACAAAAAAAGAAAAAAAACACCAAAATAAAATATAGATATAGATATATATATATATAAATAGTGGGTGTTTCTATTTCTTCGATTGGCTTGATTGTGATTTACAGCAATTTTTATATTTATTCAAATTTCTTTATAGATATGTGTTTGTATAAATAATACGCAGACGAACACTGCTGTCCCAAAGGTGCTCAACATTTTGGGGGCAGATGTGTTTATATTCGTTTTATTATGTAAAATGCCTTTCACGGCCCATCAGCCCAACTCATCAGCATTAAATTATGCAGCAATCAAACACCGTCTACGAAAGCAGACAAAAAGCTGAAACGAGCTCCCAAATCCAACAAGCGCTCTTATCTACATCTACGGCTACCTCTGATAGATCTTGCTCAAGCTGCGTTCATCTCCTGCCGAGTTACATTCTCTCTCGTTTGCTCTCGTTTCTCTTGCTAATAAAGTCATTTAGAATGTTTTTATTTTGTTTGACTCTTGCAAACCGCAATTATTGCATTTCAGAGAAAAAACAATATTATGTGCTAACACTTGAGCAGTGGTACAAGATTTATAATTATTAAATTAAATCAAAATGCAAAAGCAAATCAAATTTTTTATTAATTTTTTTATCTCCCCTATCAAATTTATTTTGTATTGTAATATATTATATGTTCCTCGTGGAGTCTCTTTAGTTTATATTGTATAATGTGTAAGCATTTGTGTAATTTTCACTCACTTTTCGATAGCACTAGTTGCACTGTGATCTATCGCTCAACAAGCATTGAACTTGGATGAATGCGACGTTGCAGCGACACTTGCCACAGTTCAACGAGGCGGCAGCTTGTTCTCATTTGTCTTGGCTGCCGTTCGAATTGTTTGGGCCTTGCCCCAGCCTCCAAAGAGAGTGAGAGAGAGAGAGAGAGAGAGTGAGTGAGTGGGGGATCGATGGGGCGTGGAGCAGTGGCATGTATTTGGGGCAGAGATACATGCAAATGCAGTCATCCGTCAGTTTTTAATATTTTCCATTTGTTTTTCACTTGTTATTTATTGGTTGGCTCTGCTTGTGGCTCAGGCAAAGTGTCAACTGGGCGACGGCGACAGTTCCTTCGGCTGCTGCCTCTAGTTGACATCCACTTGTCATTGACTGCGGCAATTTGCATGTGTTGCAGTTGCCGCAGTTGCCGCAGTTGCAGCAGTTGCTGGCAATGCTGATGATGATGATGTTGTTGATAATGATATTGCTGATGGCTCCGCCTGCAACTTTATTTGCTGTAAATGCAAATTTTTCGCAAAAATTTGTCGCTTGAATGCAATTAATAAAAAGTTGGCGCTGCTCCCCCCTAATCCCACCACTGTTGCTGCTGCTGCTGCTGCTGCTGCTGCATCCTTCTCATGTTGTTAATATTTTGTAAATTAATGTTCGATGCAAGAATGCGGACGTGCAGCGCACAGGGGCAGCATGTTGCCCCCTCTCCTCTCTCCCTCTCCAAGTGAATGCCACGTCTGTGGCAGGGCCAACAGTTTTTATTGAAGTATAACATTAAATTTGGCATTTCCACTTGCGCCTTGCGCCCGCTTCACACATAAAATATCCATATTTTATTTCCCTTCTCATTTGAGCGTAGTTTCTTCTTTTCTCAGTTTTATTCCTTCCCCGGCGTCGTCTGCTCACTTTTGTCTCGTTCCTCTGACTGAACAAATCAGAGTCAATTACACGAGCACAACAAATGTGCAGACAGCCTTTTGCCCAGGCGCGATTTTTGACAGAGCCTCATAAAAGTCTTTTCCATTTAGCTAAGAAAATATAATATATTCAAGTGAAAAGTGTGACAAAAGCATTCTTGGGATTATTTTAAGTAATTGAAGCTATAAAAGAAAATCTTGTTCTACAACTTTTGCTTGCTGCGAGTAGATGTCAAAGGCAAAAGTAAGCAAATTCGAGTTACTTAGTATTAATATATTTTTGATAGTCATCATTAACTTATTTATATATATATATATATATATATTTATCGAACAGGTTTGTCTATTATCATATAAGTCAGAGATTAAAAGAGTTTTAAAGTGAAATATTTTGTTTAGGCATATAAATATTTATATTAAAATATCTAGCTATAATCTATTATCTATCGCCGACTTGCTGTACCTTCAGCAATTAGAACCTTAAATGATATTTTAGATTATTATGATATTTTATAAACATTGGAATTTATATAAAACTAAATTTAAAGTTAAGTTTCGTGAAGAAAGAGAATAAGAGTAATACACTCATATTAACAGCCAACATTTAATTCATTAAAAAATTGCATAAAATAAAATCATTGAGTAAATGAAAAATTCTTTAAACTTCATCTACATCAGTTATCTAATGGTATTTATCTAAAAATATTAAATAATACTCTCCCATTTCTACATTAAAAGTTTATTTATTAACAAGACAAAAAGAAGACAGTTTAAATTTCAACTTGTGATCTATTATTAAGTTTGTTGAGCTGTTCAAACAAAGTGCCTGCGTGTTAATCCTGCGGATCACTGATTTTATTTTCGCAAGAGATCCGATGAAGACTCGAGATTTCGAGTGTGCGCCACAATGGCATGTGTCTATCGAAAGTAAAGCACATGTAAACTATGAGGCTGAATGACAGAGAACATGCCGAGCATTTTCCACATACACATGTTCACAATCTATTTTCATTTGGAGGAAAAGTCGAGGATCTATATATATAGATACAGTAAAGAGTCGTATTGTGCCAATTTAACATAATGATTTATTAGTTTATTTATTTTGTCAAATATTTTCTATTTGCTTTGCTAAGCAAGCCAAAGAAGATCTTTCACAACGCGATTACGATCAGAATGGTGATGATGACGATAATGATGATGATGATCAAGATCAAGATGATTCTCAGTGAACCACCCACACGGCACAACAAATCCGCTGTGTCAACAGCGAAATGTCTCCGAACTGTTCGATTAGGTCGTGGAGCCACTGACTGCTTCTGCTGCTTTTGCTGCTGCTGCTGCTGCTGCTGCTTTTGCTGCACATTTGTCCAATTTACGAGTGCGAGGACAGAGTTATTGATGAACACGGAGGAGGGCAAAGGGGACGCGGAGGGTCCACCAGAGCGAACTAAGTGCATTTCTTGTCGCCTGACCAAAATGCGGAAATTCAAATGCGTGGGCCGGCAGCAACGACTGACGGCTCTGGGAATTGGGCAAACAGATTGGCTAAGGGACGCGGGCAGATGCGCAGATGCGTTGAGAGTTATGTTAATTGTTGGCACGTCAATTTGAATCACGACTTACACTTGTCTGCCCGGCACTCGCATGCGGCGATTATTTACGATTCGTCGGGTGAAAATCGCAATTATCGTTTTTTATTATGATTTAATGTGAGTGAAACAAAAAACAAAACCGAAACTTGAATATGAAAGAGTCCCAAAAATGACGCGAAATGCCGCCAGCTACTCAGACACACATATGTATATAAATATATATATGTGTGCGTATACGTATAATTCTTTTCATGATATACATATTTAATTTTTATTAATTTTCACGTATCATCGGCAAATATTTTATGATGATGGAAGCGTTCTTTTCACTCTCGGTAATTGTTGTCGCTAAGAACAACAAGTTAATTAATTTAGCTAAATGATTTCTCTTAATGGCTACAACATGTTAAATGGGATTTTCGGCGCTTTTGTCAAAGACGAACAGCTCTCATTGAACACACACACTCAAACACACACACAGCCCCGCTAAATGACTAACAGACTGTAGGCCTTTGCTCAAGTAGAGAGGCAGCGAAGAAGAGACCCTCACTTTCTTAGTGTGCCACATAACTCATATAAAATGTGTTTCTTTATTAAGTGGAATCCATATTCTTGCGCTCTGTATAAGCAGCTTGTTTAAGCTGTGCAGCAGGTGACAAGACTTGTTAAGTTCGCTGCGTTACTCAATTTACTTGTTGAGTTGTCCACGCAGAGGAGGAATTTGTTAAGTCAGCTGTGCCTGACAAAGAATTTCACATTGTTGCCATAGTAAATTGTCCAATTTGAGAGAGCACTAAGAATTCTAAAATATATAAGACTAAAATATTTTAAAATTTATATATATTTTATGAGTCTATTTTGAAATAATTATTCAGCCAATTATATGTTTCTAGATAACCTTCAAATAGCAAAAGCTAATTTGATTCAATTTATTTTAATTTCATTAATTAATTATGAAGAAATATTTTTATATTTTTTTTTATAAATATATACATATATATATTTATATAAAAAAATATATTTTATTTAAAATATTAATAATATGTTATACGTATATAACAAACACTCTGATCAATTGAAATTCATTTCAGATTTTCTCACTGCATAACCAACGTGTGTTGACTGTCCTTTATATACATAGATTTGATAATATGATGTCTGATAATATGGATTGTCAAAAGTCTCTCACACTACACGACATTTAAGTCCAGCCATATAACATATGTCCACAGCACAAACTGTCAAACGCGAGTGGGCTTATTCAAATGGCAAGGGTAGTCCCTGGTCGCTGCTGTCTATCTCGCTCGCTCTCTTCTTCTCCTTCTCTCTGTCTCTCGCCGTCTCACTCTGTAGTCATAGCTCGTTTTTAGCAATTTTGCGCAAAACTGTCAAAATGACAACTGTCAAATATTTTCAGCTGCGAGCAAATGTTGAAACTCATTAAACAAAAACGGCCAAAAACGACACAACAACAACAGCAGCAGCAACAGCAATAACAACAGTGACAAAAGTTGGCTCTAATTAGAAATAAATCGAAAATGTTTTGCAGTCCGTTTATGTCAATGGTCACAATTCAGAAAAAGCTTTTCCTTTTCCACATCCAAACGAATCTCGTTTTCGTTTTCGTTTTTGATTTCGATTTCGGCTTTTTCCATTTTTCGCTCAACAATTTTCAAAATATCAACTGTCAAATTTTTACAGCTAACGTAACTCACATTTCCATGACATGTGTGTGTGTGTGTGTGTGTGTGTGTGGGGTGTGTGTGTGTGTGGTGTGTGGGTTGTGGTCTGTGGGTCTGTTTAACAATTTAGATTCAAATTTGCCGCAAAGCACATCGTGCTGACAATTTTTTGACACAGCTGAAAAATTTGCACAAATTTCGTCTCTTTTCTCTACTCTCGTTTGCCGCTTGTTGTTGTTGTCGTTGTTGTCGTTGTTGTCGTTGTTGTTGCTGTCTTTTGTTTTGAAAATAGCAGCAATTCGGGTTTGTCAACTGTTTGTCTAGGGGCAAATCTGTGTGCGAGTGCACTGCGAGTGCGAGTGGGCGTGGCAGTTGTACATAATTATAGCTGGCACTTCATTCAGCCCATCCAAGGCTACTTATGCCGCTCATATGAGGGTTTGTCTGCCCGCTGACAAGGCAAAAAAAAAAAAACGAAAAAGAAAAAGAAGAAAAAATCACCAACAAACAAACAAAAGACCATTTAGAGCACATGGGCTCGCAGGACTCTCTCACTCACCCACTGAGTCGGAGAGTGTTGACAATTCTGACATTTCATCTGTATTCAAAAATGTGTAAAGTTTGGTCTAAAAAAGTGTCCCACGGTACATTAAAATGGAAATAGAGTTGAAATGTGGAATGGGAGTCCAAGTTGTATGTATACTGTAATGCATGTGTGTATAACCTACATATATACCTATGTGTTTACATGAATTCTGAGTCAGCTTTCATCGAGTGTTTAGATTTTTCAAACTATTAATTATATATATATAAATATATTTTTATTTTTTAATGTATTTCTGTATTCATATGCTATCATCGTATCACTTCAAAACAAGGTTCTACTTCACAAAACTATAGTAATTATAAGTTCAAGTCATATATTAACTGATGTATCAACAAATTCAAACAATAATACAAACTATTTGAAAATTTGATTAGATATTTTAGGTGTTGTTGTCAAATATGTTGTCAGGCGACAGTTTACGTGTAACTTTAACTCAACACGTATAATTTGTTTCTGGTCGCGTTTATTTAACGCTAACTGCACACGAATCAAAGTGCCAATGCCCCAGAGTTGCATTTCGGATGCGATTCCTAAGCAAAAGTCATAAAAATGAATTCTTAATGCCATGCCGGGACATACACAGCGAGAGAGAGAGAGAGAGAGACCAAGCGTTGCAAGCGTTGCTGAACGATAGATAGATGGAATCGTGTGGGTAGCCAGGTCGACATGGAGATGGAGATGGAGCTCGAGCTGAAGCTGAAGCTGAAGCTGCTTGGATGGACCAAACATCATTTCAAAATATCGTATCGTAAATTTTCAAGTTAACATCAAAATTGTGAAAATTATGTACAATTCCCAGCAACAGCAGCAACGAGGGCACAGCCGAACATTCATAACCAAATTTATTGCAAATAAGAAAAATGTCCGCCACACAGGACGGACACAGTCAACCCAGAAGACACTGCAGTGAGAGAGAGAGAGAGAGAGAGAGAGAGGGTGTGCGAGTGAGAGATAGATGGGACAACAAATGGTGGCAAGGATAAGGCACAGCGCACAGGACATTGGCGAGCTAAGGACGTGGACATGGCGACTGGGAGCAGTCACAGTCGCAGTCAAAGCGGAGTCATGTGTTCCACAACAACAGCGGGGGTGAGCAGTTTGTAGCCTCTGTTTCTGCTTCTGCTTCTGCTTCGTGGTCAGCAAAATTGTTTGGAAAAATAGATGAAAAGCAGAGCATAAAAAACATAAATTGAAGCGAAAAAAAAGTACAACAACAACAACAGCAACAACTAGAAGAGGAAAGCTGACTAAAAAAATAAAAAAGCAAATGATGAAAGACAAACATGCGCCACAAGGATATTGGACAAGTGGACGGACAGAGCACAGGACGAGCTCCATACTTTTGTGGGTGTCGTCGGCACAAGCTTTTGCCCAACTAGCAACTAGCAAGAGAGACAGAGAGAGAGAGAGAGAGAGAGAGAGACAGAGAGAGAGAAAGGAAGAGATTGGGAAAAGAGAGACGGAGCAGTTGATTTCCATCAAAACAAACAACGCAGCCAACACTTGACGTTCGAAACGAGGAGACGAGCGGAGACGCAGCTACAGAGGCAAATGATATTCTGGTTGGTTGTCCCGAGCTCCAAGTGTGTGATGAGGAAATGTGTTAACCAAAAAACAAAAAACAAAAAAGAAGGAAAATAAAGGGGTGTGACCAAGCGAAATCGAGCATTATATAACGGATGAGGCGAAGAGGCTTTCAGCGAAATGTAACAAAGTTGATTCAAATCTAAATCATTTATTTATACTAAAAAATATTATTTTAAATATTCTGTTGAGGTAATAAGTAGTAAAGTAAAGTTAATAATAATAATTTCCTCATCAAAGTCTCATCAAAAAGTATGTAATTTGTGTATCAGGTATAACCAACTAGTTTCTATAGGTAATTGGCTCATATGTTAACAATTTTCCCTCATAGACAGTGATTGTGATTATTATATTATATAAACCAAATATAAATCTGTTTTAAATTTAATTTTAATTTTTACACATATATTTATAGTTTTATTTTTATTTTAATAAAAAATTTTAAGATAAATTTTATTATACTATAACTTTGTCTGTAAAACTAATTTTTGCTAAAAATACAAACAAAACTTTGTAATGATTCATATCAATCTAGATTCAAGGTCATCTCAAAGCTTATTTAACTAGACTTTAAGCCTACTCAAGCCATTTAAGCCTTCCCTTTGGCTTTGCCAAAGCCACGAACTGATTTCAGTTTGTTCGACTAGACGAAAATCTAAGATTACTTTTCTCATGGGCCTAAGAAGCACTGAAAAGATCTAAACATGTTTGCCTTCTTATTTATGTAATGCCAACGGAATTGACGAAACGTCCTTGTTTTTTATGTTTTGTTGCTGTTGTAGTTGTTGCTGTTGTTGTTGTAGCTGTAGTTGTATTGGCTGCAGTCAATTTTCTTTGTGTTTTCATTTTTGGCTTTTCTGTAATTTGTGTTATTTGGCCATAAAGTTGATGGCTGGCTCGTTTGTTTGACATTCCGCAGGACATGGCTCGAACCCAAATGGACAGGATATACGCAGGACGCAGACGAAGCAGAAGAAGAAGCAGTGGCGCAGCAACAGCAGCAGCAGCAGCAGCAGCAGCAGCGGCTGTGGCATATTTTATTTTTCCTAATGATAGCGCACAAAATGTCTCCAAGGGCTAAAGCAAAGGAATAGCCAAAACAAGAAGAAGAAGAAGAAGAAGTCGAGGCAGCAGAGGACAGGGCAACAGAAGTGGAAGCCAAAGTGGAAAAGCGCACATAAAATGTCAAATTTATGTTTGGCTTTCCTTTGTTTTTACTCAAATCGTACATAGATTATACAGAATTATGACGAGCGCGTGTCTATCCATCGAGCAGGACAATGGCCAGGATACGCATCGAGGGGTTGGACCCGAGTTCCGCCGACTGCCGTTGTCCTTATCGCCGTCCGACGTCCTGTGCAAATAGTTTTCATAAATTAATTTTATTTCGTTTGTGGAGCCATCAGGACCGCCATGTTTTCTGGCTCGAGCTCCAGCTCCAGCTCTCAGTCAAGCTCTGGCTTTAGCTCTGGCTCCGGCTCTGGGTTGGGGTTTGGGTTTGGGTTTGGGTTCGTCGACCAATTTTCCCCGAACAGTTTCATATTTCTTTCCTAATTGTGCGACATTTTCGTTCGTCTCTTTGGAAATTGACGTAAATTAGAGCACTTTGCGTCGATTTGCGACGATTTGTTCGACACAAGCGACTATCGGAAATTCATAAATATTTATGTATACGGCCAGATGAGTATATGGTTTATGCGCAGTGCACATATATATGTACATAAGCATAGATATAAATATATATATATATATGTATATGTATATATTAGAGTACTTGGCCAACTGCGAAATACTCTCGCATACATTATCATTCGATTTTTTGCTAGTCGTCTGAGGTAAGCGTATGTCATGTAGCACATATTATTATCATATTCAATGAATGTTTCTTTGTAGGAATTTATTTCATGTGCCCAAAGTACATATTGTTAATGATATGACATATATTTGTCAAAGTTAAGACATAGTAACATTTCCTGTGAAATATCTTGCACTATTTTTGCTGCTCTATAAAACAAATAAACTGTATGGGACTTGGAGAACTCAACCAGAGGTGCTTTGTATAGATTTTGAATTATATCTACAAATTATTTAAAACAGAAACAGATAGCTGAGTTGGTAAGAGTTGAATATGAAAAAGAGGAGGGAAAAGTGAAGTGTCATTACTATGGTAAAACTTACTTGAATTCAAGCCAATGCACTATTATCAAATGAAACTTGGATATAACTTTTATATTGAGTTTTTAGATACGCTCACATACACAATTATTAGGTGCAAAAATCATAAAAATATATATAGTAATTTGATAAATATTTCCTAAACAGTACAAATGTTGGGCTTGCCAAGGATTACTTTTTGTGTTGAGTTATTCAAGAGTCGATTCGGCAGTTCCGCATTGGCAACTGTTGCTGTCAGTCTTGATTTGGAGGCAGACGGCAGTGGCTGACAGGCATATGCTCGTATGTAATGCACCCCACCTTGAGGGCAATTGCGCCTTCCTGCAAGTGTCCAAAAATATCAAGGCTCTGCACCAATTATGAATAGAACAATTAATCTCTAATTATGGCTGAACATCTGTCATGCGAATTATTAGCGCAAATGAAATGAAATGAAATGCAAATCAACATGAAACGCCATGCCCCAACCCTATGCCTACCCGATCTTTAGATGAGAATCGTGCTGACGACCTCACAGATCAGTTGTAGTTGCCCCGAAGCAGTTGCCAACTCTCGCTGATCGGATTATGACAAGCAGCGACAGCTCCTCCCGATCTGTGCGCATTTGCAGACAATGTTGACGACGCCAACAGATGCAAATAGTCCGAGGCTGTTGAAGCGGGGAGATGGGAAAATGGGAAGATGGGCGACTGGCGTCTGGCGTCCGACTAGAGAGTAGAGACTAGCGACTGCGAGCGAGACACGTTGATTGCCGTCTGATCGTCGCTTGATTTGGATTAAGTGAAAATTCATTAGATCATTTGAGTGGTCGCTCTGTGAGGCGCACAACCGCAGTGTGCACTGTGTCGCCTGCTTACCATGGCTAAGTATGCCAATTAGTTTATATTAGCGCCGCGTTTCGACTCAGCCAACAACTCGTCGAGCGATTAACGTCAGGAAGTCCTCGTCCAATATGCCTCTACGCCTCCAGCTTCCCGCCTCTAGCAATTCAAATGAAGATCTCATTGTAAGCTCATTAGCCAGTTGACAAGTACACGACAAAAATAATGAGATAGAGAGTCATATGGCAACATATCCGCCTTATCATGAATCGCTATGCATTTTGGCATTGCGATGGGTTGTTAAGAGCCGCGATCGCTTACTGTATGATTCTGTATATATATTTTATGAATGAACATCTTGGCATTGCATTGCGTTGAGTGAGAGTAAGAGAGTAAGAGTATTCAAGTCTTTAAACAAACTTTGTTATGAATTCATATTCAATTTGACATTGTAATGGATCACTAAGATCGATACAAGTATATTTATTTTATGAATATATTTTAATGAACTCAAGGCAATTCTTATGAGACTAACCAGATCTGAAATATGATAGGTAATCAAGATAAGAAATCTTAAAATATTCAAAGAAGTGTTATATCTGCTTATATAGTACAAAGCTCGAGTTTCAAGCTTTAGTATAAGAATCTCCAAGTTCCAGTCTAAGCCCCAGCTTCACTCAACTTTGTACAAATATCCGATTTGCCACGCCTCCAATCAGCATTTTATATTTTATTTATAGTCAAATGAAAAACAAAATTAAATTCCAATTTAATTAGAAAATTCAATTCAAATTATAATATCAAAGAACTTTGATTGATACACAACAAAATAATTTCAGCTAAATTGAGCTAAGCCAACGCTACGAAGATAAATCGTTAGCTGGGCAAATGGACATGCAAATGACTCAATGTAAATGCAAGTGAGGATGACCATGAATAAAGAAAAAAAGAAACAGAAACTCTTGTGTGTGGAAGGTTGCACAGATGGAGATGGAGCAAGCGCCAACACGTAGACAAACAAAAGTGCAGAGCTGAGCTGTGCGCTGCTGGCGAGTGATCAAAGCGGACAAGCTAAGTCCATTAAAACACTAACGTCACGTCAAGGGCCAAATGATGAATGTGCCTTAGGCGAAGTGCTGAAAATTCAGCGCCAACTGCAGGCGCAAATCAACCAAAAAAATGGGACAAAGTGGAGCTGACTGATGGACCTGCTGCCGATGCTGCTACTGTTACTGCTACTGCTACTGTGTGTCCTGCGATAACTGAGTTGTGCAACGCGGCGTATGTGTAACGTGCTGTAGATGGGTCTGAATACCAATCAGAGAAACAACAATTGCAAGTGGAGCGAGCAGCGGCAGCAGGATGTGCTGGCAATTTAAGTCAGACAGTCACTCACATGCGCTGCTGCCACCGCTGCCACTGCTGCTGCTGCTGCTGCTGGATAAACAGTTTTGCCTGCTGGGCGTGTCAAACGCCTCCAAACGACACTGGCCAATTGGCCTGGACGTGGTGCAAGTGGTGCAAGTGGAAGTGCGACCTCTGCAGCGCTCATGAAGTCATTCACTCAATTTATCGTTTGATGAATGTTCTGCCAGATAGCCGTGCTCATGCATTGGCCAACAACAACAACTGGCTGCCTACAGGGTGTTGATGCCATCACACACACACGCACAACACATTTAATGGCCATTTGAGCAGTTGATAAACGTTTCGCTCGTTTGCGTTGATGAAATGTTGTCGTTGTCGTTGTCCTGTTGTCTACCCTCTCTCACTCTCTCTCTCTCTCTCTCTCTGTCTCTCTTTGGACTGTGTTGTCCTTGTTGCATTGCTTATTTATGCCACATGGAGCATATGGAGCAGAGTGCCAGTGGCATCCTCTTTTTTGGTCATGCGTTTAGTTTTTGCCGCTTATTTCTAATTGTTTTTGTTTAGCTTTTTGATTTATGACTGCAAACGCTTTGTCCTTCATCTCTCTCACTCTGTCTCTGCCTCTTTCTCGCTTGATGACAATGACACTATTATGATGTCAGACACTGACAGACGACACAGTCCGTTCCACAGCTCATGGTTGACATTCGCATTGATGCAGTCTCTCGTTTTCTTTTTCGAGCGACTTGATGAATGAGCCACAACGCGAATGCAGACGGATATTGCGGATATTCGGCCAAATATGTCGTTTGACAGATTGTAGAAGGCATTTTGAGAATATAGAGGAGATTATTGATTTCATTTTGAAAAATAATAATGAGTAGAATCTAAAGTTAAATGTGAAGATTTCATATATGTATGTATAAATCAACATTAGGTTGAAGGTAAAATTATATATTTAAAGATATTTAAAGATCAATTAAAAAATAATTGATTTTTAATAATATTAAATATGCTTTTACTTTTTACTTTTTATATACATATCTTAAAGCATAACATAACATAATAAAAACTATTTATTTTTATATTTATATATTATGGCAGTTCTTTAAAAAAGTTTGGACTGCAGAAGTTATGTATACTTGACTCAACTTAGACTACTAATGTATGAAAACACAACTAGAAGATTAAAGACGACAAATAGCAGATAAACATATATCCATATGTGTGAATATACATACATATTCATAAACATGATATATATATATATATGATAAATATGATAATATTCATAAATATTATATTTAAATAAATATAATCAAATTTATGGATAATCATCTATCAACTTTCATTTGTTGTCTACAGCCGTGCAGTTAAATATATATAAATTCATGTACATTTTTATGTAGCCTTACATATTTTAGCTCTCTCCACGAATCTTCACTGTTAGCAAAACGAAATGGCATTTCATGTAAGTGCCAATTAATCAAAGCGCAAAAGCAAAACTTCAAAAAATGGAAAAGCTTCGCAATAAATACATAAAAAATAGATTAAATAAAACAAAATAAAAAATATAAAATAATATTAAAATAAATATTTTTTACAACTAAAAAAATCATAAATTAAACAGAAAAAGCTATGAAGAAACCAAAAAATATATGACAAACTTAAATAAAAATGTAAAACTAAAAACAAAAAAGTCAACGAAAAATTACTACGCGTTGGTGCAGATTAAATACACTGCCAGAAAAAATTACATAAGAAATTAAATATATTTTTATTTATATATTAGATAAAATTGTAAGTAGATCAAAAAGAAATATATAATTAAATGAGATGAAATATATATATTTATATATATAAAATTAAATTCTATAGCGATAAAGTGAACAATTTTTCATCTATCAAATACATGACAAATGAAATTTTAACCAGACAACAACTTGTCATACACTGTTTGAAGTGTATAAGTCTCTTGTCTGCATGTCAGTTGAAAATGTCAAGATACCCTCTAAAAAATAAAGAGTATCAGCAAACACGTATAGTGTGTAGAGTCGAATGAAATGCTTTTGGTTATTTTGAATTCGTATTACAAATGCATTTGCAATGCACTAATAAAAACAAATGGACTGCACGAAAATTACACAGTTTAGAGAGCTTTCTGAATACGAATAAAAAACGGAGCTAAATATAAGACAGAACAGAAGAGAGAGCGGGAAAGCCAGAGAGAGAGAGAGAGAGAGAGAGAGAGAGTGGGTGTGCGAGAGAGCACAACAATAAGAACTCAACACTAATAATTCGCTTTTATTGAGTGTTTCTGATGCAATAAAAAACATTTCTCTTTGTTTGGTCATAAAAGAAATACCCTTTAGACATAGAATGCTGGGAATGGGGTATGTTAATTCGAAGAAAAATATTGATAACACAGAAAACATATAACATGGGACAACAATAGCATCATGGCTGTAGTTGGGCTTGAGAAGAAAATATTGCCTAAGTGTTTGAATGATTGACTGATTAATTGAGGTCAATGCATAAGAGTAAGGTAGCTACTGTAGCTGACTGACGTGATCTAGATCAGAAAAGCCAGGTAAATATAGCTTGAAGATATATTCTGCAGAAATGATGCACTTATGTTTCATTTGTGAATCATTTAGCAGGGTATCTTCTAGTCGAGCTTTGAGCTTTTCACTCATTTCATTGAGCAGTGCAGTCAGGAATTTAGAGTTGCATCAGACGAAAAGAAATGCAAACCAAACGGATTGTGGATTTGATTTCCAGCAGTGGTGGTGCTGTGGTGCAATGGTGCGGTGGTGCGGTGGTGTGGCGAGGCGTCTTGCTGCGGATCTATTAAAGCAACTTAACGAGCCAACAAATTACCACACGTCATAAAGCAAATCACAAAAATATGTTTTAGGAGGCAACCGCTCGGGCCGCGCTGGCGACTGATGACTAAAAATAAATGCGATTCGGAATGGAACTCGATGGATGAATGCCTTTCGCTGTGGCTCCACCACCAACATGATTTAGGGGGGCAGCTGCGCTGGCAGCTTTACCTGGATTTTCTATGCCAATTTATGCCTACCGCCGACACTCGAATACAAGCGATGCGGTTGGCTAAGCACAGAAATGAAATAGTTCCTGCCATTGTCACTATCTTTCATTTACGAATACGATATACGGCAAAAACAATATACGATATACGCCATAAACGATGTACATGAGATGATGCATGATGTGGTAATTACGAATCCAAAGAATGTTATACGATATTCGAAAAACGACATTCGATGCTTGTGTACAGGATTCGAAAAACTGCTTTGCTTGAACTGTAGAGCTTACTATCTATCATTTAGAAATACGATGTGAGCTATACGATATAAGACATAAATAATATACGATATACACGAAATGATGAGTGATATGGTACGTACGATACCGATATGCGATGCTTGTGATCATTTAATAATTTGTATACAATGATAGACAATACGATATGCTATATACAGCATACGATATTTACGATATCATGGTAAACGACAGATTATATAAGCCATTCAGTGTATTGGTTTAAACTGAAGATTATATATTTGATATAAGAGAAAACTTGGGATATATACATTTCAGAGATGGAAGAATACATGGAATATGGGGAGGAGTACGGACAATTTATGAATGGTCTTTAAGGAGCTGGTACGTCGCAATTCGCTACTTGAATTCGATTGGGTTCAAGGAGAGACTTGCGACATACGATACAGTCTCAAAGACATGGACAGATTTCGATTGGTTTGATCGAGTCAGAATTGCAAAACTTGAAGCAGCACTAAAAGTAATTTGATTTCTTTCTGCGCTTAGACCGACTCGTAATGCTGCCGTGAATCTCACTGACCGTGGAGTGTATCGATACGCGTTTGCGCGCCTCTTGCAGCAGTCTATCGATGGTATTCCGTCTGTAGCGACGAATCTTCTTGCTATCAACTACTCTGCCGTCCTGATTCATGCGCAATGTCTTGTGATAGCGACGCATAAACGTCTCCGGCATGTCGCGATCAAAGGGTTTGTGCATCAGCACTGGAATCGGCTCGCCAAAAAATAGATGAAAACGCTTCTCTCTTTTACGCTCTTTAATTTCAAGAGATAGCCTAGAGTTCTTCTTCAGGATCTTGGGTGTACCGTATTTGATTATATTATAGTACCTCTTGGATACGCTTTCGGACATTTGCGACAATTTGGCCTGCTTCGCGTTGCTGGCGGTGACCATACGCAAGTCCAGCTTCATCAGGGCATTCGTAAAGTTTTTGTTGAGGCCCTTCTCACGAACGATGTCATCTATCAAGTACCTCAGCTGCTCGCTAGATGGCGACGGCAAGCTCGGCCTGTCCGCATAGGAGTCACGCCAAAAATCCAGATGGTTTGGCGCGTTGATCTGAAACTTCTCGTAGATAGCACCTTGTCCACTGGGATTCTTGCTGTCCACTACTCCCAGCTCGTCCGTTCGTTTCCTTCTACCTGCATTTGGATTCTTGTTGCCCTCCAATCCGAATCTCCACTCGTCAAGCAGTTTCCTTATGTCTGGAATCCGCTCGTAGACAGCAGCACGCTCATTTGGATTCTGATTGCCCGCTAATCCAAATCTCCACTCGTCAAATATTTTCCATCTATTTTCAAACGTATCGTTGATAGCCTCTTGCTCTCTTGGGCCCTTACTGCCCACCATTCCAAATTTATACATGTCCTTCAATTTCTTTATGTCTAGAATCTTCTCGTGGACTGCAACTTGCCCGCTGGCATTCTGATTGCCAGCTGATCCAAATTTCGTGTCGTTCTTCAGTTTCCTTACATCTGGAAATCTCTCGTGGGCAGCATTTTGCCCAATTGGATTCTTACTGCCCATTGATCCAAATGTCGAGTCGTCCTTCAGCGTCCTTTTATCTGGATACCTCTCGTAGGCAGCATTTTGCCCAATTGGATTCTTACTGCCCATTGATCCAAATTTCGAGTAGTCCTGCAGGGCCCTTTTATACGGAAACTTCTCAGGGAGAGCCTCATGCCCGCTGGCATACTTGTTGGCCACTGTTCCAAACTTGGAGTCGTCCTTCTGGGACCTTTTATCCGGAAGCTTTTCGTAGTTTGTACCTTGCCCAATTGGATTCTTACTGCCGAATAATCCAAATATCCAATCGTCCTTCGGTTTCCCTTTACCTTGAAGCTTCTCGAAGATTTCACCTAGCCCGCTTGCATTCTTGTGGCCCACTGATCCAGCTTTCCAGTCGTCCCTCAGTTTCTTTTTACCTTTCGATTTGCGAGTTTTCTGGCTCTTCACAAAGGGCAGACAGTTGTGATCAGATGATTCCAGGACAGCTTCCCTGTACACCATTTGCAACACTCTCAGCACACTAATCAGCGCTCCGGGGCTGAAGGGACTGCGGACGTTGCCCTCCTCGTCGAAGACGCTGGCGTACACGGTGCAGGGGTCGGTCTTGCAGAGCGGCACACGGCAATTGGCACAGCAGCTGTCGCGCGGCTTCAGCATCTGTGAAAAGTTCTGCATGGTCAGCGTGTAGAGGAAGTCGGCGACCAGGTCGGGGTGCAGCCCCAGTGCCTGGCCCAAGGCCAAAATGGTTTTCCGATTCGTATCGTACCAATAGTCCTTGGGCGAGGCACTGCGGCAGTCGCAGTCCTTCTCGTTGGCCAAGTGCATTCGATATCTCCGAAGCCATTGAATCCGCTCCGGCACCGGCCTCTGCTCCCTACAGCCCACGCATGCCTTCGTCCCACCTGTCCCAGCATAGCCGGCTCGGCACACGCAGCTTCTGCACGCAGCGGACGCAGGCTGGAAGCTCTTGCCCAGGTGCAAACCGAACGGACTCTTCGCGTTGCAGCCACAGCGGCTTTTCAAGCAGTTCATTTCGGAATGAGTCGCAGTTCTTGAACAATTCTATTGCAATCGATAAATCAATCGATAATTTTGTGGTATAAAAAGCCAAATTTTTTAGGTTTGTTTTCATGAGTTGATCTATTTCAATAAAAAGTAGTAGGGATATTCCAAGTTAGAAAAATGATTAAAATTTATTGAATAGTTATCGATGTTTCCTATCGATAATCATATTGTTAATTTTTTCATATTTTAACGAAATAGTAGGGGTATTCACAGTTCAATAAATTCCCTAAAATCAGATTTTTAATTATTGTGTAATTCGTAATAAATCTTTATGCTTTTTAAATAATGTATATGGGTATTCCCAAATTAATTAATTGCATCATTTAACAACATATGGCATTTAAATTGAAACTAATTGGTAATTCATATCGATAGTCTTAATCATCGCACTCATGTATATTCACTATATTTTAAAACGTGTTTCTTTTAACATATTGATAATTCGCCGTATTTTTGATTATCAAATGTTAAATGATTTGTTAATTGAGAGTATTTGCAAAGCTAACTCAATATCGATTACTTCATCGATAACAATGCAAAATTGTCAATTAGAGTAAGGGAACATCTCGAATGACAACTGAAAAATGTCAAAAGGAAAAATGCAAGAGAAAGAAAAAAAACTAAATAAAACATGTCAACCTTTTGTGTGTTTCGCATCTGTGCATATGTATGTGTATTTCTTGTATATGAGTGTACGTGTGTGTGTGTGTGTTTACAGTAGCTACAACAACTACAATTAACGCACACAGCAATACAATGCAGGGAAGGCAGGCAAAAACAAAAAGAACAGAAAAAAAGACAATACAACAAAAAGAAGCAACGTAACGTGCCGAACAGCTAGCCCAGCTCATTGGGCGCGCGAGCGAGACGGCACGAGGCGCTGCTCAGGCAAGTGTGAGCAGCGTGTGAACAGTTAAGCAGGGGAAATCAAAACAAAACTAAAACAGACAATAGCTACGAAGAGAACGCAACGCAGAGAGAGAGAGAGAGAGAGAGAGCGCAAATGTCTGCTAGCAGGGGTAATGCGCTGGGGAAATGTGAAACGCTCTGGCAATGAAACAGCGCAGCGTCTGCAAGAGGGGAAATAAAGAGCGGGAGAGAGCAAAAACCAATTGGCAATTTACTCGGCGCGCTCTCGTGCTCAGCGTAGCTCTGCAACTTGCTCACGAAGCCAGCGAGAGAGTTTGTTATTGTTGTCGCTCTGTTGAGCGCTCCAACACAAACATGCATGGGCTAGCACGTGTATGGGTGCAGGCGGTCGCTGCATGTATGGTGCAAACTTTAGCCGGCAAACGGCAGAGCAACGACGCTGACTGCAGCAGCAGCAGCAGCAGCAGCAGCAGCAGTGGCAGTGGCAGTGGCAGTGGCAGCAGTAGCAGTAGCAACCTACCCATTACCCTAATCACTGTTTAAATCAAAACCCTTTGACTTACAACCGTTAGAATCACAGATTTTAACAATTGTGACGTAATCAACATTTTTTCCTTTGGCAGTTTAGCTTACCTATTTGTTGTTGTTTCTTTGTGGTATTGAAATATTTAAGCATTTTAATACTCTGCAAATATTTGTAATACCTTTGAGGGGTATATTGGTTTGCTAAATATAATAATATTTCAATTTTAATTGAAATTAATTTAATTATTTATCTTTTATTTTCTCTACAAGCTGAAAAAGAAAGTCTTATAATTTGTATACTCCATAAATAATACTAAAGGGTATTTCGACTTACATAAAAGTCATTTAAAAGAGAAAATGAGTCTTAATATGACATTTATATTATATAAATAAATCAAAACTCAAATTCGTTACCTTTCATGAAATTGATAAGAATATAGAATAGAATTGTATATAGAATATAGAATATGGAAAGAAAATTTGTTAATTAGATGCAATTAAAACTTTTGTTTATTGATTTTTCTTTATATCAGTTCCAATAGCAGCTTAAGAATGCTAGTAAAGACAGCTTATGTAGGGTATCTGTTATTCGATCATTGCCCTATATCACACACACTCACGTATGTGAACATAGTTCTAAAGCGAATTTCGATTGCCCAATTACTCAGATCGATACTCGTTTAGCGCATCAATCGATAGATCACAGCTAATTATCGAATCGCTCATTGGATTTTATCAGCTAAGCGAACGAGATCGTCTTTGATCTGAGTGGAAAACTGGTCTGAAAATTATGATTCGCGCATGATTAACACCTGACGCTGGGAGTCGAGTATGCACTTGTATGTATGTATATATGTATGCATATGTATGTCTGATTACATATATATCGCAATAACTGATCAATCAGTTCGCAGTCGAGTTCAATCGTGCTGCAAGTTCAAAGGCCACCGCCAAGCAAACAATACATAATTCAATTGGTTAATATCAATTATAATTAGAGGGCATCAACAGGTTCGTCAACAACAACAACAACAACAACAACAGCAGCAGCAGCAGCAACATCGCAGACAGCCCCGTTTGAAGTCTCTTTGGACGGATACGTTGGCTTCGGCTTTAATCTCTTGGATGCCTCTTGATGATCTGCCTCAATTGGCGGCTCTGATGGATACTTCCGCTGTCGGCAGCTTTGTTGCTCTGTGTGGGTGGCAACCACTTTGTGGCGCCTCCCCTGTGCCACCTGAACACCTTCACCCGCGCAACAAAAAGAAACAGAAAAGAAGAAAAAACATATTTATAACTGTAATTTTTAATATTTTATTGCTTCGATCTCACTTTGAACTTGTTCCATTTGATCAAATTTATAGACAGCCAAAAGTCGATATTGTAAATAGAGCACAATTTGTGGAGCGGAAAGGGAACGTTTGATCTTGCCGCCAACTCGACTCGATTCGATTTTGATTTTGATTTTGATTTCCATTTAGAATCAAAAAAAATAAAACACTTTTTAATCATATTTGCCAATTGCTTTCGAAAGGCAGAGCCTAGGGTAAACAAGTTTCTCTAGATATAAATAAAGTTGAGTTGACAGAAATTGGAATTGGAATAATATTTATCTATATATGTATAATATGAAAATTGATAAAGCTATAAGGAATCATAAGCTTCAACATCCACCTCTGCTATTTTCTCTCATTTCTCTACTCCCTTCTTCTTTCTTTTTTCTCCCTCATCTGTTTTCTAATCTTTCTGCTCCCTTTCTATCTTCTTTCTTGCTGCTTCTGTCTTCTTTCCTCTCCCTTCGCTCTGCTCCTTCTCTTCATTCCTTTTCCATTCTCTATTATCTCTCCTTTCCATTAGCTCGACTCTCCTTTGCATCATCTTTTTTCCAATATGTCTTAACTTTCTCTACCTTCTCCCTTCTTCTCTTCCCATTGCACCGCTTCGCTTTGTTGCTTTGTACATTCTCTCATTATTTCTTCTTACTTCTCTCAACCTATTTTCCATTCTGTATTATCTATTCTCCTGCCCACTCCGTCGGCTCTCTTCGCTCAGCTACTCTTAACTTTACTTCAACTCAACTTCAGCTTGTCTCAGTCACTTTGCCATGTTGTTGTAGAAAGTTTCTCTCTTCTAGCATTATGTGTCAAGATTTGCTTTCTGTATGTATTCGTTTATAAACATTCCATATATGCATCCGTCTCTCGTAACATATTCTGCTCTTTGAATAATCATGCGTAATGCAGCGGCGCTTGCCAAGGACGTTGAGGGGAATCCCGCCAAGCAGTATTTGCCGCCGTTCATCGCTGTCTACTCGGAGCACACGGAGATAGAGACCACAGCCAAGCGCCAGACGCTGACATCCATGGCCGTCATCAAAGGTGAGCAGAGGTGCGGGGAGCTGGGGAATACCTTTTGGATAGCCGTCAGTGGCTATCGGCTGGAGTGCGCCTCTGTGGTGTATCGCTTCTTTCTCGATATCGGACACATCGTGGACAAGAGCTTCACGAGCTCCAGCCTAATGTACCTGAAGTACAACTGCCTGATGGACTGCGAGATGGCGCTCAGCTACGATGGCCAGAAGATTGGCTACGGCGCTGATATACTCGTTAGCGTCAAGCCAGAGAATCCGGTGCTCCAGATACGCATCGAGTCGACCAAAGCTGCTGTAATCGAGAACCACGAAGTTGACCAATCGACTACATGTGCCATCGATATCGAAGCTAGCGATAAGCAGGCGCCGCCTCAGCCTCAGAAGCAACTGCCGCAACTGCGCCGCAAGTTCAATTTGCTGCACTGGCTAAAGCACACAATCTCGTACATATTCTATTTGAATGAAACAACTTAAGTTCTCCGTTCAGTTATTGAATGGCCCGTTTAGTTTAGGAATTTCCATATTCACGATTACAGAATTTTTAATTACAATAAATCAATTTAAATAATATGTAATTTTTCAATTTTATCAAATTGTCATTATGCGTAATTAATTCCTATGCACAAATGCATTTTGCTCTCTCTCGTTGTCTCTCGTTGCGCCCACTTTTGCCTGATTGTCGATGCGATTACGCGGCACAGGTTGGGGCGGCGGCTGAGCGGGGGCTGGGCGGGGCGGGGCGTACATTTGTTTTGTCAGAAATAATGCTCTGCTTAATTATTATATTTGTAATTTATTTGCGCCAGCGCTTTATCAGATCCAAATGCTAAAAACTACGCATTGCCGCTTTAATCCCACATTAATCCCGCACAAAACTGCATCACAGCAGCAGCAGCAGCAGCAGCGGCGGCAGCGGCGGCAGCGGCAGTGGCAGCGACAAAAAAGGACAAAATTGAAATGACAGTAACAAACAACAAAAGCAATTCAAATGCAGCGCATAGAATGCATAATTAATTTTTATTTTGATGACAACGTCATCATCTCCCTCTCCCTCTCCCTCTCTCTCTTTCTCTTTCTCTATCTCTATCTCCCTCTCACTCTCGAATGCATTGCAATCATTTGCGTATTGGCCAACACTGACAATGGCTAACCAGGTGCATATTAAGCTTCATTTTTGACAATTTCCTTTTCCTTTTTGCATTTGAATTTAATTCTTGATTGGCATAGACAATACTTTTATATATTATATTAGTTTGCTCTGATTGATAGATTGATTGATTGATTGATGCATGCATATTAAGCGTGTGTTAGGCAACACTAGAATAGGTCCAACAAGTGCGTAGTAATCTGTATTGCTATAAGATAGATATATAGATATATTCAGTTTGCTCTGATAAATTGATTGTAGTTTGGAATATTAAAATCAATTTCTATGAATCTTCGATTTTTGCGTTTTCCATTTTTCTATGAAATAGTTTCGTCTATGCCCGATTGATTGAATGATTGAAGATGAATGCATAACATATTAATGAATTGAAAGATAGATGGGGAAAGTTGTATCTAACATTCTGCCTTTACTCTGATCAAAAAAATCGTGTATAACCCTTAATCTATTAAAGAGTCTAGTCTTTCTTGTGTCGACCACCATTATACACACAATCATCTGCAAAGTGCTGCGCTTACCAACACTATTCAACACTATTCGCGACATACATTGTACATTACTAAACATACATACATTGTTAAAGAGAATCATTCGTTTGTTCATCAGTTTGCGAGTCTTTTTGAGTTCAGCTAACAAAGGCAACTGCAGATATCATTAGCTGCGTAGAGTCTATCAATGCTGTTAGTCAACACTGTGCTGCAGCAACAAGCATTTGCCAACACCAACACGATTAGAAAAGATGACTCAAATACATATGTACATAAGTATGTATGTATGTATGTATTTCTATGTGTCTGTTTGACATAGAGTTTGAATTGGTTTTGGCTTGACTGTTACACATACACACACACATATATATATATATATATATAAATATATATATATATATACATATGTATACACATACGAAATTAACCTCATTGTCGGTAAAAATGTTGAAATGGTCAATTTGTTAAATAAATTGCGCGATTTTTATGAAAGCATTAAATATTTGTTGTTTGGCAGCATTTGAGGCCATTTGTGCTGTGAGGCTGCGAGGCTGCCGCACTGCGAATGGGATATTTGCAATGGGTAAATAACATAAAATTAAAATTCTTTTGTTTGTCAATTCATAGTTTTGTTTTTGTTTTTGTTGTTGTTTTTTAATGCTTTGGCGCAGGGGCTGCAGCTGGAGCTGGGCCATAGATGGAGGGGGCGGCTGCATTTGCGTTAACAGATACAAATCCGTTTTATTTGTTTTTCGTATTTAGTTTTCGTTGGTGTTTTTATTCTTTTTTTATTTATTTATTTATTTTTATTTTTTTTTTTTTTATGGCCAGCATATTTGGGTTTCGCGCTTCCACAATTATCCGGCTGTCACCAATTACCGAACGCCCCAAAAAAGCTCGCCCGCTGATGATTGTGCAGCTGGGAAATCCTCTGAAAATTATTGCATTCATTAAATTTTAAACAAAGGTGATTAGATTTTATAATTCTCTCACACCTCTCGCGCACACCGTTTCGCCGCATTCGGCGTACAGTTGTGCTCATTATTTATTTAGAACAATTGCAATAAAAGTATTTAGTGTTTAGTATTTGGCATTGTATTTAGTTTTTAGCTGTTCCCTTATTTATTAGTCGGTTGCATTTTATTTGTCATATCGTAACGTGGGATCAACAATTTGCTCCTTTGTTGCTTGTTGTTTGTTGCCTGTTCGTTGTTACAAAAATTAATTTATTTTTCCAAAAATTCTATTTCCATTCTTTTTATTTGTCAGTTTTAATTAATTTTCACCTGCCGCCAGATATACACATGTATATATACATATATATATTTCACCTGTAGTTGCTCACGAATATTATCAAGCCAAAATAGTTGAATCGCATCTTTGTTAGATTTGCTTTTCGCATTATTGTTTAATTATTCAGTACCAGCATAAAATATTTTAATTATTATCAATTAAATCAGTTCACGAACTTTTATTTTTCAATTACCCCAAACAAAACCCCAAGCAAATTTGTTCTTATATTTTACAAAATATATACAATGAAGAACTTAAATATATTTTCAAAAATTGTGCGCACCTTTTCTATATGTTTAAAAAATTTAAATCATTTTCAGCAATAAAAAAATAAAACAGAATAATAGAAATTATAAATAAGTATACAAATACATAAACAAAAATATTTAATAAATAATATAAAATTTAAATAATATTAAAAATGTAAAACAAATAATACTTTCCTATTACTTTCCAAAAAAAGGCCTGAGCCTGAATGAGCTACTAAACTGAGCTGATGTATGCAAGTCTCTCTCTGTCCATTCGTTCATTCTCTACCTCTTCAATCTTAGATAAGATAAGCATTCATCATACCCTAGAGAAGTTAATAATTTTTCTCAAAACTCATATTTTCTAAATACTTCAAAGACATAACACAAAAAACTATATTTGCTAGAGACACTAACATAGAAGGTATAGAAGTTCTGGCCTGGTCTTCACAGATGACGAGTAGAAGAAGAATCTTGTGTGTGTATAAAAGGATATCAGCAGAATATCTTTAAGGAAAGACTAAGATTCTAGTATATGTGAAGACAGCTTCTGTAGGATATCTTTCAGTTGATCATCAGAGGACATCTACAAGCTAACCTTGACCGATTTTAAAGTGGACAATCGCAAATCTTGACAGTTTTGTATGTAAGTTCGATGTCTGAGGGGAGAAATTGATCCTCTATATACAGCCACTGGAATGGGCGTTGACCATTTTGAGTGGTTCAATGGGACTAATCAAACATCGCCTCGCTATGGCAGGCATGTAGGATTCGGGTATCCGGTGGTGCCGGTAAGTCTTTGGCCAAGTGAGATATAAACGTTGTTCTTAGCAGAGATGTCGCTTGACATTTGCAGGACAGCTGTGAAAGAATCACCTTTTTAGACAAAGACGACCGCTGTAGATATGCCAATACAAATCCGTCGTGCATACAGCAGGTCTTCTTCCTCAACTACAATGCATTCTTCTACTGCAAATGCGATAGCGACGATCTGCTGGGCTTGGCCTGCATTATATGGCTGCTGCTCGAGTGCGTGCTGTTTTTTTGGGTCATCTACTTTACGACAATTCATTAGTAAGTATGTCAGCTAATGCTAGCAAAGAAGAATCTGCAATCGATAATCGAAATTCATTTCAGTTTTGTGCCAGCTTTGACGGTCATCGCGCACTTCCTAAATATGAATGAATATGTCGCCGGCGAGACCATACTGACCTTGGGCAACAATGCGCCGTCCATCTTTGGCAGCGTGCTTGGCTTGAAAAACGAATCGCGTCATTGTTACTCAGACACGATGTCAATTAATCTGTTTATGGGCATCTTTACCTCATCGATTATAATGTGGGTGAAACCGTTTGCCATCGATAGCGTTTACTTTCTGCGCGACCTCGGCTTCGTCTTGCTCTACGTGACCTTCGTGGACTTTTCGATTTATTATACCAAAGGCTACTTGTCAATCGCCTGGGACCTGTCCATGACTCTCATATGCCCCATTTACATTACAATCGTGCTTCTCGATCAGTACATGCACAATCGCAGGGATCGCGGTAGGCTCTCCACTAAAAGCCTTCCTTAATAATCATCTAATCTTCACTGCGTGTCTGTGTAGCACTGAATGCGGCCAATCGCACCGCTCCTGACAGTGTGGGCGGGTCCGTGCACAAAACTCCTGCGGTTTCCAGCCCGGCCACGAATGCGGTTCGACGATCGGCCAATTATAAATTATTCAAACAGTTCTTTAGAATCTTTGACACTTTGGACAGAAGTCGGTTCGGTAGCCCGTGGGCGTTCTGCAAGCTGTGGGCCCTGATTAAGGTGCTGCCAATGATTTTCTTACGCATATTGATACCAGAAATTTATTCGACTGAATCATCTCAATCGTATTCAAAGCTGCTTTTCTGCATTCAGATTACCCTAACGCCCACTGTCACCGCCACATTGATCGGTTCGTATTTCGCGTATTTCGCACTGATCTCTTCAAGCTGATTTTTCGTTTTGCTTAGCTGAAAAAGTTGAGGGCCTGCAAGACTGGAAGCTTTTTGTGATTCTGATCTGCATAGTCTGTCTACTGCCCTTCTCGATTATAGCGTTCTTCTTTTCGCGCACCGACACGGTGCCCAGGTGGTACAAGGTCACGGAGGCATTGAATATCATGGGCTGCCTTGCGGTACTCTTCACGACGACCAAGGAACTGAATGCCTTGCTGGAGGCCATCGGCATTATTGTGAATCGCAGTCACACCTTCATTGGCTGCACCCTCTACACCTGGGGCTCTGGATGGTCGGATATGTTGATTAATTTGAGCCTGGCTCGCAAAGGCTTCCCGCGCATGGCCTATTCTGCTTGCTATGGCTCTATTATATTCTGTAAGATTATCGCAGCAACCGAACTATCTATCGATCACTATATTCAAATATCTATTTGCAGCTATCTTTTCGTCAGTTTGCATACCCTATCTGTATTCCGACATAATGCTACACAGCAAAGGCACCCACTATGTAAGTAAGATATTCGTCATATGGCTAGATAAGGATTGGGGTATCGATCTCTTCAAGTCATAGCTAATCCTTCTAAATTCAGTAATCATGTATTGCATTATGAAAGGAGATTCAGATGCATTATCAGCTGACTCCGGGTAAAAGTATAGTCTGATTCTTGATACCTCAATCTAGCCAGCTTGATCGCTTTACATTCCATTCTTTATTAATATTCTTCTAATGCACTCATTACTATTATTGTCTAGGTGACTGAGGGCACTCTTGGCGCCACGGCCTCTACTTTTCTTGTCATAACTCTAGTGATGACGATTCTGTATGCTATTTCAACGAATTTCATGTTGCGTCGCACGGGCGCATTGCTGGGCATCACCGTCTATGTGTTATTTCTAATATTTTGCATCTTCAGCGAGTTTGAGATAATCCATGCATATGGTACGGATCATACACTGGATCACGAACATTTCGACGAGAGCTTCAGCAACTGAGCTGAAATCAGTTCACAATGAATTTTCAATCAGTTCCAATGAAATCTGAATAAATTAGTTGATCCGTTTTCTAGCTACGCGATTCACAGGAAACTTGCTAGCTCTGAATGCCCTCCAAATGGCAATCCCATTGTGTGCGAAACTATCGTATCCAAAGGTATTGCTATTGCCCAGAGGATGACTGATATCAATATCTGTCGAATGTATCTGTTTAGTGGTAATTATCTAGATTAACTAAACTATTGACTGTCCGCATCATATGGCAAAATGCTAGTTGAGGGAACTACAAGGGGCAATACACTCGCTTACAGCAAAGCTACGACACATAAAACACACAGAAAACAGAAAAATGTTTTGCTATTGTCGCTGAAACATATTTTGTGTGCCAACTTTATTATTTGACTTGGCATAGTTTAGCCAAACTTTATGCATTGTGATTTTTTTCTAAAATATTTTTAGCTCAAATGTTTATAAATGTTTTTTTTTTGTGAAAACAGATGCATCACGCAATCCACTATGTTAATACGCCCCTATTCAGATTGATCCACAGCGGAGCCGACAAGCTCACAAGCGCTGCTGATAAAGGCAATTCCAATAAAGCATTTGTTAGTTATCGCCCGGTCACGTTTGTGCCGGGCAATCAACCTCAGCTCCATACACGAGCTAGACATATTTTCATTTTCACTTCTATTTCCATTTCCATTTCCATTTTCAGTTTCAGTTTCTGCTTTGGTTTTCGTGACGGTCCCTTAGCGAGACAAGCTCTGCGTTAGCTCAATTTGACGAACTGATAAATGTCAAATGGTTTATGACACTCGGCTTCATCGAGTTGTGGCTGTTTTTATATACCCTAAGCTTGTTAGATTGTAGCAAGCAGGGTATCATAGTTTTGTTTGTCCATCTGTCCTGTAGAGTTGATAAGATAAGATAAGATAAGATGTTTAAATAATAAAGGCTAGAAATGCAAATGGCAACCTTTTTCCCTCGCCAAAGTCTCTCAATAAAGGCAACAAAAAAGTTATTATTAAAACAACGGCACTGCTTCCAGGGTATCTTCTAGTCTGGTACCAAGGCCTAAAGCACTCTTGCTTTATTTTCATACACTTGCAGACGGTATTAAGCTTTTGCTGAACTACTTGTAACATATATATCAGTATGTCTATATGGATCGTTCTTTAAGCTCAGCTTTTGGATATGGAACAATTACTGATTGAAAGTTATTTCAATCTTAAGAATCTAGAATCCAAACTAGAGAATCGAGACTTGGAATATATGCAGTGATCTAAAAGACTCTCATGATTCTTGGAGCATGCTCAAGTCTAGCTGCTTTCAACTCTTACATTGTTAAGATTGAAGATCTGTGAGTCTATCAAATCTATATAAAATATTTGTCTTGTTTGTTTCTCTCTCTCTCTCTATATATATATATATATTCATATAATAGGAAATAATCACATCAATTTTATTTTCACACACGCAGCTGATAACAGTATATGAAATAAATATTGACAAACTATAGGGTATTGCGCTCTTCCACAGCCCGATGATATCAGATATATTATAGTATCTTGTCTACGAGCAACATTCGGTTTGTATTGTGAGTGTTGTCATAGATGTCGCTTGGTGCTTATGCTGGCTCGCTTTATGAGCTTTTTGTTTATATTTATTGTCATCGAGTGTATTTTGTTGATGCTTTTTGTTTCGATTTGAATTTATGATTTTGGCTTTCGTCTCTTTTTGATTTTTATATAGGTTATAATTTCCGATTGTGAACCATAAATATTATTGTTCGCTTCGAATGGTTCAATACCGGATTGCAGAGCAGTAAAAGTGTTGCAGACGTCTGCGGTTATTAATGGAATCGACTTGAGACCAAGCAACAAAAAACCTTTTTTGTTGAATTTACTGAAAATGAAAGTCTTTAATTACTTTTTGTTCAATAATATGGTAATATTATTTGAAACATAGTATTTCCATGAAGCATTTACACTGCCAATAAATAATAAAAAATATATATTCAAATGAAACAGAATTTGAATACATTTATGTTACAGATGTGTTACCCGCCTTTGTTTGGAGCTAGATATTACTTTAACCTTTTGACGTTTTGTTTAAATGTGTGTAACAGGCAGAACGAGGCGTGGCAAACCATATAAAGTAAACTATATTCGTGATCAAATCAGCTGAGTCGATTTAGCCATGTCCATCTGTCTGTCCGTGCGAACAATTTGAATTATTTTTAGTTTCATTTGGACATAGGCGTATGCGTATATGCGTATACGTATGCATAATGATTTATTGCATCGAATTACATTCAACATTTTTCCAAGATTGCTTGATCGAAAATCAATGCAATTTTCTTGAATGCAATCGACTGACTTATGGCAGATTTAATTTGTGCCCGCCAAATGTTTGCCATGTCCTGTCGTAATATTTAATGGTTTCTAGTTGACCTTCACATAGTTGGCTATAGTTTGCCTATTATGCAGTCCTAGTAAACCTATAGAGCCGAATTCTTGCCATATGCGCTTGAGTTTGGTAACCACTATATGTATGTATGTATGCTTTTTAACAGCTGTCCCCCCTTCCCCCTCTCCGCCCTTCTCTACCCGTTGGCTCCGAGTTGACCGTTATATCCTTGGTTATACCATACCATAGATATAGTCCTTGTGAACCTACAGTCATTAAGTCAGACAGTCAGCCGCAAGACCTGTAGATTTAACATTGTCATGTCAACCCAAGGTTAAACAAAAGTGAAAGTTTAACTCAATGTAAAATAACACTCAGCAACCCCCTACTCAGTTCTATGCGCCTGGTATTTCAGCTGAATTTACATGCAAGTTTGCCGATTTACCGCCGCAGCGCCTCTTGAGTGAAAATTGGTTTATTACCCCAAGGCCCAAAATTTTTAACTCAATGTAAAATAGCATTCGTCACCCTACTACTCAGTTCTGTGCGCCTGGTATTTCAGCTGAATTTACATGTAAGTTTGCCAATTTAACGCTGCAGCGCCTTATATCATTGTTATTTTAACTCAAGTTAAAGTTGTGATGTCAACCCAAGGTCACACAGAAGTGGAAGGTTGACTCAATGCAAAATAATACTCAGCAACCTTCTACTCATTTCTGTGCGCCTGGTATTTTACCCGAATTTACATGTAAGTTTACAGATTTAACGCCGCAGCGTCTCTTGAGTGAAATTTGGTTTATTAACCCAAGGTTAAAAAAAAGTCCAATTTTAACTCAAAGTAAAATAGAATGCGTCACCCTACTACTCAGTTCTGTGCGCCTGGTATTTCAGCTGAATTTACATGTAAATTTACCGATCTGACGCCGCAGCGCCTTTTAAAATTGATATTTTAGCTCAAGTTAAAATTGTCTTGTGAACCCAAGGTCACACAGAAGTGGAAGGTTGACTCAATGTAAAATAATACTCTGCAACTTTCTACTCATTTCTGTGCGCCTGGTATTTCAGCTGAATTAACATACAAATTTGCCGATTTAACGCCGCAGCGTCTCTTGAGTGAAATTTGGTTTATTTACCCAAGGTTAAAAAAAAGTCCAATTTTAACTCAAAGTAAAATAGAATGCGTCACCCTACTACTCAGTTCTGTGCGCCTGGTATTTCAGCTGAATTTACATGTAAATTTACCGATTTGACGCCGCAGCGCCTTTTAAAATTGATATTTTAACTCAAGTTAAAGTTGTGATGTTAACCCAAGGTCGCACAGAAGTGGAAGGTTGACTCAATGTAAAATAATACTCAGCAACTTTCTACTCATTTCTGTGCGCCTGGTATTTTACCCGAATTTACATGTAAGTTTACAGATTTAACGCCGCAGCGGCTCTTGAGTGAAATTTGGTTTATTAACCCAAGGTTAAGCAAAAGTGCAAGGTTAGCATTGAGTTGAATGAAACTCAGCAACCTTCTACTTATTTCTGTACGCCTGGTATTTTGGCTGACTTTACATGTAAGTTTACCGAATAACCGCCGCAGCGCCACTTGAGTTAAAATTGGTTTATCAACCCAAGGTTAAATAAAAGTGCAATTTTAACTCAAGGTAAAAAAGTATGCGTCACCCTACTACTAATTTCTGTGCGCCTGGTATTTCGGCTGATTTGACATGCAAATTTAGCGACCTAAGAATTCCCCATAAACAGTATAAAAGGTCGGCTAAAAGGAAAGCATACATATTTGTGGACAATTTAGTCCTTTAGATTTCCAGGACTATAGCCTTAGTATTGATCACCAAGGATATGTGGGTCAACTAGGAATCATTAAGGGATTGAAGGGGCTCATTAAAGGGGCTCATCTGCTGAAAGAAAAAACATTCATATTTGTGGATCAGTAATATGATCCTATAGGTTTCCAGGATTATATCCTTAGTATGGTATAACCAAGCATATATAGATCGACTGGAAACCATTTTATAGAGAACAGCTAATTGTCAGCTGTCTGCTGAAAGAAAAAACATTCATATTGTTGGACCAGGAGTTGGATCCTTTAGGTTTTCAGGACTACATCCTTGGTATGATATAACCAAGGATAAAAGGGTCTACTAGAAACCATCGAAGCGGCAATGATAATGCGCGCGTGAGTGTGTGTGTGTGTGTGTGTGTGTGTGTGTGTGTGTGCTCATGTGTTGCTTGTATATGTTAAACAACCATAGAATGTTTGGAATATCGGATCTTCGCAGGGTTCAGTCGAGCAGTCTCGACTGGAGCACTCTTACTTATTTATTTTAGATAATTGTGAAAACTGTAAATGGAAATTAATCAATCATTTCCGCGAAGATTTTTCAAATAATTAGAAATAAATTAGATTTACCAATTAGATATATATTTTATAATAAAAAAAACGTCATTCAATTCATTTCATATATTCAACAGCTCCTACATTTAATTGTTTCAATAACGAAAAAGAGATGTACAAAAATAAATAAATAAATAAAAAGCGTAAAAATCCTTTACATGAATCAACAATAGCTGCTGGCATTGGGATTGCCCGCAGCGGATAATTTGCGTCAAAATGTCAGTTTATTTGAAGAGCGACTGGCCCAAGTCGGGAGCGATGAGAGACGTGCAATTGAATTAAAATTAAAATATATAGCGCAAAGGCATGACATGAAACAAAAAAATAAAAATAAAAATTGCATTCGTTATAATTTCCAATTTATTTACGAGTTGAATGTGTGTTCCTGTGTATGTGTGTGTGTGTGTGTGTGTGTGGGTGTGTGTGTGTGGGTGGGCATTCAGTGTTGCAACAAAAATTATAAATTTAAAAAAATAATTAAAAACCATTTGGCTGGTGCACCGCGGATGCCAATGCCAAATGCCGGGATTCAGTTTGTCCACAGCACACAACTCGCTTTCAATTAATGCAAAATGTCCTAAAATGAACGCATTTTTCACTGATTGTTGGCGATTGTCAAGCGGCTCGCAACGTACAAATTGCGAATGCGTCCGCGAAACGTGATCCCCGGGTGAGCCGCACGGTGCCAATTCCGATTGTCAGTTGAGAGCCCACAGTGCATAACTGCGTTTATTCTTTTTGTTTCGTTAAATAATGGGATAAAAGTATATGAAATTAAGCAATGGACTGTCCCAGCTGCCAGCTGACAGTTGCCAACTGCCAGCTGCCAGCTGCCAGTTGCCAGTCAGTTCTTTCAAGTTTTTCAAATTGTCACATGAGATTTTAATACATTAAGCGAGCATTGAGACTCTCGTAAAGGATATAAAGAACGTTTCAACACACAACTTTGCATTTGAGTCCACTGACTGAAGACTTTGTCATTTGATGTAATATTTCCAGATGTGATACAAAATACTGATACACAAAATTACACTGGCAACAATTTGGACATGTGACATACATGTCTACGCAAACGCAGGCCACCTACCTCAGGCATGCCAGTGGTGCCGAGTGGTACATACTTGCAGAAGACTCCGCCACAGGATAGTTAATAACATATAAAAAGCATTTACAATTGCTAGCTATAAATAAAGTGTAAATATATAAAAAATTATATAAAAAATATTTAAAGATCCCAAAAATACAATACTGTTTATATAATATTTATCTTAAATTTCCCCACTATAGAAAACTAACCTATTGAAATTTTTTTTAATATTTGTCATTTCATGATGCCAAAAAAAAAACTTTTGTACAATTATTAATTGATAAAAATAGAGTATGCCAATATATTTACAATTTCTATATATATGTATATATACATATATATATATAAATATATATATATATATATATATATAAATATATATATATATATATATATATATATATATATATATATATATATATATATATATATATATATATATATATATATATATATATATAGCTTGCCTGAAGTCTTGTAGGTTTTATCGTCTGGTCGAAATCGCTGTAGTATTTCCAAGTGCTCTTGATTGTAAATTTCAGATGTCTAGCGGCAACAGCGTCAATGTCCAAGTATAAATCTCAAATTGGGCAAACAGGTAATCACTCAAATCGCCCTGATTTGGTTCAGATTGTTAACGCCATAAATAGTTGTCAATGGGCCCGGCTGGACGGCCGGTGTGTGCGAATGGCTCATAAATTAATTCAATCAATGTCAGAAAGAAATTGTTATTTCACATCTGAGTGCGGTCGTAAATTGCCAGCCGTGTCGATCTTATCGCTAATCGATGTGTATGTCGAGCGGGTGGGTCGAGATGTGATGGGGTTGCAATCAGCATTGCCTCGCTCCAGCCAACAAACAAATCTCTCTCCATACTGCGACTAGTCGTGCCCCATAAATTAAGACTAAACTAATTTCTCGTATATATTTTATGAGCGCATCTAATTGCCTCGCCGATAAGCATTTGTTTTCATATATCCAAGTACTCGCAAGTATATAGTGAATGTATTCAGTGCCTTTGGATGAGTAGTACTTAAACTTGTAGGCGACTCGGCTGATGTATTCATTGACAAGTGCAAAGTCAATCAAAGACTCATCTGTCAGCTGACAAATGATTTTAAAATCCCTTTCGCAAAGCTGCATCACTTAGCCCAAGCTCAGGAGTCAAGCTACTACTACTACAAGTACTGACATTGGAGACTGAATGAAAACAGAGAAAAAAGTGACACAAACACACGCACACACACACAAACATTCCATAGATATCGGATGCGGGAAACAGACACTTTAAATGCTTGCGATATTGTCAATCAAAATTCAATCGAAGCCATGAATCATGACAGCCAGAGGATGGTTATGCTGATGATGGCTTCAAGAGCGACTCTCATTCAACACTGATGGATAGATGGATGGCTGCCTGGCTGCCTGCCTGACTGACTGCCTGACTGGCTGCAGCTCGAAAAAATTGAAATCGCTCAAACAGTGAATGCGTGTTGAATGTTGTTCTTGTTGCTGTTGTTGTTGACTCCGCTTTCTGCCCCCCGCCCCCACGCCCCCGTCCCCACCATCCATGCGGCAGGCACTTGTCGTTTGAGTAGCACTGGCAAAAAGCATTTAGCATTGCCATCCTGTAGCCAGCCGCATGCCACATGCCACATGCCACACGAGATCCTCATGCGAGTGTCGAGTACATTGCGCTACTTCTCATCATCATGAACATCAGCAACATCATCATCTCGAACGTCTCCATCGTCATCAGTCAATGTCATTGAGATAGTTTTGACATTTTTATGAGCAAATGATAAGACCCACTCGCTCTGCTGGGTGCTCGTCTGATGGCCAATGTTTGACACTTGCCAGCCCCATTCACAATTCGCATTCCAACCACCATCTCCCCTCCCCTCCTCTCCCCTCCCCAACCCATCTCAACCTCTCCTAGCCACATGAGTTGTAGACAGTTTTTTTTTCTTTTCGCGTTTATTGTGTGCATTTGAAATTTATGACTTCAAATGGCCTGATTATCTACGTATACGTTATTTTATTTTTTTTTTATTTTGTTTTAAATTTAACGCTGACAGAGTACAGCCCTATCTTCCAGTATTGCCATAGCTATCTATCATGATGGACAGCTACAGGCATAGCATTTAATGACCTCATTAAACATGACTAACGCTAAATGGCAAATTAGGTTTCCCCATCGATTTTAATGACAGATAGTTAACATGTTCAATTCTTTGGCTGATTACATGAGTTTCAGATATTTGTTTATATTAGTTAAATATATTCACAAAAGTTAGTTGATTTGTCGTTATAGTACCTTATGATCTAATCTATTCTGTTGAATATACATTCAAAGTGGAAGATGCACCTTTTGCTTTTGATTTTTAGCGTAAATAAAAAAAGGTACAATCGGGCGGCAACGACTATATAATACTTGTTCAAGGTCAAAAACGCAGTTAAATCATTTTCGGTAACTCTGAATTCGGAAACTGCAGAGTTCTAAGTGGAACCGACAAATAAACAGCAAGCTAAGAAAAATACTGAAGCCTTAACGTTTCCCTCTAATAGGCAGTATATAACAGCGCATGCCTACTTGGAAAAGCTGCTTCTAAAAAATATAATTAAATTATGTTGCCACAACAGTTTTAATGAAAAGAAATTTCTTAAAAAATTATGCACAAATTGATTTTAATAAATAAATTTGTTTGCTCAACTGTCAGCATCAAAATATTCAGCAAAGCCGTATCTAAATATCCTGGTTGACCTATGCCATTGGGTAATAAATTGTGTAAATAATTTCCTGATATTATAAAAATTTCTAAAAAATAGAAGAGGAATTTTGAAAGCCAGAATTAATAATTGCAGCGCATTGTTGTTGCTAGCCAATGGCGAAAATTCAGCTTTGCCTACTAATGTTGACTTCCGTTTCCGCTTGAAAGTTCAAAGTATGTTTCCGCTTGCTCTTTTTATGCTCCATCTCTCGCTGTCTCTCTCGCTGTCTCTCCCTATCTCTGCTCATTTTATATCACAACTAGCTGTGAAATTTGTTATCGCTGCATTTGCAAACAAACACAAAAGTAAAATGAAAATTTCTGTAAAATATTGCAGCAGCAGAAAAAAGATATGTATTTATATATACATATATAATGAAAAAAAAAAAACTTACAAATCAGACAAATAAATTTGCAAATAAATACCCATACGCGAAATATTTGACATTTATTAATTAAAAATGGGCGCAAAATTTATATTAATTTTATTCAAATTGTCAACGGCAACAAAGGAAGCTAATTTCAATTTATTTTATTTGTCTCTCTCAGGTTTGTCAGACGACCCCCTGCCGCCCTCTTTTGACTCCTCTTTTTAACTGCCACAAAAAGCGCATAGATAAAATTGACATTTCTAAAAATGTATATATAAATACATAAATTTCAGAATTGTTTTTATCTGTCGCAGAATAAATCACAAGTATTAACAGAATAATAGTTCTTTATCGAACTGCACACATTTAGTTAAATATTAAGTTGTATTTGTTTTCTAATTTTATAGAAACCGCGTTGGTGCTTAGGAAGTAAATTTGACGGCTGAATGACTGCAGCAGCAGCTTTACTTCCATTATATATTTCTATACAGATATACATATGTATTAATTTATATATATATATATGCTTTGTTGATTTTTATACTCATGTTTAATACATACTCGCATATTCCCTCGATACACTCATATCTATATAAATATAAATTTGAGTTGATTCGCTATTCATATATTTAGGCTCTTACTTGTACTACAAAGTATGTAATCTTAATCTGTGACAAATTAGGCAAACATATTTCCTAATTACAATCATTACGTTAAGGAGGAAGGCTATGATCTGTATGCCCAATGCCAACCAGCTGAGTACCTTGGATAGATAGTGGGCAACGTGGAAAGCATCGTAGATAACATTCTCACATCCGCGAGTGATCAATACACCTTTGCGATAGCATACGGCTGGCACCTGGCGCAAATAGTCTAGATAAGTCTGAGGACCCTTCAAGCCACAACAGCCCAACTGAGAAAAGAAATTTTACAAAATATATTAATATTCCGAAAGGACAATCCACATACCTTGGCCTGCAAGTCCAGCCATTTGGGATCGTCGTTCTCAAAGTGATTTTGGTAGTGTTGCAAAAGCAAACTGTCTGCATCTGTGCCACTGATGAGTGCTGGCAGATGCACAACACATAACGCGTATGTCCGATGCATGGCATATATCAGCAGAGGCAAATACTGCGATAGGTTAATAGAGTAACTATTCAATTTCAATTATGTATGTTTAGTTACAAGCACAGACAGCCAGTCGGATATCATATACATCGCACTAACACTCAGATATATCAGTAGCATTTCCAGCACTATTACGGCCGTCAATGATATATACACTTTGATCACATTGAATTCCAATTGTTGAAACAAACTCAGTTCATCATAGGCCCATATGCTCGGCAGAGTTACACGCATTGTTACCACAATGATGCACTTTAAGAGGAGTCAATGGCGGTCATATATGAAATATTATTTAATATAAAATATTCTTACACCGAGCACAACAATTAGGGAATAGCTAACAGATGTCGTCATGTTTATTATTTATTGAAAATAATAACAGCTTCACACAAAGTTTGACTTGTATTGCCAAGCTCTTTATGTTTGTTATTTGCTAACTCGACTCACTTCAGCTCATGAGCACTGGTGGAGAAGCTAAACAGGATCAAACATGATATCTGATGATCTCATGATATATATATAGATAGAATCTATCAATTCACCAGAATCAATTTCAAACCTATCTGTCAATAAAGTTTGTAAGGGATTCAGATCTATGTATGTATATATATATATATCACTCTATATCACTCTATATCAATCAATAATGTGAATATAACTGTTTTGGCTGTTTAACATGGCTGAGTAGCTAAGTAAAATCTGTACATATTAATATCAAGTACATGAAAATAGTTTTTTATGCCTATATGATTATTTATTATAAATGTAGAGCTGCTTTTTAATTTTATTTATTTTCTTTTTTTTTTGCTTTTTGTGAACAAATTTGCATTGTTGATTTATGGGATTTGTTATATTTGACAGTTGCTATTGTTGTTGTTATTGTTGTTGTTGTTGCTGTTATTGTTGTTGTGGCAATGGCATTTTATTAGAGTCGCATTGTGTGTCTGTGTCGCGTGTTTTTGTGGGTCCCTATTCTATAATCGGCTTTCTATATTAATTTAAATTTTATTTTTGGCATTTTATTATAATTACTCTTGATAAATGTAAATAGTCATCGTTAGCAACAGCATTGTTATTTGTTATATTTTTGTTGTTGTCAGAGCTCATATTAACCGGCTTTGCACGGTCAGCTGAGTCGCTCTACATGTGCATACCTAAACATTGCTATTTAGTTAGCAACAAATTGCTTTTAAGAACTTTTTCCGTAAAAAAATATTGAAGTATAAGACAAATAATATGACAAAGTAAGTGTTAGCTTGCATATTCCTTCCCAGACCTGTTTCTTTTATTTATTTTCTTAAGTTTAAATCTGTTTCTGAAACATTTGCCTGCTATCCATTTGCAGTTTTGAATGTATGGCAACCCAAAAAAATAGTTCTAAGCGCTTCAGTTTCTTCTTCTGCAGATAATTATGTCTGCTTCCACTTTCTCGCGCTCCAGACAGTACTCAAATATCTTGTTAGAGAATCTAAGTTTCTGCTTTGAGTTATTTTTTTGCTTTTGCCATCTCTATAGCCTAACCCACAAATCCCGCGCTGCGCCCACATTCATTCCCATATAAAATACCAAAAATATTTTGTGGTTTTGAATGTTTTTAATTGTATTATTAGTAATTGCTGCTGCTGCTGCTGTTGTTGTTGTTGTTGTTGTTGTTGCTGCTTTTGTTGTTTATGCAAAAAATTAACATTCTATGCTGTTTGTTCATAGTAAGCGCCCATGAAATGAGGACAATCCGCATCGGCAATAAAAGAAGCAGAAAAAAAGAAAGGGTTTAATATTTTGCACAAACATTTATTATACTTTTTGGATATACTTTATATTTATAATATTTTAATGCTAATTTCAACAAATCCAAAAGCATTTGTGGCTCTCGCCCTAAACACAATTTATGCATGCACTTTTGTATCTGCTGGTGATATTTTAATTTTACTGTCACATTTGATCATAAATTTGCCGATTAATAAATAATTCGTCGCGCGATTTTTGTTTTGCCAATTTGTTGGCCCTAAGCACGCCTAAAAACTGGCTATTATCCCCCCAAAAAAGTTTTGTGTAAGCCAGCTGGACTTGTTGACTGCTGGGGTATGCAATGATGGAGGTAAAGTTCTAAATGCTGAATTAGTAATGGATACAAACATAGTTTTTGTTATTTTTTATAACATGTAGAAGAATGCAAAATAGTTAAAAATCTGAAGAAAATATCTGAGGCTATACTTTAAACAATTGTGAGGCTATCTGAAGAGTGTTAAATGTAGCTAAAATCATATTGGCAAAGCTTATGTAAAATTATTTCACATGGATTTATCATGACTCCTTTTGAATTGACATTGACTTTTGTATAGTTAAATCTGTCAAGCAACATAAGTTATTTGTTTTTCACACAAAATTCATACAAATATACACACACACAAACATAAATATATATATTTAATAAGTGGCTTAAGTCTTTCACTAACCAACTGCAAAGATGATGAACGAAGGGCGTCGCAATAGCTACGATGTAGTTTCCATTCCATCGTATGAATCACTGCCGGAACGCTCGGAGCCATTGGAAGAATTGCCAAATCATGTGGCTGTTTTCAATGAGATGGTGCAAAATCCGAAATGTGATAATGATAAATGCAGACTTCAATCGAAAGTGGCCGACTTCAGAAGGAATGCACCAACACCACCCGTTTCGATAGCTGGCGACATTTTTGGCTTTGATTTGGCAGTCTTTTCGCATGAGACCTGTAATTATGGTGCTACCGATCTGCAAGTGTCGGAAACGTTCCATGCTCAGCTCATGATTATCTATGAACAGGGCGATATTCATAGTGCTCTGCACTTTCTACTTCAGTCGCTTCATAACCCTTTCGCACAGAGTGCGGTGGCCACTGTATTCGTTGAGGAGAGCATTCGAGATGAGGTCTTGGCGCGCATACAGGATCAAATGAAGCCGTTGAATTTTAGCACAGCCGTGCATCCCAATTATCGGAAGACTAAGAATGTGCTTACCAGTTTGGACGTTCAGATTGTTAGCGCCGCCGAGGACAAAGTGCCGCCAACAGAGGCTTCGCCCATTGTGGTGTGCGATTGCGAGAACAGCATGCTGGGCTCACCGCCCACTGGTGTCGTCTGTTTGCGTTCATTCCGCAACGCCCTCGAGATCATTGAAATTTGCAACAAGGAGAGTTTGCATTTCGAGAGCATCACAATTTGGAACGAATGTGTGGAGGGGCTCTATCAGCTGGTCGCTTCTCTGGACAGCAACACCTTCTACTTAAACAGCTGCAATGTGAACTTGAAACCGATCTCTGCAGTGCAAGATAATATCACTGTCTGCATTGCTGATGGCTATCACTATGAAACTCTGCAGATTGGCGACCGCAAGAAAATCGTTATATTTCCAATTGCTTCTCATATCTGGTCGAAAAGTGAAGAGCCCAGTGCGTCCTTGCCATCTCCCATTTCATTTCTCAGCAGTTGATCTGCCTGGCCAAACAGCCTCTTCCTCATTAGCAGCTGCTTTCGATAAAAAATAAAGTTATTCAATTGTTTTCGCCAAAAATATAAACTTCCATCAATATTTCGCAGCTATTTTTGGATCAATGATAACGCATTTTATGCTAATTGACTTTGATGATGATGATGATGATGGTGCTTTCGAATATGATGGCAGCTGTCAGCGGCCGTAATACGCGTAATATATGAATATCTTTTGTTTTCAACTCTTTCTTATTTTGTTAGGGTTCGCTTAATGAGTCTGTCTTATGTAAATATGAGCACTTACCAAAACGGGTTAGTCACATGACTAATTCAGCTTCCTCAATCAAGCGCTCCTGCCCTCCTCCCATATAGTCCATTGTACTTAACCATGGACTCCGACAGGTCTCTTATCACACCAGTGAATGGTGTTAATACTAATAAATCACATTTTGCTATGCTTAAAAGTGTGTGTGTGGTCTTCTACAAAGACTATAAAGATTGGTCAAAATGTAGGCAAACTATTTTCAAATACGCTTGAAGCAAGCGAATTATTTTGTTATATAAATTTGTTTAGGTTTTCATTTATATTTTTTTTAATTTTTTGAAATAAAAAAATGTATATTAAATATTTAATTTATAATAAATTTTAAGAAATATATTTTAAATTACTTTTCTTTCTCAGCGAAATAAATGAATTTATATATTTTGAAAAAATATAAAATAAATTCTAAATTCTTATAAAACATAAGAAATTGCATAAACAAATTATAATTTAAATTTGTATAACAAAAATTTATTAGAATTTTTAATTTATTTCTCTGGAATATCAGATGCTTAAATATTGATCTAGAATTGTGATGAAAATCATTTTCATGATGATAATTGACATATTCAATAGAGCATTTGATAGTCTGCTAATACCGATCTGATCAAGCCCACTTGCTTTGCGTTGCATTCGCGATGCTTCAACTCAAATTTACGATCGACATTTAAGAGCGCCAAGCCGGACACATTGTGCGACGAATTCAGCTGGCCAATAAAATCATCAGTTTACGACTCTGGCGCGAATGATGCGTGAGTGACGGAGTCATCGTCGTCGTCGTCGTCGACATGGACGCACCTCCCAGCACTTAAGAGCGCCAAAAATAAGCCTGGCTCATCTTGGCGATTATCAGTATTGAATTTATACAGCATAAATCTCTTGGGAAGTGACAGAGCGACACAGACCCCGGATCAAACGGACATGCATGCAAATAAATATGTATGCATGCATCTGAGTTCGTGTGAAGAGTCACAGACTCCACATGGCGCAGGTGTAGCTGTATTTGTAGCTGTAGCTGTAGCTCTAGCTGTAGCTGTAGCTGCAGCCGGAGTTGGAGTTGGAGTTCAGTCTGGGTCTCTAACTGTGGGCCATGCGTTGAATTCATTATAAAATGCGGTTTCAATTATTTGTCAAAATGTCCGTCTGGCTGTTGGGCCTCAATGGATGTGACATTGATGTTGACATTGACGTACAGCCAGGCCAAGCTACCCCGCATCCCTCCAGCCAGCTCCAATTGCGACAATACAAATTAAATTGTTAATGGGCAGTGAGTCATGCAGTCAGTCAGTCATGCAGTCAGATTGGCAGTCACTCAGTCAGTCTGTCCCTCTGTCAGTCATGCCATCAACTAGACATGCGACAAGTCAGTGCGTTTTAGCCTTTATTCAATGTGGCATTTCATTGTTATATTCGCATTGATATTATGCAAATGGCGCATTAGCCTGAGTAATTGCTGCACTGCAGCTTCCATAATGCCGCCACAATTTACAACAGATCTCTTTACATTTGCTGCCATACATAACATGTAAACACAATCGGCTCTGCTAGACACCTTTATGCGATTTAGCTTAACTTACAAAAGACTCAACTGCAGCGTAAGTCGGCTGCATTTAATTGCCAACTTAACGATCTAATATGCATATGCAGACAATTTATACACACTTACGAGACGTTTAAGCAAATACAAAAAGAAGTTTAACCATGCAATTTAAAAGCTAATGTAGTGTAAGTATTAAAACTGGTTTTCTATGAGAAATGTAATTCCGCCTGTTTGCTATATGAGTCTTTAATAATTTAATAGAATATAAAATATTCAGATTTGTGGGTTGGATAAAGGCAAAATTAATCTTTAATTAATACTTAATATTACTATGGCTGGGTCATTAACGCAGATCTTATGCTAAGTATCAAAAAATATTATTTCGGAATAACAAACAGTTTTTTTTTTTATAAAGAAAATTAAATATCTAAATAATTCTATCATATTATATATGATATATGTAACTATATATAAATGTAAGTATATATATAATATATAAAATATTATAACCAAGTTTATAAGGACGTACTTTGGCTTGTCAGTAATTGCTTTTGTATAGCTTTTAGCAATGCTGAAAATTCCCAGATGTGTCTTGGGTCTATAAAAGCTAACTCCGCTCTTATTGACTATGCAGCTAAACACAATGGAAAAGACTTCTGTGCTGTACAGGCATATGAATCCATATACACATATACACAACTTCTGCTTCTCATTCTTGTACAAGACGTTAGCTATCCTAACAGATCTCATACTCATTCGTATCAGTTTTACTCAAAGCAATATCAATCCTTTAAAGTTTTATAAAGTCAAATAAATAATTAAAGCGTGAAAGTCAATTAGACTCGATCGAATTATTAAAGATACGAGTATGTGAGTATTTAAAAGTCTGGTCGTGCGAGTCGAGACACGGGGTTGGGGGGTCAGGCAAGGGGTACAAAGTGCAGCAAGGACTTAGGACTGCCCCTCAGCTCTAGCTAAAGCTAAAGCAGTGTCAGTAGCTGAAGCTGAAGGAATACGAGAGTGCATGGCAGTACGTAGCTGTCAGTTTCAATCGTGTCTGCAGAACTTGTCACTCATTCAATAGTTTGAAAATTGCAAATGTCACTTACAACTCACACACACACACACATGTGTGTGTGTATCTATAGCTGTGTGTAAACATTCTAGCCAAGGATGCGACTGAGACAATGTTGCTGGAGACGTTGCCAAAGGACGACAAAGTCTACCAAGAATGCCAGAGGATGACGCGCCAGCAGACGACGCTGTGAATTAAAACAAGGCCAGGAATAAAATAATAAAAGGACAAAAGACAAAAGCATAAGAAAACTTGAGCAATGTATGTGTGTGGGTGGGTGAGTGAGTGGATATGAGTCTGTGTGTGTGTGTGTGTGTGTGTGTGCGTGTGTGTACGTGTGTGGCTGTGAACGTGGATATTGACCCATTTAGTAGTTTGAGTAAGCTCGCTGAGCCAGTGCAATATTTTGTGGGCCACACGCTCAACCACCCAACCACACATAAACACACACATACACGCCTACACTCACACACACATACAGACCGAGTACAGCATGTACGCATCAAAATCAGACTTGTAATCCAAGTGCAAGTTGCGAATCCAAAAATCCATCCATCGGTTGCAGCAGCAGCAGCAGCAGCATCTTCTGGCAGCATCCTTCGCCTTGGCCAGGCGACATCCTTCGAGCTTGAGCTTGCAAGCAGTTGCGCAAGGAGCAAAACTCGCTGGGCTGATGTCACGTAGATAGACAGAGACATGCAACTGACAGACAGATGGAGAGACACTGTGACACGACACATTGACTGACAGCTGCAGGGGCCGAGCCGAGCTGAGCTGCGTCGAAGGGGAATGGCTGGGACGGTGGGCGGACTAGGGGCCATAGGGCGGGGGCGTGGCAACTGGCAAGTGCAAAGGATTGCTGCAAGAAACGGCGTGTGCAAACAAACCGAAAGACAAAAGCAAATGACGAACGTTTTGTTGGTAATACTGAAGGACTGACAAGCCCAGAGTGTAGCCAAGAAAGAGACTGAGAAAGAGAAATGAGTAGAGAGAAAGAAAGGGAGAGCTGCATGCACTTAGATGCATATTGAGAGCATCAAGGAGTGAGAGCCAACTGGCGATTGTGGAACTGCCGTCAAAGCAGGACAAAGTCATCGAGGCAACGCAGGCTCTCAGCGCTAAACGCACTTAAAGTCGATTAACTTCAAAGATTCATAGTAATATATATTTAAAATTATAATAATAAGGTAAGGAAGTGTGAAGAACAAGATAGCCTTTAAAATGATTACAATAGCTCTGCCTTAGACTTTGAAAGCTTTAAACATATTTTTAAAAAACTTTGTATAAATGGTATAATAGGTACACGGCTGTCTTATTTGAGATCAGCAGATCAGAATAATTTTCAAATATGATAATACTTTCAAATACAAATATCTTTATTCTAAGCAGAAAAGCTTTTAGCTTGTGGATTCCTAAAATTAATCAGCTCTCAGTTTTTGAAACACGATATCATTTATAAATCGGAACTGACATTAATATGTCTGTTAACTTTAATTATTACCAACAAAGTATTGTAAAGCGTTTCCACGAAGTGAAAAAATCTAAAGCAAAAAGCAAAAACATTAAAAAATTAATCGCAAGCGCAAATTGTGAGTCGTTTTTTTTTTTCTTCTTTCATTTTTCTGTTTTATCTAGGGTAAAAACAAATAAAGGACACTCATTACCGCACTTCCCTAGAAAAGCTGAGCACCAAACGAAGGGGAGGAGAGGTCAAGTCCTGGCGCTGATTTGTCCTTTTGACGAAACATTAGGCGGACAGGCGAACATGAGACCTGACGAAGCAGCAGCAGCAGCAGCAGGAGCAGCAGGAGCAGCAGCATCAGCACAAGGACTTCATCCAGTAAAAAGTGTTTTTAATTTAATTTTTTTCACATTTAATTTTTTGCGTTCACAATTTTTTGAATGAAGTTGAAAATCATAAAACACACAACACAGCAGACGCCGGGCAGCTCCAGGCAGACGAGACGAACCCGAGGCCGAGGCCGAGGCCGAGGCAACTGAAAAATAAATAAGAGTAATTAAATTTCGTAACAAACATGACGAGATAATGGACCGAAGCCATTAACAGTGCCCGGACCGTCAGTCAGGCCAACGTCTGACCGCTGCAAGATGACGAGAAGAAGCTGTTGACGCCATTACTAGCTGCCGGACGACAGGACAACGGGACAACAGGACGAGCAACTGACGCCAGTTGCTGCACAACCCGTTCATATATCATGCCTGAGCGCTTGGCTGAAGCAGCTGCTTTAGTGTGCCCGGCATATTTCACATAACCTACGCCAAGATTATCAGTTGTCCTTTGACAATCCCCTAGCAGAGACAAATTTTTCTTGATTCAGCTGCTTCTTAGCGCCCGTTGGCCATCTCAAGCTCCATAGAAATTTGTGCATTTAGAGTTCGGGTCTTGGCTAGGAGTTTTTGTTCCGGATTGATTGAAAGCTTGCCACTCGTAGATTCAGAGTTCATAGACTGACTAATAGATTATAGTATACTGCACATGATTAGGCATATTTAAGCAATCGAAGATCTTTCAATTGCAGTTCAAAGTTTTGCTAGTTGTTATTAGATATATTCTGGAGGTTATTTCAAATAACACAAAATTTATTTAAATATGATCAAAGAATTTATGATAACTTATAATACGTTAAGTAATTCAAGCTCTTTTCATCTAAGAGTTCCACTATCTTGAAGTCTGTCGAAGTTGAGTTGATTGTCCAATAGCGACTACAAGTGCGCAGATTGTGCTGCTCCATCAATTTTGACATGCAAGCTCGAACTTGTGGAGGATTTGTGAAGCAGAGTTGCCCGTCTATCCATCCATCGATAGCCAAGAGACAGCTGCACAAAATTGGCCAGCGGACCAGAGGGAGCGGCGACTGGAGAGTAAACCCAATGAATGGGAATGCAATGCGCGGCATATGCAGCGATAGCTACAGCAACTTGGCAGTTGCCAGCGCCAAGGACATGGAGCAAGACGCTTGACGATGGATTACACTGCTTCCGTTGACCGAGCATTGAGTGGGACGGAGCGTGTTTGAAGTTTGGAATTGGTAACTTGGGGTTTGGGGCCTATACAGCGTCAGCGTCAGCATCAGCATCAGCGTCAGCGTCATCAAACTGACGCTGTCTGTGCGAGCTGTTTACTTGCGTTATCCTTTTGGCACTGACCGCTTTTGTTGTTTTGTTATTTTTCATGTCAGTCAAGAATTGGCAAGCAGCGAGCAAAACGGGACATGACCGATGAAATATGTTTTATATATATATAAAGAGTAGGAGAGAGAGCGAGAGAGTCTAGCAGCGGACTGGACGCCCAGTTGGAGCACATTGCATCAATATTGAAACGTCAACATCAACTCGCCAGCGGCGAAATGGCGCTCAATGCATAGACAAAGACAAGGAATGGCAGTGGAAAGGGACCACAGCAGCGTGGGCAAGGACAAGGACGACGACGACCCAAAAAGCTGATGAAGAGTTCAAATTTTTCTTTGTGTGATTTGACGAATGAGCTGTCATCTTGCATTGGAAATGCTCTCTTGGCCCACACACACTCAGACACACACACACACACACACATATGGATACAGGCGTATGCACAGCTGATGGCTTTCTTGTTTGTTTTCTGTTTTTTTCTTTCTATAAAAAGTTGCTGACCATTTCTTTTGATGGTTAGTTAAGGAGCATGTTGAAAAGCAGCAAAGGAACCTGCATTCATGGACAGATAGATAGATAGATAGATAGATAGATAGTTAGATGGTTGCTCTTTGTTTGCCTTTGGCGCCATTTGAAATTGCCAAAAACAAACGAGTTTAACGAGCCTAACTGAACAACTTGAGCAATATTTAATGTATGTAAAGATAAATATAGAATTGAAATTTAAAAATATATATGTATATCCATATGCACCATATGCATACACTTACTTTCACACATTCATATCCAGGCAGAGGTAGATATATAGATAAAACGATTCATACAAGCATATATATTTACTTACCTTACTCTATTTAGCTACATGTATTTATACCTCAATTTCTAAGGTGTCAAACACATTCTGTTTTTAATGTCGAACTCTGTGGTATTAGAGAATTGCATTATCTAGCTACTATGTTACTAGCAGTAACAGATAAGTTTGTTTTTAAAAATATTGCTTGTATAAACTCCAAGCTTACGTCTCTAACCAGGCTGCTTACATATGAAATAAAATCCTATAAGTATCTGACATATATTTTACTTAAAAAGAATTGTACCAAAAGAAGATTTTACTACAACATTTTTTTTTTAATTTAAGATTGAGTTGATCTCTTCATTACTAATTTCCAAAATAATTGTACTCTCTTAAAGATAGTGAAAGGCTTAACATATCACAAAAATAGCATTAATGCAATAAACAAAAGTCTCTCACTTGCTCAGAGTAGCTCTTAGCTTAAAGTTAAACATATTCATTTTATAAGTAGGTTCAGCAAGTCTCCGTCAGCTCGTCAAAGCTAGCTCAGAACTGGAAACTCAACCGAGTGCATCCTCTGTGTGAGCCCCCAACAGCAAGTTGAGCTGGCCAAAAATACATATGGTAGAACGGTCAACGGCAACGGCAACGGCAACGCCAACGCCATTCATCGAAGCGTGGCTGGCCATCACTTGGCTCGTTTGCTCATCGTCAAGACAAATGGAGAATAAATAAATTACTTTCGGCCTTTTTGCAATTCCAAAACGTCACTGCATATTCTGGTCAAGCAGTCAGTCCAGTTCAGTCCAGTCCAGTTGAGTCGAGTCGAGTCGAGTTGAGGCCAGACCAATGGCCAGTTGCAGTTGCTTTTCTTGTGGCCTTGTTGTTGTCTACATGTGATTGCTGTTGCAGGCGACGCCTCCTCTGCTAAACTTTTAAAACGTCAATCAATTGTCCAAAGTTGTCGGAGTTGTCTGACATGTTTTAAATTAACTGACGAAGACGAGCCAACCTAAGCGATTTATGGCCCATACTCAAGATGGCGTCTCTGCCAGCCACAACTCCAACCTTTCGTATGGCCAAAATCCAGCTGAGCGTAGTCCATGTGTCAAGTCAGACCATGAAAATGGCCAACACTTGATATAAATTGTCGTCGTACGAGCTCTCGAAATGCTCATCAAGCCATCCACAATAAACTAAACAGTTTTACTTGCTAATTTGAGAGGCTGACTTAACTGCCTAAAAGTTACTCGAATGCTACCCTTGGGTATTTTCTTATAATTCCTTTAAATTAACATTAAACTATGGCTGACAGATAAATATTTTTTAAATATTATTTGTGTAAGGAAATAAGATATAAAAGTTTTAGTATTGATATCCAGAATTATTTATAGAAATTATTTAAGATAATGATAAACAACAGTATTTAAATATAAAATATAAATAAAAGGGAATGAGTTATAGAAAAAATAATAATCTTGTACTGCCTACAGAATAAGTAATTCTGATTGTAGTTTCAATGACTTGCAGGGTATCAAAACCAAAGTTGTTTAGCTTTGATGAATATATAATAAAGTATTCAATATACACTTTCATCTCCCTTGACATATATTTATGTATATATCTTTGTCTATTTTCAAGTGTAAATAGAACTATATCTTTATCTATTTTCAAGTACAAGTTAATTTAGCTCAGCTCAAATTCAAAATGTTCTAGTTTTTAAGTCTCGTTTCTATTTGTGTTTCCGCTGCTGTTTTTAGTTCAAGCCCATCATTTAATGGATAGCTGTTATCGCTATGTCAAGCATTATCAAAATCGGTCTGCAATTGGACCAGAAATCGTTTGCATTGTCAATGTAGAGACAGGCAACAACGACAGGATGTGTTTTTGCATATTGAACGAATAATTTGCGGGGCTTTTGTGTGTGTTTGTGAGTTCGTGTGTGTGTGTGTGTGTGTGTGTGCTTCAAAACAATGCATATATAAATTATAATATAATAATAATTACTGTCAAACAATAGAAAATTAATTGCGAAACAATCAACGTTTCATTAAAACAAAATGGATTTGACATAATTCAAATGCAGAAGTGCATAAGTGCTGTCCACCTTTCCACTTTGCCCCCAATCCTCTCCTCCTGCCGACCCACCTGGCTCTGGCTGGGATTCCGGATTGACCTGCCGACGCGTCGACCATCCAATTGTTACGTTGAATCATTCATTTGGAAAATATTTAATTAATTTTTGCCAATAATGGGCTGGGTGGCGCGACAAAAAAAACACGCTTGATCCATACACACATACGCACATACGCACACTCACAGACACAACCGAAATTACGACAACCCAGTGAAATTCCCTGTTTGGCCGTGGCTAACTTTTGGCCATGTGATATATTAATGCCAGTCTAATGATGCCGTCCAACTTGTCACTCATCTAATGGGCCCAGCTCATAGATTAATAATATACAAAGAGACTTCAGTCCTCCAGCCAATTTCTACTGCTTCAAGGCTGGGTTTGATTTGTTGGTATGATTATGATATAAATGTTTTCTTAAGATACTTAAGATTACGTACAGCAATGATTAAATACTTTTATTTTTATTTATTTAAAATTGTTTATATTGTTGAGTATTTTCTCTAAATGAACTTTGCCTTTCATTATGGGTTTTCTTTTACTTCACTGCAAAGAAAACTCTCCAACATCATGTACCTAATTATAGCAGACTTTTATCCAAGTTAAGATAATTTAATCATGCAAGTTGTCATGTATTATTCTAGCTATATAGAAGGTGATTTGAAGACGAATACCTGACATACTTCTACTAGTTAGCTCTGACTAGACATTGTAAAGTCATTATTAAAACTTAAGCAAGTTTAATTCATTATTGATCTTCATTCGTTATATATAACTACTTATTTACTTATTTAACACTCATTTCACTTTTAATATACTACAATCGACTTGTTGGCATCGTCTGCGCTGCTGGCTTTCATCTCAAATATATTTACTGCAACTTAAACTGAAAGATATACGAAATAAATTCCATTGGTGTAAACGAAAGCTGAAGGACAACATCAACCGGACTTCTGAGCGATGAGCACTCAGCTCAGCTCAGTTCAGTACAGTTCGGTTCGGTTCGGTTCAGTTGGAGTTGCTGGGCGCCCAAGTGCAGCTGTATTATCCCCGCTGAGCAGTGTAAATGACTGCAAAATGTGAAAATAATAAAGGACTAAACACTAAAATTTACAACTAAAGACAGAGACGATAGAGAAGAGCCAAAGCACACACAGAGACACACACACACACACATACAATGGATGCAGCAGCGAAGGACATTCGCTGGACAGAGTAGAGTAGGAGTTGGCCATCCGGGTGAGCTGACTGCTGCAATTAGATGGCCAGTTGAATAGACAGTTTGGACAGTTGAGCGTTTGTGCCAGATAGATAGATAGATAGATAGATGGACGGATGGATGACCGGTTGGATGGATAGGTTGATAGCTAGACAAGTAATTGCAATGTACGAAAACAGTTTGATTTGCCCGAGACATACGTAAGTTGCTGTCTGATTGACAGCGAGCCAGTGAGAGAATGAAAAACAAATTAAAATCGCCTTGCGACTGCGAATCTGAGCAGCTCAACTATAGTCAACTCAAGCGTATTCTTTTCTTTTGTTTTAATTGTCAGCCAAACAGCAGTCAATACCAATAAGTGAGATACTCTACAAGTTATTCAGACAGGCTGAGTAGTTGGAGAGACAACTGGACCAGCCCATAAACCAATCCAATTAAATGCATTTGCATGCCTGTCGGTGTCATCAGGCTCATACTAAAAATCTAAAATAATACTCAAAATGTCAACTATTATGTGAAGTAAAAAGATTTCTACATATTTTGGAGGAACTGCAAGGAGTACCTAGCATTGAGTGCGACCGACGAGTTTTGTTCACTTGAGAATCACAAATGAAATAAAATATTTTATGTACATGACAAAAAACTTTGTTAGTTGTCAACCGCCAGACGTTTTTTGCTCATTTCACTTGCCTCCCATTGATGAACATCCTATGCCCTAACGCAAAATGAACTTCCTTTACATCAGTATCTGCTGCTGCTGCTGCTGCTGCTGCTCCGCAACTCTCTCCTGGTTCAAAGGCGAAATGAAAATCTAAAGTCTTCTATATGCCGGTTCATCATTTGCTTGTCTTACCCTGTCGCCGTGTGGGTGGTGCGTGATGGAGAACGACGAAGGATGAACGATGAAGGATGAAGTATGAAGGCTGTAGGATGTAGGATGTAGGATGTAGGATGTGAACGAGGCTGAGACGAGATGAGGCTGTGTCTGCTGTCATTTGTCCAAACTGCATCCGCCAACGGGTTGATGGCTTACGAGCGGGCTGAGGCTGTTCCACATGTACGTTGAGGATGCTTCGAGTTTTGTTATTGGCAGTTTTTGTAGCTAAAAATCTCGAAATACTTTTGACATACAAGTATGTACGTGTTTGTTTAGTTAGCTCTAAGTGTGTGTGTGTGTGTGTGTGTGTGTGTGTGTGTGTGCGTGTGTGAGTGCATGTGTCTATAGCAAGTATTGCCATCTTAGTGTTGTGAGTATTTGTGAAAACTGAACATTGTCGGCTGTCTTGCCGACTGTCACTCAGTCGAAGTCGAAGTCTTTCTGCAAATGTTCATTTGTGCAAGTGTCTCTCAGGCTCAGTCACAAGTCCGATTGTAAAATGTCAGTGGCCTTTTTCCAACAGCACACACATTTCGAAAATAAATGTTTATCGACTCATATATATATACTTATATACATATATAAATAGAAAAAGAGAAGCATATCCATTAAATGAATTGTTCTTACTTCTAATAAACTTCAACCAGAAAGTCACTTAACGATATTCGTTGCAATGCCACTTTAAAAGAAAACAAGGCTGAGCTGCTTTAGCGGAAAAGAGAGCGAAAGAGAGAGAGAGAGAGAGAGATAAGAGAAGAAAGAGATGGACAGATATATATGCATATCTCATTCTCTTGCTCCGCCCTTTTTATAAATGTATAGATAGAGACAGAGATGGACTAAGACAGGCGGCGAGAGTCAGTGAAAGATCAACAGAGTCAGACAAATAGTGAGAGAGACTGAGACCCAGATGGAGATAACAGGAGAAGGGCTTATATATTTTCAGAGGCGGAGAAAAAAATATAGTTGCCGTATCAAATAATAATATGATCGTATATTCTAATTATGACAAAGCCTTAAAGCTCAACACTCGAAGTGTGTTTATAAGTATTATCGATTTCGACATTTTATTTTTTTTTTTTTAAGATTATAAAAAACACTATACCGTGGCATAATGAATAATATCATAATTATTATGTGAACGCTCATAAAGCTGTCTGAGAGATTTGTGACACCCAGCGTCAGCAGATGACAGCTGGCAGCCACCAAAATGGAACTGGATGTATCCCTCCTACTCTCTCGCTCTCTCTCTCTCTCTCTCTCTCGCTCTCTCTCTCTCTCTCGCTGTCTCTCTCTCTCTTTCCTCTCTCGCTCTCTGACTCCACTCGTTACCGTTCCTCATCCAGTTCGCCGTGACGCTGTTGTCCTCATCCACGTAAACGTATTCTTTTGGTCAGTTGGCAAATGACGTTGACATGCCGTGTGATTTTGATGTGCAAAGTTTCGCGCTGGCTGACCGAGCGCCAGGGGGCGCTGTTGTGCAGCACGGTGAGTTCTTGAGGCCAGACAGGACGAAGCTTTCGAACAGACGCGCGTATGACATTTTTCACTTAAGCTGACAGTTATGTACAGCAAACACCCAACGGCCCCCCTACCTAAGTGGGGTCGCTCGCTCAACTGTCATGCATGGCATGCCGTTTACCGTTATTAAAAAATTACATACTTACGGCAAAAGAAAGGAAAAAATGAAAAGCGAAAGAGAAATAAATTCAAAAGTTTCACATGCAGCCGAGGTGTCCTTGGTGAGGGCAGGCAGGGAGTTGGGCCGAAGTTAGAGGTTGGGCCATTTGGGGAATGTTGTGACGCTTGACACGTCACAAGTTTATAGTGGCTTTTGACAGCTCGGACACACTTCGCCATACGGAGCGTCCAGTGTGCTGCCCCCCTCAGAATTGATGGACACTTTTTACTACTTGGCGCATATTCCACAGATCTAGCAACTAGACTAGGACCCAGCGGCCATCTCCTGTCTTGGGAGCATTTTTCTACATATTTCAGTCAGAGTTTTTTCATTTTATTTTTTTGTTTTATTTTTTTTTCATGCTTCTGCTCTGCTCAGCTCGTCAATTGAGTCATCGGGCAATTTTTATACAAAATTTCTGTAGTTTAGAAAACTTCACTGCGAACAGCTTCCGTTCAGACAGACGTCAAACTTCGTTGCAGCCAGCTCGATGCCCACAAGTCCGCCAGTCCGTTCTATCGGCCTGCTGCTCTCTCTCTCTCTCTCTCTCCATCTCTCCCTCTCTCTCTCTCTCTCTCTCTCTCGCTCTCTCTCGCTACTGGCCATCATCGTCTCTGCTTTGGCCGTAACACTTTTGGCCTTTTTGTGCTGATGATGATTTTGTGGTCACTCCTGTTAATCCTTAGAGACGTGTGTCGAACATGAATTTCGTTCGCAGCGCATATAAATAATAATTTCTGGCACATAGCCGGTCTAGGTGTGGGTGTGTGTGTGTGTGTGTGTGTGTGTGTGGATTTTGGTGTGTGCTTTGGACCCTGTCCAGCCATATTGCCGTAGACAGCTTGTCGATCTTTATAATGTTGTAATTGAAAACTTTTCCACCGAAAACATTTCTTTTAAAATATTTTATACTTTTGATATGTCAACCTGCCTGAAAGCCCACACCGAGCCCCACTGCAGTCCCAACTAGCCAACGGAGTGGACATGTCTTAAATTGGTGCGGGCTAAATTTAGTCATAAAGTTTGTTATGCAGGCAACACAAAAGAATTCAGATAGATAGAAAAAGGAGGAGCTGGATGAAAGACAGTGGAGAGTGAGCGAATGAGATGAGCTGAGCTGCAAGAGTTTGATTGAAAAGTTTTTTATATTTTCATCCATTGACTGGTTTCTATATTGCTATAATTATAATGTATTTATTTCTTATAAAAGCTAAACTATTTTAAATATTATTTAATAAAAAATAATATTAATGCCAACTAACTAGCAATTTGAGTGTTTTTGCTAACCAAGCAAATTCATACTAAAAATTTAATTTAACAAAATATTTAATCTATATTTTATATCTTTCTGAACTTTTTCGAGTCACAAATAAATATTCAAATATTTTTCTCAAAAGTTTTTATGACAAAATTTATTTTGATTTTGATTTTAAGTTTTCTCATAGTTCAATAGCATTTTAGTTATTGTATCTTAAATCTTTTTTAACTGCGCTCATCTTCTGCTTTCTTGTGCTGCAGTACATAACAAATAATAATTCAAAAAAAAAGAAGGAGAAGAAGAAAAACGACATCGACATCAAAGTGTTAAGAGCGGGGCAAAGCATTCAAATATTCCAGCAGCACCATCGCTGTCGGAATTCAGGCGTTTGGGGCCTTGGGCTCAGCTCGAGCTTGGGTCGTGGTCAGCAGCCGTGGTCCCTGCTGTGGGCAGTAGTTGCCTCGTCTCTTTGTGCTAAATAATGATGGAAACTTAAACGCCGCCTGAATGAAGTGAGGGCAAGCGTCCAGCTGACAGGCGAACTTTAAGTGAATGTCCTGCATTTTATTTTTTTGTCCTCGGAGAATATGTGAAAGTTGAAATGTTGCTGGAATTAAACTTACAAAAAAACAGAAAATAACAAAAAAAAATAAAATATATAGAAAACACACACACACACACACACACACACACACACAGAGGTAGCAAGCGGAAAAATAAAGATAACTTAAATAGTTCTTAAGTTTTTTGACGTTCTGTTCGTTGAACCTGTCAATTTGCTGCCTTTCACGAGTTGCCCCATGTGAGTGGCTCTGCAACAGTGTGTGTGTGTGTGTGTATGTATGTGTGTGTGTGGCAACACAGCACAATCTTCAAATGGGCGAGACTGACTGCAAATGTCCATAGAAACAATTATAAATTAGTCAAAATATGGTAAATATGTAATTTTCACATATAGTTAAGAACTTTCTTAGAAAGAGTTTTCAAATTATTATAAGTATTTCTATCTTCTTCCAAATTATATCATGTTTTATCTGCATCTATATTATTATAGTTCATTCATTCACTCACGGTATTTGTGTTTTCTTTCTTTTTCTTTTTGGCTTGTACGATCACGTCAATTGGTGCAGCTCTGTTTTGCTATTTTCTATATGCTGGGTTTGCGTGTTTTGGTTTAAATCAACCCGCTCGTTGGCCTCTGCACGTGCCACCGCATTGTCCTGCGGGCGTCTGCTGTCCAGCTGTCCTGATGGCAGCGCTGCGCTGCTGTTGCTGCTGCTGCTGCCGTTGCTTGTCCAATGTCCTTATTAAAGTCCTGACGGTCCTGCCTCAACTTGTGCTCGTCGTCGTGCTTGTTGTTGTTGTTGTTGTTGCTGGCAATGTCACTCCTGCTGTTGATGCTGTTGCCGACGTACTCGATGTTGTTGTTGCTGCTGTAGCCCACTTATCATCCCCGGTGACACTTTATAATTTCTTTACTTTTAGTGATGTCACTATTTATTTCATTTTTCCATCAAAACTTTTAAGTTTTACAATAAATTTTCAGAGGAAATACAAATAGAGTGTCCAGCACACACACACACACACACACACACACACACACACATAGAGAAAGAGAGAGACATACGTGAACAGGGGGGGCATGTCTGAGGGACACTTTCAGAGCAATGCAGCTGCTGGGCATTGGACAAAGAGCGGTGAGCGGTGGGCGTTGGGCGTTGGTTGGAGGTAGATGGTCATTGGACTTCCACTTTTGTAAGTGACGTCCATGTCACTGTCAGAGAGAGCTGCCTCATTCTCACGGACAACCCTTTATCCAATTTTTTCGCTTTTTTCCATTTCAGCTTACAGGAACTTGACATGAAGTAATTCTCTGTATATTACGTTTATTTTTTTTCTATTCTTGGCTGCACTTGTACCGAGGTAGCTATAAGTTAATATTATTATTATTATATTAACTCTTTTATAATCATATTGGGAAAAAAATCTGATGCTTTTCATGTAAGTGGACAATTGGAGTATGAAAACTTTAAATGTAGACATTAAAATTGTTAAAGACTGAATACGATTGATATATGAGAAGACAATCTATATATTCAGCCTTTGTATGATGTGTGTGAGTACACAAATAGTGCTTTACTAATTACTTACAAACGGTTCTTATATGCATTTCATTAACAGCTGGTGCTTCGACCGTATGCAAAACAGTTATGCGCACTCTACTGCGTTTGTCGTGCTATCCGCCGTTATCTGTATGTACATATGTATGTAATTTGCAAGACTGCCGAAGCATGATCAGCTGCAATATGAAAGCGATAATGAATTTCTAATCTAACAAATTTTGTACTAAACGCAACCAAGCGACAGTGCATACTTTATATACATATGTACTTATAAACTTTGTATATGCGAATTTAGACAATTGGCAGAGCTGTCAAGACAAGAGCATCGAACGACGGTTGGCTTCTTACTGATGCTGGAGCTACGTGCGCAGGCTTATCAAGCCGACGCGCTGTGTGAGCGAACATGCATGTAAAGAATTGAGAGAGAATTGTAAGTAGATAAATGGAGTATGAAATGGGTTGTTTTTAAAGAAATGCGAATAAGAATGGATAAAAGACTTCAAATGTAGATATTAAAATTGTTGATGACTGAATACGATGTGTGTGAGTATATGATAGTCCACCAATTGCAAAACAGTTATGCGCACTCTACTGCGTGTGTCGTGCTATTCGCCGTTATTTGTATGTACATATGTATGTAATTTGCAAGACTGCCGAAGCATGATCAGCTGCAATATGAAAGCGATAATGAATTTCTAATCTAACAAAGCGACAGTGCCTTCTATATATACATATATGTATACTTTGTATATGCGAATTTAGACAATTGGCAGAGCTGTCAACACGAGAGCGTCGAACGACGGTTGGCTTCTTACTAATGCTCGAGCTACGTGCGCAGGCTTATCAAGCCGACGCGCTGTGTGAGCGAACATGCATGTGAAGAATTGAGAGAGAGAATTGTAAGTGGATAAATGGATTATGAAATGGGTTGCTTTTAAAGAAATGCGAATAAGAATGGATAAAAGACTTCAAATGTAGACATTAAAATTGTTGATGACTGAATAAGATGCGTGTGAGTATATGATAGTCCACAAATAGTGTTTTACTAATCACTACCATTTACATACTTTTATTATAATTAAATTAAATAAAATAAAACAAACAGTTTTTATATTTCACTAGCAGCTGCTGCTTCGACCGTTTGCAAAACAGTTATGCGCACTCTACTGCGTTTGGCGTGCTTTGTAGATATAAATGTAGATATTAAAATAGTTGAAGACTGAATACGACTGATATATGAGAAGACAATATACATATGTATATATTCAGCCGTTGTATGTACTAATTACTACCATTTACATACTTTTATACTTTTATTAAATATTATCGAAGGTTGTACAGACTACAAATGGTTTTTATATTTCACTAGCAGCTGCTGTTTCGATCGTATGCAAAACAGTTATGCGCACTCTACTGCCGAAGCATGATCAGCTGCAATATGAAAGCGATAATGAATTTCTAATCTAACAAAGTTTGTGCTAAACGCAACCAAGCGACAGTGCATACTTTATACATAAACTATATATGCGAATTTAAACAATTTGCAGAGCTGTCAAGACAAGAGCGTCGAACGACGGTTGGCTTCTTACTAATGCTCGAGCTACGTGCGCAGGCTTATCAAGCCGACGCGCTGTGTGAGCGAACATGTATGTAAAGAATTGTGAGAGAGAATTGTAAGTGGATAAATGGAGTATGAAATGGGTTGCTTTTAAAGAAATGCGAATAAGAATGGATAAAAGACTTCAAATATAGATATTAAAATTGTTGAAGACTAAATGCGATGTGTGTGAGTATATGATAGTCCACCAATTGCAAAACAGTTATGCGCAATCTACTGCGTTTGTCGTGCTATTCGCCGTTATTTGTATGTATGTATGTAATTTGCAAGACTGTCGAAGCAAGATCAGCTGCAATATGAAACAGATAATGAATTTCTAATCTAACAAAGTTTGTGCTAAACGCAAGAAAGCGACAGTGCATACTTTATACATAAACTGTATATGCGAATTTAGACAATTGGCAGAGCTCTCAACACAAGAGCGTCGAACGACGGTTGGCTTCTTACTAATGCTCGAGCTACGTGCGCAGGCTTATCAAGCCGACGCGCTGTGTGAGCGAACATGCATGTAAAGAATTGAGAGAGAGAATTGTAAGTGGATAAATGGAGTATGAAATGGGTTGCTTTTAAAGAAATGCGAATTCTTATTCTTATTATTATAAAAGACTTCAAATGTAGATATTAAAATTGTTGAAGACTGAATACGACTGATATATGAGAAGACAATATACATATGTATATATTCAGCCGTTGTATGTACTAATTACTACCATTTACATACTTTTATACTTTTATTAAATATTATCGAAGGTTGTACAAACTACAAAAGGTCTTTATATTTCACTAGCAGCTGGTGCTTCGACCGTATGCAAAACAGTTATGCGCACTCTACTGCGTTTGTCGTGCTATTCGCCGTTATTTGCTTCGACCGTTTGCAAAACAGTTATGCGCACTCTACTGCGTTTGGCGTGCTCTTCGCCGTTATTTGTATGTATGTATGTATTTAATTTGCAAGACTGCCGAAGCATGATCAGCTGCAATATGAAAGCGATAATGAATTTCTAATCTAACAAAGTTTGTGCTAAACGCAAGAAAGCGGCAGTGCATACTTTATACATAAACTGTATATGCGAATTTAGACAATTGGCAGAGCTGTCAACACAAGAGCATCGAACGACGGTTGGCTTCTTACTAATGCTCGAGCTACGTGCGCAGGCTTATCAAGCCGACGCGCTGTGTGAGCGAACATGCATATAAAGAATTGAGAGAGAGAATTGTAAGTGGATAAATGGAGTATGAAATGGGTTGCTTTTAAAGAAATGCGAATAAGAATGGATAAAAGACTTCAAATGTAGATATTAAAATAGTTGAAGACTGAATACGACTGATATATGAGAAGACAATATACATATGTATATATTCAGCCGTTGTATGTACTAATTACTACCATTTACATACTTTTATACTTTTATTAAATATTATCGAAGGTTGTACAGACTACAAATGGTTTTTATATTTCACTAGCAGCTGCTGTTTCGATCGTATGCAAAACAGTTATGCGCACTCTACTGCCGAAGCATGATCAGCTGCAATATGAAAGCGATAATGAATTTCTAATCTAACAAAGTTTGTGCTAAACGCAACCAAGCGACAGTGCATACTTTGTACATAAACTGTATATGCGAATTTAGACAATTGGCAGAGCTGTTAACACAAGAGCATTGAACGACGGTTGGCTTCTTACTAATGCTCGAGCTACGTGCGCAGGCTTATCAAGCCGACGCGCTGCTTGAGCGAACATGCATGTAAAGAATAGAGAGAGAAAACGGCGCAATTGACCGCTATCTCTTTCATATGTCTCTTTACTATATACATGCAGCTAAAAATCGATTTTGTCAGCTACCGCTCTTAAAATACTGAGCGTAGCGTTGGTTACTGCGCTCAAAAAGTTGAGTTAAGTAAACTATATATATACCCATATAATGTTAATGAATCGCAATCGAAATGGCAGAAACGAATCATGATAGTCTCAGCTGTTATCAGACTATTATTTTTATTAATTATTTAATTTTAATCCATTGTTGATACCTTTTAGCATGCAGACTTTTATGCTCTCTTTCTGCAATTCTATACATTCTTCTGTTGATAAAAAAACCTAATGATGCATTTAAATTCAACTTCGTAAGCAAGTTTTGGTATTTTAATTTTTTTATGTTTCTCCTTTGACAAATGACCTAGTTTGGCTTAAGCTGTGACTATCAGAAGTGTTAATATGCCAGGCCCAATAGAGTTACCGATCCCCTGCAGCTGATTGCATAAATTTTGCATTTACCTCTACTGGCAATGTCCAGATGTGGCAGAAATGTGAACTCAGCTGGCACTTTGGCTCATCTCATTATTACTTTAATATGCAATATATGCAGCTGGGGCTGAGGCGATGCTCAGCTAGCAGCGAGCAGGGGTCTATGAGTGGGGCCATGTGCATATAAAACTTTTAAAGAACTCACATTATGTGCCCGATACCAAAACATTTTGCACTTGATGGTTGCTTCGCTGCCTGGATGTCTGATGACTGCTGGCACACAGCTCCCTCTGCTGCGCTGTTCATTCCGTCCAGGATGCCGTTCCTGCTGCTGCTGTTGCTGCTGTTGCTGCTGCTCAGTGTCCACATGACTTTGTTTGAAGTAACTTTTGCTGGCATCAAGTAAACAATTTACGACAACGCTGATGATGACGTCGACTGGGCGCTGATGATGATGCCAAAGTGTGGGGCAGCAGCAGCTGCAGCAGCGGCAGCTTGCGTCAAGACACAGCTGAGCTTTGCAGTGTCCGCTGCACTTAACGCTGGCAACTGGCAAACACTTTCCATGCTCGGTCGGTCAACGCTTTTGTCTGTTGCATTGGAAACTATTTGAAATCCTGCGGCGCTTTGTGCAAAAGCGGATTCGTTTCAACGCCCTCGCCAGTCCCCGTGGGCGTTCAGTAAGCATAAAAGTCAAATGCACTCTGCGACTCCTGCTCCCACTGCCGTTGATGCTGAGGGAATCATTTTTCAACACTTCATGCATTGCCGACATAATGAAGTGGCCGCCATTCTCCACTCTCCACTCTCCACTCCTCATTTCCCCCCTTCCAGCCTGCATTTAGCCAGAATATCCCTTTACGCGCATTTGTTTTTCTCATCATTTGCTCTTCTGTTTCTTTGTCGTCTTTTATTATTTCACTTGGCGTTTGCTCTTTATTTTCCGCTGTATTTTTATTCCTCCGTCATCCGTTCGCTGCGTTGGCGGCCGTCAGAGGCGATGGATCATTGCGGTCGGCCGAGCAGCCGCCTCCGCCCCCGCTGGCCGGGTTATGTCCTGCTCCATTTGTCCGGCATAATGAAGAGTCAGAGTCCTAACCCTAGCAGCAACCAGCTGAAGCTGAAGTTGAAGCTACAGCAGCAACAGCAGCAGTTCATTCAAAATGGCATTTGCTCTCGGGCTTTTCAAGCTGTTTCTCTTTTTTGCTTTTCTTTTTCTTTTTCTTCTATTTCCCTTTCTCTACTTTTTTTTTTTTTTTTTGGCTGGTGGCTCAATTTTTACATCTGTTTTGTATTTATTTAGGTTAATCCTTTGGTTTTGCATCCTTTTTTGGCCAGCAAATCCTTCTTTATTTCAATATTTGTGCGCCGTCTTTGTGCACTTTTATGAGTGGACTTTGCTGTTGAAGTCCTTGAGCCTTTGTGCAATGCATAACTCATAACTTGAATCCATTACATTAGTACACATTACCCAATCATATCAAAGCCAAACACGCCCTCAAGCCCCTGCTCTACTACAACCAACTTATGAATACGCACAAAAAGCTAAACGATTTTTTCTTCAAGAAATATTATTTTGACTCTTTTTATGGCATGAAATGGACTTTAGCCATAAATAGATAAGAATACATGATTCTTATTTCAATAAGAAAAATCCATGAATCTAGAGACTTTTATAATAATTAAACAGATCTTCTTTGGCTTCAGACTAATTAAAGTCTATATACATATATTAAAAAATTCAATTTAAGCTGATTTCTGTTTAGAGTTCAGTTTTGAAGTATAAATCCTAAAATTATGAATTACTTTGAATATGTTGATGGTTTTTCCAAAGAACAACATTCAATTCTTAAATATTAGTCAAATGTTAATATTAATTGTGCATTGGTTTCGAAAAAGCAAAAAAAAAAAACAAAAATAAAAGCTCATCTAAAGAGACCTATAAATGCCGTAAATTAACTATCAAATGGCAAAGCGAATGCCTGAGGCAATATACTGTTGCAGTTGTTGTTGGCGGCACAACAAGGAGGCGCCACAAGAGCCACAGACCCATTGGCAGTTATCTGCCAGGCAATGCGAAATAAATGGCTACATGGATGCAGTTACAGATCCATTGCACAAGATTGAAGACACACACACAGGCACACACAGACACATAGAGCAGCGAGCAGCGAGCAGTCGAGGTGCGGCAACGTGTCGCGAATTATGAGTGCCCCACACACTCGCACACAGTCGACTCGTTTATCGCCCATTCGCGCATAGTTGGCAACACTTAATAATTGAAAAGGAAGCAACGATCCGCCAGTTCGCATCGCTGCTTCCAGGCCGGGACGCGACGCAACGCAACGCGTCGCCTCGTCTCGTGTCGTGTCGCTTTGGTGTCGCCTCCGCTTGTTGCGCCTCTCGCGCAGTTTGTCTAGTCGACGCCGCCGCCAGTCGCCTGTCCAAATGTTTGTCGATAAATTTTGCGGATGTGCGAGTATCTTGTGCGAGTCGCTAGACGCGCATCTCGCGAATCTCGCTATTCGCTTGGCGGATGCCATCATTCGCGCAGCACCGTCTCCCGTCTCATCCACTGAATCGTAACGTCATTCGCCATTCACATACAAGTACAACTGAATGCATGTGCAGCCCAGCTCGTTTGGGAAATTTGAATTTGATTTTGGAACGGGCCTCGCTGGCTGGCGAGCTGCTCGGCAATCTGCGGCGCGTAAAAGTTATTGACAATGGGATGTATCTGTCGGGTAGTGTCATTAATGGCGAATGCTTTATGATCGCATTGCTGCGCAATTTTCAACACATTTCGCGCTCGCCTCTGCCTCTGCCGCTGCCACTGCCTTTGCCTCTGCCGCTGACTCTGCCTCTTTCTGGGCGTCGCTGATTTTCATGTTTATTGAAGTGTAGATATTTTTATCTATTTTAGAGGCGCAAGTGTTTATTTCGACTGATTACGTGCTCTGTTACGGGCTGTGACTGCAACTGCCCCCAAATAATATTCCTGAGATATACAGATATGAACATGTATATATATGTATATATACATATGTAGATATTCCTCTCCGTTCTTTGAGCTAGTTGATAAAATTATGACTCAAATGTTATTCCATGTGCGGTTGCCATGTCATAAATATGCCTTTGTGCTGCAACATTCGCTGAAATTATTGGCCACAGTTGAAAGGTCTAAGTGCCTTGCAATACGCCAAGGTTGCACCTGTCTGGTGGGTGGCTTCTTATGATTATGATGATGATGATGAAGATGATGATGACGATGAGATCCAATAACTGCATTCAAGGCAGCCCAGCCACTTACACACAATAATTGAAACAATAAACGCTACAGTGTTTACTCACATATTTTGCTGGCAAATGCCAAATTGTTCTCGGTCGCGGCAGGAAAACATCTATATCAAAGACTATTCACGATCAGTGATAAAATGTCTAAAATTATGGAACACATTAGCTATTATCTATGTTGTATACCGGGTCTCACTTTTAATTATTGTTTCTATTCATATTTATGGGGCATGTATTTAAGATTGGAACAATATATATATTTAACAGGTGAAAATGTGGGATGAAAGCGGATGCAAGATACTGAGCAGCAAGAAATGTATAATACTTATATTCCCCAATCTCCAACTATAATACCTTTCACTAGAGTGCCTTCCAAACTTAGTAAAATATATTTATTCTTTTTGTAAAGCCAAAGGAGAGAAAAACTATCTGATGGATAACAAATTGCAGCTGACTAAAAATCACAAACCATCAGCTAAGCGCAAGGAAAAATTGGGAAGCTGCCACTGGAGCTGCGACAGCAGATTTTGAGGGGGCTGGGGGTCAGGGCAAGATTCGAAGTTAGCTTTGACACATTTGGATGTTTTGCTCTGAGGGTTCGTGGTATGCAGAAATCTGGACGAGTTGGCAATAACTGGCGACTGATAAATGATGTTGGGTCCGTGGCGCGAAGTCAACTATAGAATTTCTCTATTTCGGTCAATCGACACTGATGCTGCTGCTGATGTGATGTGTCGAGCGGGGTGGAGGAGGTGGTTGGGGCTGCATTGAAATGAATGTGCGGGCATTCCTTCGGCTGACAGTATTGTGTCCTCATTCGCCGTCGCTCGACAAGCAAAATATGTGGCCAAGATGTCACTCGTAGGAGGTGGAGGAGAGTGGAGCAGCAGTTTCAGTCGTTGTGTCGCTGCGATATGTGGGGCTCATGTGCCCTAATGTTGTGTTCGACCCATCCGCTCACCCGCTCCTCCGCTCTCAACCCTTTTTGCCCAGCTGTCCAAGCGATATTTTGCATGTTGTCGTGTTAGTTTCGTTTCATCCTCGCTTCTGATGTCCTCGCTTTGACAGCGCAACCGCTGCTGCTGCTCCTCATACTGCTCTTCGCATTGTCTTATTGTTTGGCGTTTCTAGTTCATTCGCTTGATGTCCCCTCCCCCCTCCCTGTTTTTAGCCCCCTCTCCACTTCATTTGACTTTTTTTTTGCTCTCGCTACGCTTGACATTCGTAAGATGAAGCGACAGTCCGCGCGTTGCGACAATCGCCACACATTTGAATTTTATTGGCTCGCCTGTCAATGTTCCATTTAGACACACACACACACACACACCCACACACACACACACACACACACACATCAAATAACAAAGCAGATCCACAAAAAAGCTAAAGACACTTCCATACGAAGATGAAAAAACAAAGCTCTTGCAAAACGTTTTTCTTTTTCTTCTCGTTTTTTCTGTTTGCTGCTCGATTAGTTTTCCTTTTTTGGCAGAAACTTCCAATTGGAACTTGCAGTTATTTGAGACAGTTAAAAGAAAAGTTATGTATTTTCGTAGCCATTTACAAACTAATTTATGCGATCTCCGCTAGTCTATTCAGTTCATATTTATCGCTCAATTAGTTTTTGTTTAAATATGTGAATATCAGAGATATCAGAAATATATCTGTCATTCTATTGACATTGAAACGTATAGTAAAGAGTGGATGCAACTGTTAACTTCTTCATAATCTGTGAGTTTTAATTATCTGTACTTACATGTTGCCTACGCTCATTGAAATAGTAGTATATCAGCTTGAGACAACAGTTTGTAAGACACCATATGGAATAAGTTAAATTCTTCGGGCAGTATAAAGTATATTCACAACTAAACGAAACTAATATACTATGCCTGATCAGTGAATGTTCGCTTTGTGGTTTTATTCAAACCAAATTAAACTCTCGCATGTGCCAAAGTCAAGCTTTATGTCTGCTCAAGTAAATATTATTCATATAAAGTCTACACGCCAAGCCCTAATCAAGCCAGCAAGCTATAGCTTCTACTTATATTTTCTGTTCGTAGAAGTCAAGTTCTCGACCATTTCTCTGCTAATAGAGATATCTATCTCGTTGTGTTGGCTGTTTTGTCTTTCTACCAACGGCGACAGCTTCCCAAATTTGTTAACAATTTTTCAAAACAAGCGACGAATTTGCTGCTGTCGAGTGTTGGCTGTGGCAAGTTGTAGAAGTTGTTGTTTTTGTTGTATTTGTAATGCAACGCCTACGTCCTGTGCCGGGCTTTGTGCAGATCTTAGCAATTTGTTGCGCCAGTTGCCTGTTTGCCACTTGGCAGCAAAATGCGGGTGACAAAAGTTACTGCTGCCGCTGATGTTGTTGCTGCAACAGAAGACTTGCAACAGGCTGTGGCAGAAGCCGTCACACGGCAGCTGGCAAGAAAATAAAACCATTTCGAAGATCCCTCAATGCGATTAGGCAACATTTACGAAGTGCCGAGACTGCGGCGTGGGAGACTTTGCCAACTGCAGAGAAAGGCAATTCGAAAACACCTTTTTAATTGAGTTCACAGCCATACGTTGGCCAGCGAATTGAACCCCCAATGATTGAGCTGGCCCGCCACTTGAAATGGCTTTCATGTAATAAGCAGAGCCAAGAGAGACTCACAGCGAACAGGCGGAGAAACAAAGCGCAAGGACGCTTGGGGGCAAATCGCATGGAAATGTCGCGTCATTGTCATTGTCATTGTCATCACAGACTCGAGATCTGTGGCTGAGGCGGTAGCTGTAGCTGCTTCTGGCTGTGCCCATCAAAGTGTTGTCACTGTCAGTGCAAACGTCACAGACACATCAGGGATTAGCGCAAGGAGTTGACGTTGTTGGGTGCATGGGCTCGGATTTAAGGGTTTATGCGCGGCTAACAAATGTTCGTACTAAAAAGACGTAGCGTCGCAGCACCTGCCAGCCAGCCAACCACCCACCCAAAGCCCTTTCCGCTGCAATAATATGCGCTCGTCCTCTAGGCAAACAAAACGATGTCAACCGCAACAACAACAGCAACAACAATAATGAGGGCAAACATCAACAACAGGCAGACCACGGCTCAAAGTCGAAAGGATTGGGCCAAGGGTGAAGCATTAGGGGTCTGTCTGTCTGTCTGCCACTGTCTATATGTGTCTGCTTCTATATATATATATATATATATATGTGTGTGTGTGTGTGTGTGTCTAGTGCCCATTTCGTCATTACTTCAACCACATTTACATGCGTCAAGCCCGGCGAACCTTTGAAGCACCAAACTGTCAGCGGGTCCAACCCCTGTCTGACCAGCCGCCGTCTCAGTTTCCTCGCCCCGCTGCAACGGCTTCTGCTTCTACTGCTGCTTCTGCTGCTGTTGCTGCTGCTCATCTTCCTTGTGCCAGTCGCGTCTGTCAAAGTCTGTGGGCAGCTTTCAAGTTGGCAAAGCGGGAAGTTTCTTCGCTTTTGATGCACGCACACTCCCGCAGCATCCCCAGTCCACACCTCTCGCCCCTTGTCACATTTGCCTCCTCATTACGAATGTCCTGTGGCATTGTCAACATGTCCTACGCATTATAAACGAATTACTGTCGTCTCTTCGGTTCGTTGGTCTCTCTACGTATATGTGTGCGACTGTGCTACTGTGTGTGTGTGTGTGTGTTTGTGTGTGTGCGTATGGGTGTGCTTCTGTTTTGAGTTTAGCCAGCAAGTTGGTTAATCGCCGGTAAATTTAATTAGACATCGGTGTGGGTAAATTACGGTAAATAAATGTCGGGCAATATGCAAAGAGACGTGCGTCCCTCGACTTTCTGTCCATGCCGTGAAGGCAAACAATACTAACACACACACAAAAAGTGTATGAAATGTAAATTAACTGGCAAAACATTGCATCAAAAGATCACAGCAAAATATTTATATGATTAAAGCTTTGCCTGGATTATCAACTTCAAAACTGAAGGGTTTAAGTCTAGTGTAACACATAATCCAAGTGGCTTAAAGTGAAATCTTTAAGTGTTACGACAAAAAATATATACCATTAAAATTTTGACACAACAGTGAAGTAACAGATTAAGAGTTTGTGCTGAGAGTCTTTAAGACAGATAATATAACTACTTAATATTCTCACTGAGTAAGCAGCTTCATCAGTGAACAAAGAGAAGCTCGAAAATAATAGCGAAACTTATGTATGATCTTAAACTTGACGCTCATGTGACCTTCTTTAGAATTCCACGGAAAACTTTCCATAAGAATATCTATCTATATCTATCATATATCTCGACTTTGACCAAAGCATTAAACAAAAAGTCTCGCTAAAATAGAATTTTTTGTAGGAAAAATGCTTCAAAGACTTTTGGTTGTAGATATTTCTAAAAAATGAATACGTCGTTTCTCTATATATACTACAATATATATACATACATGTATATATTTACATATTAAACATAAACTAACAGCCCTTGATTCAACTGCTCGGCAACCTGACCTATTTTTATTGCCACTAGTGTAAAGTGATATATCACTTAAGCCAGTTGCATCACTTTACTCAAAGTTTAAATTATCTTTAATATTTATCTTATAAAACCTTTAATTAACTATATTTTGTACCCTTTCAAGCTTCCATCATCTATCGTAGTCTCCTGTGAAAGCTGTTTGTTTTCTCTTCAATTTCATTTTAGTAAATCAAATTAACGCGGTTGCTGCGCCGTCTGCTGCAATTGCAACTTTCATTTGATTATCATGCGTTTTTCTTTTCATTTTTTGACAACGTTGGCAACACGAACACGAGCACGAACGCGTTGTCCTGGCCGTGTCCTGGCGATGGCGATGGCGATGTCGCCGTCGCTGTCGATGGCAATGGCGACGCATCGATTGTCAAATGTCAGTGTAAAATTTTATTACTTCAATAACTTTGCCGTTATGAGGACTTAATTTATGAGTCGCAGCAACAATGACAGGACCTGCTCCTGCCTCTGTCCCGCACAAACACACACACACACACACAGCAAGTGGAAAAAGCAAACTGCTGCAATTTTTGCCCCGTCTGCGTCTCTCTCTCTCTGTGTGTGTGTGATAATGTCCTGTTTAAATGCAATAATTTCAACTGCAATTTTCTGCTGCCCCGTGTGTCCTGCATGTCCTGTGTGACGACCAACTGACTGCCAGCTTGCATTTATTTATTGCTGACTGACGTGGCCCGCGGCCCACGGACTGCCAAGCAGGTGGAACCCCCTCCAAGCCCTACCCAGTGCCACTCGCCCTCAGAGCTCAGGCAGCGTCAGCCTGTCTGTCTGTCTGTCTAGTCTAGGGGAGTCATAAAAACGAAAGTTATGACGTCGCCTCATGGATTTATGGGCATTTTGCAGAATTATTGTTATTTATTTTATTGATGTCCCTGCCTTATGCAATTGCTAAAAAATATTTTGCTGCATACATTACAGCGCGGGTCGGGGGTCAGCGGTTGGGTGTCTGGGTTCTGCAGTTGCTCCGGGTTTTTTTTTCGGGCTGGGACACCGCTGAAATGCACAGCAACAACTCTGGCTCTATACATTTTTGCGCCCTGTCAGCGCAATTTATGTCCTTGACAGCGATAGGCATTTCCTTTGAAGTTTCAAGTGCTCAACGTACGTACGTACGTACGTACGACTCGCGGCAACAATCGCGGCGAGGCAGCAGTTCCACAATGCAACCAACAACCTGACACGCTCTTTCTCCCCTTTCGAGCTCTGTCTCCATTTCTTGATTTTCACAAGTGATTGCACTTGGGAGAGTCAATGTTGCCCTTGCTGTTTTTAGGTTTTACATTTCCAGTCGTGTCGCTCACAAATCGCGAATATTTTGACGGAAACGTGTCATAAATAGCACCGCATGTGACCATAAACTTTGACACTCCTCTCTCCCACCCAGCAATGCGAGCCCTCTCATCTAGTGTAGCTAACTAGCTGGGACTTTAGCGAATGAACTTGTTTGCCTAGCTGTAACTGAAGTTGGATTTGCTATTTGGTATGCCATGTGGTAGTTCTATAAGAGAATGAGTAGAGCTTAACAAACGATCTCTAGTCTTCTACAACACATACAACTTCTATGATATGATATGAAGCTATGCTATTTCGCATCAGATTAAGAAAATTACAATTTGATATTTGGCGCAACGTTTTGCAAATAATCTGATAAAAGGCGATGCTCTCTGGTGTCAGCTGCCAGCTGCCACTTGATGATGACGGAATCGTGTCAATATCCAGCGCAGTCTCGGGCACGTGTGTGACGCGTAAATTCCATTGGCAATGCTAATGGTGCGCAGCCCCAACTGGCAGGCCGAGATTTGAGTTGGAGAGCACTGTCGGCACTCGACGAGAGACTGGGTTATGTTGATGTTGGCGATTTTCGTTGGCTCCAGCGGCCATTAGCACGTGCACACATTCCAAAGATTGGACCAACAGCAATGGCAAGCAGCAGTCAACGTCTGCGTCGACGTCGGCGTCGGCATCGGCGTCGGCGTTGGCTTCGTCGGCTGCACATAATTTGCGCAAATTACCGACAACGCGTTGCCATATTTTCCATTGGCAATGATGCCGTAGGGTCTCTTGACTCGCTTTCTATTTATGGCTTGGCCGGATGATTGCCCCGCTGCGTACTCCTGCGCCGCGGCACAGACAGGTGCGAAACAAGCACGGCCACGAGTGCCAGGACAACGTTTATCAGCAGTGCTACCATTCGCTAGCTATGCTCCATGCTCCATACTCCATGCTCCTTGCCAGCCAGGCAACCGGCACGAACTGCACAAATCATTTCCCAATTGCATGAAAGTTTGTCTCACTGTGGCTGAGATGTGGAGCAGCTTGGCAGGACATAAGCTGCGTCCATAACTTTGCCTTGTTTATGTCTGTGGGATGTGATGCGACCGATGCGACGGCAGCTATGCAACAAAACACAGCAGCCGCCTGCTACCCACATCTCCTCAATTTTTCGGCATGCTCTCGCGCCCTCTCTCTCTCTCTCTCTCTCTCTCTCTGTCACTATGAGAGCTTCGGAATGCACTGTACAACCATAATTTTAGTTTAGGTTCAACATAGTGAGTGCTGCGGTTTCATAGAACATTGGCATGGCTACTGTGTAATGTGAGGCAACGCCACAAGTTTATATGTAACTGCATTAGAAATTCAAATCTTTTTATGTTTCGCAAGGCTAATTAGAGCTCCTAAGACGTAGTTAAAGACAACTTAACTCTCCCAAAAACTTTTGTCATATGGCTAAGAATGTAAGCTCGAGCAGTGAAAACGTGAAAAGTTGCCAAAGCAATATATTTTGGCCAATCAGCAGAGATAAATTCTCTAAAAAATAGATAAGCCCAGAGCCATTCTATACCTTTACAAAGAGTTTTCATCTACTGAATGTATGTATAATAGATCCTGAAACTTTGGATAAATGTAGTCTGTCACTTGGGCAACACTTTTCTGTAGCAATATTGATTGATCAACAAAGACATAACTCTATCCATAAACTAGCTCCAGATTCTATTCTCTCATTCAGTTCTCTTAATAACTGAGCTTAAGCATATATTGGAGAGTAGATATACAAGTGCAAATACTAAAACACCCAATTCGGTACTCTGCAAAGGTAATATAGCTAACATTCAGTACTTGAATATTCGAACTTCATGTGTGCTCCGACTCAAACGGCTGTTGGCCTAATGTGAGTGTGTGCTCAAGCGCAGTGTTCCCCTAATGCGTCCTTCGTTCCTGGCACAAGGTTAAACTCTTGTGTGTCTGTGATATGTATGAGCGGTACGTGTGAATGGCGTTTCCAAATGCTGCCATAGCTGAGCTGGCTTGGTTGGTTCCTGGCGCCACTTTCATTGATGCCGATGCTGATGCTCATGCTGATGCTGATGCTGATGCTGATGCCGATGCAGCACATCAGGCGTCAGTTGTTATGCTCGACGCGCTTCCATCACGATTTCCATCCATTTCATCCGTGATGCAACGTCACGCACAGCCATATACAATAATATCAAATTCGCGCATCACTCCCGGCCTTCGTCTTCGGCCCCAGCTCCAGCTCCAACTCAAACTCCAACTCCGACTCTGATGTGGCATGTCGCATGCGTCAAATGAATGTTTCATACTCCAAAGCGAACCACGTGCCACTCGCGGCGTGGACTCATCTGTGTTTTTTTCTTCGGTTCCTCTTTTTTTTTTGGGCAGCGGCATTTGATTAGTTTTTCGTAGATCGACTTCTGTCTAGCTGCCTGTCGTTCCCGTAATTGACATTGCCCACAAAAATAGGTACGAAAGCGGAAAACTCTTGAATGTCTGATGCGTGTGGTAATTTCATGGGATTATTTATGAATACTTTTGCATTCGACTCCCATTACCCAAGCAACTACAGCAGTTAGCCAAAGCTAAGAGCGATGTGCCATAGTAGATTTTTCCAGAAGCCAAGCAAATACACATGTTGAGGCCTCGAGTCTACAAAACAATGAATTTGCTTAAATGTTAGAGATAATGCTTTGTTATATATATGTGTGTGTGCATACCCAGTCTGCTTGTGGCTAAGAATTATGCAGCCACGAATCTATTTTGAATTCCAAATAATTTTCCATAAAACTCTTTCTCCGCTTTCAGTTCATATTTACGATATTTTGCACATTTACCAACACTGGAAAATGTGTATATTCATATGTATGTATGTATGCACATAGATTTGAGCGGAAAGTTCTAGAACAGTTATTGGCATCATCAATTGGAAGTGTAAGTAAACAACATTAAAAATAATTGCAACTAAATCCAAGCGATTGCGCCGCCTTCACATTTTAGCGTAGCAATTGCTGCAGGACTATCGCAGCCATAGTGCAGCAGTTCTTCGATACAGAGCGAGCGAGTGGCCGAAGGAGAAAGAGAGAGAACGAGAACGAGAAGTGCATGCATTGAACGGCGCAAAAGCTTTCTCGAGTGCATAAATCTGTCGCTAGAATTTCCTTTTTCCCAAGTCATTTTATGATTATGCGAGAGATTTTTCCGGCACACTTTCCAAGCCAGCTGCCATTGTGTGTGTATGTATGTGTGTGTGCGAGTGTGCCTGAGTGTGTATAATGCAACTGTAAATTCTGTTCGCTCAAGTCGTTACAGCATTGCAATTGAAGCCACTTTGATGTTTGTTCCGACTTCGATGTCCCAATAATTGGCGATTTGAATGGAATTATTTGCCAAAGTTTAGGCCCTAATGGAACCAGTTCCTGAACGAGTTTCCAAAACTTACATCAGCTTAATAACAACTGAGCAAGAGCAATTGAAATAATAAATATTTACAACAAAAAATATCAGTATTCATATTTATTGTAATGTTGGTTAAACTATATTAAGACTGAAAGACAGACGGAAACAACTTCATTTTTTTTTCACGTTTTGAGCGAGGATATTCATGTACTTCATATGAATCCTTGATGATGGTATTTGCTCTCCTTCAGGTAATAATTTGATGTTGATGTATAATCGGTTTCTTTGACCTAAGATAGTTTAGCTGTGGAAGCTGCATCTGCACGGTTCTCAGGCAACTCGTCTTTTTCCTCATCTGCTTGGTCATCGCTAGTGACAGTTTCCATAGCCTCGTCCTGTCTCATGTCGTTGCCCTCAGACTCAGGATTGTCGTCTTTGTCTCCGTGCTTCCTAAAGTGAACGCGCACAGTGCCCATGCCCCAGCTCATTCTTCCACGCCGCGAAGAAAGCACATCATGGGCCTCCTTGCTGATTCTCAACCCCATCTTCTGTCCGTTGCTCTCGCGCTGCACATTAACCACCTGCCAGTCAGAGGTGGGCACATCTGGATTTTGCCATTTAAGTAGATTCATGGCTAAGTCTGTCGACATGGACACCGGCAAACTCAACTTTGCTTTAATTTGCGAGTGCTGCCAATTCCTATTGACAACTGCCAGCTTTGCACCGGGCCAAGGAGCCTTCATTGCCGACACAGTTCCGGAAAGCCACTGCAAAGCGTGCGCATCGCCGCAATGGATAAGCTTGACCCCTGACTGCCAACCAACATTATTGAAGCGGACGGGCATCATGCGAGGAAAATTCATAATACGGATCATCGAATCGATCAGTGTAGTCTGCAACAGATGCCATTGGCCTGGTGTTATCTTGCCGGCAGCATTGCTCCTATCGATCAGAGCAACCACCAAATCAGGCTTTTTCTCATTCACAGCCTTAGCAATGAATGGCCTATTTGGGTTGTAGAGGTGCTTGAACAGGGGAGGTGCCTCAACTCCGGATGTCCATGGCCTCTTCCTGCCCATAGAATCGGCTAGAAAGCCTAGCTTGACATTACCGCCCGGAGCCACCATGGGTTCCACTCTAGGGACGGATGCCAGCTCAGAGGAGCCATTGCCCTCGACCTATGTATGTATATGGAAAAAGTATTTTGCCGATTGTATATCTAAATATAAAAAAGCTAAAAAAAAAAAAAAAAAAAGTTGCGATCTCTACCTTGGTGACCTTAGGCATGGTTGGCAATGTCTCAACACTTCCTAGCCCTACGCTTTGCACTTGATCAGCATCCATTACGGTCGAGATGTCCTCCTCGAGCACGTGCTCGATAGCATTCACATCTCCTGCCGACTTCTTCTTATTATTGGTTATTTTCTTATTCGACTCCATTGCGATGGTCTTTGGTCAAATATTTTCTTAATATTTTTTTTTCAAAATGCTTCAACGAAGAACTGCACAAAAATGATTAATTATGAATGATTAATTATTAATTATTTTTTAATATTTGTAGTATTCAACTTTTTCGCAGAAATATTTAATAGTCAACAATAAATTGTTACAATTAACAACAATAAACAATAATGTTAACAATAAATTGTTACAATTAATTATTGATTGGAAATTATTTTAACTTTTTCTTCGAGCAAACAAAATTTGACTTGATGACAGAAGCAAACCTTACCTTGTAAGAAACGAGAATGTTCTGTAGACTGAAACACGTGCTGACGCTTCCGCTGACGATTCCAAAATGGCATCTTACTTGCCATTCAAGTATATTCTTCTTCTTTCTGGTATTTTTATGCGATTAAGCATTGAAAAGCTGCAGTATATGTATATCGGACATATAATTACTATTGGCTCGTCTTATCGATATTTATATCAGTGTTGCATAATTGCCTTACTTGAGGTGTTGATGAACACTAAAATCGCGAGTGGCGCTGGGGAAGCTGCCAGATGTGTATGCTCTAATGGCGTGAAGGAAAGCACATTTAGAGACTTTCTAGAAAAATCGCACCACGTGCAGAGGCATATCAGAGACGTTAATTAATCGAAACTTTTAAACAACCGATATGTACATATTTTAAAATTGGTTGGTTTCAAGTATTATTAATGTTTTTACTTGATAAATATATATATTTTAAAGAAGGAATTTAATTATCTTATTTATTTCTTTTATCTGAACATTTACCTATGCATATCGATGAATGAATTTGAAGTCGTAAATACTGAAAAAAATACCTTAAAAATTTTAGTTCAAGTACTAAAAATGCTTTTTAATTGATAAATATATTTTAAAGAAATAATTTATTTTTATCTTTGTCCTTTTATCTGCACCTACCAAAATCTACAGAATCTTAATATCAGATCTAATTTAAGTAAGATTTGCAAGTATTATTAATGATCTTTTAATTAATATATATATTTTAAGGAAATAATTTATTTTTATTTCTTCAATTTTAATTGCAAATGTTCTAAAATATAAAAAAAAGTCCTAAGAATTTTAATAGTCTATCGCATATAATATATATAAATAAAATTTTGAGCCAGTCTTTTGGTAAATATGAAATACAAATATATGTACGTAGAGCGTGGGATCCCGATTAAACGAAACTTGCCCAAAGATTAATGATAAATGATTTCAATTGGATTATCCCCCATACACAACGGAACGAGCTCGGCACGTTCGCATCGAAGGTGCTAGCTCAAGCGGATGCAATTCGCGAAATATGTTTCCTCGAACCGAATTCAATGCGGCAGAGGCAGTAGAAGCAGCAGCAGCAGCAGCAGCAGCACATTGTCAACGGCATCATTCGCAGTCTCATCATTATTTTAGTTTCTGTTGCTGTTGTTGTTATTAGTTGGAAAGAGTTGACGTAAATTATCGATAGCCATCGATAGTTTATGTCACACCATTGACTTTGATATACGACAAGATTTTGCACAAATCATAAATAATGGCAAATGCGATAATAAATTTGAAATTTCCTGGCGGCACCAAATGATCGTCATCGTCAGCGTTTTCGTCTTCGTCTTCTACGCCTTCGTCTGTGTGTCCCCCTCTTGGCTAGTCTCTGTCCTGTGCGCTCATTTGGCAATGCGCGGCTAGGCCGGCCAAGTGGGTTGACATGGGACGTGGCTGCGGCCATGAGGAGGAGCTGCTGCAAGTGCAGCAGCCATGAGGTGTCGTCGTACGTGCAATTTATTCATAAATGTTGTAGCCCACATTCAAAGCGCTGGCCCTGCGATTTGACGGAGATGAATTCGTCTTTGATAGATGATGGATGTGCCGGCTGCAGCGGCAGCTAACATAAGTCACCCGACCGGGCCGGGCCAGAACAGTGCGACGACCCAGCCGCAGCCCAGCCCAATTCCCACTACGGTCAGGCTGGTCGCTGCCATCGGGTAGAGCAGGGCAGGGCAGGGCACGGAGTCTTTGTGACGTCTGAGAAATGTGCAACATCCACGACGTGGAACACTTCAAGCAACAACATACACACATACACATATGACTCGTTGGCAGCAGCAGGAGCAGCATCGTCGTCATCGGCTATCAATGATATATTGGCGTCGCTATGTGCGACAATAACGTAAAATAATGGCGCAGGTGTTTCGCTAGACTCCGCCGCTGTCGCCGCCAACGCCGCCGTTTCCAATGGAGCTGATGACGAAAGAGTTTAGATTACGTTGCTCAGTCAAATCAATCATAACTAGCTAGCAGCTAGCTCTCAGGTAAGTTGCTTCTCCGCTTCTAACCAACTGGACGGCGCGAACAAAGCACAGCATTGTGAATGCATTCGCATTTGTCTAAGGTCCAACGAAATTGTTTTAGATAGTTGAATTCAATAGAAAAAAACATCTGAGCTGAATTTCAACTTCTGCTTAAAATATGATTTTAGGTAAGAAATTATATTTTATTTAATTTAAAATTAAACTTTATTTAATTGGAAGAATTTAGAACACACTTAGTCAGATTCCTATTCCTTTTAGCAACTCGCTGATCATCGATAATGTGTAAATCACAATTGAGCCATCTTGAACGTTGTACTCTCGGAATGTTAACTTGCTGTGAAAATCAGTTGGCGATTGGCATTCACAGAGTGAATTTCTCACGATCTGCGCTGATGCTGCTGCTGCTGCTGTCAAAGAATGATTCGGTCTCAGGATCCCAACTGGCGCAATCAAGCTGCGATCACTGCTGCTATGATCACTCTTAGATAGCTCAATTCACAGCCAGAGCCAACACACTTACCAGCTCTTAGTCAAGACTTTGACATGCTGCACGGCCCGCCCGCTGCACGCTCTCCTCACCTGCATTACTCTGTTTGCGGTTTCACCTTTCATTTGTATGCTTTGCATGCATTTCTTTGCTAGTTTCCGTTAAGTCCAATTAAAATTGCCCTATCTGCGATCGGCCAACAAATTGCTGCCCCATGCAGTTGAGGCAATTGCCGACTAGCAGCAGCAGCAGCAGCGGCAGCAGCAGTCACTGCCAGCTGCCTCAGCCAAACCAGTTGCCTGGCCAACCTAACCGACTAAGCAGCCAAGCAAGCAACCAACCAACCTGCAGCAGCCCGCTGCAAAAACAACAAATTAAGTGACAAAATGTCAATGCGAACACAGAGCCAAACAGTTCCCAACAGCCAAGCGTCCAAATCGCAACTTCGATCATCGATTCTCTCTCTTCTGCTGAAGGAACAAACTGAAGAACTTTTTCCCACATGGCAGATACCCTCCTTGAAATATGTATATGGCAGATCAGAAAAGGTATTTATAATCTAAAACAAATTTTTAAATATTTTTTTTTACTAATGTAATAAATATAATAAGTTGTTTACTTAACTAAATAAATTAGTAAATATTTTATTTTATTTATTTTAATTTTTTTTTTTTAAATTAAACTTCAGTTTTTGTTCCATAGACAACTGCAATGAGTTGTGGAAGCTCGATTGGACAAAGAGAGACAAAGAAAACATACTTTAGAAAGAGAGAGAGAGAGAGAGAGGGAGGGAGATAGAGAGAGTGAGATGGTTGCCTGTGTGATGTACGCAAAATTTATTAATGCAACCGCGACTTTGACACATTTGGCAGCACTGGCAGCGCTGATGTTGCCTGTCCCGGCAAGTGTCATGTGCGCACAAAATTTGCAAGCAACTGCGACAACAGCAACCAAATTAACAACAACAACAACAGCAACTGCAGCCAATCATTCAGATCGAGCAACGATCCGCGAGTCGATCGAAAGGCAACGAACGAGCGACGAGGCAGGCGACAAGAAAAATCAATTAGTGAGCGACATGTGACGATAATAATGCCAACAATAAAAATTGCACCGAGGCTTCAACTGCCAGCCAGCAGCAACAACAGCAAGTCGACAGAGATAGCGAGACAGAGTAAGTGTGTGAGAGAGAGAGAGAGAGCTTAAGATACGCCACAGGCAATGTATCTGTATCTTTTGTATCTGCAGTTGAGTAGGCTTTGCGAGTTGTTGACTTTGATCAGTGCCTGCAATCGATCCGCCTTCACTTTGCCCAGCGCAAATTTCAATTTCCGCAGCCAGATTTGTGCCCCGCTCCCATTCCAGCTCTGGGAACCAAAACTCTAACGTAACGTCAAGAAGTTGAAGTCCGGCAATGCCAAAGCAACGTGCGACGGAATGCAAATAAACAAAATGAAATATGTAAGTGAATGTGTTACGAGTGTCTGTGTGTGTGTGTGTGTGTGTGTGGCGGGTGTTGTGTGTTGTTTAGTGAGATCCCACTGGGGCTGGGCAACTCTAACGAATGGGGGCCAAGAGTCAACCTGCGATCGTTCGATACAAAATTGATTGTTCATCGTAAATTGAATTTGTGGCATTTGGCCAGTCGCAAAAAGTTTATGCACGCTTCGTATATTTTTTCAATCAACGCAGACTTACAACGGCTAAGAAAATGGTTTTCAAACATATATATTTCACCTGGAATAATTGAATACACAGAGGGAGTCTTGATAGCTGATAAATATTGAAGGACTATAAGTGAAAACAAAGATATGTTTATAAAGGCTAAGAGAGTACGAAAAGAAAACGATAGTGAAAAAGTTTTGTATAGAAAGAATCTAGCCCAAGTAGACCTGCCCAATTGTTTATTAAGTTTAAAGTATTCTGATATATATTTGTTCTGATATAGAAGACAATACTAATTCTTATTTTATTACAATTAAAAAAAATGATGAAAAATGTTTATAATTAAAAAAATAAGGATTACTTTTAAATATTCATGCAGAAAACCTTGTAAAAATCAAGATAAAAGCCAATTTTCTATTGCATTGAGCACTTTAAAGCTACTTATCTATAGGAAAAATATATATTTTTATGTCTTTACTAATTTACCCTATGAAAACTCCACCTCATTCAATTGCTGCTTATTCAACAGCCGCTGTTGAAGTCTGCGGAAATGTCTGAAGTGTCGTCGAGCCATCAAATGCGTCTTCGACACGCGATGAAATGTGCCGCGTTGCTGTAGACTGGGCGCTGTGTTTCCTTGGGCTCGTTCATTGTCTAATGCCATTTTCTTTTCATTTACCATTTTCCATCTTACCCATTTGCCCATTTGCGATTGGCCTGGCGGGGTGCAAAGTTTTTCGCGCGACAATTTTTCGCGGCGGCTGTTTTCTTAATTTCTGATTGAACTTTTCTGTTGACGGAATTGAGTGTCGCCCCCACCAGCTCCGACTTGGTCTTCCTGTCTGGCTGGGAACAATCGACTGAATGAATTTGTACGAAACAGATGTGTTATGCTCATTCCAATAAGCACTCAGTCAGCTACCCGAACATTGCAATTGTCTTTGGGAAATGTCTTTTTCTGTATTTTTGTCAAACCGCAAGACGCAATTGTCTGGCACTCACAAGTTCCATTCCACGCCACAAAATTAAAGTCCTAACATTTGGGAGAGAGACAACTGACATGAGAAAACTAGAGGAGAAATTGTCTACGTTTGGCTATTTTATGCAAATAAGTTCAATCACCTTTCAGTCAATCAGACAAACTGTAGCGGAAGGATCCCTCAAATGCCACGCCCCTTTGGTCCAGTGGCAGCTCGTCAATTTTCGTTCACAGCACACTTTCAATTTATTTCCAGAGTCTGCTCTCCTACTACAGCTGTTATTTACCCTTTTGCCGCTGTCACAATCTGCAAACACCCATCCGGCTTGATGGGTTCTAGTCTGGCTCTGGTGTGCGGTGTTCGACGTTCGACGTTCGGTTGGATTGGCTGTCAGTTGGCCGGTCAGTCTGTCACTCAATCGAGTCCGAGAGTCCGTCTTGTGCTTGCCCAAAGGATTTTCAATCGAATCTGTCAAATATCACAACCTTCAATCAAACCAAAAGCTGTGCATCAGCTCATTTTTCTTCTCCCTCCGTTGCTGGCGTGGCTGATGCCGAAGATGATGAAACAACCCTGCAGGATACGCATGTGACAACAAACGAATTGACAATGGACAACGCTGACAAGCAGCGTACAAATCGCCACATACACACACACATACACACACACACACACACACAATCACACGTACAGAGACCGAGGCGGAAGGATAAATCATTCGCTAGCTGTTTATAGAGGAAGGCAACACCATGTCAACCTTCGATATTTCATATTTTCAATTTATTTTTGCAATTTATTCCAACTGCCTCAGTAGAAATAGTTGAGAAAAGATGTTCCATAAGTTAGACAAATTTGAGAATTAACAAATAGATATATATCGGATAAGCATTTTTGGAAGCTGCAAGCTTTTCATAAGTCCTTAAATAACTCAACATAAGCTTCAGTCAAACTAATCAGCAGTTGTGCTGTCAGCACATGGAAAAGGAAGAAAGTAGACTGTAGAAGGAGAAGATGTTGAGCACTCCCAAATAGATCTATATCTGAGAAGGCCTGTTTGTTCTAGAAGTTTCAATTTCAGTCATTAAAATATATTTCCAATCGATAATCAATTTAAGCTTCGGCCAAACTAACCAGCAGCTGTGCTGTTGCACTCGAACTAGGACAAGCTGGACAGAGGACGGCGAGTAGAAGGGGGTGGAAAGAGGGCAGTAGGAGAACACAAATGCGTGTACATCAAAGTTAAGAGCATTGTCGTTGACGAAGATGTCAGCCCAGTAGTAGTCGACGACAGGATAACAACGTCGGACCGTCAATGTGTTAGAGGACCTGTCCGTCAGCCAGTCAGCCAGTCCTGCTTCAGTGCGACACACATATTTTTCCTTTTCTTTACGTTTTTTGCTTTCATACGCCACTTGCTTTTCATTTATCACAAATCCTTTATCTATCCACTCAGGAACATCATCTTCACAACAACATCTTCGTAGCAGGGCAAACGTCTTGGCCGTGGACCGGGTCCCGTACACAGTCGGCAGTCGACAGTCGACAGCCAACAGCCAACAACCGACAGCCGCCACCCGCATGTGCATTGGAGCAGATAACAAAGATCCTTCAACGGATTGACAACTGGAGGCGAGTAACTTTGTAATTTCTCATGCTTCAAAGTCGAGTTGCTGACGCCACCAACAAGCACACTTCAATTTCTCCTTATTTTTTAAGAACCATTTTGATGCGCTCTTTGGACAAAAAAAAACACTGAAAAGATGACTACAAAAATGAGTTCAATTCATTCCAGATTTGCACTCAAACACAATTAATCATTTTAGTTAATATATATTGAATATGCTTACATATGTTTTATTGGCTTTCATTAAAACTGAAACTCGTCTGTAACTTTCTGAAGCAATAAAAGGCACCTCTACAGGACAGCCGCGTCTAATCTTCAGCCAAGACTTTTATAAACAATTATTATGTTTGGAAATTATCTGAAATTGAGAGTTGAATTAGTAAACGATCCTAACTAAATTATGCTAAATTTTCTAAATATAGTAAGCTGAAAGAGCAGGCATTGATTTAAATTGGTAACTAAACTTCCAAAAGCTTTGGACAATTGTATATCAATATATGCTTTATGAACGTCAAACATTCAAAGTCTTAAATACATTATTGTCAATACACATTCTATACCTATTATCAATAAATATGTAAGAATTCAAATAGATTAAATTTAAATTGTTAACGTAAACCGATTTGAATTCAGTTAACACCTCTACAATCAGAGTCTCACTCCTAGAGTATGCAGCTTCGGTTAGCTGTGGGAGTGGCTGTCCAAAGCCATAAATGAAACCTGCTGTTATATATTTAGCTGAAAATATATATTTATATCTATATATAAATATACATACATACAAATACAAGTAGAAGCGCATGTCTGGCCATCGGTTTGCATGTCTCACTGTGTAGGTGTGTGTGTGTGTGTTGGTGTCCTTTGTGCTACAAAAGGTCCTTCATTAGAAAAATTTTCAACTTGTCATCTTTTTCGTCATCAACTCAATCTCAAGTCAAACCAACGGCTGTTGCCTTTGCTGCTCTGCTGTCGCTTTACATCTCGTCAGGATGTTTCTGACCCAACCATTCCTCACGTCTCACGCCCCTCACTCTTCTCTCTTTCTCACTCTATCTGTTTTTAGCTGCCTTTCTATCCTTTTCTCTATCGCTGTCGCATGTGTGCCAACTTGTCCAATATTGTCCTTTTTCCTTATGCTTTTCATTTGTCCATCTTCTGCTTATACTTCGCAGAGCCCGCTGCATCCTTTCGGCCTCTTGGCTTGTGTCCTTTGGATTTGCCGCACCTCCGCACGCTTCAGTTCGTGCAAATTTTTGTTGTTTCTGTCTGATGAAGGGTCACCCCGCCCCAACATCAGGACAGAGTTCGTCACTTCTGAGTTTTGGTTTGACGAACTTCGTCCGCTTGTTGCCAGAAATTAAATAGAAATTTGACTAGCTGCTGCTGCTGCTGAAGCTTTTTCTTTTCTTTTCATTTTTATTCTCGAACAAAAAAGTTTTGTAAAATTCATGTTAATTGAAACGTTGATTCTTAGTTGCGAGGCAAGGATACAAAAGCCATTACCCACACACACACATACACACATAACCGCTCATTTGTCAATTGAAAACTGCAATTGGTTTGTGTTTTACCCACAACTAAGCATATTTGTTTACACATTCGATTTTTGCTTTCAAAATGCATGGGCGAAGTCATCTAGGAACGAGCTGCAGGGAATAATGTGTATCCTCATTTTGAGAACGATGCAGTATGAGTAAAGATACCATTTCAGATAGTTTTAGCCAAATACGCGGTTTTGAGTATTTGTTTAAAGTTTAAAACTAATATTCTAGATAAATTGTTATTTACTATACTTATACCTGAAGGCTTAAAATGTTTGGGGCATAGAAAAGACTCTTGGAGTATCATATTTAACTATAATATACACAGGTATGTATATAATAAGATGGTAACTTATATCATTATTAGCTGTATATAGCTTTTAAAAAAAACTCGCTACTCATTGCTGTCATCTACTGGATCGCATTTTCCACTCTATTTCTACATAGATAAATATTTAACAGCTGCATCAGTCTATCTCCTTCTATTTCGTTGTTCATCTCTAAATAGAATACTCTCTTGGTTTTTTAACTTAGCAACTAGCATAGTTCGTTCCTTGATTGTATTTTAAAGTATTACATACCTGCCACAGAAACTGATACATACAAAATTCATTTGTTTATCTAAAGTGTTTATGTATTTTTACATTTGTTTCTACATTTATGTATTTATAAAAACGCTTTAAGGCCTTGTGTATATTATGCGAATGTGTACAAATTACAAATTCCTTTTTTATTTTTTATATAAATTTAATTTAAATAAAAATTTGATACATTTCATACTAATTATTTTTTTAATTTTGTATATATATGTTATATTATCGAAAATATTCGGACTTTGTGAATAGAGCTAGCAATAATACAAATGAAAATTAAATAATATATATGCATATGAAATATATATATAAAACTATAAAATCTATGAAAGATATAAATCTATATATGTATATATATATATTACAGTTTATAGTATATATTACATGGTATAAATTTTATAGTATATTTCTTAGATCTCTGTAATCATTCGCTTCACCTGCAATATTTATAATAGTTCGCTTTCTTGGAATCTCTCAAGATGTTTGAAAATCATCTTCAATTTTTTATAGCACACATAAAATTGTCTGCCCGCACATATTTGCTACACATACGCACACAGACGGCATGTGTGTGGCTTTGTCTGTGTTTATTGGACACGGTTGACAGTTTGTCCAGTGCTGGACATTAACTGTGCCGTTACTTTATATTATGCGGCAGTGTCAACAGCATCAGACCAAACTGAACAACTGAAGTACTGAAGGCCAAAAGCAAAATGAACCAAAGTTGACAAGCTGACGAACTCAGCGGCACACGCTTCATTCAATCTTTTAGTCAGTGGCTTGTGAGACAGGGTCAAAGGGACAGGAGGGCGGTTTCAAATGAATGACCAAACGGATGGAATGGCCCAACCACCTAGTTTAACAACAACAACAACAGCAGCAACACAACTAAATACACTTCAAAAGAATAAGTTGACAGCTGACGATGACTTGTCAGAGACAGGTTTCTATCCTTTCATACACACATAATGTGCCCAGCCCAGTCGTCCTTACAAAGTGTCCAACGGCCACACAATCAACAGTGGGCGTTAGAGTCGGGCAAAGCGAGACAGAGAGAGAGAGAGAGAGAGAGGACAAGACAGCAAGAGTGAGGAAGAGCAAGAGTCTGTAGGAAAAAGGCTGGGCAAACGCATGTCCAGCCAGGCCAAACAGTTGACGGACATCGGACGAGGGGTCCTGAACTTTTCCTTTGCCACCGGAACGTAGAAAACAAACGCGCACTGTGTTACCTTAGGGATAATGATTTTTCACTCAAGTGAAAATAATTTTTAAAGTAAACAGACAATTTTAGTTCCTTTGTTGTTATTGTTGTTGTCATACACGACGTGCATAAATTTGGTGCAGGACGCGACGAACAATAAACAGTTATGTATATGTGGGTCTGTGTGTGTGTGTGTGTGAGTGGAAGTGTGTTTTTAGGGTTATAAGCTTTGAGTTGGCCAAATAATTGGACTTCTTATAAAAGTTCTGGACATACTTATGACTGCACAAGTGTCAGTTGACTAACTTCTATAACAACTACAAATGCCATAGACCACAGCAAAATTGAATTAGCAAGGGAGTAGAGGCTAAAAAGAGGTCTTCTAATATAATCATATTATATAATTATGCAACCATATATCAAATTACACACTTCTATGGAATTGTGGCTTAAAAAGAGGGTTTGAATAGATACGTCTTTGCTTACAAAATTCTAAATTGGTTTGACTAAATGTAACACAGAATAGAAATTTTTAGATATATAATTAATTTTGTCACATAAAAATGCATAAAGAAATAAATAACATAAAAAAATTTCTAAATAATTTAATTAAATTTAATAAAAATCTATCAATTTTAATTAATATCAAATTTCTTAGTTTCAATTTAGTTTAATTAGTGAATCCATCAAATTTTTATTCTATTGCAATTAGAGTGTAATTTCGATATATGACCCGCCTGAAGCTAAATGCAATATGCCATTTAATTTGAAGCGTCGTCCTTGAGTACAATTTAATGCAACATGCCAATTGAAAATACGTTTGCAACTCAAGTTCAACACTAAATAGAATAGGTTGCAGGGGCTGAAAGGTGGACGAAGGGGGCAGGCAGGGGAGCCAACGAGGACGACGTCAATCTGTCAACTGCCTCGACCCGTTCGCTCATTTGCCCAGACAGGACGTCAGTTTGTACGTCTGTCCCTCCGTAGCGTCCGTCCAGTCGTCTGTCCGTCACTCACTCACTCAATCCATTCAATTCCAATGTTCAATTTTGAGGCGGGCGAAACTGAGGTTGAGTGCCTCGGTTCCGTTTAGCTTCAGTTTTGGAGGAAGCGCTGTCAATTTAAAATAGAAAATTTATAGAGCAGACAAAATGATGGACAGCCATCGTAGTTACTGCACAATCCTTCACAATGTTTGTGTCTGTGTGTGTGTGTATGTGTGTGACTGGTAGATGGACATACATTGTTACGACTTTGGGTGCCTTTTGAAACACACGAAAGCAAACGGAACTGCACTAAGCTAAGCGCCAGCCAGACGGACTGACTGACTGACTGACTGACTCAGTGACTGACTGACTGGCAAATTGATGGACAGATTGATAGACAGATGAGATTAAATAACTTGTAGAGGTTTATATATACATATGTATATATACATATCTACTTGATATAGACATACATATACGAACGCACGTACAAATGAATTTGGATCCCTTGCTGCGCTGTGGGAGCGCATAAAGCGCCGTGCGAAATGCATTGCAAAACTTTTTCGTCCGTCTTTTGGGCGCTTTGTTCTAGCCAAGGCGACGCGTCTATCCATCCATCCGCCCGTGCGTCTGTTTCGTTGTCTGTCCGGCGATTTGTCAGGTAGAAACTTTGTGCGCTTGTTTCGTCAATCAAAACTACGTGACGTTTTGCATTCCGTCCGTCATACAACAGCCGTCATAAATGTCTTACGCCATGGCTGTAAATACTATATATACGTTATATACTAGACACACTATATATAACTCAATGTATACTAAATATATATATATATACGTTGCAAACTACTGAGCGGCTGGGCCTAGCATGTAAGTCGAGCCAATTTTCGCCTGTGGTTAATTTCAGTTTACAAGTCAGATAACTTTTCCTTGAGCCTTAAGCAATAGCTAGATTTAGTTGGCGATTAGTTTGGCTATAATTTCAGTTTATGTTAGGTTCTAGTTAAAGAAAGGGTATAGAAACTAGCTAAAATTGTTACAACTAAATATGTGGACAACAAGACGAAATTACGTATAAATAATGCATTATGTGTTGATACTTATGCATAGCTCATGTAACACATACATATGCATATGTACATATATATATGTATTTTAATATATATAGTAAAATATAATCAGAAATGACAAATTGATTGATAGATACTAGCTTTCACTTTATAGGAAGCTGAGCGGAAGTGGCACTTGATCCAATGCTAATGGTTAGTTATTCAAATTTATTTTTATATGCCGCTGCTGTTTTTTGCACGCTGTGGCCAATTGCCCGATGATATATCACTGACATATGAAAAACTAAACTGTAAGCCCCAAACCGCGCCACCCCTCGCACCCCTTCTAAAGAGGAGGCCTATGGCCATGTTGCGAATGCTGTGGCCGAGGCGGCGATTCGTGCCAGGTTTTGCCAGTGGATTTTGTGAAACAAATGAAGCAATAAATTTTGCTGACAAAAAACAAGCGCATGCATATATGAGAGTATCTCTCTCTCTCTCTCTGACTATATGCCACTAAGTACGCGGAAATTTAGACTAAGTGCCTGAATGTGGACGTGGATAATACCCCCAGTAGTTGTGCGGCGACGTGGACGTGAATGTGGACATGGCCAACTCAAGTCGAGTCGCATCGCCGACCGTGTGTGTTTATATATCACTCACATGTATGTCAGATGACAAACAACTGACAAGTGACAAGCTTCAGCGTCAGCGTCAACGTCGTCTTCGGCGTCGCTGTCGTTGTCGTCTTCTTTGCTGTGGATGATGCTGCGGTCTCTTCTTAGTTGCGTGGCCTGAGCAATCGCACAGTGGTACCTCAGTAAAACATATCAACATGCTTGACATATGAATATAGTCTGTAAATAAGTAGTAGAAAAACTGAATATACTAAAATTCATAAACTTAAATTAGGCTCACAACTCTTTGTATAGATGAAATTCCTGAAAAATTATGTAAAAAACGAATGCCAATAAGAACTTTTGTAATTCGTTCGAGTATAATTTAAGGGCTCAGTTAAGATAGCACCAAACTCTTATACATTATTCAGGCCAGAAATAATCGTTGAGTTATCCAAATAGATAACTTAAATACCAAGAACTGCGAAGTGATGGCCACACAACAGTGATACGATTTCCGATAACTATATTTCAGTAGCTTATAAGGTTATCGAAACCGTTTAGCTTTCCAAGCATTCGAATAGAGTTGCCATTCCATCATCGAACGTTTTATAGCATTAATCGATTGCTGTTGGACTTCAAAACATTCAGCGCTGCTAGAAGTGTGGCCAGATGCATTAGAATTAAATACTAACTATCGATTCTTAGTGAACCAAATTGTTTATAAATATTTTAACCTTTTAGTAGAGGTAGTTTCTTATGTCTGTCCTTAAAAAAATAGATGCCCATCTATGAAAATTATCCTCCTTTGTAGTTTATGTGTCTATGCATTATGTAAAAGCAAAACATGGAAATGTTTTCAAACTGCAGTTTTAATTTAAACTTTTATACATACATATATTTTATAATAAATTTTGTTTTATTTTTTCTGCAACAATTAACAATGATCGATGAATCCACACATATATTTGGCATTGCATTCCACTGTGCCAATCGCAGAGAGCGACATGGCTCATGGTGACAGTATTTGCTGTGGCCTTTTTTTTGGCAGGGAATTATGATGATTATGATGATGAACGCGTGGTTGTCCGATATGCTTGGCCTCCTCTTGCCAATTGCAGGCCCATCCGCTACCCGCCGCCCCCTTTGCCCCTCTGCCAAAGGCAGTGGGAATCGCGGATTGTCAACATGACAGCCGCGACGACGACCACGTTGAAGAACTGAGGCAATTCCGAGGAATTTACTCTGCGGCCAAGCAATTGTCTGTCTGTCGGTATCTTCTGGGCAACACTCAGTGAAATCAAGTGAAATAGTGAGCAAACGAGCCGAGGTGGGACGGATGTATGTAAATCACTTTATGCGCGAGTGTCAAAAAATTAAGAAGCCCAATTAGACGTTGCCACCTGTCAGCAGTTCGTCATTTTCAGCCAAGAATATGACATTCATTCATGCGCCAGAATGACGAAGTAGACGAAACGCTTCAGCTGACAATTTATGTCGTGAAATCTTATGCCAGCCAGCCAACCAGCCAGACAATCAGTCAGCCAGTCAGTCCGTTAAACCGTCAGTTGCCTGTGTGTGTTCGTGGGCCATAAAAGTTGTTGGCCATCAGAGCGCCAAATGTTGCACTCATTTATGAATTTATGTTTTATTTTAGTCTATGGACCATGATATTTTGCATACATTCATATTTATGGCATTTTCCATGGACCAAATGCTGATATGATCATACAACATTGTATATCAACAGATTACTTATACCTCAAGACTCCAGAATGTACTTTTGGAACTTGAATTTGATAAATATGTGAGATAATTATATAAATAAGCACAAGAAAACTAAAAAACACAGATTTTTTATATATACATACATAAAATATAATTGATAAAAGTAAATTTATAGACAAAGTTGATTTGATTTTAATATTTAAAAGTATTTTTAGCAAAAACAGTAGTTATTTTTTAATGGAATATAAAATTAAAATGCTGCATATATTTTGATTATTTCTTATTCATACATGGAAAAATGTTTTAATTATAATTAGAAATATAGTAAATTGTAATAATGAATATAATCATTTAGTAAAATCATACAATGCTTAAAAAGTATTTTAGGGGACGCTGAGTCAAAACAAAATTTAATTATACATATACATATTTTTTTTTGTAAAAATAAGTTTTTCAATATATATTTTTATTAATTACTTTGTTCTTAGAATTCAACTGAAAAGATTCTTAGCTTGGATTTATTTAAAACAAAAGTGCTAATAGCCTTCTTCTATAGCAGAAATGCAAAGTGAAAAAGCTTTTTCACAAAAACACGCATCAGTCATGCCAGAGACCCAAAGCACGTTCCGCGCAGTTGGTTTAGTTAGGTGATCTAATGCATAATATGTTTGGCTGTCGACTTGGCAAACATCGCCCCAACGTCCGTCACTCAATCAGTAAGCAGCAACAACAATAAGAATAAGAACATTTGGCATTTTGCGGTCGTTCGCCAGATATGAAACATTCCTTCGATGCGCGCTGTCCGTCTTGGCTGGGTTTTGTTGTTGTGACAGACACGACGACAATTTGCAGCAACGCGTTGCAAGTGACATCAACTGATGGGAGAGATGTACACATATATATACACACACATATATGTATGTACATATGCCAATATGAATTGGGTCCGATTCCGTCGAGTGCCTCTTGCACTTAACAAAGTTGTCGCGGCGCCTCTGCTTTGACATATTTTTGGCCAACATGGATGCGGACGATTGAGACGCTGTTAATGCTAAAACATGTGCACGCACAAACTCGCACACAGATACACATTCCTCAACAAGCGGCAATTGCACGTGAAATTAATCTCATAGACCAAAAAGTTTCGTTGCTTAGAGACTTTTATTAAAATTACTAATTGAAATATTATTAAGAAGAGGCAAACTGTACTGTGAATAAAAATTTCCATTACTCGGCTTTTCTGCATCAAACAAGTGGTGCTGGCGCCATTAATCATGTGATGAACAGTAATCGATGATTTTACTTCCAATATCGATTTAATAATATCGCCAAATGGCATGCGATTAATTGCAACGTTATTTGATTATCGCGTCGTTGCCAAACATATTTATATATGAAATAAAAGCTCAATAACGAAAAGGGAACTTTATTCTGATCCGACCAATAAGCAAACAAATTGATTTTTTGTAGCTATATAATGACATTGCATTACAAAATATCTGAAATAAACTAAAAACAATTAAAAAAAAATAATATTCGCGTAGCATAAATTAATCAAATGATTCAATAATCGATTAATAAAATCGTTTGCCAGCGCCACAAACAACTCTACTGTAGAAGCTTAATTCAACACTCCGAGTAATTTTTTTCCAATAGCATTGCAAGTTAATCATCGCAAGTGCAAAAAGCCTCATCTATCGATTCACTTTGAGCATTTTGCAACACTTTACGTAACGAGGCAATGACAAAGCACATGTCAAATGGAAATTTGCCGCAGCTCAAACCAGAGTCAATGTACCATAGCCTCACTTAATTTAAATTGAATTTTATTTTCAAATATTTGAAATCATGTTTATGCATAAAGTGGATCGCATTGCCATTTACACGGTGCTCTTCCGCTCAGGAGTTATGTTTGCTGAGCGCGCACCGCACAAGATGCACCCTGGGGAGGAGCTGAAGCCCTTGACCAATTTGCAAGTGATCAAGACGCTGCAGTCGCTGAAGTCGCGTGGCTACGTTTCGGAGCAGGCGGCCTGGCGGCACTACTACTGGTGCTTGAACAACGAGGGCATCGAGTACCTCAGGAGCTACCTGCACATGCCCACCGAGGTGGTGCCCACCACTCTGCAGCGCCGCAACGAGCTCGTGCGCATGTCGCGCACCTCTGATGATCCTCGAGGCCGTGGACCACGTGAGGGCAAGGAGCGCGACCGCGACGATCGCAACATGTACCGACGTAGCGACCGTCCCAACGACTACGACAAAACGGGCAATGTGGGCGCTGGCACCGCTTCGGTGGAGTTCCGCGGTGGCTTCGGACGTGGCCGAAAATAAAGATGTGCGATTGATGACGATGCTTTAAATTACAAAATATTTCAAATACTTATAATTTATAACACAAATTGTAATTTGATTATGTATTTTGTTTAATATTTGGTTTTTATATCGATAATTTAAAGCGAATTTTATACGGAACTTTCAATGATATTAGTGCGCAGAAGAAGCTTAATTACACCTTGTATATTCTATGTTACATTTTCTACTATTTACTAACATCTCTCGTCTCAGTGTGGGCGAGCGGAGACTCCACTCAGGCTCACTTTTTTGTCCTCCAGCACTAACCTTCTACTCATGCTTCAAATATTGCAAATAAAATAACTTAGAAACATTTTTTTTTGTATATTCAATTATTTACTTTTGCCTTGAATTGTAATTTTTCCTGTTTAGATTTCATCTCATCCCATCTTCTATTAATTATGTATGCATTCTGATGCATTTAGCAATGAAGAAGATCTATTCCAAATCAAATTCAAATAGGCATACAGTTAAACACGAAATGAGATTTATTTTATAAACTTTTAATCGACTGCAGAATGGCCATTATTTTGTATTTAATGGGCATGTGTTAGTAAATAAAGTTTACAAAATGCTTGCTGCATCCGGTTTATCGAGTCAATCATTTGGCCGGGTCTTAGGGCTTTTGCTCAATCAACTGCATGTTTATTGTTTACTTAAATACCCACTAAAATATGTGTCTACATTATGATAAACAATTCGCTCCGACTCGGATAACGACAATAAATCCACAGCTTGACGTTGCACTGTTGGCCACGCCAACGCAGGCCCGGGCGAGACCTGGTTTTGGACTTGGTTCGGGACAGGATGGCTGGGAAGACCTGGAAGCGCATTTATTATTTGATTATAAACAGCAGCGAGCTGTGAGCTGTGAGCTGGCGAGCAGGCGAACAGCGGCGAGTGTCGAGCGGGGCCATAAAAATCACCTACTGACAGATTTATTACACAGCTAGCGAGCCGGGCAGAGTCGAGTCGAGTCGAGTCGAGCCAGGGGCAGCCCCTGGCCAGCCAGCCAGACGCTTTCGCTTTGACAACAAGCAGATACGACTACACCAACAACAGTAACAACAACAGCGGCAGCTGAAGCAACTGCAGCGCTGCATCGGGGTCTCGCGTCCTCGAGCTCGTCATCGTCATCATCAGGCAACGATGCTGACAGCTACACGGCAACGCCATCAGTGTAATCAACTTCGTGTCGAGCGGCAAAGACTGTTGCGGCTGGGACAGCACAGCAGAGCACAGCGCAGGCACAGGCCACTCCTGGTAGCAGCGCCAGTGGGAAGACACCCAGATCACCTTTATGGGTGGCATGCAAAGCGCTTGCCCCGCACTGCCTTTTCCCATCATCAACTTCTCAGCCTTCAAACAAGCCCTAACTCTTTAGCCTCATTAAGCAAAAACAAAAAATCACAATAAAATCAAACAAAACAGCAGCGACGAACAAATTTTGCAGCGGCATGTCGAAAGTGAGAGACTCTGCCATAGATTGGCATGATATTCGATACGAGAGAGGTAAAAAGAAAACATTTGGGCGGATTTACTGACACTTTAGACTTCATTTTTATATATATTTGTTCTGATTGATGATTAGCGCTCACAAACATATTTCAGTATTAACAGAAACAAAATATATAAAGCAGTCAGCTTAAAATTTGACTGACTTCAGAAGTTCGTTAGGCAATACAGAAATCGTTTGCCAGAAATTTATTTTTTTATTTAAACTGAAATTTTTATGAATAGTAACTTCGACAATAGTAACTTACACATTTTCTTTATTTAAATAAAACAACTATACATTAATAATTTATGAATATAATTATAAATTTAAATTAAGAAGAAAACAGTTTATGAGTCTTGAGAGAAAGCTTAGATACTTAGCAGTTTATTCCGGTTAACTTTCGGATGCTACAATGAAACAGAGGTCGTATAGATGTTTGCTAAATGCCTCTTTAACTCAGCCCATTGAATCAAAAGAACTGGCGAGCATTTTATTGCCAGATTGATCTCAGTCAACCCACACACACACACACACACACACTGATACATAGTGGAATATGGGTACAACTCTGGCACCAAACTTCGGCGGGTTTCTCTGCCTTGTTTCAGTAGTCATCAATGAGATGAGCTGTGCGGTGTATTTGGCTGGAATGGAGGATTTGGATTCGGTGGGTCGATTGCTGAATTGCTGCAGTCGCATCCCAAAAGTGTCAAATGTGTTGTGTGATTTATGCAGTCAGTCGCATGATTTGTTTGCAGTCCGTCTACTTTTCGTGTTTATCTGGCAAAAATATGAGAAAGATAAATTGATGCTGCTCGCAGCCAAGTCGCCTCCTCGGCCAGCATCGCGCCGACTGGCCAAATCGCAATCAGTTGGCGATTTTCACTTGGCAACTTTTACTGCTGTCCGCAGCGGCGGCTGCTTTCATTCGTCACCTGGCCGCCATGTAATTTCTCAGGTAAATTATTGAAACGTCCCTAACGATGCGAACGGTCGCCACAAGGCATCAGCCATTAGCCGTGAGCCATAAGCCATGAACCGTGAGCCGTGTGCCGTATGCCGTGAGGCAGTCGCTCCATTGGATCTGCTGCATCAGGAAGTGTCCGAGATTTTACAGCGCTTTGATTTGTGTTTTAAGTAAATGATATATATGTATTTGCAGCCTGCTCTCTCGTATTCGCATGCGTATTCAAGTGTGTTGCGGTTGATTTCGATCTTTGGATCTTAGCTCTGAGTGTTAATTTATTAACACTGCGTTTTGAGGTCGCTGCAGTTAACTAGCACAGCAACGACTGCAAATGCATGGGAAAGATGTTCGGCTTGTGAAAAGTAGAAAGTGCCAAAAAGTCCTTATTTGCAGAGAAAGAGAGTTAGAGAAAGAAAGAGTGGGAGAGAATGAGGGAGAGAAAAACGTAGAAGAGAGAAAGGGAGAGTACAGAGAAAAGAGGGAGAGATATGAGTTACTTTTATTTTAGTAGAGTAGCAAGAAGATTTCTTTTACATACAAAGTAATTGAATTAGGACATAAGCAAAACACTTGGTGCCTAAGCTCTAATTATACGTCGTGGCAATAAGAATGTAAGAATGTTTCTGTTAGATGATATGAATCTTAGATCTATAGTTCACTCATCTGCAATGCAGCATAAAGTGTGCATCTCAATCACAATTTATGTATAAAGGTTTGATGTTCGAGCAGAAACTTCTGCAGAAATATTTGTTAAAGTCCCCATAGTATATTTTCATTCTTGTGGCAAAATCCTAGTAATATTATATTATATTATAAGTGTGATAAATGAAAAAATATTTCGAATAATACTAATACTATCCACATATTTCCGATTATATATATTATTCTATTATCCGCATAATTAAGTTTACTAACCAGCCGCAGTCAACAGCTTGTGGCAGTAACCAACTTACATTTAATGTTGCGCGCCTTTTCGGTGTCATTTGCATTTTTTATATTTTGGTGGGTCGCTCGCGCGATTGATGTCGTTTCCTGGGTGCAGTACAATATGGCCGGGGCATGGCATTTCTAAATGGACGCCATAATCAAGCGCTAATAACCTCATTTGTATGTCCAAGCGGGCCATTAACTTTTCATTTGCCACGCGAAAATGCTGCATTGAGCAAATGCAGGCAGCCAGCAGCAGGCAGCCAGCAGCCAGCAGCCGGCAGCCGGGCACAGAGACCAGATGGAGATTGTCCAATGGACTTGCCAACCGACCAGTCAGCGATCCATCGTGCCAGTTGCTTCACTCCATCTCTCCCTCACTCTCTCCCTCTCTCTATATCTGGCGACCCGCTGCAGTTGGACTTGGACGTGAACGTGGACATGGACATTCGCTGTCAGAGCTCGCACTCGGCCCGGCCATAACTTGCGTGAAACATGTTAATAATTTACAATTTGGTATTCATAAATAAAATGTCATCCAGACTCCTCCGACACCGACGCCGCCGCCGCCGCCGCCACCGCCGCTTGTTGCTGGCTGCTTGGTAATGAGCGAATGTTGATTGAGGTTATATTTCATGGCAAATGGGTGCCGTTGCCTCTGGCAGCGCTTGGGAAAGTCAAAGTCTTGGCGAGCACTGCGAGCCGCATGTTCAACTCGCACTCGGAGTAGGTTGACGTTTGACATGCGGCTAAATCCGCCAACTGCCATCGTAAAGTTGCCCAGGAGGTTGCGCCTGCGCTCCAGCACAGTTGCTCATTGGCCACTGTAGACCAATCGACTGCGCTGCTGCTGCTGCTGCTGCTGCTGTTGCTGCATCTTAGCTCAACTCTGATTAAACTCTGGCCATTTATCGTCATTTATGGTAATTGTTTGAATTGCAATACGCAAGCAGCTCAGTTCAATGGCAGCCGTGAGATAGTCAATTTGCACCTTCATGCATATCTCTCCTCTCTTCTTCTCTCCCTCTCTCCCTCTCTCTCTCTCTCTCTCTCTATATATATATATATATATATATATATATATATATATATATATATATATATATCATTTTCCATATCTATCTCTTCTGCTTCTACTATATTTTAGCAGCTGAGCCAATTAGCAGGCGTATCCATGTGAAGTATTTCTCCTTTACACGGTGCATGTCATCAGATATGCTAAAAGTTTTTTTTTCTATAAAACTTGACTTTAGCTTATTTCTTATGCAGATCGTATTGTGGGAACTGATTGAGGATTGTCGAAGGTATTAAGGTTTGCTCTCGATTTTCTAGCTCTAATTCGTTGTGTTTCTTCCACTTATCTCTAAATAGTTTGTTATTTAATCACAGCAAAATTATGATTATGGCATTGACAAATATCGGTGACATTTCTCGGCACATATCCTCGATAATGTTTCGAGCAATGGTCTGGAATTTGGTTGGGCTGGCAGCGAGTGCCGTTATGCACAATGGGTGACATTTAATTGCAAACAGATACATTTTGTCAGGCGCGAGTGACGTGAATAGATGCCGACTCTGCGCCCAGTCAGCCAGGCAGGCAACTGGCTGCATCTGCATCTGCATCTGCATCCGGGCGCTGCAACGAGCTGGCAAATTAAGTGGGTGCCGCTAGCTATGGCAACGGAATGGCTCCAACTGTGAGACGAAAGCTGTGAAGATGTGCGGTGACAGGCGCTGCAGTTGCAACTGATGCATCTGCATGTGTATGTTGCAGTCAGTCTATCAGACTCTCTCTCTCTCTCTGTCTATCTGTTTGTCTCCGTCTCCATCTGTCAGTCAGTCTGTCGTCAAGTGCGATACATTTCCGCGTGAGAAATGCGCAATTTCTGTTTATTTAATGCCAATGCATTTCGAATGCGCCGCCAACACGCCATCAGTTTTCAATCACGCGCTGAATTGCAACGCCCCATCGTCGTTCCTGCTCGCTCCTGCCTCCTGGCTTCTGCCTCCTACTCCCATGTTGCATGCCATGATTTACTGCGCACTTGTTGCGCCACAACAGCAACAACAACAACAACAGCAACGAGATGAAGACTAAACGTTGCAGCAGCTGAAAATCACTTTGCAACTTTTGCATCTTCTCATGACGCTGGCCCCCAAAGTGGTGTCAACAGCTCTCGGCGCGCTGACTGATGGGTTACTCATCCGGAAATGTTTTCCACTTGCCAAGCCAACGCAGCAGCCACTAGGCGCAATTTTCCAGCAGCCAGCAAACGATTCGCATCCAAAAAGCCAACAAAGCGTCTTTGTCAACGCCTGACAAATTGGACTGCGAAATTTCACAAAGAACTGGGCAAACACCGAACCGAACGAGCGACACTTTCCAACGAGGAACGCTCGAGGAGGGACTCAAGCTCATTTAGGCGTTTATTTTTGTATCTTTGTCTTCTTTTGTTAAACTATGCAAAATATTTCATTAAACGAAGAAGAACTTCACTCGAAAGAAACTTTAGTTGAGATCTAACTTATCTTTGACTATGTTTTGCAAGCATTCAGGGCATGAATAGCTGCTAGTGGCATGTGTTTATTAAAAATGTCTTAACTAGGCTTATTTTATTTAATTATATTAGGTTGAATAAGGTTTGCGTTAGGGGCACTTATCTTCAGAGAAATAAGACTTTCCAATTAAAATTGTTCCATATATTTGAAATCTTTTTACGTTTTCATAAAATTAATACATCTCCGCTAATAATTTGTTCTAGTCATAAGAATAAAAATTTGTTTATTAAGTTCTGCTAAAGCCATCATTTAAATAAACTCAAAAACTACACACTTTGGATGCCGCTATTCACTCCCCTATTTAGTTTTTTTTTCCGATAGAAAGCAGCTTGGTACAATGTGCGGGGTATCTCCTAGTTGGGCAACCGAAAAGTCATTCCTAATGTCCAGGCAAACCATTTGCTTGTGACTGAATTCACAACTGGCGACTTTTTCTCTCGGGCAGCGCAAGTAAAACACGACCGATCGCCGCTGGCTTCAATTTCCAAGTGTTAGGTTGTGACAGAAACGTACAGCATGCTGCTGAGAGTGGAGAGTGCGCTTACGTGCCCGCTCTTACAAACACACAATTCACTCAAATACAAACGTCGCTCAAACTGATCTTATTGATAATTCACTCAAATGCGTTTACTCTTTACGTTTATATTTTACATTTGGACTTTGAATTAGCTTAAAGGTTTCTAACTTAACGTCGCTCTTACTGATCTTATTGATAATTCACTCAAATTCGTTTACTCTTTACGTTTATATTTTACATTTGGACTTTGAATTAGCTTAAAGGCTTCTAACTTCTAATGCAACTGGTCAAGCATTGGAGCCTAAGATCTCGTGTAACTGCTATGTATGTACATATGTATAATATATTTTGAATATGTCTAGTATTATCAATTTTTTTTCTTCTAATATGTATCATTTTTATCAGCTAAAGCCGTCCTTAAGTAATAGCTTATCGAACACAAATTACGCTCAATCCAAATCAAACAGAAAACAAATGTCCATATAAGCCTTGTCTACGCTTCTCCATAACTGCATGTAAAAAATCTTTAGGGAGTAGATAAATTAAGAGAATGCAAACATTTATGCACATTTATTTGTAAATTGGTCCACACGAGTCGTAGCCCGCCAAAATCCTTGACTTGCATGCAAATAACTCCTGGGGACCGCAGTCAACGTTGGCTGCCAGCGACACAGCCAAGCAACCGGCGGCGACGCCGGCGGAATGCAGCCGAACGCGAAGATGTGACATGAAGCGATGCAAAATGCATTCCCAGTGTGATGATGTGATATGTTGTGCTGAAGCTGACGCTGAAGCTGATGCCTCAGATGATGAGGCTGATGCTGATGCTGGTGCTGGTGCTGATGTTGTCGTTGTTCAGCCAAAGTCGAGGACGAGGTTGATGAGCATGATTACGAGCGGGCGAGGGTGGAGACGGGCTATGATACTGCGACAAGGACAGGCACTGCAACTGATGGTGACAATCTCAGCGCGGAGGCTGAAACTGATGAGGTTAACAGCGATGCTGGAGATGATGAGCCATATTATGTTACGCTGTCGCTCTGCCTGCCTCAGAGCTTGGAGCTGAGCGTGTCATAAATGTCGCATGCCACGTTACTGATGGCTGTGATTATGCCGCGACCCCCTGCACTCCCACTCCCAATCCCACTCGCACTCTCCACTCGTTGGCTCATGCCAATGTGTTGTATGTCGCGCTTGGCGGCTCCAGACCAAACAGAAAATTTGCATGCGCACGAAACGTCATCGAAAATGCATCATTAGCAGCTGGGAATTGGGCAAACAAGTCTATTTGTCGCCTCGCAGCGAAGACAGCGACAAAGACACGACCATGTCGCGATATGCAAAAGACCCCAGCCCAGCGCCCACGATTCCACACTCCAGACTTTAGACTCCAGCGACTACCACCTGGAACACTTGTTGCCAGCGTGTGGCGCTGATCTATGCCCCTAAAGCCTTAACCCGCCATCGCCTCCAACACTTGTACTCAATTCAAATGCAAATCTTTTTCCTTTTTCTCTCTGTTTGCCAGTTGTAGTTACAAATGTTACAACAGCAAGGTGGCAGCATTACAAGTTGGGCGGTTGTCTGCTTGGAGTTCCACTAGTCAACTGACAAAAATACATTATATAATAAATGCTTTATTTGTTTTTACAATTAAAAGTAATTTGACTTTACTTTCGGCCACGTCCGAAGCCACCGCGGAACTCCACCGAAGCGGTGCCAGCGCCCACATTGCCCGTTTTGTCATAGTCGTTGGGACGGTCGCTGCGACGGTACAGGTTGCGATCGTCGCGGTCGCGCTCCTTGCCCTCACGTGGTCCACGGCCTCGAGGATCATCAGAGGTGCGCGACATGCGCACGAGCTCGTTGCGGCGCTGCAGAGTGGTGGGCACCACCTCGGTGGGCATGTGCAGGTAGCTCCTGAGGTACTCGATGCCCTCGTTGTTCAAGCACCAGTAGTAGTGCCGCCAGGCCGCCTGCTCCGAAACGTAGCCACGCGACTTCAGCGACTGCAGCGTCTTGATCACTTGCAAATTGGTCAAGTGCTTCAGCTCCTCCCCAGGGTGCATCTTGTGCGGTGCGCGCTCAGCAAACATAACTCCTGAGCGGAAGAGCACCGTGTAAATGGCAATGCGATCCACTTTATGCATAAACATGATTTCAAATATTTGAAAATAAAATTCAATTTTAATTAGGTGAGGTTGAAGTATGTTGACTCTCGTTTCAGCTGCAAAGAATTAATGAATGGATTTTCCTTTCGACATGTGCTTTGACATTGCCTCGTCAAATAAAGTGTTGCAAAATGCTCAAAGTGAAACGATAGTTAAGGTTCTCTGCAAGTTGATTATTCGAAAGCACGATTAAGCAATTTGCTTGAGATTGCTCATCAGCAAATGTGAATTTACGATAGTCTCATATTAAAATTAATTAAATTTGAATTCGGTTTGCTGCAATATAAAAGTCTGTAACTGTCAAATATTAACAAATTTAAAGTTAGAAAATAATAATGGAGCGAATTCTCTAGGATTATCTATTTGACGCTCTAATTCCCGATTCTCTATTAAACACCATGACATGACACCATGGCAAGTACATACAAATATCATCTAAACTAAGTAGTCATAATAATTATCGTACTGTTTGTTTCCCTTGCAGACACTTGAAGGAAAATACATATGCATGTACAGTATGTATGTATGTATGTATGTATGTTTGTATGTATGTATGTATGTATGTATGTATGTATGTATGTATGTATGTATGTATGTATGTATGTATGTATGTATGTATGTATGTATGTATGTATGTATGTATGTATGTATGTATATATTCTGTTGTCTTAGCTTAACTTTAATGACTTTCGCAATTACTTTTAAGATCTGCGCAATACATTTCAATATTAGACTAATATAATTGTATTTAATACAGGCCTTCAGCCTTTCTAATGCGCTACAACAATTCAAAATTCACCTAGCTGTAAGCGAAATGGTCGTCATGGCTAGCCCTAGCCCTAGTCCTTGTCATCGTCATCGTCATCGTCATCTTTATCGTTCAGTAGCATTTCCATAATTAAAGGCATCTACGGAAGCGGGCTATGCGCATCTATATTCATATATTGATAAAGTTGTAAAAGTTGAAAGTTGCGCAAAACAATAAAAATAAATTCTAATGAAGATGGCCGGACAGCATGGCGCAGCCATGGACCAGCAACAGGACACGGCCGGGGCGCCATTTGTGCCAGCAATTTTCTGTTCTTACATAAGCCCCAGGACCGAGCAGTTGAGGCAGTGGGTGGATGGACTCTGGGAGGGGGAGTGGCAACTGCTGCACTTCCGTAATTTTGCCGAGTAAAAGCGAGAAAAACAATCGAATAAACTCGGTCGGAGCATCAAAATTCAAACGTCAAAAGGAGGCGAAACCATCAGCCAGCAACCCTTGCCCAACACCCAAGTCAGCCAAGTCAGCCAAGTCAGCCAGTCAGCCAGCCCACTGACAGCTATCCAGTCAAGCGTCAAAGTTCCTAATGCACACAACAAATTTCTTACATAGTGAGATGAAGATAGAGGAGTGTAGAGCAGAGGCTGGACGTCGGCGAAGAAGAAGCAGACAACGACAGCGACAACGACAACGACGCATCAGGCAGAATGTCGTGGACAAAATGACGTTGTCACGAAAATTGCAGAATATAAAATTCCTAGTTCCGCAGACGCCCGATGCGACAGACCCAGACCCAGCACCAAAACCACATGCACATCCGCCTGCCTCGCTTCGATTTTCGTCCAAGGACGCCGCCCAAAAATACACTATAAAAATATATGAAATAAAGAAGACGATGGCGCAAAATACTAAAAAAAATGAATGAAAAAAGTGCAGAAGCAAAAATAAGCAGGATTCGGTTGAGAGAGAGAGAGAGAGAGGGGCGCTGAGGGCGAAGAAACTTTTCAAAAATTATTGAAATGTCACGTAGCAACTTCTCAAATTGCAAAAATCCTGACGCTGTCGTTCAATGTGCTGTGCGGATTGATAGAGCGAGCCGAGCCCGAGTGACTCGAGCCAAGACGTGGCCCGAAGGGAGAAAAAGGGACAATCGCTGCACTTGTCGCTTGCAGTTGCTGGCTGGCGCGAGCGAGCAAGGGAGTACTAGAATCTGATGCCGCAGTCATGGACTCGGACGCTGACACTAAGACGCCAGCCCCTGCCAGCTGAAGTCCCAGTCAGGCGCAAATCCAATACAGAAGCCCAGTTTGCCTGGCCCCATTCCCAAGCGAACCGCAATTCAACGTGCGAACGACAGTTTGACCCGAGACATTTTTGGGTGGCACAGCACCAGCATCAGCATCAGGATGCTGGGGCAAAACGAGGTATGGGCAATGTCTTGGCCATTACAGCCACTACCACTGCCACTACCAAGGCAAGGAGAGTCAACGTCTTCGGCGTCCTCGTCAATCGTCAAATGTCGCCAAGACGCTGTCAAATGCAGGAAAATGACGGGCAGACATACAGATGGACAGGCGAACGGATGCGGATGCGGATGCGAAGTCGTAGCCGTGCCATGTTGTCGCTGGCATTAGGCAACTAACAGCAAGCTCCAACCCAAGGCCCAACCCCAGCCCCAAACCCAACCTGACCCAGCCCAATTCAACCCAACTCGACCTCTACTTGGAGAAATCTGCGAGCAGCGCAGAAAGTTTTCATGACTTTTCTTTTATTGCACATTTCAACAAAACGATTGATGGCTTTCATGACACACTGGGCGACGGCGGAGGGCCACCGAAGGCAAGACGCAGATGAAACAAGCAGGCGTACTCCTTCTGCACAATATTCACAAGTTTTCTTGGCTCTGCCAGAGCAGTCGAACAGTCGTCCCGACGATGCTGTAATATGATGGCACAAGGATTAGTCTGACGTGGCGCATTTCTTTTATACTTCTTAGCTAGACATTTTGTTTCATGTCGAGCTTCCATCTCGCCAAAATGCCCCATCAACCCGCACCCTCGCAATTTTATTGACGTGGCCCTCATCAATGCTGCGTCCACTACGAAGCGAACCAGAAGCAACACATATGGACTTCCTATGTGCTGGCTATATATGTTGTTATGTGTGCTCGATGCTGTATACTCTTGTCTCAACAAGAACTTCAATCGATTTGTTGTGCTTGAGCTGCATGATGATGGGCACACCATATGCATATTCTGTTTCTTAATAGTGAACCAATCATAATCTATTGGGTGAGCTTCATATGGAAGATCTTTAATTAAGTTTGAATCAACCATGATGTATTGCTGTTACTGTTCTGCGCTGAATGAACATACACTAGGAGAAAAGAAGATGATGTTCTATGATCTATCGATCATGAGCTGCTACACTCCAGACGTATTGCTTGAATTGAATCAAGCTATTCTTCTAATTTTCCCCTTTTCACTCTTAACATTACCATATTTAGTAAGAGTATTCTCGCATCGCTCAATCTTTTTCTTGATTTGCCTATCTTGTGGTCAGCATCAAAGTTTCTTTCCTTGCGTTTCGCAGCATTTCCTCATCTTTTAGCAACTGCTGCCCCTTGGCAGGGTGCGCGCGGACGTGGCACGTCTCTGATGACAAGCAAGAACAATTTTTGACTGATGCGCTATATGTTGGACGTCCACTTGCACGTTCGAGTTGTAGTTTGAGTTTTGGTCGGTTGAAAAGTTTAAGCAATGAGCTTGAGGTTTGAACTCTGCTCCAACACACAAAGTAGCCAGCATAGTTTCCTCTTTCCCATCTCTCTCCCTCTCTCTCTCTCTCTCTCTCTGTCTGTCTTTCTCTGTCGCAGTCTGTTTTACAATTTCTCTTATCGTGCTGCATTCGGCTATGTATTTTTCATTGCTTCTACATATTGATTGATGCGAATGCTTCCAGTGCGTCAGAGTGTTGATGAGCGCTGGCACAGGATATTTTGAATCTGTTAGATGCAGAGCTTTAAAAAGTTTTTGAAAATTCCTAGACAAGTCTACTTAATTTTTTCAGTAGTTGCAGGCGTAGTCAATAGGAAAAACGAAAAATTTGCTTGCAACTTGTTAGTGAAACATGCAAAATCTTTAGAGCAAGAGAAGAAAACACGGTCAAGGAGCTTGTCGCCAAGATGTAATAAGAACTTGTCTGTGTTGGTCCCAGCTTCGTGCCGCTTGCAACTGACTGACAAAATGACCAGCAAATAACAGGCAGGCAGCCACTGCTTCGTGGGGGAGAGAGTCTGGTAGACAGCATGTTATGCAACGAAGCGACAGAATCACACAGAGCCAAGACCGAAACACACACAGACACAGCAGGCAGCTGCTGCTCTGAATGCTGCCATATACTTAGGGATTAGAAATTTAGTGAAATGCTTCTCGGCAGAAGCCGAGCCAAGTCGAAAGTTGGAACATACTCGTAAAATGCAACGATTGCAAAGAAAAAGTCAATGCGCAGTCGAAGAGAAACTTGTCAGTCGCCGTCAATCAGCAGACAGCCGGAAGGACAGCCACCGACCCAATAGTAGAATAACATTCACATTGCCAAGGAGTATGTGTGGGTGTGGGTGTGGGGATTTTTGGCATTGCCTGGACTTAGACTATTGCAACTTTTGCTCGTCAGCAACAAAAATTGATGTGCTGCAGATGAAACGCCAAAAAGTTTGCCCTCAGCTAGACCAGGACAACGCAGAGGAAAGGGGAAGGGAAAGGGGCAGCAAGGCTAAGAAAGCAACGAGCAGGCAAAGGCAAAAGATTAAAAAACGGAAAAATGTGCATGGCTAAAGAAAAACATTGAAGAGCCCAGAGCAGGCGACGAAGCGTCGACTCGTCCTCGTCCCCCGTCCAACTGACAACGACAAAGACGAAATGAGGTCGTCCCCGAAGGATGGCCAAAATATTTTACTGATTGTGTGCAAACTTCGATACAAAGTTGAAGCTGACGACGACGCCGGCGACGACGTCGACTGCGTGGAAAACGACGTTGACATCCTCTGACAATATTTGGTGATTGCACAAGATGCAAAGTGTCAACTGCTGACCCTCCGCCACCCCCCCGAAACACCCATATATTGAATATATATTCAAATGGAGCGAGACAAAAAGGAAAGAGTGAAAAAAATGCTGAAGAGTAAGAGAAGCGAAAAGAAAATTACGAATTGGGAGTGACCATTGATTAAAGTGCAAATAGGTTTGGGATGCTTGAAGGCGTGGAAGTAGTTAATTATCCTGTAGTCCTCATTCTGTACACTGTTCTGTTTAGTTCGGCCTGTGCTAGAAGTCCATGAGAAAACTGTGCCGAAGTGAATATTTGAAAATTATTTCAACAGTGTTTCACAGAAATGTTGACTCGAAAATGTTACATAAAATTGGTTTGGCTATGAATTTTATATTTATCTAAAATAATATTAATAAACTAAAATTAAATAAAGCTTTTACAATACTTCATGTATTAACCCAAGTAAATAGGACATATAGACAGATAGACGGAGATGGCCAGATTGAATCTGCTATTGGCATTGACTTGGAATATGAAATTAATATTAAAATGTGAAAAACTATTTTCCTTTATCATTTTTTTATAAATCACATCTCTTTAATTTTTTTTTTTATCTAAAATAAATAATTATTTTTGATTTAAATCCTTAAATAGTTAGCATTTCTTATACACATATTATGCGAAATTTCCAGCTCTAAAAGTAAATCATTAGCATAATTAGATAAATTAACAGTATAATTTGATTTTAAACTCTAATCAAAATAAATTTTCCTGCTTATAAATTCAGCAAGCACGCAAAAATCTCTCTATATATAAATTGATGTTGCCTTTTGCCTGGAATATGATGGTATGACAGGTATTTTATATAGACGTGTGCATGTTTTGTCGCTCTTCCAATAAATGTCACATTTGGAAAGCGAAAAAAAAGAAGAGAAACAATTCATAGAGTCTCTGTGGCAAATGGCGGCTGTGGCAGCGACTGTGGCAGCGGCTAGTGGCCAGTTGTCAATGGCCGATCCGACGGTCGTCTGACATGTCAAATAAATTAATTTGTGCAACGAGAAACGTCAAAACTAATTACAACGTCGCGGCCGCTGTCAATTGAACGAATGCTCGACGTACCTATCGAGGGGGAGCGCGGGGGCATGGCATTTGGGCAGGTAGACAAAATATATTAATGACGTGTCAAAATTAACATTTCATTATGTGAAATTTATGTGCAAGTGCAGAGGAAGAAGAGAGTTTGAGCGTGAAATGCATTTGCCTACACACAGTGAGTACTAAAAGTGCATAGACATAGTTTGCTTTCTCTCTCTCTCTCTCTCTCTCTTTATCTATCTCACACACACATGCTCCCTGTGTTTTTGCTGATGAAGCCATCAATCTTGTGGGCTACCCAATATGTCGGCTGTCCATCAATCAACGTGCGCTTTGGACTCTCGACGCCAACTGACCGCCAATTCCAATTGATTCCGTCAATTGATTTTAACACCCATCAGATGTCAAAGCCAAAAAACAAAATGGCGTCATTCATTTCATGTGTGTGCGTGTGTATGTGTGGCTGCGTGTGTCTGTGTCAGTGACACGTCAATATTTTATTAAATGACATTAAACTGTCTCATCGGCTTAATTAATTTATTGTTGCTGTATTGTCAACTCTCACACACACTCGCACACACGCATACAATAGCTGGTGCTGTGTGTGTGACATTTTTATTATGCAAAATCAATAATACAATCTCTCACTCACTCATTTGGGTGCATCTGTGCCCAGCCAAATGCCTGGTCGTGTCCTTTTTGACACCGACAGGCAATGCCCGTTGACTCAAAAAAAAAAAGAATTCCTGTTTAAATTGTTCAATTAATTTCGGGCTTTTTTTGCATCTGCCAAGCCGCCAAAATGGAAATGAAAACAACAAAATGCGCCGCCTGACAGTTTGTCAATCGGATTTCACTGCGACAAATGAGTTCGAACCGGCAGTCGAACCTTTGACATCCGTTTGACCCCGCCATCGACCACCGACCATCAACCAGTCAAATTCTCAAAATCGAACAATGCATCACAGGCGCGGTCGTTGAGTTCATTAAATGTGCAGTTAACTGACTTTTCCTCTTCTTTTTTGTACAGCTTTTTATTTGAAAAACAAAGATTTAATATAAAATATAATACTTATACGATTTTTAGTATATAAAATGGGCGATGAATAAAGTTATTTATGCAGTTTGTTACAATTTTTTGAATGTAGTCAATTTTTTAAGTTTTGACTTCAGATTTTCGATAAGATTATTGATGATTATCCAGATGTGCAGCTATATCCATAAAAATAGTACTGCAATGTTGGACAGCAAATTATAACATTTCAGTCGCACTTCTATTTTTATGAACACAGCTGTATGTACGGTGTATGTATTCCTTGATTTCTTTTATATATATATATATTTATATATATTTCTTAAAATAATAATAAATAATATGTCTATATTTTTCTTAAATATAAAAGATCTTAATGAAGGCCGTGTCTACTGACATTCTTATCATAAAATCCATTGTATAAAATACTGCCGAATATAAATATGTTTTTTTGATATTCTTTTGCAGTTGGAACGAAAAATAAACCAAACCCTGCACGCCCACACGCTTACAGCTGCGCCCCTCAACAGACATGCTGACAGTCTGTCAGTCTTTTCGTCAGCTTAGACATATAGAGCGAGTCGGGGTCCGAGTAGCCGTCAATGCTATTGTCATATATATATAAACCATTTACCAATATATATATATATATGTGTATATAAATGTATATGTGTATATTCTGGTTCCATTGGCCATCATTGTTGTTGCCTGCTGGTGAAATTTCTATTTGGGATTAATACTTATGTCAATGTTTTGGTATTAAAGGCAGGTGCAAAAACTTTTATTCACATGACAAAACTTTTGATGCTTTTGATGTGACGGACAAGTGTTACGCACTCGTGCAAGTGGGATTGACCATGGGACAGGCAGAGGTACACAGGTACAGAGCGGGTAGCGGACAAGGGGGTTGCATCGTCATTGAGTGGAGCTGACATGTCTTACACTTGAAGTCTCAATGGTCGCTGACAGGGCAGCGTGCTGATGAGGATACAGAGCTGGTCCTCGTCCTGGTGCTGTTCCTGTTCCTACTCCTGGTGAGTCTCACAAGTAATATATGTGCAGAGTTTTTTGATTATCATTGAAAATGTGAAATGATGAATTGACGCATTTCATCTGGCCAACATTTGAATGACAATGGCCAATGTGCCCAATGTGTGTGTAAAAATCATTGATTTCTAACGAAAAATATCGAAATATAAAAATATTTGGCTTATGTAATTAGTCTGGCAGTTGACGTCCGGCCTCGGCCTGACGAGAATATTGTCCAAAATAATTGATTTAGCTGTCAAACTGAATGTCTGCAGCGGAAGCATGAAGTAGTTGTGCCAAGGTGGGGAGTGTGTTTCGATAACGACGATGTGGTCATTGCGGAATGTTCAGGCAGCATTAAAGCATATTAAATTCAGCTCTTTTCCTCCCTTATGAGAGGCAAAGGTGGAATTGAACAAAGAGAGCGAAAAAAGTCAAGATTAAGTTACTTTAAATGGCGAATGTGTGAGTTGTTGTGCTGAAAATAGCTATACTTAACGAAAGTCTGAGTTCTTTCAAAGAATGGAACGATAACGAACTTAGTGTCTCAGTGTTGCAAAACGTTTGCTTGATTAACATCAACAATCTGAGCCAGCGTTGGTTACTCACGCTATAAGGATCAACCATAAAGAGGTCTTCATCCAGTCTTTATCTGCCTTCAACGCGATATACGTCGCAAGAGGCACAAACATATCCAGATGCAGACATAATGCCATAATAAGGCTGTCAGCTGTTGACGTTGACATTGTCAACTCACTTGTCAAAGGCGCACATCAAAGGCAGGCGACAGATATGGAGAAGGCTCCCGTTTGTTGTTTAGCGGTTGAGCCTGGGTCTGAGTGCGTGTGCTTGTGTGTGTGTGTCGGTGTGAGTGGGTGGCTTTTGGGTACCTTTGCCTATAGCTGGTGATGGTTGCTGTCATTGTTATGGTTATGGCTCTTGGCTTTGGCTCTCAGATCCATTGTTGTTGCTGTCGCTGGGGCTGCTGATGACGTCCGATAACAATGTCGAATGGTTGCCGCTGATTAATTCGCTTCAAACTGAAAACAAAAGGACTTTTCCGATAGCCGCAATCGCAATCGCAGCTGACAATCGCAGCTTTCAGCGTAATTAGTGTCGCACGTATTGCAAGCCCTTGCAATACGCCTCCGACACGCAAACGCAACTCCTTCAAAATGCCCAGAGGTGCCAACTGGAGCTAATTAACATTTTAGCCCAATGATGACATTTATTGAGTTGGGACATGGCCCAAGCCAAGCCAAGCCATATCCCTGTGTGTGTATGTTTGTGTGATTAAAGATGTCCTGGGCCGCTTTGTGCTATGGACTGACAACTGGTTTTTCAATGCCCCCAGGCTCTGGCGTAGAAGCGTTTGATTAGCAAACTCGCCTTGGCTTTTGAGTAATCTCACGAACCTGCAAACCTCCCTGGGCAGACGTGGGCGCGCACACACTTGACAGTAATTGCCCAACGGTTTTCGCTAATGCACCAAATTGGCTGTTGACGCCAAATCTCACATTCTCAGTCAACCAAAAGGACCTTATCCTCGTCCTTACCGCCACAATCCGTCCGTCCGTCCCTCTCTTTGTCCGCCTTCGCGCCTTGGCTGTGGCTGCACTTGCTGCGTGACACATGAGCAGCTAATTATGACTGGGCCCTGTTATTGCATTTCATATGTGTACGCAAGTGTGTGTGTGTGAGTGCTTGTTGTGTGAACTGTTTTGGTTCTGGTGCGTAAACAAGCAATTGATTCATTACAAGTTTGCATTGCAACACATTTGTGCGCATCTTAAGGGTTTAACTAACAAAGCAAAGCATCTTAAAGCATTCATTTGAATATGTTGAACAATCGAAATTTGGTCATTAACTGAGCAGGCTGTAAATATATTCTAACATAAATAAATTCTTATATTGTTTATGTAAATATTATATATAGACTATGTCATTTGTATTTGGATTGAGTTCCAACTGAATCAATAAACGCAATTACAACGGCCAAATGAATATATGCAAAGTACATATGAGAGTATGCTTTGGGTATCTCCTTTTGTTGCAAACAGTTAGAAATGCTTTACGAATCGAATCTGATTATTCAAGTCTATGAGAGTTCTTTATGTATATCAATGATTTCTAGAAGCTTAAATGGCCTGAACATAGAAGTCTTTGAGATATAATAAACAAGAATGAATTTGCATAGTCAAACTATGATACGTATCAAGTCCAATAGCAATATTTACATTTATTTAAAATATTGTGTCATAATATCAAATTAAATCAAGCGCTGAACCCCATTTACCAAGATCATCTACTGATTTATTTAATGAATAAGAGTGGGAGAGAAAGAGACAGATGGAGAGCTTTAAGTTTTAACCCAAATTGAAAGCATATTTCAGCACGACACACATTTCCAGCGAAAGGAACAATGAGGAATACACACACACACACACACACACACGCACACCCATAGAGACTTAGTGGTACTAACCGGGCAGACATGGAGCCACCCTCTGCTGGCATTGCCAGAACAAGAGCAGCACAGCTCGAGACGCTGGGCGCGTAGAGCGCGAAGCAAACAAAACAAATTGCGAACAAAGTGCGTCCTTCGCTCTGGGACTGAGTCGGGGTCTTGGCTCTGGCCATGGAGTGGAGGTCCTTCTGAGGCAGAGGGCGTGTTTATTACGAACGGTCGTCGGCTACGTCTTCTTGGCAGTGCAAGGACAATGAACTTGTCGCTTTCATCGTCGCCAAGCTCGTCAGCGTCGAAGTCAAATGTCAGTCAAAGAGCGACGTCGTCGCCAAGAAATGAAGGAAGCAGCTGAATTGGAGGCCAGGCAGCCCGAAGCTTGTCACTCACACAGCGACAGGCTGGGCATAAAGGATGATGGATGAATTTGTGATTTGCAGGTTAAATAAATATGTCTGGTCCCGGCTGAACTGAGCAAAGGCGCTGAGGCTAAGCCTGGAGCTGGATCTGCTCGGGGCACAGCTAATGAAGTGATTAGTGCAACGCCTCTCCATGCAATATTACTCATTAGCCAAGGAGTCTGGCTGGGCTATGCTCAGATATTTTTCCCATAACCGAAAAATAAAACAAAGCAGTTTCCATCGATCACAAATATTAAGCACATTTGTTATTTCCAAAACACCCAACTATTTCCAGACAAAAACTTGTGCCAACTACTCCACTTGGAGCTGGAGCAGTGGGCAGCGGGCAGCGGGCAGCGGGCAGTGGGCAGTGGGTGGCGACTCGTCGCATATGTGACTCTAGATGCAGATAAATTTGTGAAACGTGCAGTTGGGCAAGCCCGTAGAGCTGGGAGTCATAGAGTTGTCGAGATGTGGGTGTTTGCCAGCCTAATCAATTCCAATTAGCAGTCCAGCCCTCTGATGTATTTGCCGAAATTATTATTTATCATTTGGTTATCTGTTATTTATCTCGCAGCATTTATAAGGCGCCCCATTTGTGTGCCTCAGCTGTAAGACCTTGCTGCTTGTCCAACTCCAATTCATTTAATGTGCCGAATGACCATATGCTAAGGAGTTTATGCGCAAGTTCAGAAGAACTCGAGCATTGTGAATATGACTTATAGTTTAATTGAGGAATATATATATTTATTCAAACTTTAATGTAGGGGCAACACAACATGTTAAACTCTAGTATTTTCTTTTATTTTTAATTTATTTAGGGATACTTTGAGTAGTAGACTAACTTCGCAAAAGTGTATTTGTATAATATATATAAAGGAATTTATCTTCTTTAGGATATCATCTAGCTGATTTTTAGCTCAATATAGAATATTTTATCTAATTTTTTCTTAATGTCGATTACCTTAAAGTAAATTTTATGATTTATTATATTTTTTTTTAAAATCAAATAATAGATTTTTGTTTGACCTTAAGTTTAATTAAGACACAAATATATTTACTGCAAACAAATTTATTAATTTTTATATTTTTTTTATATTTAAAAGAGTTATGTAAATAGATTGTCGCGCCTTGAAGTATGCTATGACACAACAACGACTCTTAGAGTCCAACTTATCTTATAGTAAATTCGTATTCTGCATTTACTTTACAGCTAGCTCAAGCTTTTATTGTATAAAATTAAAGCTATTGTTCATTTTTAAATACATGCTCATAAAACAAAATAATAAAGTATAAATCTTGAATATTTTCATTTTAATTCTTAAGCTTTTTACTGCTAACTTGTACCTATGGTACATTTATTGTAATATTTAACAGTTTTATATATAAGAAACAAGTTTTTATTTATAAATATTTTCGATTAAGACAACTTTTATATGCCAAAAAAAAATTACATCTTTAACCAAGCAATCAATATGAAGCCAGCAAAGCAATTGACAGACCGCGAGACGTAAGCCAAAGCTTGAAATACCCAAAGGACTCGTCAGAGTCATGAAACGTTAAAATCTATGAGTGTGTGTGTGTTAGTATGTGTGTGAGTGTATGGGTGTGTTTACGTGAGACCTTATTATGTATTGTTGTTGTTGTTGTTGGCGTTAGTTGTTGATGTGGCTATTAATTAATGCGTCATGGAATGACACACCCAAGCAGCCGAGCAAATTTATTAAGATGTATATACAGACACACACACACACATAAATATTTGTGTGTGTGTATGGTGTGCATGTGGTAAAAGCATATTTATGGATTATGAGGGCATAAATCTGAGCAGAGTTTTATCAGAAACAAACACACACCCAAAAGTGGAGGCCATAGAAAAATTTTTGCCCAATGATGATGGAATATGCGTATTTTTTTAATTAGCAACATTTCTACAGATTTATGAGTGTCCTTTGCTGAACGTCTTTGATGCCTTATGTGTGTCTGTGTGTGTGTGTGTGTGTGTGTGGTGTGTGTATTTTCGCACTCTAATGCGCCTCGTTTGGGACTTTTGGGAATTATCTGCAGACGTGCCGGCCAATGATTTATGCATTCGTTTAATTGAGAAGTTCGAGACTTTGACGGCAAATCCTCGAAGCTTTGATTATAATCGCACCTGAGCAGCACAGATACCGAGAGCGAGAGAGAGGGAGAGACACTAGAAGAGAGAGAGAAAAAAGTAATTAGACGAAAGTGAGCAAAGGAAAAACGCATGAAAATCGAAAAATAAATAATTGAGATGATAATTCCACATAATTAGCAAATCTCGAGTGATGATTTTCAATTATTATTGACGCCACTCCCACTTTTCCCATTTCCCATTTCCCATTTGCCTCGGGAGTGTGGGCTACTCGATAGCCACTCAACTTTTCCAAAGAATTTTTCGTTCCCTGTTCTCCTGCTCATCGAATTTCTTTGATTTTTTTTTTTTTATTTTGCACTGGCTTGCTGCAAACTTTGGGGGCGCATCTTAATTAATTCCTGTTTGATGAAAAACACTTTTACAAATTAATGTCGCCGGATAAAGTTTTACCTGTTCGTCCGCTTGAACAACACTTCCCTTGGTCCTTGTCAGCTTCGATGACCTCGCTGTCGTTGTCGCTGTCGCCGTCGCCAACGCCAACGCCATCGCCGTTTTGTCAACTTTTCAGCTGCGCACTCAATTTTTTGTTCTGCTCATAATTTCACTGTGTGCACACATTGAATACGTACTTTCAATCAAGCAGCTCGCCTCCCAGGACTCGTACAATAATCATCATCCGTGGCCACGTTCACGTTCACGTTCAAGTCCACCTACACGTCCACCGCGTCCAGCTGTCAGTCAAGTGCCCGACACTCAAACGTAGACCGGGGCCTCCCGCATCGACGCATCCACACGTCACTCCCACTGACTGACTAACTGTCTGTCTTCCTGTCTGCCCGTCTGCCTGTCTGTCTGTCTGTCTGTCACTTCAGAACTTTGGCGCTCATCCAGCGCCAGAAACGCGCGAGCACACTGAAGTTGAAGTTGAAGGACCCCGCAGCCAAAGTCGAAGCCAACTCGCTTAAGAGACATTGATTGACTTTCTTAATAGACTTTACGTCTTGTCAAAATTAAAGAAAGCGTCAAACTGAAGGCTTCCCCGCCACGCCCATCAAATACAACCTTCGCCTTGGCCCAGGACTCTTTACGCATGTTTTGCGGCTGGTTTTGCTGTTGTTTTTGCCTTGAGCTCAGCTGAGCAGCCAAATTAAATAGATGTTTATTTAGATGGCGTAGTGAGAACGACTTTCATAATAGGCTAGAATAAGTTTCACATATTTTACATGAAAAAGTTTGACTAGATCTTCAAAACCCAAGACCTAAATTGAAAACTAAGCAGAAAGAACGAATTTCTAATATTAACTTGAGCAAACGCTTTAGATTTGGCCACATTTATTTTGATGATATATATTAAATATTTTCAAATTCTTGTATATTAACGGCTATTAACTGGCTATACTTAGATGAGATAATAGCTATTGATTATCATAAATGAATCTTCACAAAAAATTAAGACTGTTAGCATACAAAAGGCACAAGAGTTTCAGATTAATAGAATAAATATACCTACATAGAAAGAAATATGAATAAAAAATAAAAAATGATCGGAAATAAATTTAAGAAAGTAATTTTAGTATATGTGTATATGTAAAATAAAAATTAAAAAAAAATAAATAAAAATAAATTTATTAAAAATGTTTGGAAATAATTGAAAAAATAAAGACGATGCGAAACAAAATAAATATAGATAAATTTATGAAAATGTTCTGATATTTTAAAAAATAAAAGAAATTAAAGTAATATAAAAAAATATTTACTTAAAAATATTTTTAAATGAGGTAAAGTCTCATTTTTTATTTAGTTTGTTGAGGGGATGTGGCAAAAGAATATTTTCTTAATTTATAATATTAATGTAATATTAATATTACGAAATTTATATTATAAGAATTCTTTAAATTGTATAATCGAGACTAAAAAGACAATAACTACAACTTAATCTTGTATGTTATATCACATGATTATTTAAATAGTATTTGAGCAGTCAGCAGTCGGTGTCAGTGAGTCAGTCAATCAGCAACTCAGCCCGTCAGCCAGTCATTGCATCAATTGTCAGCTAGTCAGTCAAACAGACAGCCTAGCAGTTAGTCCAACAGTCTGTTTACCAAATCTAATAGTTTAGTATTTCAAATTGAATAAGGCTTCATTTTTTAGTTTTCGTTTGTTAAAGCTTTATGGAAAACAGAAAGTGTTTTGTCCGCCTACCTAACACTGCTGCTTACATTATATATATTTATATATATATATATATATTTGGCATATTAAATGGAATCGAGACATTAAATAAATGTCGATGAATTCAAAGAATTCTATGTATAGAAATACCGTTTAATATATTAGAATCAGACTCAATTGTTTGATTAAAGTTCACATTGTGTCTGCTCATTATGGCATGTCTCTTGAAATGCTATGCTCCAAAAGGTTCCCAAGTGCACACTCATTGCTGGGAAACGGCTATTTAGTTGCTTATTCACAATCGACTGGGGGACTGGGGAGCTGGGGCTACGAAAGCCGCTTATGAATTATGACACTTCAATCATATTAATTGGCAATAAATCAGGGCATGGCGATAATAAAGAGCGAAGAATTTGCGCCTTGTGCTCTGAGAACAAAAGCCGCCGCCAATCATTCAGTGCCCAAATTGGCCAACATTGAAACAGACAGCGCAAAGCTCCAAGCGAATTGGAACAAGCTCAATGCCTGCCCTGACAGATCTTCCATCAAACGTGCGCTCACGTCAAACGTCAAATCGGCGTCGTGCTCAGGGACGGACTAGACAGACGAGCCATAGTCGAACCAAAGCGTTGCAGAGCTGAAAGTGTTGTGAGTTATGACGAGGACGTGCGCAAGTTGATCCATCAAACTGTTCAAATCCGATGCCGGCGCACTCGAACAACGACGACGCCGACGACGACGAGTACCGACCATGTCTTCAACGTCACCAGACATGACGGATGGTTGTGACTGTGGCCGACATCGAGGCCAATACGCGCACATTGCGCCGATGACCACAGCAGCCAGGAGAAGAGCGAGAGCAGCAAAGCCAGCAGCAGCAGCAGCAGAAGTGGGAGGCTAGTGGCAACAGGCGAGGGCATCAGACTCGAACCTTGCACGTCTCCTATGTCCGGTCTGTGTGCGCGTCATGACGAATGTGTCACGCCGCAGATAATATGATTTGTCGCTCCAAATGCAAATGCTAGCACATGTTGATCTCTATAAATAACTTGACTAAATATGGCATTCGGAATGCAACGGCGCATCGTACGTCTCTTCGTTCCAAACGCTTCTATTGAATAATGATAATAATAATGATGTATAAGCATCATCAATAATAGTTCTAAATGTTTTGCATAAGATACAAGATATATTTGTGTGATGTTGATGAGCATGATAAGCTCGAAGCATATTTTGAAAATAAAGTTTAAAAAAATGTATATATCAATAAACAATCCAAACTTTGTAAGTTTTGTTAGCTGCTGCAAGCATTACAAAATGATATTCGACCTTAAGTTAAGGTTAATTAACAGTCTAGATTTATCATTGGATTACTGCAATAGCAAGAAATGGAAACAAAATTGTATAAAATACTAAAATATTACTGCAAGAAACTTTTAATATTATACGACCTTTTACTAGCGCAAAAGTCGAGCCTTGAACCTGCTGAGGCAACTCTTTAATACGCACATAAAGCATACTTTAAAGGCAGAGCCATTACGCCGAAATCGATTATTGATTTCTCTTTTTCACGGCGGCAGCCTAGTTCGGTGCAAAAAGGGAAAAGCGGCAAAAAGGACACAAAACAAACTCAGCGAAAAACGAGAAACGAGAAGGAAAAAAAAATTGAAATGAAATGGAGGAGGAAAAAAAGGAAATGCCTGCCGACCGGCAACTGTGGCGCCCGCAAATGAAGGGCGAAATTGGTTTGGTTTTTGCATGTGAATTTCACACAAAATCAACAAGTTGCCATCGGTTCGATGAATGGAACCAACCAGCAATGGAGCCAGCAGGGTCGCGCGCTGAGGCGTGGAGGGAGGCGAGGCGCACTTGAACTCGAGCGAAGCCAGCAGACGGCAGGCAGACGCTTGGCAAGTCCCCCAGACCCCAGACCCCACACACACACAACACGCACACGAAAACCGTCAAGAGTGTGTGTGTGTGTGAATGTGAATGTCGAGAATGTCGACGTTGTGCAGGATGAGTTTGGGTAATAGGGAGCAGGAGCAGAAACAGGAGCAAGAGCAGGAGCAGGAGCAGTAGCAGTAGCTGGTTCTGGGAATCGGAATGGGATTGGGAAGTCAGGCAACATTAAAACGTGAAAAAAATCGCTAGCTATTTGGGGGTTTTTGTGCCATTTTATGCGCCCGCTCGCCAAAAGGAAACTGAAACCGAACTGCTAGAAAAACAATTTTTCCTGAACTTTTTGCTTTTGTCTTTCTGCCAACCGTCGCCCGCACCCATTGAATACGGCACGTTTGCGTGGCCTTTGGCTTTGCCATTGCCTTTGGCTCTTGCCATACGGCGTGGCATGCGAATTTAATTCCTCGATTTTGCTGCGGCCTTGCCCTAGTCCCACTTGACTCTGTCTGCCTCAAACTGTCTAAGTGTATGTGTGAGCGGGTGTGCGAGTATGTGTGTGTCTGACTGTCTGGGCAACACGTAGGCGTAGGCATAGCTAAGCGAGTTTCTCACGGCCTCACAGATTCTGCCTTCGAGCACGCAACAGCAACAGCCACAGTCCTGACTTGAAGAGATGAAAAACCGTTTGCCGTTTTATTGTCTCACCTTTCGGGGCAGGACAGGACAAGGAAAGCAAATTGTTCGCCTCTCAACATGAATTACGACGCCCGATGCGTCATCAATCAATCAAAAGGGCCATGAAACGCATACGCCTCGTAGTCCCGCCACAAAACGCACTTATCGTCATCCGAGTCCCCCTCCGCAGCTCCCTGGACCCCATCAGTTGGCTCTGCTGTCGTTGTCTGTCCTCCATCAAACTCATTTCACATTGTTGCAGGCTGCTTCAATTGATCTGTGCCCCGGTTTTGGTTAAGGTTCAGCTTAGCTTTCTGTCGGTCTGTCTGCCCATCTCTCTCTTTCTCTCTCTCTCTTTCTCTCTCTTTTTTCTTTTTCTCTCTCTATCCTTCTCTGTGTGTGTGTTTGCTCGTCAATCAGGTGGCATGATTGAACGTGTTTATCTTTGTCACAGCTTATCACACGTTAAACTCTGTAATTTTATAATGCTGCAATTTGTTGCTCATCGAGTATTTATTACCTCTTCACATTTTACGCGTTTCACGTTTGCGAATTTCGGGGCAATGACTGTGTTTTGAATGAAATATTTGGAAGTGTTATATAACAGTTAGAATGACTTACAGTTTTTAAAATTGAACTGGTTCATTGAATATGTGGGCCAATTTGTAAAGTATTTAAGGAATAAGTTATTTCATTTATGAGTGTGAAATACTGACAAATACCTGTTTTTTGGTTTTAATATATTTCTCTATTCAATTATAAACTAAAATAATAAATAAATCTCAAACAAAATATGATTTTCAAACAAATTCTTAAATGTTTTTCAGACTTTTTAAGCCACGTAAGCTGAAAAGTAGAACGTACGTATGATATTCGTCCTCAAATACTGTTCGAGTCTGAGTCACCTCTATGTCTGTGAGCACTGTATGTGAGCACTGTAAGAACTCATGAATATATGAATACATGCTTATAGAAATATTATTTAATCTTGGATGAAAAACTGCTTTAATAAGACAACATTAAAGAATTTTTTAGATTTGTGGGTGTATATTTGTGTCTTAAATATTGTGGCTCTATAGAATCTCATCAAGTACAAGCTGAGATGATTTTGTAATAAATTCTATATTATTTAGAACGCAGACACATCGCCTGCGTATAGCCGTTCACCATTGACATAAATATACTTTTTGTATAAGCATGAATACATGAGTGTTTCCTTATTCACTATAGTTCAGTCCACAGCAATAACGTTGCCAACTAAAATATGTACTATATATAATAATAATAGTATAAGTGATTACTTGAGTATAATAATAATAATAGTGCATATGCAATCATTTAAGTTACTCTATTGATTGGACACATCGTTTTCACCCGCAGCTGTTTGCATCATTAAATTAGCAAACAGTTTTCAAAATAGTTTTTCGCTACTGTTCACATGATCCCGAAGTAATATCAAAGTCGTGATTTTAGTCACTTTTGACATTCCAATTAACCAACAATGGCAATAGCAGCAACAAGTTGCCCCAACGACAACAACAGCAACAGCAACAACATCGCGTGGGCTGTGGCAGCATTACAGAAAAGTTGTTACCTGGTTGATTACCACCAACGATATCACGTTTATGAAGGCCCCCCTGGGGTTAATTGTATCGCTGCTCGATTGCAGTCCCGATTAAGCGATCAGCAAGACACAGGGACAGACAGACAGTGAGACAGATAGTGAGACAGCGTTCCCCTTGCACCATTTAACGCACATTTAGATCAGACTTTGGTGATTTATGGCCGCATGGCCAATAAATCATATGGCGAAATCGGGCATAGCTAAAGATCGTTTAGGCTATGGCAAAAGTTTTTATGGTCGTTTCTTTACTTGGGCGCCAAATGTGCCGTAAAGTGGCGTCGTTTACACTTGGCAGCAAGTGTCAGGCGGCATTAGAAGCTGTCGTCTCAGCTGGCGACCAGGCGAGGTAATTTGAGCCACAGAACTGATCGGGGCAAAGGGTCGAGACTGCCAAAAATAAATAAGCAAAATTTCAGTAGCGCATAAATTCCATGTCGCTAATCGGAAATTAATAAATGTCAGCAAATTGAAGGCGTAGAAGGAGGCACGACTGTCTGCTCCCACACACACATACACACACAAAAACACACACATGTATTTGCTGCTTCTGCTGTGGCAGCTTCCGCGCTTCACTTTTAGCCCGTTTCAGTTTCTCGGTTTCCCTTTTCTTTTCGAACTATTTCGTTGCACCTTTTCTTTCCTTTCGTGGACTCGATTCCACTTTGATTGGGTGTCGTCTGCGTGCAGTTTGGCGTGAAATGTCCAAGGGAATTACTTGAGCCGTTGTCACAATTGATGAACGAGCCGTAAATTGTGGCATGTGGATGTGGGTTTCGATGTTGTATCGAGTTTCAACCTCGCATTTGTGCAGTGCGCGCCTTGGCCCAAGACGAAGCCGAAGCCGAAGAGCGACAAAATGCAGTCAAGAGCATTAAGAAAGTCAACAGCATGAATCATCGACTATATAATCTACCAACAGATGCCAGGCAGACACTCAAAAGTGGTGTATTAAGTCCATGCTAATAACATGCAGATCTTAATAGTTTTGCTATCCGCAAATAAGACGATTGCACAACATTCTATATAGTATATAGCTGATCTACTTGAATACTCCTGGTATTTCTTACCTAGTATGATTATTATAGTCAATATTTGTCTATGGAGCATTATTGTATACTGTTTAAGATAATTCTTTAGATAGTGCTGACCTTCAGGAAAGGCAATACTACATCTGCATATATAAATTAATTTCAAGACAAGTTGGTCTGGTTTCTCAGGCAAGAAGATGTCAAGTATCCTTAAATCAGATTATTTCCAAGTAATCTCAGCCTGTCCCTTTTCTCCTTCAATTTTCACCACTTGCTCATCAATTTCTGTCTTAAAATCAAATTAACCTCAATCTTAACAGCTGATGACGCACTACATTGACTGAAAGCAGTCAGTGTGGCATGCGTGCTGCATGTGCTGTGGACTGAATGCCGCATGTCCTGCATCTACTGCACGTCCTGCATTGTAAATGTCTTCGTTTAGCATTTAATTTAACTGCGGTCATTCACGTATAAATTAAACGCATTCCAAGAGTTTTTCCATACACAGCCGACAAAGGCCGAGTTCTCAGTGTTCTGGCTGCTCGGCCTGGTCACATTTGCCCTGTGACGGATTACACGGAATGACCGACAAGGAGGCGGCCACCGACGACAGGCATGCGTTGTTGGTCCTGTTGCTGATGGCGCTGCACAACTCATAATTCAAATGGATAACAACACGCTGATGCTGGTGCTGGAACTGGAGCTGATGCTGGAAGCGAAGCATGAGCTGATGTTGTTCAGGCCTGGGGCAGCGCCCGCTAGCGCTGCTGACATTTTGACACCATTTTCGGTGCGATGATATGGCATTCATCTTGACAGCCATAACTGCCGCCTGATGCCCGCTCCATCCCCCCCGGCCTAGTCAGCATGATTTACTCCTCTGTCCGTCTGTCTGTCTGTCTATCTGTCTGTCTGTCTGTTTGTGTGCGTTGTGTTTGTGATGCATTTACGTCACTTACTTGAATGTTGCAACGCAATTTCGGCCACACGCACACACACAGGCGTAACCTCACTTTGCCGCACACGCAAGGACAGCGCTGGACATGTGCATGGACTGGAGCATGGGTCAGGGCGAGTCCTGGATAAGGCCCGACTGAAGCATGTTGCGTCGTCAACAACAGCAACTGGCTGCAACCAAAAAATGTCCTTGACACTTAATTCACGCTGCATTAATGCGAACTGAATGAAGTTGTTGTCAGCGCACAGTGGCTCAAAATGTAAAGTTAAGTTAAGTTAATGCACTTCAAAATGTACATTCTGAATTATAAATAATGTTGCAGCTATATATACAGATATAAATATATAAAAATATTCATTTTTACAAAAATAGAAATGAGAATAATTTATTGTAATTTATATGAGAGAGAAAAAAAGGTAACATTTATAGAAATATTTTATTTATATATCTATAATAATACTATAAATATATAAAATATACAAATATTCCAATCAACCAATATTTGATTGCTTTACAAAGGGAAATTCATGTTTGAGTTTAGGGCTATCTAAAATATTATTTTTTTTTTAATTTTTAATATTTTTACTAACCAAATGATAAGATTAACAATTGTCATAAACGTCGTTTGAGTAAAAAGAAAACAGTTCTTGTTATTTTGCTTAAATTTCTTAGGACATAAGCAATAAATGAAGCGTATAAGCTTTGCCGTAACTATGTACCATATTACACTTGCCTGTTAATGATATCCGAACTGCCGTTCTTCAGTCACCAGTTTAATCAAGATTCATAAACTATAAATAAGAAAAATGTTTGAGTCGTAAAATAGCAACGAAATTCAATTAGGTTTTATTTTAGATGGACCATTTTAAGCCACTGTACACTCAAATAGGCAAAACTTTTAACCTCAAAACACTTTCCCAACGATGGATGCCTAACCCATGGATCTACTGTAATATTGCGACACGATGCAACCAACACATGCGTTGCCCCAAAAACAAAAAAAAAAAAAGAAAACAAAAACAAAAACAAAAGAGAAAAGCTCGTAAATTACTGGACAATGTTTGGGTGCTGCTGCACGACGCTGCTGAAAATTGGAGATGGGGCTGTAGCCTGCTGGCAAATATAAACATCAACGCAACAGCAATAACAAGAACAACAGCAGCAGCAACAACAGCGCTCATCGCTCATGTTGGTGATGATGCATTTTGCGGTCTGTCACACAAAATGCAATTTGACGGAGCTGTGCAAAAACAGTTTTTCAAGCTATCAACCAATTTGGCCACGGCTGCACGCCGGACCATAGCCCCTGGGTACCAGCTGTCCCTGTGTCCGATGTCCTGTGTCCTGCGTTATTGTCCGCTTCCTGCTCCTTCCACTGCGCCAGCTAGAGCGGCCACAGTTCAGCCCACTTCTGACATGTGAGTGCTACTGAATGCCATATCATGGCGGACTCCAGCATGACGAGGATGTTAGAATGGTCAAATGGTAGGTGCCTCTCTCAGTGTAGTTGTTGCTGCTGTTGTTGTTGCTGCTGCTGCTGCTGCTGCTGCTGCTGCATTTGTCCACGCACCCACTAAACATTTTTCGTCTGACTCCCGCTTTTTTATGCTGTTACAGAGCACTAGAACGAGCCGACAGCGTACAGTGGGGCAAAGATGCATTATTATTTTCAGATAAATAAAGTGGAATAACTATCATATAAAGGTAAAAATATATATTTAAATAATTTTATATTTCATATACTCTGATATGTAGAATTGACTTAGCTCCTACGAAGCATTACTTTTATATTCAATCAAAATATTTATGTCTGAAAGCAAGAACGCATAACTAAATGTTGTATGCAATTTGTTAATATATTTTATATTATTTAATATAATTATTATTTATATTTGCTCAATTAAAACAAATTTTAAGTTCTTTAAAGTTTCAGTTGGTCAAAGCTTAAATTGATGTTCAAGTACAAACTTTAGCTACATATAGTTAACGTTTTTGCCCACTGTCTATGGCCTGCTGTTGTCCATTTGGCCATGTTTTTTCAGCAGCTCTAATATTTTGTATCTCTATGAGCGTGCTCTGTGTGCGTGTGTGTGTGCGTGTATTAGTGTGTCCTGGACGAGTGTTTATGTTGGCGGATTCATGTCGTCACTGCGTGAAATGTGTGTGGCACATAAAGGGCAGCGTCTGTGCCGAGGCTAGTTTTGAAATTTATGTAGCGCTGGTGAGTTGGTTTATTTTTCGGTGGCTACAGCTCGCCGGCATGACCATTAACTGCCATTGTCCGAGTGTGTTCATGTCACAGAGACAAGCGACCTCGTCCTCCTCCCACTCCTCCTACTACTCCAGCTGCAGCTCATGGCACTACTGTGGAAGGTCGTAAATGTCAGAAGCGCGTGTTCACCAGGACAGTAAATGTCTTCAGCTGCAATTACAGCCAGTAACCGCATCTAGCTGAAAAAGTTTGGCTATTTTCCAGCTAAATAATAGCCATAAATCAATCATCGCACAATAATTAAATGAGTTTTTTTTTTGTAGTATATGTGTTTATAAATATTTCCTTTATATGCATACAAATTGCTGGTGACTGCATCCGCCAGGTGCCAGTTGCAACGCTTTGCTGCACAAATCAGTCAGCAACTGCTTTTAGCTGACTCAGTGAGCTTTCAGGTCCCACTTCCACTCGCCCTCTCTCTTTCTCTCTCTCTCGCTGTTGGTGTCAGGGACGGCCATCAATTTATTGCCGATCATCATGCGATGCGCCAAGTGAAGCTGCCCCATTGGGCTGGGCCTGGAGAGCAGTTGCATCAAACAAATCATGTCATGTCACAATATTGACAGTTCCTCCGATACGAGTGCTAAAAATAAAGAAAACAAATAATACTTTCATGCCAATGTGCAACACGTAAACCTGTAATCAAAAGCTGGTTTCCTACTCACTCACTCAGCGCTGACTGCCGCATTGATTTCTAAAGAAATAAATGCCAAATAAAATGTGCAAAGTTTAATCATTATTTTTGATTTGCGCTTACTCAGTTCAATTGCAGCATTTAAATGTGAAAATAGAGAAGAACCAGGGCATAAACTGTCCGAAAGAACTACGTTATTGGAAATTTTACTTAAGTGCAATGTGTTGAGTTTCTGGAGAATAGGGAAGAAGGAAAGCTTATAAATTAATATTAATAAATAAATTCTAGACTTATGTAATGTTGATTGATACATAATGTGGTATTTTCCATGTGGTATTTTCCACTGCAAAGTGCAGTGAAGGCATACATACATATAGCCTTTTCTATGTGGGGTAATAAACTGATAGCCAAAATGATCTAAGTCAACTTTTATCCTATCTTCATAAATTAATGAAAAATTAGTTATTTTAGCTTATGCAGTCAGGTAAAACTTAAAGGCTTGCTTGTAGGTGGGTCCCTCTAGGTCCTCCTTATTTTTTTTATTTTTAATCATTGTTGATACTTTCACATGCTTGCTTCACTTCACTTTTCATTATATGTTATCAGTTTTTATATTAATATCTCACAATCTATATAAATACATATATTTATCTCTCTCTCTTTTGAAACACAACGAAATAAAAATAAAAAATTAAAAATAAATCGAAATAATTTAAAACTCAAGTTGAATTTAATCAAGTTTCTGAGGCGAGCACCTGTCGCCCCAATGCAGCTCTGTTATTTATTTTACAATATTCAAGAGGCACAAAACCGTTTGGCCAACATCGAGGCCAATGTCTATTGTTAAACTCTTTGCATAGCCTGCTGTCTGCTCCAGACATTAGTTTTCATTTGGCTTATGTACAGATAAATAGTAGTTGGTCTGGCTTCAGAGATACCACTCCCTGACAGCCTGTCCGAGAACATACGTAATACATATTTTCTTCTTCTATTTTTTCTAGGTAAAATTATCAAATTTTGTTCACTTGATTGACTGCACTTTTGATGGCTACAATGCAGATGCAACTCCATGCCAGATCCTGGACTGTTGCTAGCTTTGAGCTGCTTATGGACAAGGGACAAGGTACAGGGAGCAGGGGACAGCGGGCATGTTACATGCGTCAGCGCCAGCTACAGTGGCACCTCAATGCCTCTGCCGCACTGCCCCATTTACGGTCCGGACTTGGCCCTAATGGACTTTCGCAATCAGCTGTCAATGCTGCGAGCGGCTATTTATTTTTGCGCACTGCCAAGTGTCACCGACTTTGCGGCGATTCCATCAATCAATCGCATCGAATTATAAATAACCAACGACGTGACGTTCCAACTCCGTCTGACCCAAGCAACATGCTCTTTCTCTCTCTCTCTCTCTCTCTCTCTCTCTTTCTCTCGCTTTCTCTCTCTCTCTCTTTCTCGGTCATTCCCTGTCGATTGCTGTTGACGATTTTGAAAAATTGCCAATCAAAGGAACCGCAAAGAGTTCCAAGTCACGTTGCATTTGACATCAACATCAAAATCAACATTCGCTGGTTCAACTCCTGGGCCATGTGCCAAAAACAATGAAATGTTTCGCTTCTCTCTTCCTCGACTGTTTACCTCGCCTACCTCTCACTCTCTCCCCCTTGAATTGTATTTTGATGAATTACACGCCGAATTGTGCATTGACAATTGTCGTTGTCAGCGGCAAATTGTTTTGTTGTGGGCCGCTCTTAATTGCTCCAATTGTTGCCTCACAATTCATTTGCCATTCCTCCCCTCCACTCTATCTTTCTCTCTTTCTCACTCTCGCTTTATCTATGATTCTTGGCCATTAAGTGTGCAAATCTTTAAAGAACATTATGAACCATTTCCATCTGTGTTAGCTTAGTGAATTGCGCACATTAACCTACTCTGTACGACCATAGCGAATGCAGCTGATGCCTGAAGGTCACAAGCCAATGAACTGGGGTGGTTTTTGCCTTATGATTAGGTTGAAATGGGATTCAAGTGATGCAATTGGAAAAATACTGGAATAAAATTAGCTTAGGTTATTTTCTAGAAATTTATTCCGGTTTTGTGCTTTTTTTTATCTGTATTATAAGCAGAAATTTAGTCTTAATGCGACTAAAGTAAACAGTTTGCGCTGAGTGAATTTAATTCATTTCTTAGCTAGTCTCAGTTCAACACAAAAAGCGGAAACGAGAAGCATCCGACAGCTTCTGAACATTTCCTGGCTGACTTAGAGTCAAACTCAAATTTCTCTTGCGACTGATCAATAAACATGTTTATTGATATATGCTTCCTTCTATGCATGCTGTCAAGTACAGCAAGCTAAAGTTGCTTCAGTTACTTGATATATTGCTAACGCTCCAATCTGAATATCTGTCAAATGTAAAACATGTGAAATTAATTAGAAATAATCAAATTAAACAAAATTATTGTTTTACAGCTGCAGCAATCAACAATCCATTAGCAAAGTCACTATACTCAGCTCAGTCGACTGTGTGAGCGGCGCCACAGTGGCTACAAATATTAAGTGTATTGCGAGCATTGCAAAGTATTACTAATAAATTCCCACTTGCTTTCACCAGGCCGAGTGACGGCTCTTATGGCTGCTTATCTGTTCGAGTGCAGCGAATCAATCAAACCAATTGAGAGCAGGCAGAGCAGGCCGAAGTATTGAAAGTAGCAGAGGGCCAGGCGTAAGTATAGCTCAGAGATAGATAGATATGAAAACAATTACAGTGTGTGTGCGTGCGTGCGAGTGTATCGAGTGTCGAGCATTATCATTTACATGAAATGCTTTAGTCTGTTGTACAATTTTAAAGTGTCTCTCGATGATGTCAATATCATCATTCAACTTGAAGCATCAACCTGACTGCGTTTTCAATACCAATTTCAATTCCCTCGAACTGTGCCGGATTTCACCGGTTGACAGGCACCCAGCCTCAGTCTCAGTCTTAGTCTCCATCTCAAACTCAGTCTCGGTCTCAGTCTCAGTCTCAGCTCGAAATCCAAATCAAAATCCGCGCAAACAATCGTTTCGACGGCGACGACTGCATTCGCACTCGAGATCTTGTAGCCAAGTCACATAGTCACTCAGGCGAACTCGATGCCATCAATGTCATTATCAATATCAACAACGTGATTGGACACAAAAACCTCTCCAGATGGCTCCCAATGAATCGATCTTCTTCTCGGCGCGTCGTCATCGTGTAAACACACCAAAGACGCACCAAAAACTGCACTCAATCAAAATTTTGATTATTTTGATATGGAGGTTCTTCAGACGCCGCTGCCCAAACCTGCCCCCGCTCGCCCATTGATAAAGCAACCGAACTGCCAGAGCCAACACTCGCAGCACTTGCTGAGAGAGCCACAAGTATTTACTTGGGCTCTGGCCTATAACAACAAGAGGTGCAGCAAGCCAGGCCTAGATGCCTAGATGCCCGACCAGCTGAGGGTCCAGCATGGTTGCCGCTGATGATTGCAGCTGCATCTCAATCTGCTTGTCAGCGTATCCATATCCATGATATTCGTGGAAGTTCCACTTGAGCGCCTCAATTGTAAGAGAATACGAATTTAATTGCAGAACACAAACATAAACCCAGCACAGAACGCACAGCTCGTGGGGCTGAGCAAAGAGTTCGGTGAAAAGCAAATATTGTGAGTGCGTAGTCGAGTGCGATGATGAGCTTCAACAGCTAGCTAAAGTTATCTTCTTTATATAAATTAATCAGTGATTGGACTTCTTTGACGCATTTCTGGCGAAAATTCTATTATATTCGTATGCCCTCGACTGTGTTGCTAAATTTAGTTTTAATTTGTTGGGAAATGTAAAGAATAGAACATAATTTTGTTTATAGTATCCGTAGTTGAAAAGTTAATTAAATCTAAATTCCAATTTCATTTATAAACAAATTTTATTAAGTGGCAAACTTCAGTCAAAATACTTTAATCAAATTTGTTGGCTTTAAATTAATTTTGAATATTTTATATAAATTTTCTAACGTTATGTAAATCAGCAAACAATAACAGGATAGGTCTAGTTAACAAAGATAAAGTTCGAGATGCTCCGGACCAATATTTCAGTCGCACTATTATTTTTATGAACACATATGTACATATGCTTGATGATCAGGGCAACGAGCTGAGTCTATCGAGTTCTGTTTGTATTTTTGCCTCTCAGTCATTCAGTCTGTCTGTGTGTCTATCTATCTATCCACCTCAGCACCTATAAGAACTTGCAATTTTGTTGTAGCTGCCCCTTTAGCAATCGCAATCAGACACTTCCGACTAGAACTTTCGTACTTGTCTTATCTACATATAGTTCAAGTTAAAACTGTGTCAAAAATTAAGTGACTGGCACAACAAAGTGTTAGATATATGAAAATTAGTTGAAGTATGATAACAGTTTAACCGAATTTGGAAGACAACGCAATATACTATATATATGTATATGATATAAACATATGTATCTGTAAGCCCCCGATAGAGCATTCAAATTTTATTTACATAAACAGCTCATTACATTTCACGACAGCAATCAATTTTGAAATTGAATAAAATAAAAAGAAAAAAAATATTGAAAAAGTTAGAAAAAAAGTGACTGAAAAATAAATATTAAGAAAAAGCTCATTAACCTTTATTTGTCTGCGCTCGACTATTTTGTGCACTTGAATCACGAGATCTATAGAAAAGAAACCAATGAAGGTAACAGCTCAAGTGCGCAGCACAAATACTTATAACAGAAAGAGAGAGAGAGAGAGAGAGAGAGAGAGAATTATAGACCGATCGGACTTGATTCGTATTGTCGATCTGTCATTTGTGTGTGCGCCATTGTGTGAGGCTGAAACTGAACTCGTTTCGAGCTCTGCTCGAGTCGATGTTGTTTGATTTGCTGGCTTGATTGATTGATTGCTTGACGCGGCGCGCCGTTTGTTTGAAGTAATGATTTTTGAGTTTTGATTTTTGATTTTTGCGCGCTCTGCGCCTCCAACTGGAACTCGAACTCGAACTGAGCGTGATATACAAATTTTCTGTATTGGTTCCCACAAATAATGACATTGCGATATTCTCCCTGGCACGCACAAAAATTGACATCCACACAGTGGAGCCTCGCAGCCTGATTGACAGCTTCAAGAGTGAAAGAGAGAGAGAGAGAGGGAGAGATAGAGAGAGCGAGAGAGAGAGATAGGTTTGGTGTCCCTATAAATGCGTGACTGTTGCGTCTTAACTAACCCAAATATTTTGCATGCCAAAAGCTGCATCCGAATCTGCAGCCTGGACAGACTAATCAACAATGCATCGATATAGAAGTTGAAGCTTCAGTTTCTGTGAAACTGCCGTCAGCTGATGCTGCAGATATGGGCAAGCTAAGTAATCCCAAGCCGTGTCTGCCAATCGTCTGGCTCTTGCGTCACGCTCTTGCTCTCTCTCTCTCTCTCTCTCTCCCTTTGATCTGTTGTCGTCTGGCGCTATATCTTTACCATCTGTAGCCATAAATAAGCGCAGACAGTCGAATGCTTTGCTTGCAAGGGCCTCGACTAAGCCCTGACATACGAAGTAACCAAGTAGGCAACAGCTTGTACCTCCCTCTCTCTCTCTCTCTCTCGATCGCAGGCGAAGCATTTCGCACTGTCGATGGCAGATTGGCAAAGGTTTTTTGAAGTTGAGTACTTAAGGAGCGCATGCAAACTACTTGAACACTTAAATTAAGATACCTAAATTACATTTCAAATATACTCAACATAATGCTGAGATTCTACTAGAATGATCTCTATTTAGATGTTTAAGAAGAACTCGCTTCATTTAATATATTTATATAAATAGGGTTATACATCAGGGGTCACTTGGGCAACTCGACTACAACTTTCTCTTAAGTATTCACACAAAGTGTGTTCGACCTGCCTGCTAACAAGTCGAGTCTCCATAGGCAACTTTCAATGCGACTAATACAAATAGCTCTTATAAACAAATCCCAATTCGAATCCCAATACCAATCCCAAATCCCAAACCGAAATCGTATCGCCAGCCCAGTGTCTGCTAGCAAAAGAAATATCGCAAGATGCCAAACAAAACTCGTGAACTGTCAACATCTGAGCTGGAGTCGTAGCTGGAGTTGGAGTTGGAGTTGGAGTTGGAGTTGGAGTTGGAGCGAGGTTTGCGTGTATGTCGCTTGGCTCATATCAGTCAAGACGAATCTCTCTGGGCCGGCGAACAAGCAGACAAACACCAAGTCAGACAGCAGGACAGGCAATCGGACAGAAAGTGAGAAGCCGCAGAGAGCGAGATTTTAATTACATCTGCAATGGTCGGCAACAGTGACTGCGACTGCGACTGAGACTGCGACGGGGATTCGGATTCGGATTGGGTTGGGGACTGGAAGTTGGCTGCGAGATCCGCATTATGGCGTACGTAGCTGGGGCGCTGGCAATTATTTACATTAACACGATCACAACTCAGAGACACTGCACATGCATCATCGTGTGTACGCGATGTCGATCGAGATCGAGACCCAGAGACCGGGCACCCAGACGGCGACAGGCGTCGTCACTGTTGCAGTCGCTGTTGGAGTTGGAGTTGGAGCTGAAGCTGCAGTTGCCTGGAGTCTGCCTTGTATGCATATTAATTTATTGGAATCATGTTAGTGAGTCGATATTGATACAAATCCATTTTCGATCGCACTGCCTCGATACCAGAACAAGCTGCGCCGCTGGTTTACACAGCCTCAGCTGCTGCTGCCACATCTGCATTCTGGGCCTGGGCACATGCTGCGGCACAGACGGCAGCCACATTACACAACGCACACTCACAGCAATCGCTACCAACTGGCCCAGTGGCAGTGGGCAGTATTGCTTCCCCCTCGATCTCATTCGCCCGCGAATCGCATGCGCATCGATCGTATTGAGCTTTAATCCCCAGGCTCTGACTAGCATGCAATTGCAGACGGAGTGGACAACAAGGCGGGAAACAGCAGCAACAGCAGCAGCAGCAACAGCAGCAACAGCAGCAACAGCAGCAACAGCAGCAACTGCTGCTACATGCCACATTTGATGGTTGCTGTTTTCTAATTAAATTCAATCGATTAAACATTCGATTTACTGCCGCACACGCTGCACTTCATCCTCAAGAGGCTTAGTCTTCCACGAATCACATGTGCACATGAAAAAAAGAACGGGAGTTTATCTCTCTGTTAAGAAAGTTTTTTTTAATGATTTTCACAGAGTTTAATTTATTATGAATTAAAGTCTAATAATTCTTTTTATTTGTAATCTTTATGAGACACAAAATATTTTCTCGAATAGAAAAAAATAAAATAAAATTAGAAATTTAATCTTTCAGAAATAATTGTATTTCAAATACATATTTATCTATTTTTTGATATCTATTTATATAATATATTTAATTAATTAAAAATAGCTTTGACTCTCGAAAATAAACCTTGTATTATATATTTTAAAATGCCAAGTTTTTGGTAGTATAGAGGCGAAGTTTTCATGACTACTATGTTTCTTTTTATATATCTAAAAAAATATAATTTAATTTAGTTTTAACTATATTCAAACTAAAAATCTCAATTATTTCAAGTCAATTTATTATTGAAATTATTTTGATTTAATTTCGTTCACAGAAAAAGTTGGCGAATGCAAATCTGATTGCAGCAACGGCTCAACATGTTCTGTCTAACATGTTCTGTCGCAGATTCTTAATACTGATTGTTAGGGCAATTGAGTGAACTATCAAAAAGCTCAGTACGAGCAGCCTTATATTTGAGTGAGTTATGAAATCTTAAGAGCGGGCATGTTAGCGCACTCTCCACTATTCCACGCTCCCAGCATGCTCTCCACTTACGGTGTGTCACAGATTAACAGACTAAGCACACTTGGAGACTGAAGTCCGAGGCGATCGGTCGTGTTTTTCTTGTGCTGTCGCAAGTAGCGAACACAATCACAAGCAATGTGTTTGCTTGGAAACTGATTTTTTATACATATATATATATATATTGTTTAAAATTATAGAAACATAGTAAGATGTGTAATATTATATATATATATATATATATGTATGTAATATATATACTTCAACAAATAACTAATAAATAAATATTTGTGATAGAATATACTTTCAAATATTTATAATAAATATATGTTATCTAATCTACTTAATATATAAATAAATATATGCTAAGTTCTGTAAGCACATTTATTAGTATTTCCAATCAATCAATCAACTCTCACTTGTTTTCTGATTTAATGGAAGATTTGTAGAGTTTTGCAAGTGTTTTCCCGTCACAGTAGAAATTGTATAAAACTAAATTAAAATAATTATTTAACATTTTAATAGGTTTCTTCTCGGGAAAAGCCCCTATTTTCTGTACCACATTTGCAGGGTGCGCATACGTTTAATCTTCTTTTGCAACTGCAAGATGCCGTAGAGTAGAGCCTCGGCTGTGGGCGGGCAGCCGGGCACATAGATGTCGACGGGTATAATGCGATCACAGCCGCGAACCACAGCATACGAGTAGTGATAGTAGCCGCCGCCGTTGGCACAGCTGCCCATGGATATGACCCAGCGCGGCTCGGGCATTTGGTCGTAGACCTTGCGCAGAGCTGGCGCCATTTTGTTGGTCAAGGTGCCAGCGACAATGATGAGATCCGTTTGGCGCGGCGAGGCGCGAAAGACGACGCCAAAGCGATCCATATCGTAGCGCGGACCTGCAATGTGCATCATCTCCACGGCACAGCAGGCCAGCCCAAAGGTCATCGGCCAAACGGAGCCCTTGCGACCCCAGTTGAGCAAATCGTCCAATCGGGTCACCGCCCACTCGCCCCATTTCGGCTGTTTCCGACCAAATGGCGAATAGCCCTTCCTGGGTGGCATGCGATGCTTGTCCACATTGTGCATAGTCTTCTGCTTGCGAATAAACGAAGTGTTGATCAAAGAGCCCAGGTGAGCGCGACGCAATATGCCCATAGACAACATTTTGCCTATGATGAAAAGAGTTGAGAGAATGCAAAATAGTTTTATTTTTTTCTGAATATAATACTTACTGAGTTACTTTTTCGGCTGAAGTTAGAGCTTTCAATTGGAATATACATACATATACAACAGCTGTCAGCATTTTCTGTGCCGCTTTACAGCACTGTTCTGCCATCAAAACTCATTTATCGATATTAAGACTATTGGTTTGGTTATTGGTATTTGTATTGTGTTGGTTATTGGTATTTGTAGAAGCTTATTTATCATTTTAATTTAATTATAATATATTTATTTTTTATATTCTTAATAGCTGGAATATCAACTCTTCGCAGGATTCAGAGTATATCCTAGTCAAGCATTGCTGATTAGAACAGTCTGACTTCTTTTAGTCGGCCATTCCAAAGGCATGGCTGAAGGCAAATATTTGGTCATATATGTACATATCATCAGAACTACAAATTAGCTGTGAATACGACGAGTAGTCCCAACTACAGTACTCTGACGTGAGCACTTGCTTATTTTGTATAACTTTTAGATAGATTCATACATATATCAAATATATAGTTTTTACTTCAATATATTGAACAGATTCAATAAGTCCACAAACAAACACACAGGCAGCCACACTGTTACACCCACGTCTAGGACATTAGAGTTCGGTTGACAAATGCGAAACTAAAACTTGGTCCAACGCCCATTTTGTCAGTTTCGTCTCGCTTTTGTATGGAAGCGACTTTAATCATTCCGTTCGCGTCATGTCGCACTAATTGAGGCAATTAATTGTCCAAAATATGTGTTTTTTTCTTTTGTTGAAGAGATAGAGAGAGGGAGCATGAAGAGAACTTTCTTATGTCAAATTGATTAAAGTGTGATGCGATATGGGCGTGGCCTTTGGGTGAAGACAGCCGTGCAATCTACAAAAACTATTGCATCAAATCACAAAAAAAAAAAACAAATAAAATTCCAGTGCGCTGTTCCACTGTTCGATGTCATATTGCTGGATTCATAGCAGGGCAATGAGAACAAGAGAGGGAGAGAGAGCGCGCGAATGAGAATGGGGAACGAGAGAGGGCAGGAGGGCAATGACAACGACACGTTGACGTCTGAGTCCAACTTGGAGAGCTGCTGCTTGTTTGGCTGTATGCCTAAGCATGCTGGGCATGTCAACAAGCTCGACTCGAGCCTGGAGCTGCCAACGGCCACAGCAAACAAGTCAACGCGCGCTGACAGCAACATGAGCGCAACAGCAACTGCAGCAGTAAGAGCAACAGCAACAGCAACAGCAGCAGCAGCAATAACAAACAAGAGCTGAACGATAGTCGATGCTGCGCTCAATGATTGGGATTGAGATCGGCATCTCGGCATCGGCATCGACATTGGGTTTGGGTTTGGGGTTTGCGATTCGGGGCAGTGCCTGTGCTCATCTTCATCTTTGGACTGATCGCACGCACTGAGACACAAACCGCGTGTGTTTTTGTCGCAAATCGCCAGATTGCGATCTCATTAAAGCGAATTATTTGTGTTGCTGCTTATGTTCGAGCCTGTTGCATCTCTCACACTCACTCTCCCAGTGGCCGTAGTCTCAGGCGCGGATCTGCGATCCAGGAGCAGTCATTGCCATTGGCTTAGCAGCTTTCAGTCGATTGCTGCTGTTGCTGCTGCATTCGTGATTGTTATCGCAGCAACAATATTGTTGTTGTTGTTGTTGCTGCTGCTGCTGTTGCTGAGTCGTTCTCGTTGCGATTTGCCAATCGTTTAAGCTTCCATTTCCCCCTTCAATTGCCATGTTGTTGCTGTTGTTGCTGCTGCTGCTGCTGGGAGTAAAATGTGCGATTAACGCTCTGGCATTGCCATAATTTATGCTTTGCCCGTTGTCAATAAGTTTTAGGGTTGTCACCTTTCCCTGTGTCACACGATCGGTGACCAAAGTCAAATTTATGCCCAACGCTTAAACTTTGACTAGCAAACGCAGCCCAGCAGCCTTCAACAACATTCCTTTACGTCTGTATATATATTTTATTTATTTATAGAGCTCTAAATCTAGCTATGTGATTTAGTAATTGCAGATCAGTTGATCATGCTACAAATGGCTAAGGTCTTGAATTATAACATAATGTTTTGTTACTTGAGCTCAGGGGTTTTTCAGTATTAAAAATGTTACGTGACCGACGCAGTAGATATACATATATATTGAGAATACAGATGTATAATTATTTAATCTAAATTTTAATCAAACTTTTTCTATTAGAGCCAAATTCAAAGTTTCCTTTCTCTTTCTCTCTTGCTCTGCCTTAAATATATTCCAACAAAACAAACCAAAATTAATTTCAATCAAAACAAACATCAAAAATTAATCATTAGTTATATCTGCTTAACCACATTAAGCTACAAAAAGCTGTAGTAAATTGTGGGCTTACTCTGAGTTGAGTGTTGTCTGAGCTGTTGTTAGCTGGTAGAGAGCAAAAACTTTGATTCACTGTTGACACATGGTCAAACATATTTGTTAGCCTCTGCACCGGTTGAGCTATTAGATGCCCACAGACCGCATCAATTCTAAAACTGTTGTTGTTGTTGTCAGATGTCAGCCACAACAGATGACTCTGGTTAGAAAGCGGAGCTTGTCCCACGAGTCTAATCAGTTGGTAATTTGAAGGGCAGAGCGAGTGATAGCTGAGGCATCAACAAAGATGCCTCACTTCGCTGGCCAGACATATTGCAGGTGATACAAAAAGAGCTGCCGCCGACGCCAGCAGCAGCAGCAGCAACAGCCGCAGCAGCAGCAGCAGCCCTTTCGCTTTTTAGGATTTTTGTGGCCATTTGTCCGCTGGCCGGACATTTGGCCAAATGAATGGCCAGCGATTTGGTGGGCCAAAATGAATGAATTAGTTCCTTGGAGAGTAGCAAAGGGCTGAGATTTTTGTGAAGCTGATGGATCGTTGTATTATTATTCCTCCCCCAGCGAGGCACAGCTACAGCCACAGCCAACTGCTTGTGGATTGGGTTGGATTGGGTTGGGTGCGCCTGATAAATTTGCTTTATTGATAATAAATTTAATTTGCCGACGAGCTTAAAAAACCGAAGCGTTTAAATATTTATTTAAATTTGAAATTGAAATATCGCATTGGGCGCGCGTTGAGAGATTTATGCGTTTGCATCAAACTGTGAGATAAATTGCCGCCAATGAAACCACAAGAATAAAATACAACAAATGTTTACACTTGAATAGGTGTGCGGGTGTGTGTGTGTAGGGTATAAATATTGATAAATACTTTTGTTAGTTCGTTGCGTAGTTCAAATGCTCAACTCATTTATTGCTGCTGCTGCCGTCTTCAGTTGTAATTAGGCGCTAGATTTGGCAGACCGCTGGCATTTCAGCAATGAGCCGTAAATGGATCTGCCTGGTCTGCATTTGGCTACTGGGCTTTCGATATCCATTCCATTGCACGTGGCCAAAACCTGTTGCTGCCGTTGCTGTTGTTGCTGTGGGGTGCTGCTTTTTGTTGTTGGCGTTGCGCATGCGTGGACTTTTTGGCCTTTGGCTAGTTTTCTATTAATTACACTGATTTATGTGCTCATTGTCCATTGTTGCAGCCGCTGGCCACTCACTGCCGCACGTTGACTTTATGATGGTTCACTTTTAATGGATCGTTGCCAACGACAAAAAATTCAGAAAAAAAAGAAAGAAAGAAAAATTCGGCAATTGCAATTGCATGCGCCATGGCCATTGTTATCGTGGGCCTAGCAAGTTCAGATTACAATACGCCTAACGAGATGCATAGATAAATAAGGAGTATCCGAGCACATTCGCCACAAATACAATAGAAAATCTTGCGAAATGCTTTCTTCAAATCCCATTGTAACTCTGTCGTGATGCTAATATGTATTTAAGTTGTGCTTTCTTAGCGTGAAGGACTGATCCAGCTGTATCTGCTGGAAATAATGATATGATAGAGAGAGGCACACAGTGAGAGCTGTCTGCAGAGTACACCTGTAGCAGTAGTTATGATAGCTCTCAAATAACTGAGCGCAAATACTAACAAACTTCTAGTTATAATCATATTTCTGTATAGGTATCAGCTTTAAAATATCTATAGATAGTATGTATATGTATAAATATATATATATAATCCGCTATCATTTATAATCAAATTTATATAATTATCATCATTCTATATTACATAACTCAACAGCTGCTTCTGACCATTCAATCAATTCAAATGTCATAATGAAATGTTTCAAATGTTTCAAAGCTCCTATTATTTCCCTAACACAATGCACTCACACACACACATAACCACACACACACACACACACACACACACACACATTAATATATGTATATTCATGTATCAAATGGTAATTATCTAAATTCCAACTAAGTAGAACTCGATGCCATTGTGTGAGCTATTCAGAAACTGTTTTGTTTATTTGTAGTGGCCGTCTAATAGGACCCTAGTGGCAATGATGATGCACTCGTCGTGGCGAATGTTTTGACGGATTGTAAACCCATCGACAGCACATTAGGCACTCAGCATAAGCAGGCGGACAATTGAATGCGATGAATCGAGAGTTGCGGGTGCACAAGCTCTGGCCACATTTTGTGGCCAAAAGTGGCCGGCAGCAATTGCTATCTCCCCCCCCCCCCCCCACTCTTGCCTTCGCTGCAAGTGCCGATGGAAATAATTCAAATATCGATAAACAAACGCACACCACAAACCGTTCGCTCGCTCGCACACGAAAGATACAGATACGGATACAGATACAGATACAGATACAGATACAGATACAGCTACAGCTACACAAATGCATCTCCATCGCTTGTTTATTTGTGTTGCTCGCTTCGAGTGCGAAATTTGTGACGGATTTGAAGCATCGACAACAGACAAATGAATCGTCCGCACTTTCGTAGCTGCTGCAGCTAATAAATTCAATTGTTTTTAAAGCTCAACAAGTTTTGGTAAAGTGTAAGAGTTGGAATTAAAATAAAAATAATATATTTATTTTAAGTTGTTCATTAAATATATAAAAATATATATATATATAAAATATTAGCTGACTGATTGCTGGCAGATCATGATCAACGCGTAGCTCAACCTAAGAAATTTGCTAATTATGTGTATAATTTGTAACTTTAATGTGCATTCAAGGTGCAAACCAACGTTGACACCTTTAAGGTGCATTGATTGGCGTACTATACGTAAAGTAAAGTTGATATCGTTTCTGTAATCCTCAATGGAAAGAAGTATATGCATATGATATTTTGCCAATATAGCTGTAAATTATCAAGCTGCTCGAACAGCTGAGATAAACAGCGAAGACAACACAACATTCATGGTTTAAGAACTTGAATCCTGCTTGTTATACATAATTTAATGTTATTGTAATGTAAAGTTGGTTTTCTTTTAAAGATTTATGTCTATATTCATTGATGGCCATAACCTGCGCTCTTTCTAAAAACTATTTCTAGATATAGCTCTCCTCGGTTATTATCATAAATAAAGCTATAAATAAAAATCTAAAGTCTAGAGACTCTCATAGTAGTAACAAAGAAACACAGAACGAGCTGAACAATTAAATATCTAAATTTATCGCATTATAAATTAGAAATATATATGTCGAATGGATGGATTTGCCTGTTGTGTTGTCTAGAGTTGACCGAGCACTTTTGGGCAATAAATTGCATCTATTTTGCAAATAATAAAAATTATTATTTATAATGCGTTAATTTTGTGCGCTCCGCTATGGCCATAAAGCAGTTGGACTCATAAATTGGCATAGTCATGGCATCCAGGGCCGCCTGGTGTCTTGGACGATGATGCAGTTGCTGCTGCTACTACTGCTGCTGTTGATGGAATTCGCAAGATACAATACCAAATGCGAAAGCGACTGACTGTTGCCTGAGATTTTCCATGCACGGCGGAGCCGACAACTACTCAGCCGCAGACGTAGCCACAGCCACAACCACAGCCACCGCCACCGCCGCGAATTGTGCGAAAAATTATTTCTGTTGTTTTATTTATGTTTACAAACTGATTTATTCACGGGGCTGCGCTCGTTTGCCTGAAATTTATTTTGACAGACACATGCATATCGCAAGGATTGCCACGTATCTGCATCTACATATCTGTATCTGTATCTGTATCTGTATTTCCCTCTTTCTCTCTCTCTCTGTATCGCATCTCTGCATCCGCCTCAAATCTGTTGGCATCCGAGGCGCGAAGTAATCAAGCAATGGCTCTGACGCCGCGCCGTTGCCGCTCGCAGACCTGGCCATCTGATATAACAAAATGTAAATATGCTTCACAGCATTTCATTTGCCTACTTATGATAAACACAGCGACTCACATGCCAAAAGCCAACTGAATGCGAAAGTAACTCAATCTTAATAGCTTGCAAGTATTTTGATCGAAATTCTTTGAGAATATATAATATTAATAATTGTGCTAAAGATCTTAATTTAGTTGTTAAAAACTTTAATCTATTTCTATTTTGATTTGGCTTTAGTAATTTACATTTAATTCCTTAAGAAATTGGAATAAATGTTTTAATAAATATGATTGCTTTTTAAAAGGGAAAATTCTCTAAAATATCATTACATATATAAAAGTCAAACCCTTCAATTGATATTAAGGCACTTAGCGGATTCAGCTATGTATAGCAGGTATGTATATATGTATACATTCATTGCCTAAGATTCCAATTGGTAGTTGCTGTTGTTTAGCTGTCGAAATGTCTAGAGTTCTAATTAGAAAGAGCCTAAGAGAAGGGAATAGTCCGCTGAATATATATATTTGCTTATAAGGATTCAAAGCCGAATAGCTTTAGATTAGTTCCTACTTCTGTTTGCCTTGCATATACTATGTGTGAACACCTCAAGCTCGGCAGCTGTAAGACCTAGAGCTGTATGTTAACCTATAACACACTCAGATCAAGTTGGGCTCACATCCTCGATGACTTTTTATCTTGTTCGTTTGGGTTTGGAGTCCCTCAATTTATGAGTTCTTCACTTATTGTATATCTCTCGACTGTTCGGTACAAGGCCTGGGTGTCTTCTGGTCACATGAAGTTCAATTTTATATATTACAGATTGATTTGAAAGTGAACAAAAAAGTCTTAGAAGTTGTGTCTTTGAGTTGTGTGAACTCTGATATAATTAAAACTAATATCAAACATAGACAAACTTTGGTGTATCTTTCACTCGCTGTGCTGAGACCAAGAGTCAGTTGCGCAAGTAATTGATGTCCACTCGGATCGGTCAGCCAATGAGCATGAGCAAAGCGCAGAGCACGAGCAAAAAGGAAGCCAATTGAGGAAAAACCCGTTTGGCGGCAAAGCAAAGCAAAAAAACTAAAAAAAAAAAACTGTAACAATGGGAACAGCTATCAAACTTACAGCTGGGCCATGTATCAATGTCAAGCTGGGGGTAAACGGGAGCCACCTTCGGCACAAAAGCCGGCTGCTACCATTGGTGGAGTAACAAAGTGGCCATTGTGTGGAAGATCAAGCGCAGGCTTGGGGCCGTGCCCAGATGTCAACGTCTCGAGATGTCCGGGTGCAGCCCGGTAGCCGCTCATTGGTGGAGTCCGCTGGCTGCCATTGTTTATGCCGATCGTCGTCATCGTCTGCCCGCTGCTCTCCCTATATGGACTCGCCTCGACGTGGCCGTCGTCGTCGTCGTTGTCGTCGTCATCGTCGTTGGCTGTCAGAACGTAATCGCATGCCAAACAAAAACACTCCATAAGAAATAATAAACAAATCATCTCGCCTCGCAGCCGTTGATGCCCAGACAAACATTCGCACAGACACACACATTCCGGCTGCTGATGCTGCTGCTGCTGCTGGCCACCCGCACACGAAGCGATATTGATTCGATCGCGCTGCCTGTCACGGCCCGCCACTAGCTAAATATCCATCCAATATAATACAATCCAATCCAATCCAATCCAATCCAATACCAACCCAGCCCACCCGTGCCCCCAAAACAGCCCAACTGCGAGCTGTCGAGCCACTTGATTTCAGTTCTCTCATAACTGCGTGTCTTCTATGGCAAAAAGTGCAACGAGCTGTGCTAGAAAGAGCTCGGGAGAGATTGTGAGAGAGGAAGAGGGTAAGAGGCAGAGGTAGTTAGAGCAAATGTTTTGAATAGCCAGAGCACAGCGAACGATCTCTCGCTCTATGCTACAGCATGTTTCATATTTTTATGGCTGAAAAAATCGATGATTTGCTGCAAGGAATAGAAAAGAGAAGGCGGGAGAGAAAAGCGCGTCTAACAATAAATATCTAAAATTCTCCTCAATACTGAAATATTTTTTTTATAATTTATTTCAATTAATTCTTGTTTGATCCGAGGTGTATGAGCTCTGGCAGTGTCTGTCAAGCTGGCAAGAATGCCAACTGCTGTGCAGAAGACACCCACCAAGAGCACAGCGGAACCACAAAACCACAGCCACAATAGCACCACACACACACACACACACACATACTGCTCTGTGAGAGCAGTGGAAAGCGTTGGCTTCATTTCTCGCGCCTGTTGATTGCTCGAGTGCATATGAGTATGCCAGCTGCTCGGAGCTCGTTCAAGTTGGGCAAACTGTCAAAGATATCCCAGCTTGTTGGTGCGCCCCACCGATCGGCCCGACCGCAACCCCAACGCCAACCCGATCGGCTTGGCGCTTGTTGTTGCTTGTTGTGTTGCGTGCGGATCGCTTGATTGATGATTTGTTTATTTTGATATGGGCAATCTCTTCGCACCAGCAACAATCGCAGTTGCCGTCGCAGTCGGCGTAGCAGTCGTCGTCGCCTTCTGGCAGGGTATCAATTTTTGCCAATGAGAACTCATGAGTTCGCATAGAATAATTTGGATCAGCCACCCCCAGTGCGAACAGAGTATTGTTTTTAATTTATGAATTATAATTTATTTGTTCTTCTTCTTCTTCTTCTTCGTCTGCCTCGTCTTCTCAGTTTTGCCTGTGTGTGAGTTATAAGGCCATAATTCATTCATGCAGCAAATTTCCACTACGTTTTGATATATAACAGCAATTAAATTGATCATAGCTTTGGAATGTTTGCACATAATTCGAGTTGAGTTCAGAACATTTTGCTTTTTTTTGGCTTTTCAGTTTATCAATCATTTCGAACTGTTGATGGACACGCATCATATGTGGCGAAAATATAAAAGTTGGCTAAGCTTAGCAGGCGTGAAATTTGCTAGATGTGAATCAAAAAGATTTATAAAAAGAAGAAGAAGAAAAACATTTAAATATATACACAAAAAAAAAAATAAATTATTTATATAAAATATTAAAAAATATTGGAAAATGAACAAAGGCCACACTGTGCGTGGTCAATGGTAATCGCCGGTTGTCATTACTTCATTTTTTCTATTGGGTACTTTGATAGTGCTATTAAACATATTTCCATCTTTTCAAAGGCCTCGCTTACTGTACTCCTAGATCTTCTTACTCTGACACTTTCCGCTTTAGAAAACTCCCCAGCTAATCCGCTCAAAGTGTTGCATATTCCAGCTGTTGCCATTCGGAACTTCAGTTCCAACTTCCGCTGCTCAATTCGAAATCCAAACAGACGTTTCGACGACTGACCGAGAACAGCCCGGACCAGGAGCACCGCGAGCTGGCGATAGTAATTGCTTGGGACACATTTCTTATGCCTGTCGCTGACACTGACGCCTGCTTAGAGCGCCAGTGGCTATACGGGTCTGGAGCGGGCTGTTATCAGTGGAATTTTAAAGCGCATCTTGCGCCTGCTGCCGAAACCAGGAACAGCACAAGAAGCACAAGAAGCAGAAGAAGATGAAGCAGTGGAAGAAGAAGATGAAAAAAGAAGAAATGTGAACATGGACATGGGCAATTCATCGCTGGCTCGAACTGTGGTCCGTCTGTGGTTCTTGGCTCGTGGTTCGTGGTTCGAGTTGCGCGCTGTCTTGGCTAATTCGCTGGCATTTTCTTTATTTTAGCCAAATGCGTCCGTTTTGTGATAGCCCTTGTCGTCTTTTCGTTGCGTTTCCTTTTATTTTCACTGGCATCGCCTCCGCCTTCGCGTCCGCGTTCGCCTTTGCCTTCGCCTTGGCTGGTGCCAAGAAATGAAATTCTTGATATCTTTTGTTTGTTGTCACTGCCGACGCTGTCCTGACGCATCTTTGTCCTTTCGCATCGTCTCTAATTAAAAATAAAAAAAAAAAAAAAAAATAAAAAGGGAGAAGAAGCGGAGAGCCGAGTGACCGCACTAATTAGCCTCAAAGCAAGCCACAATTTGGTATGCCGCCTGCTCTGGCATGCTTTTGATTTGTAAAAGATTTGCGCAATCCTTAAAAAAGAGCTCGAAAGCGCTGCCATTGCATTTCCGCCAATAATTACGCCACATTCTCGACCCCAGCGCGCGACAGGACAATTCCGTACACATGTCACATGCAACCGAATCAATTTCCGTGGGCATTGTGTGAACTGAAATGACAACTTCCAGTCCAACTCCAACTCTAGTTGCAACTGCAACTGGCTGGCCGCCCCCACTCTGACGTTGCCAAGACATTTTGGCAACTCGAGACTACGAGCACAGCATTTAAAACTAGCCACAAAAATCGCTTTTAGCTGCGCATCAAAAGTCGCCAAAAGAGAACAACACACAAATGCACTGAAAATAAAATTGAAAATCGAATGTTTGTGTTTGGCATTTCGCTGCACAGTGGCGTCAGCCAAAGGGGCTTTGCAGTAATGGTATAGTCTTGGCCTTTAGAGATCTGTAAGCTTGTTCTAAGCTTGAAATGTATTTCAAATCATTGTGCAATGTAGACTGATATATATCTGAAGCAGACAGAATGGCAGCTCTGCGCAGAGTTCAGGGTATTTCCTAGTCAGGCACTCTCGACTAGAAGATTAATTCTCATTTTTATATATTTTAATTATATTTTAATACTTTTATTCAGATTCACAGTTTCATAAATACTAAATTGTAAAACTAAAAAACCCTAAATCTACGCTCCGCTTTCTCCGGCTAACAACTTTTATAGCTGTTCCAGCTGCTGTTGCTGCTTCGGCTTCGGCATCGGCTTCGTCTTCGGCTTCAACTGCTGCTGATGATGCAAGGATGACGCTGATGGGTTGTCTTGGCACTCGCTTTGGTTTTGTCCAGGGAAGGGGCAGATTCGAGTTCTTGTCGACTTGTAATTAAAAGCAATGCACTAAACAGCTCAAGAGCGGAGGGATGTGTGCGTGAGTGTGTGTGTGTGTGTGGCGTGGTATGAGAGCACTTGTTTGCACACATCGAAATTGCGCAGACACTTGATGACAATTTCAGTTAAAAGAAAACTGGTTACAGCACATTTCTACCAGGGGGACAGCATTTTAATCAGTGTGTGTAAGATGCTGCCCCTCGCCTTGGCCTGTGAAGTCAAAAGAGACGAATAAGTTTCGAGCGTGTGTGTGTATGAGTGTGTGTGCATCTTGCTGGAAATTAGCCATGGCAAATAGAAATCACAGTTGGACAAGGACAATAATGTCGGCAAAGGTTCTGCTAACGTTTGCTTTCCAAACTAATGATAACCAGAGGCCCCAACTGCTGGCAGTGCGAACGTGTGAACCATCGGACAGCCAAAAGAATCGAAATCAATTAGCCAATTGCTCTCAAAGATGCCCAAGCCCAAGCCCAAGCCCAAGCCCAAGCCCAAGCCCAAGCCCAAGCAGCTGCTACTTCTGCTCCTAGTCCGGTTATCGGCCAATTGTTATATGTGGAACGTCTGTCTGGTGCTTTGAACCGAGGGTTGTGACACCACACGACGTGTGTGTGAACTCGTGAGCTCGAACGTGAACGTGGACGTGATGTGGTGCCGTCGACAGGACCACAACAATTGAGATGATTGCATGCGAGCTGCTTGCTCGGCTTCACTTTCCACAACCAATGCAATGGAATGAGCTTTTGTTTTGGGCACCTCGAGTAGCAGCTCTTTAATGCGACTTGTGCCCTGCCTAAGCTCTTGACCGCAACGAATGCAGTTTTTATGCAGAAATCGAGCTGGTTGAAAGTGTGCTTGAATTATTGATGAATACGTCCCAACTGGATTGAGTCCAGCTGAAATCACTCATGGTCAAAAAATCCAAAAAAAGGAAAAAAAAAAACACGAGCACGAGAGACAAAGAGTCGCACGAAAGGATTCGTCCTTTGAGGTACGTCGATGTTGAATGGGTATGGATAATGTATTGCACATCATCATGAACAATGATTTCATGATTCTGTTTTGTTCTTGGCACTCTCCGAACACCAACTCCAACTCGATTCGTACACTGGACACACGGGCTCGACGCGACCCCTGGGAGGCTTCTCTGGGCATTCCACTAATGGGTCAACCGTCAACTCGGACGGACGTCAAAGTGTCTGTAAATCACCCACAACAAAAACACACCGAAATAAAGAGCAAACGTAAAACAAAACCAGGCTGAAGCTGGGGCTGAAATTCTGGTTGAGGTTGAGCTTGAGGTGAGGCCGAACCACTGGACACTGAACAACAAATACATCACGACAAGTCCGGGGTAGCTACAGCTGGCGCATTGGACCTGTGAGGGCTGTCTCACCTCTTCTATTTTTTTGCTGCTTTTCGTTTTTATTTTGGTTTCTGCTTTGACTTTCCTATGTATCTATCCCATGAACCCCCACACTCACACATACACACACAGACAGCTCTGCATCTAATAAAGAAGGAAAGCACGTAAATTACTCTCAAAGGTATAATTTAGTTGCTCACTTGTTGTTGTTGTTGTTGTTGTTGTTGGTATTCTCTGTAGCAGAGCTTTTGATATCCCTTTTGCATCAAATACTGTGACATGCAACTATTATTTCGTTTCTGCTTACGACTCTCCCTTTAGAGTGAGAGAAAACATTTGTAGCATGTGAGTCATGAAATTACATAAATCGCATTCAATTGATAAACTGGACTCAGATCGAATGATGTCGCTTTCGATATAAACATATATATATGATTCATATGCCAAATAAACATAAATTAGAGTTGAGCAGACAAAATGCTGATATATGTATGATGTGCTGTCTGTTTATGACTCAAAGTAGAACAGCTACTGATAAGAAATTTTTTATTTGATATTCAAAAGAGAATGGAAGGGAAGAGAGAAGAAACGTTTTAAAGGTAACTGTAACTTCGACACTGAAAACAGAAAGTCAAAAGATTTTATTATCTCTCTTTTTTCTGAACAGTGCCAAAGAAATTCTTCGATCAGCTCATTCAGCATGCGCGCAGCTTTCGCTTTCACAGCTTCTAGGCTGAGAAATTTAGTTCCTTTTAATGTATAGCATTGAGCAGTCGAAGTGTAACCTATTCCAAAGGTCACAAATTCGGGTTGGTCAATTGATTTTTATATATTTTAAACTGCAGCGTGTTTAAAAATAATCCAAAATTCAAAATAAGTTCAACTTTCATGGCTAAACTCTTCTTTTGCTTTAATTTTTTGAAAACGTTCTTTTGCAAGCATCTAATAAATACTCTGAACCGTTACCTAGCGACATTAGTTGGTTACAGTTTGAGTGCCTAGCTCTGTAGATTACGCTTTAGCAAACTAAAAACTTCAAAAACGTCAGATTTGAAGCAAAAGACGTCAGATGAAAGCTCATGGTGGAGCTTGCAAAAGTGGCTAAAACTTCTTCTTTAGAGCTAGAATCACCAAGACCAGCAGCTGCATTGCTGTTGATCCAATTGTATTGGAAAATATTAATTTTGTAATTTTGTTTAAATTAAAACATTAGAAAGCTTTATGCTTATAATACTTTAATGTTTATTTACAAGAGTTTCTTTATGACGTTCTCCAAAAATATTTAAAATATGTTAATATAAAACTATTATGCTTGAGGAGCTTAGAGATCTCATTCGAAAACCCTTTTCACATCCATTTATAGTTGATGTAATGAAGAGGATCATTTAGCATCAGTCCCAAGCTCCTTTTCTAATAACGCTGTATCAAGCAATGGCTGGGGATGGCTTAGCTTTCAGTTGAAGCTAATCCCCAGTTGGCATCAACTTACCTTCATGGCAGGAACTAATCACCATAGTTGAGATTTGCTGGGCTTGGGTTGGGTCAACTTCTTGGCTGGCCAACAAATATTAAAAGCCAAAAAGCAATATTCATTAAAGTGGCTATAAAAAGTGCCCAAACTTTTTTCTCTTTTCTGTTTTTTTTTTTAATTCTTTTCATGCACTCAAACAGTGAAATTCATGGCTCATCAAAGGGTTGAGAGAGAGAGAGAGCGAGAGAGGGGGAAAGAGAGAGATGTTGGGCCTAGACGTTGTCGTTAGTTGGAACGTAATGCGCCGCTACGAGCTGACTGTGTGAACATTTCATTTTAATGTGGCGACTAACCGTAACCCCAAAGGTGCCCCCTCCCACATCCCCCCGCCCCACTCGACTCCACACTAGCCATGTGAGACGAGCTGCCCGTTGCCTCTTCATATTTCGTACTTGAAACGTAATTACTTTAGAAAATAATCGTTAAAAGTAATGGTCTGTATCAAATATATTAAAATATAACGCAACGATGGCGACGACTACCAGCAGCAGCAGCAGCTGAATGTTGCCAACGTCAGCAGAGGATGGAGCCTTGGTGGGGATCTCTCTCTCTCTCTCTCTCTCTATGTGTTGGATGGCTGGCTAGCTGGCTGGAGCTGGCAGCATTTGCACTCGTCATGTCAGGAGTCGTCAAAAACGTGCAGCATTTGTACGTCAAACAGAAAGGAGTCTTTGCAACTGGGCGCCATAACGCTCCATTGGACACCATTTGCACGAGGAAGTGGAGCAGAGACAGAGTTGGGAGTGGGAAGCGAGGAGTGGGGAGCGGGAGTTGGCCATCATTTGAAATGAGTTTTTATCAACGTCTGTCTGGGGCTATCGCAGCTGCCTCAACACAGACCGAGCGCACATTAGTGAGCACAATTTTATTGCACCTCTGTTTTCAGACTCTAATATAATTCTCAGTGACATTAAAAAAAACCGAGAGACAGCACGTGTGGGAGGGAGAGAGAGAGAGAGAGGGAGAGAGGAAGAGAGGGAGAGACTGAGAACGTGAATGAAAACGCAATTCGCCGCGCGCTGTTGAATAGTTTGTTAGTCCGGCTTTGCCAACTAAGAAGACATCACTTTCATAATACATAAGGCAATTCCTATTTTGCCCACACCAGACTCCACTCAGCCCTCCCTCTCAGCTAGCTGCCTGGGTGCCCTTTGTATGTTAAATTTAATTTCTTTTGTTTCGTTACTCGCACGTCATTTGCAAAATGAAATTATTACAAAATGCTTTTCTCGCTTTGCCATGTTGCCTCATTTGCTTGGCTTGGATTTTTCTTGAAGTTTGCCTTTTCGCATTTTTCCATTCTTCTTCTTATTCAGCTGCTGCTGCTACTGCTGCTGCTGTTGCTTCATCTCAAGCAACGATTCCCGCGGGCATATCATCTGCTCTATCAGTTGGGGGCTCTCGTTTCTTTCGTTTGTGGCTACCCACGCTGCTTTCTCACACTCTCTCCCTCTCTCTCTCTCTCTCTCTCTCTCTCTCTCTTGGTCGCCCACTTCAACGCATTTCTTTTCATTTTGGCTTTTGTTTTTGCATTTCTTAATCATTTTTGAGTGTCTTAATTTAACTTGTATATTCGGCTTTTAATTTCGAGTGTGTCCGTTGGCTCCCTCGTTCTCTGTGTGCGCCTTAACTGCCCCGGATAGTATCATTAGCATTTTCACAGTTTCGTTTTGTGTGCGCCAAAGTATTTGAAAGAATTGAAAAACTAACTGAAAATTTAATTTCAAATTTAAAAGAAATTTTACATAAATGAGAAGAAAAATATGAAGAACTGAAATAGTCTGAAAAATGCTTAAAAATATATAAATAAATGAAATAGCATACGAGTGCCTTAGCAACCCTCTAGTCCACACTTCTGCATTTTTCTCTACAAATAACAGTTATAAAAAATGTCATCTATCAAGAAGATCAAGTAATATATATTTGATAAAATATAACTAATATATAACTATGCCTACAGTTCTGTTCATAAAAATAGTAGTGCGACTGAAATGGGTAGCAGAATTTTCTGATAAATATTATATTGAAAAAAACAATCTTAATACTCGCTTCAAATTGTTTTCAAGATCAAGTTAATCACAAAATTTTGCTGTCCGATATTTCAGTCACACTACTATTTTTATGAACACAGCTGCATATGCAAGGAAAATCTATATATTACCCAATCTTACATACATCTATCAATGCTTCTTCTTCCACTTCATTTGAAGAGAGAATCCTCTTATTTCGCTGGCTCTCCCTTTTTGGTGCTTAACTGAGGCAATCATTAGTTTGGCCAACTGCACTTTATGGCTATAATGTAATTCTCGACAATTGGCCATGTTGTGGGCTGGGTATTAATTTCAATCATAATATCAGCACAGAGCTGTTGCCCCTCTTTCTCTCTCTCTCTGTCTCTCGCTCTGTGTGCCCTGTCGCTGTCATCCTAAGTCCACAACAAAAAGTTGACAAATAACAAGCTCGACTCAAAGTAATTTCTTTCAATTAGGATGCTGCGCATGCGCTGTCCGAGCTGCGCAGCGGCCGTTGCAACCACTTTTGTTGCTGCTGACATTGACATAGCGCGCATATGCAACACTCTCTCCCTCTCTCTCTGCCTGTCTCTCTCTCTCTCGCTCTGTGAATCAAATCGTTGATCGTGTCAGTTATTAATGTTGCACATTTTGTGCCTTAATGGCTAATTCAAGAGTTGACAGATGTGCGTAATTTATTCGCGTTTCTCTCTTTTCTATCTGCCCTTGGCCTGACCGACTGGAGCATCTGCATTCAGATCCTTCACGCCGCACCACTTGATAAACGATCCACGCAATTGCGGTGTTGAAAAATGTTGCGAAAATATGATGAGGCCATCACGATGGCGGCAGACGATAAGCCGCAAGACATCAGCCCAACTTAAGCTCCAGTGCAGTAGCCACAAAGGGAGTCAAATGTCCAGTTTTTCTTCAACTTGATAAACGACAAGCATCATGTGGCTGCTACTCTTATAAGGAATACTTGAACTTGAGAGAATTTAGAAGATAGAAGATTGGAGATAGAAGATCGAAGGTGGAAGATAGACGATAGAATATAAAAAATGGAAGATCTAATAAAGAAGAAGACAGATGACAGATGGCAGATGAAAGATGAAAGATGGAAGATATAAGATAGAAGATTGAAGATAGAAGACAGAGAATAAAATGTATAATATAGACGATAGAAGATGGAAGATTGATAATCGAATATAGAAGAAGAAAAATGGAAGATGGAAGAGAGAAGAGCTTGTAGTTCATTCCCTTATAAGTCAGCTCAAGTGTTTCAGTTATGTCCATAAAATATTTGGAGAGTTGTCAAAGACTACAAGCTAAAGCCTCAATTAGGTTCGCATTTGAGTAAAATCTTAATCAATTGAAATATATGAAATAGGGAAAATTTTGTCAGCTTAGCAAAGAGTAAATTTCATTTGCTCATAATACGCCCACTGAAAAGGTATTCTATAAATGAATTGCCATTCGCTTCAACCCCATTGGCAATGACCTTCAACTGCAGCCGTAATTAGGCAAGCGCTCTGTTTAATTTTAGCCAAAGCCCGAGTGAAATCAATGCGCACTTATGTCACATCAAACTCAAGTCAATTTCCAACCTCAGACAAATATGGAAAGTCAACAGCATGCCCATCCACAGCGCACATCAGCAACAATTGTCGATGTGACAGCACGAAAACTGTTGCCAAAGTGGATGTTGGCAGCGGCCTTGGCCCGCATAGAGGAGGGGAGGGAACATGGTATCGGAACTGAACGGAACGGAACGGAACGGCGGCTGGCTGCGTTTTGTGGTCGCACAAATTTGCGGAGTCGTGTGACCAAATCGTCAACAACAACGGCAACAATGCAAATTGCTTAGATTTGCGTTGGACCACAAAGCGTCCCGACATGGCCGGACACCTGACCAGCCAGCCAGCCAGCCAGGCAGTCAAGCAGTCAGGCAGTCAGGCAGCCAGGCAGCAGCCATCAGCGCGACTGGTGTTGAAGGATTCACGATGTGACAGTGTCCGTCCTTTGACATGCGGCATAATGTTGCTGCCAGGCCGGTTGAATGTTGCTGATGGAGGCACCAACAGCAGCTACAGCGAGACAAAAACTAAACACACACACACACACCTAGCAAAGAGAGCTCAAACTGCTGTTGACAGCGACAGCAACAAGGACAACAGCAATAGCAGCAGCAACAGCAACAACTACAATGTCGCCAACAACAGCAGCAATAAACTTGAAGTTGACAATTGTAAAAAGCTACTCACATGTGAGCCAGAGAGACACCCAGCTGCCCCGCTGCCTCCTCTTCCTGGCGAACAACTGAAATGTTAGCAGCAACAAACAACAGCAATACCAGCAGCAACACAAACAACAGCAACAACAACAGCAACGGCAATCATAAAATCAACAACTATGAAATTCATCACCGGCAACAGCCGCTCAGTGAAAGCCGCTCGTTGACACTTCCGCCACATGCTGAAGCTGGAGTCACTGGATCAGCATCAGCATCAGGCAGTTGTCGCTGTCGCACCATCAGCAACATACACTCAACGTTACCCGGCAGCAGCAGCAGCAGCAGCAACAGCAGCAGCATCATCATTCACGGCAGCAACGGCGACGGGTAAGTGAAATTAATTGCATTGTTTTTGGCCAATGAATTCCTAGTTGCCAGTTTTTGTTTTCGGCTTAAACGCCTTGACGCCTCTTCGCCAACAACAACAACAGCAGCAGCAGCAACAACAAAAATGGAAAACATACAAACAGCGGCCACAGCGCGTTAAATCCTTTGCCCCTCCTCCTGCGTGTCCTAATCCTGTGCGCCTCTACAGTTCATCACACGTGATTGCCGCAGTATGTTGCAAGCATTTGAAAGCATTGCTGCGATGCTGCACAGTGGTGCAAGGTATGAGCGTACTGTTGAATAAATACTTTTTAAATGTAGTTAAAGTTTATGAGTTTTAACTAAAAAATATATGAGGCTTAGAGAGTTGTGATTATTTATAAAAAAAATATAAATTAAACTTAATTAAAATGTTTTCTTATATCAACTTGTATGAGAAATAGATGAATGATAGACTAGATATATAGAGATAATCATATAGATAAATAGATTAATTTATTGACAAGTAGTTGGAGAGACAGTAGATAAATGTGTAATCTGATGACCAGTTAAACATATCGATAAATATCAATAACTATATTTATTTGTCGTATATCCAGCTGTGTTCATAAAAATAGTAGTGCGACTGGAAAATATATTTTATTTTTGACACCATTTTTACGCCATATATATATCTATATATTTACACAGTAGTGACTGCAATCAATGATTTGCCTATCTCACATCTCTACAACTCATATTCACTCACATTAACCAATTAGTTTTCACTTTTCAGTTCATTCAAAGAAGACAATTGCATTGGCAACCACTGTGCAGTGCTTTGAATGTGTTTAGAGTTTGGCTCGGTCTGTTGCCTGCAACTTCATATCCCTGTTGCATGCCACCGAGGCAGTCAGCAGTCAGCAGCCAGCCAACACAGCCAACCACATTCGCAGTCCATCCACATGCCACATGCCACCTCGCCGTTGTCCTCGCTGCTCGCCCGTTTGCCAACGTTTTATCGCGCTGCTCTAGTTAGTTACCATCATCAACATGTTGACATGTCTATGACTGCACACACACACTCACACACAGTGTGTTGTTGCTGTTGCTGCTCAACAGCGTTTATCACTCATGCTTATGGTCTTGTTTTTGTGGTGATATATCACACTTGACACTCATTCATTCAGTTTTAGAGTTTAGTGTTTTTGGGCTCGTTACCAGAAGAACCCACCCTCCACTTTTGCCCCACTGTGTGACCAGCTTGGCGCTGTCTTCCACTTTGAATTTCATCACACAATGTGAACCCAAACGCGAGACTCCTGCTCAGTTGAGCCACTCAGTCGCTGGCATAGTTAATGTAGCCGCAACTATTGTCAGCACTTGATACACCCTGTGCTAAGTCCTTGCAGTCCAACCCGAAGCCATTCATCCAGCTGCTGCGAGACCTTGTGGACTCTGTGATGGATGCTCCTTCATAGTCATAGTCGTCAAGCTTCACACTCGTCATGCTCATGCTCAATATGCATATACCCTGTATATATTAGAAGTGCTTTAACAGGACATGCTATACCTTAAAATTGCATATGAAAAGGTGACCAAACAAAAGTGATACTATTTTCAATAACTACATGTCAGCAGCTGTTAAAGCTATTGACAGTTACATAGTTGTTGTTGTAATCGATAAGACTTGCCTTTTAATTATAAACCAGTGCATTTTATACAAAAATGATATAGAAATCGTAATTGAAATGAAATTCGATAGTTTACTTTGCTTTGTATAAACTTTCAACACGACATATAATCGGTATATATCGATTGCCCAAGTAATTTTTCTTAAACTTATAAGCAACATCGAGCAATACCCTGTATTATCTACCCAACAGTTACCCTATAGCTTGACGACTTCTCACTTTATATCTTATACTGGGTATCGTCTAGTCGATGACCAAACTCGATGTCTCTTTGTTGTTGCTGCACCCTCTGTGCTGACTGCCTGTTAATTTGAGCCAGCTGAGAGGGGGAGCTCTGCTCATTCATTTGCCTGTATTTTCAGCACTGTGTATTTGCCCCACTGTTATCCTGTTGTTGTTGTTGTTGTTGCTCGGTTTGTTGTTTGTTTTTCAATTGCTCCACAAATGTTTATGCAGATGAATTGTATTTTGAGTTGTGTTTTTGTCTGGCTGTGGCTATGGCTATGGCTCAATATGCCAGCGAGACAGACACAGAGCGAGAGAGAGAGAGAGAGAGAGAGAGGGAGAGGGAGAGAGAGAGAGATAGAGAATGACAGAGAGAGAGAGAGTGAGTGTGTGCGGGCGTATGTGGCTTGTATAAGTAGTGCAGCGACGAGGTCCTTTTTTGCCGTTTGATGAATGCGTAGCAAATGTTTGCTAAGCTTTTCATAATGTGACTCTAAGTTGTGGCCAAAACAATACGAATTCAAATTCTCGTCTGCATATCGATCCAGCTACGAAGACAAACTTTCTGAATGAACTCTTAAGAGAGAGGGAAAGAGGGAGAGAGAGAGTTGAAAGTGTGTAAATAGTTGCTTAGTGTGTGTCTTAGTGTTTCGGGATTGATTTGCTTATGAGTAGACAGGCGCCTTTTAGGGCCATCTAATTATTGGTAATATATATAAATATATGCACAATCGATTGAATATAATAGATTATATATACAATATATTATATATAATAGACTGTTTTGGGTTTTGAATACAGAGACTCTTGACTTATATAGTTGAGGCTAACTGAATTACATTTCATTGTAATATGTTTGTTTGTCTGCCTCCATCTGTATATCTTTTCATCTTTTCGATAAAAATCAATTTAGCCTTGCAGGATCAACACAGCAGCTTTTTGGAAAGTTCAGGGTATATTCTAGTCGAGAACACCCGACTATAGCACTCGCTGTGCTGTTAGCGTTGTGTCTTCTATAGCAAAAGTCTTGGATAAAGGCAACTGTCAGTTCTTAGACATTTCACAACTCTTACTGATTCTTAAAATTCAATATGTCTTTAGCTATTCCAATCTCTCCTATTTCCTGCACACTCTTCGCCCTGCATTAAGTCTCGTACTCTTCTGTTACAACCTTCCATATACAATATATAATTGCCAGCCATTCCAGCACATACTCGACCCATTATTATTACCTTTTTCAGCACTGTTAAATACCTTTTCGAAAATTCTACCTTTGCCGCTTTAAAGTTCAACTTAATCAAAGCTTCCCCTACCTTAATCTCTCCCCCGTCCCTCCCCCTCCCGCTTTTCTCTATCTTACAGTAAATTAATTGTTAGTAACACGAAAACAACCCGCGGCTCGAAAAATATTTGCAGCCAAAAAATACTGACAGACGCTTTAACCGCAACTCATAAACATTTCCACAATTTGTTGTTGTTTTCGGCAATTGTTGCTGTTGCTGTTGTTGCTGTTGTTGTTGGCTCGAATATAGATTTTATTTCAACTTTTTTGGTTTGTGCAATTGTAATTTAGCCCCTTTAATCGTTCGATTGGAGCGGGAGACGCTGGCAGGGGTTGCTCGCAAATGCCATTCAAATATGAAGTTGTTGCTGCTGCTGCTGCTGGGCCACAATGTTGCTGCTGCAATGGGTGGCATCTAAATTTATCAGCAACGGCAACGGCAACAGCAACAGCAACGGCAACAAAAGTTGCTCGCAAAACAAATGTTTTTGACGCATTTTTCGCTTACAGGGGTGGGGGAGGTGTGCGTGGCGCCAAGCATTCGCAGTTTTTATGACGCTGCAACGCCGCGACGGCGTCCACATCGACATCAGCGTCTGATGCGTCCATCACCGCAAAGGTGTCAGAAAATTGCATGCAGCAGAAATTTGCAGGCATTTGACAGACGAAACGGCATGGAATACATGTGCCAGGGAGCGGAACGGAACGGACTGGCACTGAAATGGGCGTGGAGTGGAAGGGGGGTGAGTGGAGTCAGCGTGTGATAAAATCGTGTGTCAATTCGATTTCTGACGTTAACCGCCGCCTAAACAACACCAACAGCAGCAACAACAACAACTTTTTTTTATTACCTAGAAATGGAATTGGAATTGGAATTGGGTGCTGTTGCTGCCACGGTTTGTTGCAATAGCAACGGACGCGCTACATGACATCTGTGGCAGTGAATTGGCAGCTGCAGCAGCAGCAGCAGCAGCAGCAGCAACCTGCAGCAGTCGAAGACTCGTTGAGGCCGTTGGCGATGTGGGCGAGCAGAAGTAAATGTTAACCGGTTCGTTTGGTCATCAGCTCGGGATGACAACCCTGAGCGACAACCCTGCCAGACGCGCAGGCGGTACGCGGTAAGTGTGAAGACAAAGTGCCAAGCAATTCAATTAGATTTACACTGTGCGAAAATTAAAATAAATTCCCTTTAGCAATGTAGCTTATTCGTGTTTCAATGCCATTTTGTTTCATCTCAACATCTCTAAATTAGTTATGTTATGTAATTTATCAAAACAGAAAAGATAAGTTAAAAAAGTTGAGCCCTAATGCAATTAGTGTTTCAATTCCATTTTGTTCCACGTATTTTGCAAATATTGTGAGCATATTCTCAAAATATATTCATGTTCCAATTTCATTTCAAATTGTTAGTGTTTCAATTCCATTTCAGTCTTCGACGATCGTCCAATTCATATTAAAGTTCTTATCGTAAGGAATTTTGCAAATATTTCATTCATAAGACACTGTGAAATGAAACAAAAAATTAGTTTTCTATTTTGATAAATTTCTAATCCATCACTATCAAATTAATCCCTATAAAGAATTAATCTTTGAAGCTCTTTAAATTATTTTATTTCGTCAATTCACAGATTTGCCTTGGCCAGATTCTCCCTCCGCCATTATGAAAAGCAACAACAGCAACAACAACAACCAAATTTGTTGCATTGTGCAAGTGAAATCATGTTGCAATGTTTGCCACGGGATGGGCGGGATGTGGGGTAGGCATGGCAACATACCGTTATGTCACATTTCTAGCCCACAAATAAAAAACCTACAACAGCAACAAAAGCAAATAGCGAATCCAACTTTTGACGTGTGACAGCGGTTGGCGTTGCATTTTGGCCGCAATTGTCAGGTGCCGCGATATTCGAGGACCTGTCAATCCGATTTCAGATATTTGAACGCATAATGCCAGAGACAAGGGGAGCCATAACTCTGTTTTGTTTTGTTTTGTTTTGTTTTCCCTTTTTTCTGCTTCTATGAATGCAACAGCTTTAAGCATAAGCTGCAAACAACGAGTTGCAATTCCAGTTGACGTTGAATTGAGTGAATTCTCATGGATCTCACTCCAAATAGCACTCAACTGCCAGCTAATGAGCCTAAAAGCTAACATAACCTCACAAAAGAAAAGCAGAGTTCAACACTGCGTATGCTTGATACATAAGCCAGGCCCGCTCAATACAGTTAAGCGTCGCCTGGAAGGCCAATAGCATATAGTTAAGAACAGTTATGAACTGGAAAAGGGCGCACAAAGAACTTTCAGCGCCTTAGAAACGCCGAACAAGAAACACAAACTCATAAAGATGCGTAATGGCTGGCTGCGCACAAATATCGGAAAATAATTATGAACAAGCTGGAATGATCGGAATGGAAACAAGAATATTGCTTGCAAGTATTGCAAATCAAGTTTCATTTCCACACGCAAGCAAATTAACACGTGCTGCCTAACCCCTACCCATTCCAATGTTCCGCTGCGGTCGCAGCGCAGCGCATTCAACAATTGGGCTGCTGCGGCAGCGTGCAGCAGTTGCGTCTGGATAAACGGCTTGATTTAGCATACAGAAATGAAAGAAAGAAAAAAACACAAACAGGAATGAAAAGGAATTAAGAGCTTGCCACACGCAACTCTTCAAATTTGTGTTTTGATGCAGCAGCAGCGGCGGCGGCGGCAGCAGCATTTATTTCCTCTGCTTTGCGCGCTGCGTCGCTTCATTTTCAATTTCAATAAATAACCTTGATTTAAGCGACGGCGACGTCGGCGTCGATGCTGGCAGCGACGCCAACGCACTGACTGGCAGCACCCACCCCCACAGTCGTTTGACCAGCTGCACTACAAATACAAATACAAAGAGCGCAAGAGCGAGAGCGACTGAGTGAAAGAGAGAGAAAGAAGGAATGAGAGAGAGAGAGAGAGAGCGCCACGGCGGAACAGACCGGCCCCCACACACAAACACCTGTCACACTGCACACTGTCGCACTGCACAGCGCACTGCTTGCTCTCCCTCTCTCACGCTCAGTGTGAAGCTCTCTCAGTTTGGACTCTCTCACGGCCATTGCAGTTGCTGTTCCGCCAGCCATTCGTTTCAATTTCAATTCAAGCGTTTCACTTCAAGCTTTCTCCTCATTCCAAGCCAAAGTAGTTAAGCGACGGCTATAAATCAAAACAAAACTGCAGCCGCTGCCAGCTGGCGACGACGCCGCATGCGCAAACCTCACTCAGTCAGTAGCCTCAGTCAGAAGCAGCAGCAGCAGCAGCAACAGCAGCAGCAGCAGCAATCAGCACCAGCAGCAGCAGCAACGTCGCTCTCTGAGCACGTAACGCTCTCTTTCTGTCTGCTGCCGGCATATATCAATTTAATGGGGAAAACGTCGTCGGCTCTCTCTCACGCTTGTGCACGCCACAATTCATTTTGATAGCCTTCGCGCGCGTCTTTCTTTCGCTCTCGCTGCGACGCGTCGCCGTCGCCGCTGCTGCTGCGGCGCTGCTATTGCCATTGCTGTCAGCTCTCAACGTTGTCAGTGTCAAAAAGATGTTTTAGTCGACAACGGCAGCGCTGAACGAAATCATGTCGCATATTTTCATTGTTGAATTTTTCGCTAGAAATTCAACAGTGACAACCGCAGCAGCAGCAGCAGCAGCGCAGTAACGTTAATGTCAAATGCAGCGGCGTCACTGCCGGCAGCGTTTACAAATACAATTGCAGTGCGTGCGCGTGTCAATCAGTCGACGTTAATAAGTCGCCTGGCGCGGTTAACGGCAAAACCTAACAACCGTTGCAATTGCCAAACAGTTTTCAACCGTTTCGAGAATCGCGCGCGTTTTTCTAGTCGCCCAAAAATAAAACAAAAACAAGCAGCAGCGGAAGAAGAAGCAACGGCAGCAGCAGCAAAGAATAATAATAAATTCTGTGGCAAGCGTCAGTAAATCATTAAATTAATAGCCCCACACACGCATACACGCATACACGCACACACTCACACACATACGCAACGGCACAGCTGTTGAGCGTTTTAGTGTGTGTGTTGTTGTTGTTGTTGGCATTTGCCAGCAAAAGGAAGTGGACGAGGAAGTGGAAGAGGCAGAGAGAAAGCGCTGCCTTCTGCTAGTGCCTTGGAAATTGGCGGCAGTTGACCGCAACGACGAAGACGACGTCGCCTGCATCACACACACACACACACACACACATACAGACGCACGCATTGAGTAAGCGAGAGTTCGTCATCAGGCAGAAAGGAGGCGGGGAGGCGCCGCGTTCCGTCCCGTTGGCCCATTGTGACATTTGATTTATTTGACGTGTGTGTTTTTGATAGAAGCTCAACACGAAACTGACACGTTCACACACGCACACACACACACACACACACACACACACACATAAACACACATATAGAGAGCAGCAGACGCAGCGTCGACGGCGCCGCTCTCAAGAATTTCGAACGTGAAACGAAAATAAAATGAAATACATTTAATTTCTGTGCTTGTGTGTGTTTCTCTGTGTTTGTGTTTGTGTTTGTATTTGTATTCGAACTCGGGTATTTGGTTTAGTTAAGTGCGTTCGCGTTCGCCTCACACTGTGCACAACAACAAAAACAAAAACAACAACGACAGCAGCAGCAACAACAGTTCGGCAATCGATGTGCGAAATTAATAACGGTATTAACGCAAGCGAAATATAGAAACAAAAAAACTATTGACAAAATGATGCTGCACGAGGCTGTGATGCTGGAGATCTATCGCCAGGCGCTGAGTGCAAGGTGAATATTGTATTTTTAACCGTTATGCAGTGTAGCAGAAGAAAGGGAAATTGAGAAATTGAGTTAAAGTTTTGATCACTGAGTTTTATGCATACGAATGGAAAGAGTTTTGTAGGCATAGTTGAATGATTGATATGGAAAACTATTTATGAAATCATTTAATTTATTTTTATAAAATTAATTTTGAGTATTAAGAACATTTAAATGCGAATTAAATTAACATATAATTATGACTGTTTATATTTAATTTAATTTATTTTTGCCTTAAATTAAAGCATAAGACTAAGGCTTAGTGTCCTATAGGGTTCGTAGATTTATATTTTATATTTCATAACTATACAAATATTGAGTTACATTATATACAATTGGAAACTAGTTCTTCTACATAGATAATATAACTTGTGTTTGATTTAGTTTTTACTACTAATTAATTTAATTTTCTTCTAAATTTTGTTTTTTGTTTAAACATAAAATGAAAATATAAATAAGTCTTAATATAACCATATATATAAGCTCATACATAAATACATACCAATGTGTATATGTATGTGTATATGTATATGTGTATATATATTTTGACATACTTTCGTTATCCTTATCTAAGTTTTTGGCAAGTTCATCAAAGTTTCTTTTGACACTTGTCGAAATATGTTGAGGGTGATACGAATTATATTTTATATTATATATATGTTATATATATATATATATATATATATATATATATATATATATATACATACATATATGTATATATATTATACATAATGCAAAACTAAATAGAATAGAATATATTTATTGATTTGATTTGATATTCATTTGTTTATATTTATTTACGTATATAAATATGTATATTTATGACATTGTGAACACTCGCCAAAGCTTTGGCCTTTCTTATTATATTGAAATTCCTAAAGACAGCTAAGCATTGAAAGTTTTTATTTTTAATATTATATTTATATATATAGTATTTGATCAGTTAATAAAACAATGCACATTTTTATTTTTATTCATTAAGTATTAAGTATTCTGTACAATAGAGATTATTTACTTATTTATTATTATTATTTTTATTATTATATAATTATTATTATTATTTATTGACAATTTCACTAATTATTATAAAATTATTTGTTAGTCTTTGCTATCCAATCCAATTCGAAAAGTTAAGAAAATTAATATAAGATATTTAAGCATAAAATATTTAAGTTCTTTAGGTATTTTTTATATTATTATACATCATTATAAACAGTTTCGCATGATAAATTCAATAGTTATATATATTTGTTAAGGCTAAGAATAGTCCATTCATTCTGTCCAATTTTATCTACAGATTTCATCAGATAATTATGATGGTTTATATGAGCTCTGCAGGTTGCACTATAACAACAAATAAAAAATATTGAATATAATACATATGTATATATATATATATATATATATATATATATATATATATATATATATATATGTATATATATATACATATATATATATATATATATATATATATATATATATATATATATATATATATATATATATATATATATATGAATGTATTGAATGTATGTATATATGTATGTATGCATGCAAAAATCCATATGATATATACAGCTGTAGTCATAAAAATAGTAGTGCACTAAATGTTAGGCAATATAATTTGGTGATAAACGTAATATTTTTATAACAATTTTTATATATTTATTTATACTCATATATACATAAATACATATGTATGTATGTATGTATATATATTATATATTTATATTATCACAGGGCTGACTAAGATTTCAGTCGCACTACTATTTTTATGAACACAGTTCCATGCATATTTCTAGACAATCAAACAATAGTTTATCAATTATATTAACTATAACTATATCCATCCGAATGTTAAGTCTAATTAGAGTATATCTTTGATCATATCATGATTTCCATGACTCAATTTCGAAAATTCTCAAAACTATAATCAAATCAGTTGAATCAGCAAATAGAACTCGAAGTTGAAGAACTTTAGCAGTTTGAAAAAGTTTATCTTTTCGCTCTATGCGAGTGATCACTGTACTTAGCCTTAATCCAACCTCAACTAACGTATCGAAATGAACTCTTGCAGCGAGCTGGTGAGTCCGCGCTGTCAGTCGCGGGAATCGAATGCCTCCGCAGCAGCTGGCGATGCGCGCTGCCCGTCGAACGAGTCGCACTGTTCGGCGAATGATTGCCTGACGCCGGCGCCGACGCCCACGCCCACAGCCGCGTCGCCCGTGGGTTTGCCTCTGGCAGCGACGCTGGCGCCTTCGGCGGCGGCTGCGCTGCTGCCGCCACAGTCGGCCGCCATGGCTGCCTACCTGGCGGCGGCGCAACAGAATCACCTGCTGCTGACCAATCCGCTGGCAGCGGCTGCCTCGCTGGTGCAGCAGGCCACGCAGCAGGCGGCCTCGCCACGGATCACGGATCACAGGCACGAGGAGGAGGCGCCCGCTCTGGACTTTAGCCGGAAGCGCACGGCCAGCGACAGTGAAGCCGCAGCCAGCGATGAGGAGCCGGAACCGGAACCGGAGCCGGAACTGGAGCAGGAGCAAACGGAGCAGGAGTCGGCGCCATTGGATCTGTCGGTGAGCACGCGCAAGCGTCAGACGCCAGGACTGGACCAGGAGACGCCTGCGCGCAAGCTGCCACGCAGCACCGACTACAAATCTCCACTGCCGCCAGGCAGCTGGGTGCCGCCCATAAATCCCTACTTGGCTGCTGTGGCGGCCAAGTCCGGGCTGGGCGGCAAGCTGGCGCCAAGTGAGGCTAGCAAGGCGCTGGAGAAGATGAGCGAGATGAGCCGCCTGGAAACGCCGCCGCCGCCGCCGCCGTCCAGCAGCAGAGCAACAGCAGGAGGCGGAGCAGGAGGAGCAGCAGGTGGAACTGCTGCAGCTGGAGGTGGCGGACGTCACAGCGCCTGGCAATCCCATTGGCTGAACAAAGGCGCCGATGCCGCCAAGGATGTCTTCAAGTGCGTCTGGTGCAAGCAGAGCTTCGCCACGCTGGCGCTGCTCACCAGCCACATGAAGGAGACGCAGCACTGCGGCGTCCAGGTTCCGTCGCCCTCATCGCTCGCCGGGCAGGCGACGGCGACGGCGACGACGGCGCGCTCCACTAGCAACTCGAACTGCTCGAGCAGCAGCAGCTCCAACTCCTCCAGCTCGTCCAAGTCGGAACTGAACATGCTGATCAAGGAGACGATGCCGCTGCCGCGGAAGCTGGTGCGCGGCCAGGACGTTTGGCTGGGCAAAGGCGCCGAGCAGACGCGACAGATCCTGAAGTGCATGTGGTGCGGGCAGAGCTTCCGCTCGCTTGCCGAAATGACCAGCCACATGCAGGAGACGCAGCACTACACCAATATCATATCGCAGGAGCAGATCATCTCCTGGAAGTCCGGCGACGAGCGGCCCTCGAACGGCGCCGCCTCGAGCAGTGCCACGCCCACGGCGCCCAGTGTCAGCGCCGTGCTGACGTGCAAGGTGTGCGATCAGGCATTCGCCACGCTCAAGGAGCTGAGCACGCACATGGCACAGCAATCGCACTACAAGGACGCCGGCTCCAGCTGCTCCTCGTCGGTGTCGCCGCCGGCGCCAGCAGCGTCGGCCGCTGCAGCGGGTCTGGGCACCAAGCGTGGCCGGCAGACGCGCAACGAGAAGCGCAAGAAGTCGCTGCCGGTGCGCAAGCTGCTAGAGCTGGAGCGCTCCGGCAGTGGCTCCGGCCTGGACTCGGCGCTGAAGCCGCTGCGCGACTTTGCCGCCGCCACGAAAATCACCTGCGAGAAGTGCGGCAGCAAGATCGAGACAGCTCTGTTTGTGGAGCACATCCGCAAGTGCCTCGGCGACAGCATACCCATACCGCCCAGGCGTCCACCGGATCGCATCCAGGATCAGCTGCAGCAACAGCAGCGTCTGGCCAGTCCCAGCATCACGCTGCACGCGGAGAAGCAGCACGTGGGCAGCAGCTCGGGTGCGCCCTCCGTGCTGAACGCACTGGAGCAGCTGATCGAGAAGAGTTTCGAGTCGCGTGTGGGTCGCCTGGCGCCCGGCTATCCGGAGTCGGGCACGCCCCTGGGCGCCAGCATACTGAAGCGGCTGGGCATCGACGACAGCAGCGACTATACAAAGCCCCTGATGGATGCGCAGGCCATGCAGATGCAGCTGCTGCGCTCCTCCTATCCGGTCAGAGATCGCAGCGCCAGCGAATCGAGCTCAGCCAGCCGCGTCGAGTCCGCCTATACGCCGGATCGGCAGCAGGCTACGCCACGGCGCACACCCGACACGCCAGCCTCAGCGGCCATAGCGACACCTACGCTGCCGCCACCAGCGTCCAGCTGCAGCAGCACCAACACCAACACCATCATCAAGTCGGAGCCCGTCGAGCCGGACGCCGTGGTGGAGGCTGAGCACAGCAGCCGACACCTGATCAATGTGAAGAAGGAATTCAGCATGGACAATGCCGCAGGCAATCCTCGAGAGAGTCCAGGCGCGAGCAGCGAACGCTCCAACACCTCGCCACCTGCGGCGCCTGTGCAGAGCTCCAACTTGGCCGAGAGCGGCAGCCTCTTGGCTCTCAACTCCATGTTCGACCAGCTGAGCAGCGTCGAGACCAACAATAACAACACAGGTGAGTGTGGGCGGGGCCTATTTAGTGGCTGGAGGGAAGAATCTGCTATTAAGGAAGTCGTTCAATTGATATATACTTAGACCTGGCAGAGTGGCAAGGCAATTGGAGTCACCTGTAGTCAAAGGTCTCAAAAATAGTAGTGCGACTGAACTGTTTCACAGAAAAATTTTGTGATAAATAAATAATTGTAAAAAATAATTACATATATATTTATATATTGTAAATATTGTTATCAAATTATGTTTAATCACAAAATGATGCTGTTCAGCATTTTAGTTGCACTACTATTATTATGAACACACCACTACTATTTCTCTGAACAATTCACTACTATTTTTCTGAACTCAGCACACTAATTGCACTACTATTTTTATGAACACAGCTATAAATAGGCATTTGAAATATGAAATTGAAATATCTCTAGACTCTCTCAATCATATCCCTCTTTTTACACTTATTCATCTATTTATATACATTTCCCATCTTTCAGGACATTGCTTCAACAACAACAACAACAATAGCAACAACAACAACAACAATGGCAATGGCAGTGGCAAGAAGCCCAAGGCTCATCCCTTGGCCGCCCTGCAAAAGCTGTGCGAGACAACAGATCCGCCCGCCTCGAACACGCGCAGCTCCTCCACATCCGGCTCCGCGGCAGCAGCAGGGGGTCTGGGCAACGGCAGCGATTTGGTCGCCTTCAGCTGGGCCTGCAACGAGGCGGTGCTGAGCGCTGGCGCCGGCGCTGGCATGGACTCGATCATCAAGTGCTCCTTCTGTGATACGCCGTTCGGGTCGAAGGGTGCCTATCGGCATCACCTGTCCAAGGTGCACTTCGTAAAAGACGCGGGCGAGGAGACGCCGCCACCGCCGCAGCCGCCGATGAAGTCGCCCGCGGCTGCGCAGTCACCGAAATCGCTGCCTCTGGCATCGCCCAAGCGCTCAGCGTCGCGCAGTCCGGCAACGCCGGCCCAGCAGCTGCCGCAGTCGTCGCCATCGCCCTACGACGAAAGTCCGCAGTCCAAGTTTCTCAAGTACACGGAGCTGGCCAAGCAGTTGTCCTCGAAGAATGCCTAAAGCGCAGCCAGAAGACGAAGACACTTTTACACTGTGCAACAAATTTCAATATCAAACTCAATTCGCAATTGTGTTGCCTGGTGTGAGAGCTTTGGCTCTTCTGCATTGATTTCTGATCAAAGAGAGAGCAGCGTATCTGCAAACATCCTCTCTCGCTCTCTCTCTGTCTGCTTCGTTCGCTCTCTGCAGCCTCATTTCCCCTACTTTGCTGAATTGGCGGTAAATATTTCCCCAAGTTGCCTTTGCCCCATGCTCGCTGTCTGGGGTAGTCTCTCTCAGTGTGTGTCTGTATGTGACGTCACAGCGCTGACGTCTCTTTGCTTCGTTTTTATCGTTTGCCAATTCGCACACAGACAGCATGCCATCGCACTCGCACGCGCGAGAGGCGTCCGCAATTCAATTACCACCACTTTGACGAACTGCTGTCCATCAAAGCGCACTCACACGCACACACACACTCTCACACGCGCGCGCTCATACATACAGCGACACTTACACAGATTAACAGTGCAGTGCAATTGCAGGCGTATGCTATAGAGTGAGACGGCTGTAGTGTGCGCAGCTGTTTGACGAAAGGCGACGACAACAGTTCGTCAAAATGAAAAAGAAAAACAAACACACACACAAAAACAAAATACAAAGCAAATTCAAGCTGACCCATGCGATTGGATGGTGCCGTTCAGCACTACAAAAAGAAAACAACAATAGCAAGCACTCAAATGGGTGGGGGTACAATTGAGTGTAAACGAAACAGGTCCGAGAGCAAAATTGAGCGCCGGCTGGCAGAAAGAGAGAGGGAGAGCGAGTTTTATTGAGTGAAATATAAGATTTTGGCTCAATGAAAATGCAAATAAAAAACAAATTCCTCTGCAAAAAGCGTGCCAAAAAAAGAAGAAAAAAAGAATAAAACTAAAAAGAAATTAATTAAAATTAAGCAAATACAAAAATGCAACGCAGTATACGTAAAAAAAAAACAATTTTGAGAAAACCAAAAAATTTATAAAAATAAAAACAAATAAAATTAAAAATTAAATTAATTTTTAAACATAATTTTGTTCCTTAGCAATTAAAAATGAATAAATGTATACCAAGCCAAGAGGCAATAATTATATAGATTTATATAGACTTATGTAAATATTAGCGATTTAGCAGTTTCCTTCCAGATAAACTAGATATCTAGATATATATACTGTTCTATATGGAATATGTTTAATAACAATTAAAGTCAAATCAAAATGTAATCACGGCAACCCATGTATACGCATAAATTATACAAATATATATATAAAACTAACTATTTGAAACTATATACACCTATAAATATTACATATATATATATATATATATATATATATATATATATATATAAAAGTTTACAAACTCAAAATCTCAACTATATATATATATATATATATCAATATATAACCTAAGTTTAAGCCTAAGACTTCCAAAAAAAAAACTAACTTAAAAACTAAAAAAAATCTTCAAAAAATGTCAAACATTTCACCAGCCATCAAAAAGTGAATGAAGAAGAAGAAGAATCACATCATCAGCAATTATTTAATTTATATATATTATATATAAAGATCGAATTATGAACTACATATATATAATGTATATATATATATATATATATATATATATATATATATATATATATATATATATATATATATATATATACCTATATATACGACTTATCTTTGAGTTTTTTGTGATATTATTTTTAAAACTTTAAACAAAATCTACTTTTGCTTCCCTTTTCGCCTAGCTCCTAAGTAAGTTAAACGAAATGCAATGAAATAAGAAAAGAAAAACAGCACAAAACAAAACAAAACAAAACAAAACTCAACTCAAATCCCAATCAGAGTCCAGTTGTTTGGCACCTCCAATCAGACACAATTTCTGTATTTCCAAATTGAAATCTTTTGCGTAAGAGAGAAAGAGAAGGAGCGAACAGCTTCACACACACACAGAATGAATTCAATAAAATGAAACAAAAAATAAAGATATAAATAAAAAATACAAATAAAAATAAAAATAAAAATTCAAAGTTGTATGTTTCAAAGTGAAAAAAAAGACAATATTATTTTGGGCTTGAATGGTTTTTTTTATTTATAAATAAATCATGTTTTATTAAGATATTTTATTTATTTAGTATTATTTACTTGAAAGTTTTTTAATTAGTTAATGTTGCCTAACAGAATTAACTATAGGAATTGGGGAACAATTGGAATGGAATAGCTTAGTATGGCAACAGTTAGTGGTGGAACAACTGGAATGAAATATCTATCAAATTAAATTAATTATCAAAATGAATTTAAGTGTTTCATTCCAATACTGCAACTGCAAGGAACTGTGAGAACATATTGGAATGGAATAACTGACAACAATTGGCAATGACACACTTTATCCATTCCATTATTGCAACTGTAAAATGGAACATGTAATTGGTAGACAATCTGAATGGTATATCAAATCCGAGTGGCAACAATCAGGAAAGGAACATTTGGAATGCATCTTTCATTTCATTATTAGAGTAGAGTGGCCGCTGGAACAGCTGAAATGGAATGTGTGATTACATTTGCAATTGAAATGCATAAAATATGAAAAGCTAGGATAATAAATGTATGGGTGGAACAAATGGAATGGAATATCTGAATACGTATGCCAAAACTAAAGATGGAACAACTGAATCGACACTGTGGCAAACATGAAGTTCAATCCCAGACTACAAATAGAGTATAGCGAATGGAATGCAACATTTGCATACGTTCAATTTCACATTAGATATAGGGTGGAACGAATGCAATGGAATATGAGAATATATGCTATTGACAACCATCAAGTGTGGAACACATGGAATTGAATATGGGATAAGCTATACGGTGAAACAATTGAAATGGATTGTCTATTAACAAATACAACTGGCAGCTCAACATAATGGAACGACTGAAATGGAATGCCTGACAGCGTGTAGTAAAGCAGATGTTCCATTCAAGTGTTTCCATTCGTGAATAAAATAATTGAATTTAGTTCTGCGCGCTTGACTTAATTTATTGCATAAAAAAAATAACTAAAAAAATAATGAAAATAAATATTAACTTTAGATAATAAAAAAGGAATGTATTTAAAATTTTAATTAATCAATATATATTACTATTATTATTAATCAATATATATTATATATTGTTTTACTAATATTAATAAAATAGATTATAATTTATATTTATAATTTAAACATGATAAATAATTATATATTAATCTAATATTTTATTAAATACTTTTTCTTTTCCTTTTATAGCTGAGTTTCCTTGTTTCAAAATTTCCTGTTCAGTTTTATATATCGAAAAGAATACTTACAAGAAACTAAATAAATTCTTCTTCTTCTTTTTATTTTACATGCATTTTTTTTTAAATAATATTTAATAAATAAAAAATAAATTCTAGACTTTTACATGTATTGAAAAAGTTTCGTCTCCATTTCATGACATCTGTCAAAGACTTCAATGAGCCGTACCAACTGCTTAGCCATGCCATATATTTACCTACATATACCTAGTATATATATTAACAGATTAATTCACTGCGGAAGTACTTGGGCCCATGTTGCTGCAAGGTGGGGAAGGGGGAAGTGAGGGGGGGGCGGCTCAGTCTGCCCCTGACCAAATCTCAGTTAATTGCGGATCTCAAAACATGGCATATCAAATTGTAAACTAATATTTGCTAATAAACACGCCGAGTTAATTAAACCTGAATTATGTGGCACATGGTTGTGTATCTAAGGTGGTCGTTGCGGTGTGGGGTCAGATGGGGGAGGGTGCCAGATGGGGGAGGGGCAGAGGGGGGCAGGGACAGAGCTGCGTGGCAGGAACAGGAACATGCGCAAAATGTGAACGCGATTCGCTGATTTATGGGCAACAAAGGATTAAGATGCGACACCAACAACACAAACAACAACAACAACCAGCGCAGATACGAACTTCATAGATGCCACACACACACACACACACACACACACACACACTACTTAATGTGTCTCTCTCTCGTATCTATTGCGACGCTGATGACGATCCAACATGCCAACGAAATCTCCTACTAAAACTTCAATTGCCAAAGGATTCATTTTCACTTAAAATTTATGATGTGTTTCACACACACACACACACACACACACACACACACACACACACACACACACACACACACACACACGCACGCACACACTCGCACACACATCACGCCTGAGGCGTGGGCGGAGGCGTGGCATTCGGTGTCACATTTGTGTTAAGAGATAATTTTTGGGCCAAAATGTTTCAGAAAACTTTTTGCCGTTGTTTCAGCTACATTGATGGCTCAGCCAACCACCCATCCACCCACTCAACCACCCACCCACCTCAACCCTAGCACCTGGCTGGCTGCTACAGCCTTCGTTCCGTTTAATGAGATACAAACACATAAATTCTAAAAAGTGTCATGCATCGCAAATAACGGTTCACTGTGTGCTCTTTTTGCTTCTTCTTCTTCTTCTTCTTTCCACCTTGATAAGCTCGATGTGTGTGTGCGCGCGTGTGTGTGCGTGTGTGTAACGCTCGAGGCGCTGAAAGCAAAATATCAAAATTTTGTCTAACGCAAAACAAAAAAAAAAAAACAAAGCAAAGGAAAATGCATTTGATGCTCGCTTTGTGCGCTCTATAAATGTGGCAACAACAGTGCTGGGCATAATTATATGTACACCTAATTATATATATATTTGACATATGCATATATCTAACTGGCAATTGCTTCAGATTTGGTTTATATATATTCAAGATAACAATTGTTTAGTCAAGTAACTGATATATGCGTATACAAGATTCTTCAATAATATATAGATAATAGATATATAGATTCCGTCACTATTATTCAAATACGCCTACTCTTCAAGCTAATTTCTATATGGTTTACTCATCTATCCAAAAGCTTGGACCCTGCTCGCTTTGGAAGTTTTGAAGTTTGAAACGAGGCAAAAAATGTCTTAGGCAAGCGAGCGAGCCTAGAAAATGTATATCATGATTGAAATAGGTTCTAAATAGAATAATATATCTAAATCATGTAAAGAAATGTATTATAATGCATATTGAAAAGATCTTCTTATCAGAAAATACCGCAAATCTGATTAGACTAATTAGTAAAGTGAACTCTTTAATTTCTGGACGTGAATCTGCAGCTGTCTATGAGAACAGCAAAAAGAAATCGTTAAGATATGTTGTCAAACTGAAGAGAGAGAGAGAGAGAGAGAGAGAGAGAGAGAGAGAGAGAGTGAGTAAGAGAGAGAGAGAGAGACAGAGGGAGAGATAAAGTCTGGTTATTAGACGAAGAGAGAGAGAGAGAAAAAATGAATTGCTTGAGATAAATGTAGAAAAGTATATTTTAGTAATTCGTAGCAAAAAACATACGCAGACAGCTGAAAGCAACGCCTTCCATTAGCCACCACCAGAGAGGACTAATGAGACTAACACACAGACAGGAGGCAGGACGGCAGCGTGGGCGAGTCGGCAGGCGGGAGGCGTGGCAGTAGGAGAAGCGCCTGCAGTGCGAACAGCAAAACTTTTGCAAAGTGTCAGAAAATGTGAATGCGATTGTAGGGCGACCAGATGGGAGAGGGGCGGGGCGGGGCGGGGATACAGGCTCTCTCTCTCTGTGTGTGTGTGTGTGTGTGTGTGTGTGTGTGTGTGCGTGTATGTGGATCCGGTGTGGGTAATGTGCCGAGGTAAACGCCAGCAACGAGATGGATGATATCTAGACGAATGATGCATGAGTCGCACAGGGGGCGGCTGAGGCGCCATTGCCAGTTGCTCGTGTTGTCATGTGTTGCCAGTTGCCATGTGGCACGGTGGCACTGTGGCACGCTGGCTGGTGGGTGGCTACGTAAATTCCGACGCTTCATTCGCCGGATAGACTCGGCGCAAGGAGGAAGACATGGCTGCCATTGCCATCCGATGGGCCAGGCCAGAGGACGCAGGCGTGTAAGCAGCGCCAGCAGCAGCAACATCAGCAGCGAATGAGCATGCGAAATGCACACACACACACACACACACACACACAAGCTCACACACACACACACACACATGGAGAGAGCGAGCGAACAGCATATCCAACTCGAATCTTGTCTACAATAAATCAAATTTTATTACACTTTTCTTTATGCATGCCACAGGATATGGCAAGCGTATGGCGCACTGATGAGCACACACCCACACACATACACACACAGCAGCCAGCATGTCCTCACACACACACACACACACACACTGAGATTTCCACATGCTCATTTAGTGCTGCGAGAAAGGGTGAGCGCCTGAGTGAGTCAAAGTTTTTTTTTTTACATACAAACAGGAATAGGACAATCCGATCCATTGGCAAGCGCTTGACTCCGAGCAGTTTGTACGTTTGCAGCTCATCTTCTTCTTTATATAATTAGGGTTTAAACATATATGTATATAAGTATATATATGTCACATTCCATAATATAATTTATATTTATTTATTTATTTTTTTTATGATTTTTTCCATTTTTGTTTGAATAAAAAAGCGTAATAAAAACTCAAAAAAATTTAAAAAACAAAATAAAAATTATTAACTTTTTAAAAATGTAAAGAAAAAGTAAAATATTTAAACAATAATAATGTTCATTGATATTAAGATTTAAAACTAAACCAAATAATGGCCAAAGATAATTTTTATTCTTGGCAATCCAAAAAATTAATAAAAATACATTTTCAAAAACAAATATTTCTTTTTAATTAAATATTCAAAATATGTGAACAAAAATATTTAAAACTCTTCATTCATAAGAATTCAAAATTTCTGTTGGGTGCAAATTGTAAATTTGAACTTAAAAGCAAACTAAATATTGTTAACAGAAATTTTCCCTTGTTTATTTCATTAATTTTTATTAATAAATAAAATAATTTTTAAAAATATTTCAGAAATTTAAGCAAACGTTGCAAATTCAAACTTATATATCTAGATATATAAATATTTTAATATTTTTCGGTTAAGATAAAACAACTTCGCGTACTTATCAGAGACGTGAGGTCAATTCCTCAAGTTCATGTTAGCATTCTTTAGAACTCTCTTCTTTAGCAGTCTTTACAATAAAGAATAATTCGCCTTTTTGTTTGGTTTTAAATTGCCGATTCCGATTCCGATTCTGAAATCAGAATTACTTCTATAAAATTTATTCAAAAGAATGTTTTCCTTGCTCAAAAGAGTTTCTTTTCTTAAATTAAAAAATATGCTACTTTTAACTTATTTAAGATATATGATTATAATTATTATTATTTTTTTTTAATATTTTTAAGCTCAGCAAAAAATTGTAATCCTAATTAATCTCGAAAAGCTTATATTTTAATTTATCTTTATTTATTCTTTACTTTTTGTCTATTTATTTAAACTAAAAATATTTATTTATTTTATTATTTCTGTTTTAATCTTGATATATTTTTTATATTTTCAATTATTGTTTATTTTTCCAACTACGATTTCCGAAACTCTGAGCAGCAACAAATCAACTTCTGTTGCTTTGCATGTTGGCTCGAAATGGAATTGTCGAAGGTGGGAAAAGAAGTGCAAAATAAATCCATTTCCGTGGCAATTAAGAGTTTTTATCAGAATGCCTGCGCAATCAATATTGTGCAAGCATTACGTATACGTCTATCGGCATGGGTATTATTTCAGAGAATTTCCAAGTGTTTGCCACGGTTATTGTGAGAACTTTTGCATTATGGCTGGTTGGGGCATAAATCAAAATTCCATTACGCCCGAAAGGTCCCGCCCATATCAGAGACAACCCATGCTGTGATTTATTAGAAAAAACTGCATGAAGCGAGAGAGAAAAGAGAGCAGACACTGCGAAAGAGAGCGAGAGAGGGAGAGAAAGGGAGAGAGTTGTAGAGAGTAAAGGAAAACAGCAGCAGGAACGCGTTTCTTTTGATAAAAATTTTGAACTAAATCAAAACTTCATTTCACATCGGTGCCATTTCTTGCGCTCAGTTTTCAGTTTTCAGTTGAGTTGAGTTGAGCGAGGCAACAGCAGCAGCAGCAGCTCCGCCCTCCAATCTCGGATTGCAGCAAAAAAGCGCACAACATCGAAACAAGAAATGGCGGGCAAAACTAGAAAGTGTAGCCGAGGCGTAAGGCAGGACCTGTGGGACGAGCCCGAGTCACCGGCTCGTCCTTGTACTCATCGGTGTCGCATTCAGGCTGGCTGCCTGGCTGGCTGGCTGGCTGCATCGTCGCATCGTTGTCCTGCGACTTGACTCGACAAAATTCACTGCTGGCTGTCAGTTCAATAAATCATTTGCGTTTTGACACAACGTCGCTGCTCGGCTGCACCAGGAGCGCTAGCTGCGCCAATGAAAATCCATAAATACGAAAACAAAGCAAAAACGTCGTCTACCACAGCCAGCAAAGCGCGACAAGGACGAGCGCAGCGTCAGAGACAGCGACGGCGACAGCGACAGCGACAGCGACAGCGCCAGCTCCATGTGGGATGCACATAAATTGCAAGCTGGAGGAGCAGAAAAAACCCCCTACTCTATCCCACCTCTGCCCCAACCCACATCCATCCCAAGTCGAACACGAAAACGTTGCCATGCTCGAGTCCATAGATCAGAGCCAGTGCATAGCTGAGACGGGGCCCAAAGACGATGATGAGGATGTCCTGCTCCTAGTCGTCCTCGTCGTCGTCCTCGTCGTCATCAAGATGCGCGCAGCGTCTAGTGGAGTGGGGCGCTGGGGTGGGCGTGGTAAATATATGGCACCTGGCAGCCACTGACACTGACACTGCCAACCACTCGAACAGACCTACCCTCCGCTCTCCTCCCGCACGGCAAGTTGCTGCCATAAACAAAGTCGCCTCGCGATGCGATCCTGCAAGAGGCAACGCCAGACCAGGCACAGCCTGCGGCTGCACTGAGCTGCCAAGGAATACCAGATGATTGCGCTTTAAGTGCTCTCCAACTCAAAAAGTGGGTCTAGCCATAGGCCGAAACAGTTTAGATCAGTCATGGAGGGAGGATTAGAGTAAGTTATATCCATATATCTACATTCAGCTGTGTTCATTAAAATAGTAGTGCCGCTGAAATGTTAACTTTTATAGCTAGAGCCATAGGCCAAAGCAGTTTACTGACTGATCATAAAAGGAGGATTAAAGCAAAATATGTCTATATATCTATATCAAGTAAGATATGTCTATATATATATATATATATACAGCTGTGTTCATTAAAATAGTAGTGCCACTGAAATGTAAACTTTGTTATTGCTATAGGCCAAAGCAGTTTACTGACTGATCATAGAGGGAGGATTAGACTAAAATATGTCTATATATCTAATCAAGTAGACATATTTTAGTGTGTTCATTAAAATAGTAGTGCCACTGAAATGTAAACTTTTATTGCTATTGCTATAGGCCAGCACTGCCTGATCATGATAAGATATGTCTATATATCTATATACAGCTATGTTCATTAAAATAGTAGTGCCACTGAAATGTAAACTTTTATAGGCCAGCACTGCCTGATCATGATAAGATATGTCTATATATCTATATACAGCTATGTTCATTAAAATAGTAGTGCCACTGAAATGTAAACTTTTATTGCTATTGCTATAGGCCAGCACTGCCTGATCATAGAGACTAAAATATGTCTATATATCTATATCAAGTAAGATATGTCTATATCTATATATACAGCTGTGTTCATTAAAATAGTAGTGCCACTGAAATGCTTATTTTTTTGGCTCTTCTAAGACTTTACACACTGCCTCTGCCTCAACCACTGAATGAGTCGATAATGCTAATGATAATGACAATGATGTTATGTTGTCATATTGATAGCTAGAGCAACATTCTGTATATAAATTCAAAGCCAATAGGATTAACTATGCTTTTTGTAAAGATATTTCCTTTTATAGTCTGCCAAAATTGATATATGCATTTTTGTTGGCAGTTTGCAGATTGAATTGCGTTCGCTGTGGTGTCGCAACGTCAACAATTTGCGAGTTGCTTAAAATATTTCTCGGTTTTATTCTCTGCCTAGAGTCGACGGTGGGGGGAAAGTAAAAAAGTTTGCGATATAAATCAAACCCCTTTTCGACATTTATGATCGTAAAGTTGAGAATAAAAACAACATTATAAGCGAGGCATAAAAATCAGCATTAAATGTGACCCAGCTATAAATTCACTCTGTGAATAATGAAAACCCCAGACGAATGAATGCCCAGATATGAGCCAGATGTACATACATATATTGTATATGTATATATATATTTATATTTATATATGTATTAAGGACAACCTGCCTCAATGTTCAGCAATTGCAGCTGGCGGCGCTGTAATCATTTTTCCAGACCATATGAAGACATAATTTTCTCTTTTTTTCTCGTCCCGGTGGGAGAAACACGCAAATAGTTAAATGAAAATATTGAAAAAAAGAGAGAAATGAAAAACTGCGAGTGAATGAGTAATAAATCGCTGAAAGGATGCTTCACGCTACTGAGGTGTCAGCATGTGTGTGATAGAGAGAGAGAGAGGGAGGGAGAGAGAGAGAGAGAGATAGAGGGAGAGAATGAGTGAACATATACTTCATTGGCCAGCTGTAAATCATAAGATAATTACGAGTATTCATATTCATATTCATAATCAAAAGACTTTACTCAAACAAAGCTGGTAGAAATAAAGTACATTTTATATATTATTTTTATTTATTTTATTTTATTTATATATATTTATAATAACAAAAAAATTAAAAAAAAACTTATTTGTTTTTAATCTGCTTACGATAGTTTAAGAAAAAGTAAGGAAAATCTTGATTTGTAGACTTATAACTTAGAAATACATGTGAACAGGTGGACTTAGGCAGACGAACAGGTGCAGATGGACTCAGCAATTGATTCAGATCTAGAAGAGTTCTAGAGTTAGCATCTGCATCTGCAAACATGCAACATGCATTTTGAATAGATAACAAGTATGATGCAGTATGATAAGCTTTGAGAATTGAATATTTTTTGTATTTTTTATGCTATTATGTGCGGCATTTTGTGTATTTATATATCTAGGATACTCTGACTCACATATACATACATATATATTCATATATCTCTATTCCATATTTCAGTTAACCCAAAACAATGGCCGTGTTTGTTGTAATTACAGTTGTGCACTAAACTTGAATAAAATATTTAAGGCTGGAGAAATCTGTGACTAGAAACAACTGAAGAGCTAGAGAGCAGACGAAGGTGTTGGCATATCATGCAGGGGAGGGGAGGAGTTGAGAGGGGAACTCAAGCAAACAGAATGAAATGCGCCAAGCGACAATTTCTAATTACAAATTCGCCACAGCATTTAACCCGTTTTTGCTGTTTGCATTGCGCCGAGGGCAGGCTGAGGACGAGCATGGGACATACGCGCACATACGTGTGTAATTTCCATTTGGAGCCAACACACACACACACATACACACACACACTCACACTCTCATACCTTTTGGACAACAGTGCAAACAGTGGGGAAAAATGGAAGAAAAAAAAACGTGTGTAGGGGCAACGGAAAAAAGCTCAGCTTGCAGCATTTTATGCTGATCCCTGTCAGGCAACAAAACACACATAATCTTCAAAAAGGAAAACAACTGCACGATGATAGAAGCGACACAGCAAAACAAGCAAAAGGTGTTACACGCCGACCAACTGGAGGGGGCGGACGGGAGTGAGTTGGCCAAGCAAACAAAATATTTATGCCCTTCGACCCATCCCAACTCGCCAACTGCAGCGATAAAAGTGTTGCAAATGCTCGCTTTTGGGGTCCGCTTCTGTCTTTTTTATGCAAAAAAAAAAGAAAAAAAAAAGAAGAAGAAGCGAAGCTGAAGAAGAAGAAGAAATGCAGGCAGCAACAAACATCAACCAATAATGCAGACGCGATTATGTCCAGGAGCAGCAGCAGCAGCAGCAACGGCGACAGCAGCAGCAGCTGAAGTTTGCTGTTGGCCACAGCTCCAAAAAGTGGAGCCAAGGCAGAAGGACAACTTCGCACTCGTTTTGATGTTGATGGCAAAAGTCGCAGCAGCGGGACGAACGAAAGGACGCCACAGCGCAAAAGAACCAGCAGAAATTAAAAGCAAACAAAACACGATGAATACAACAAATCTACAAAAAATAGAGAAATGCCAAAAAAAATTGAAAGTGTTGCACAATGGGCGTTGCTTCAAGTCCAAGCAAGCACACACACACACACACACACTTATAGAGACACACACACACAGAGAGACACCAGCGCTTGTGAGACGAAGCCGTGTCCTGATTTATGTCGCTGACGAACGCAGCACAGCTCAAATACACTGCAACAAAAAATTGTGAATAAAATGTGAATTTTTGCAAAAACTAATGCGCTTTGCTATGCTTCAAATTATAGCCTAAAAGTGCTTCTTAGAGTTTATATAAAAAAATTAAAATTATGCCTTAATAATTCTCGCGGGCGGGCCCCTTGAATTACTATATATATGCTGTTCGCATGTATGATGTTGCAGCCATAAAGATGATCATTTGATCTTCCTATAGCAATCGCAGATTATGCGACAGCGTCATATATATCCATGAATTCTAATAAATGGAATTTCCAACTAGACTATTTTGAGTTCATCATGAAATTTCTAAGATATATAGTCAACAAAAGCCTCGCTATAGACAGTTCAGCTCGAGCTCATCTACACGTTTTCATGTTTCATGTTGGTCTTTTATGTTAATCATAAAATTAGCAACCTGAGCTCTCTCTATATATTTTAAATTTAATTCAAAATTAAGTCTATTCATAATTAAATACTTTTTGTCAAAAAGAACTTGACTACATTTTTAATTCCAAACTAAAAACAGTTTTGCTATTAACACTTTAAGCCTTAAAAATTGTAAGTCAAATCTTTTTCTTTCAGTGCTTGATAACGCCAATAACTGCAACAACAAAAAGACAAAACAAAACAACAGCTTCGTGGCGTGAAAAAAATATAACAAAATAGGTAAAAAAAAGTATATATATATATATATATATATATATATATATATATATATATAGAAGTTATATGTAAGAAACAACAGCAGCAAAACAGACGAAAACTTACGATGACGACAGCAGCGACGACGATGTTGAGGATGTCGAGAATGTCGGCTCGTTTCCGGCTGGCGACGATGACGACGCGGAGGACGAGTGTAACGACATGGCTGATGCTGCTGACGAGCAGCGCAGAGTGACCAGAAGGAGCTGGAGTGCTGCAGGCGCCAGTTGGAGCGTTGCCTCCACCAAAGAGGCACCCTGAACAGACACACACAGAGAGACACTTAGATGTGGGGACAGACAGAGCAAAGGCGCTGCGCATACGCCGCGTTGTCCTGCGTCCTGTGTCGTGTGTCCTGTGCCAGGGCTGTGTCCCGTGTCCTGTGCGCGCGGTTTTGTGTGCATTTTGGATTTCTTTTGTTTCGCTTCGTTCAGTTGAGTTCAGCTCGACAGCCAGTCAGCGGCGTCAGCGTCCCTCCACAGTTGTCCTGCAGCCACTTGGCCCACTCACTCCTGGCTGTGTTGTTGTTGTTGTTGCTGCTGTTGTTTTCTTTGCGTCGAAGGACATTTTGCGAACGCACATCTCTCTCGCTCTCTCTATCTCTCTCTATCTCTTGCCTTCTGTCCCTCTCTGTGCAGGTCCTTCTAACAAAATTTAATACTTATTGTGCCTTTTGCGCCTCGCTCTTGTTGTTGCTGTTGTTGCTGTTGCTGCTGCTGCTGCATAAAGAAACGCAAACAGAATTTATGTTGTGACATTTTAAATTGCGCAATTTTTATGAAATCCTTTGCTGGGCGACACCCGACTTTGAGTGCGCGCGCCCTTCTGTTAGCAGCACATCCTCATGTTGCTCAGAGCTCGGCCAAACTCTTGACTGCAGCAGCAGCAGCAGCAGCATCAACAGCAATAGCAGCAGCGACAACAGCAGCAACAAAAATGCGATCCAATGAAATTTTTGTGTGCTGCATTTCTCGCCGAGCTTCGCGCTACGGCACAACAAACAAACGAACTAACAAAATGTCCTGGACCCAAGACCGCCTGTCAGCCTAGCGTTTATTTATTTTTATGTTTAGAGTCCAGACTCCACTGTGTGCTGTGTCCACCAACCGAAATGTCCAGTGCGAGCCACCAAAAGCCCCACCATGATTTACGATGATGATGTGCTCTGGAACGCGTCTCGAACAGGAGTCGCAAGACGCTCTCTCTCTCTCTCTCTCTCTCGCTCTGTCTCTGAGTCTTTCTATGCTGCAAGTTTTTTACATAGCATTTCGACAAACGCGCATTCCTCAGCTGAATGGCAACTCCTTTTTTGTCGCCACTAATAATTCGCAAATTCTTAATGGGCCGAAAATGGATATACGATGGATACATATATGTAATATATAAAAATAATCATAAGCAGATGCTGAGAGTATAATGAGTGAGTATAATTTCGAGTATAATGTCTAGGTAGCAGACAGATGGTGACATATCTAACTACATATAGTATGCATATTCTCGACTCCAGTCTATTTAGCCCTGTCGAGATCTCAATAACTATATGAGATTGAAATCAAGAAAACTAGATCCACTCGTCTCATAGGTAAAGCAGGCGCAGCTCAAGTTCATGACGCTAACAGGCGCAAATCAAATCAATGAAAAACGATTTGAAGCTTCAATTATTTATTTTTTTACATTTTAAGAGCTGCAGCAATACAATTTGCTATAAATAAAATGCTGCAATTTTAGCTAAGCTCACACATTTCCTAATTTTCAAATACCTCTGATGAGCCACATTCAATATCCTAATTCGTATTATATCGGCACGACCAACAAACACGTTAAAAACATAAATGTATCATTCTCTTAAATCAAAATGCCAAGCGTCGGCCAATTACAACACCTTTTCTAGTTAATAGTTAATTGTGTTAGTCAATGTTATAGTTTCTGTGACAGATTTTAAAGCCCATTCAATGCTCAATAAAGGATTTCGAAGTGATGTCATTGTCTTAGTAGTCGAAGTATTAGTAGTACTGCTATTATAAGTATTAGTAGAAGAAATAATAATAGTAGTAGTACAGCAATACTACTATTATTAATATTAGTTGTAGTATTAGTAGTAGCAGTAGTATTAGTAGTAGAAATAGTATTAGTTTTCGTATTAGCAGTAGTAGAAGTATTAGTAGTAGTAGTTATAATAGTAATAGCATTAGTAGTTGTAGTAGTAGCTGTAGTAGTAGTATTAGCAGTAATAATCGTAGTATTTATAGTATTTGTATTAGTAGTAATAGTAGTATTTGTAGTAGTTGTATTAGTAGAAATAATCTTAGTTGTAGGAGTATTAGTAGCAATAGTAGAATTATTAGTAAAAGTAATAGTATTAGTAGTAATAGTCTAGTATGAGTAGTTGTATTAGTAGTAGTATTATTAATATTAGTAGTAGTAATAGTAGTATTAGTAGTAGTATTAGTAGTAGTAATATTAGTAATATTAGTAGTAGTGGTAGTATTAGTAGTATTAGTAGTAGTATTAGTAGTATTACTAGTAGTAGTATTAGTAGTAGTATTAGTAGAAGTATTAGGAGTAGTATTATTAGTATTACTTTTATTAGTAGTATTAGTAGTACTATTATTAGTACTATTAGTAATAGTATTAGTAGTAATATTAGTAGTACTATTAGTAGTACTATTAGTAAAAGTATAGGTAGTAGTAGCAGTAGTTGCAGCAGTAGTAGTAGTGGTAGTAGTGGTAGTAGTGGTGGTAGTATTAGTAGTGTTGTTTTGAATAGTTGGATCCACAAAATCTTCAGTAAATAGTTTGAAATGCATTTCAATAGCTTTTATAGCTCTCTGATTCAATAAATACAAACATAAACAATCAATGTCCATCAAAGAGTATTGAAAAACTCGCCTTGAACAATTGACTAAAAAAGGGGGCGTGGCATAAATGTGATTACTTTTTGTGATCAGTTGGCAGCTGCAGTTGGCAATGGGAAATTTCGCTTTGTTGTTGTCTTTGCTGTTGTTGCTGTTAATAAAAATTTATGATTATTGTTTTCACATTTTTCATGTTTGTCAATATTAAAAACATTATTTTTCACGCGAATTGCGAATGTCAATGGATGGATATCTGCGACGTTGGACAACGGATCGTTTCCAACGAGGGAAATTGTTATTGAAATTCGTTGATGGAATTTGACCAAAAAATAACAGCAACAGCAACAATTGCATGTAGAATCCATTCAATCGACTGGCCGGCAGCACTCATAACTCAGCCTCAGCCTCAGTTTCAGTTTCAGTTGGTGGCTTCAGGCTGAGCCTCAGCCAGCAGCTGAAGCAGGCGCCAATTGGACGACTGAACAGGACACAAATCCATTGGCATTCGATGGCATTTTCCATTCGCATTGTTGCACGCTGGATTCGGCACAATTGTCAGGCAATAAATCGATGTGTGTAGGGCTGTAAATTTTTGCGGATGCCCGATGAAAAAGTGCATATTATGCAATTCGACAATACGCCAAACATGTCCAACTACGTACGCACCACACACACACACACACACACACACACACGCACGCATACGCCCGCTTGGTTGCATTGCTAACGGAAACGGAAACGCGCACACAAGTTCAGCCTCTTCTTCATCTTCGCTGGCCGCTGGCTGTTGCGCCCCTGCGTCCCGCCCTCAGCGACCGATTGCAGTGCTTTGCATATCAATGAAAATGCATAAATTTTTTTGCCTGGGCTCGCGTTGATTTTTTGCTGCACTCCATATGCGTGTCGGGGCGGGGCGGGGGGCGTGGCAAGTGCTACTTGCATTGCCCGCAAACCCGAAAAGCGAAAACCGTCCGTCAAGAAGCATAAATCAGTTTCTGCAGCAACATCCAAAAAGAATAACCCACCTAGAGGACCGCACAGGATGCTTCACATTTGACAAAAAACGCAACAGTCCCACTCCAGGACACACCCACACACACTCGCACACACCCACACACACATTGGCGAAACATAATCCTTGGCAAAAAACTGCACGCTGCAAAAACATCGAAAATCCATAAAAATGCATCATAATTTCTTACCACGCGACTGACACTGGGAACTGGAGCTGGAACTGGATCATCGTCATCGTCGCATTTAACAGCCAAATGAGTAACGGTAAAACCAGTTCTCATTCCCAATAAAGTTGTGCATGTTTACATTAGGGGTAGTCGAGCTGAAGAACAACTTCTTTTTTACATTGGTATGGATAAGGAAAATGTTATAGCTGATGTAGAGGAGGGATTTACGAGATATTCTATAATAAACAACAGTGACACTCTTTTTACTCTACTACATCTAATGGACTGTAGCATACAGCAAACCTTTTTTCTAAAGGAGAGTTAATGTATTTGATTACAATTTTATTATATATTTGATATTTATACATATTTCCTATTATTATTTACTTTAAATATTGGTTAAAAATTTAAAATATGCCAAGAACTCATTTATTTCCTTCTCGAATTCCAGTCTTATATGTATTTTAGTTTTAACTTTATTTGACATTTCCAGTTTTGAGTAACCCTGCTGCATTCACTCCTGTTACCTGTACCCAAATTTTTTTTTGGCATCCAGCGGAACTGATGGCCATCAAAGCGCGCTGCGTGACTGTGCAAGGGCTGAGCTGTTGAGTGCAGCAGCAGCCCCAGCAGCAGTTGACGCATGTCCTCGCGCGAGTGGACACCCGTTAATAGATTTGCATTGGCTCGGCTCGCGGCATGCTGGGGTGAGCTGGGAGCTTAACGTATTCCATACGCCACTTGCTGTGGCATCTTTTCCGCGAGACTGCATATAATCACAGCCCACACACACACACACACGTGCACGCCCCCTTTACGGGTTTTCCCTTTGTTTTCCTTAACGAATGGACGATCGTAAATTTTACTTCATTCATTCGTAGGATGCGTCGAGCTATTCAACCGCCCACACCTCCCAGCTTGTGCCGTGCGCATCTGAGTGCATTCGATGCGATATGTTGCCGCTGTCCACATGTCATCCTTGCATTTATTTATTGAATTATGACTTTGCCGCCAGCCAAAAAGGTAAAAGAGCCCAGCTCCCTCTCCATGCAGCCACACACACACACACACACACACACACAGCCAAGAGTTATGGCTTGTAAACGGGCGCCCAGACCCTCTGCGCTGCTTTAATCCTGATTGATAATTGTAAACCTGCTGACCAAATGGACTCCATTCGCCTCTTAAGCAACAAAAAATTGACTCAGCTTTTGCTTAATATGAGCATTGCGCTGGTTAATACTAAAAACTGTTTAAGTGTGAAAACTCTTTTCGTTTTACGCCTGGCAGGCATCAGCATTTTTTGACTAACTAATAGAGCTATATAGAGAATATGTTTATGTTTGGCCAAGAAGCCAGATGCAGCAGATGATCAGGCAGTATTCTAATTTCGTATAGGTTATTCTGTATTACTGTTTTGATTAGTTCATATTCCATTACTTTTTATCATATATAAAACATTTTTCAATCGAACTGGCCTATTGGAAGCTTGAAAGCGTTTTATATCAAGTGATTTATATCAGATCTTTTGATAGTTTAGGTAGAATCAATGCAACTTATTCAACTGTTCAATGTTTATTGAACAATGTTTAGGAGACTTCCATATGCTTCTATTACAATAGCAAAACGAAAATGAAATGGATCTGCTTTGCATCATTGAAGCAGCCAAAGCTATCCGTTCTTTCAATTCAGCTCGCATTATTATATTCAGAAATAGTTTCTGTAACGGCTTAAATGATTTTTCTTATCATGATATGCACATAATTATGCCTTTGCCTTGAGTCTACATTTGCTTCACGTTAAGCTTGTTTGCGCTTTTGCGGAGACTGTTGACTTCTTAGGCATTGCACATGCAGCAATTGAGAGGGAGAGATCTGGTGCATTTTCTAAGATTTTACAAACTGGCAAATATTTGAGTACGTAAGACGTCGGCGCTGCCTTTTATAATTGTTTCAAATTTCTGTGTTGACACTCGCGCAGCACCTGCAGCCACACTCACAACCACACCCACACCTGAAACCTAAACTGAAACTGTAACTGAGTCCACAATAGGTAGCTGTATCAGAGCCGTTTGCTATCTGCTGTTGACAGACCCCGCGGAGGCGCGTTCTATTCCCATTAGCTGACTGTTTGGCTTTGCTTACGGACGCCCAGCTCGAGGCGTTTGATGTTGAGAAATGCCGCACACGACATGCTGCATCCACATTCTAATTAGGAATATGTGAAATTTCTACCTCTAACCCTCAGCCCAGCTGCAGCTGCAGCCGTGTACGGCGTGCGGCGACTCTTTTGAGCTGCCGTTGATTCTTTGTTTTTTTGCCGAAACTTTATGAGTTTTCATAGGGTATTCGCTTAACCTGTTGACTCGATGGCCAAACAAAGGCATTTTAAATGCAATTCTAATTCAAGTCGCCGCCCCTTAGCTATTTAGCTCTTCACTTAAGTAATCATCAGCATGACATCATATCTATTTGATTCAGTACAGTTTGTGTTTTTTAAGTTATTGGTATAAAGACTGCTCTTTCCGGCTGTTTTTGGTATACCTAGTCTTGGATACAAATTAAATAAAAATATTAAATAAAATAATAAATTTAGTAAGCCAAATTGTAGACTTGATTTGTCTATCTAGGCATATATATAAATATATTTGAATATGTATATGTATATCGCCCTCAATCCGTTACACATTTGCTTGTTAAATATTTTTATGCTTGATTAATAATGCTAATTAGAAATATATCTGAATGGCAAAAGCTTTACTATTTAAAATATAATTTGCATCAGTAAGTTTTTAAGGCACGCTCATGATGATATCGCTTATGATGATATTCACACACACACATAGCTATAAATATTCCACAATATTTCCCATATACAAGTGCATCATCAGCTCGTAATAATTGAGCTTCCACGAGCTGCCCAGCTTGAGCAACGCTTGACGCTTGACTTGTGCTCTATTGTGGTATTTGAATATTTTTGGATATTTGTTACAGTTGGCTGCATAGATAAGAACTGAAATTGTGCCATAAGCTGTTCCAAAAACTGACGACCAACTCAGTCAAAAGTTCGCTCTGCTCCGGTTTGGTTACAGTCATTTGCTCTAACATGAATAACCTGCGCGTGCTGCGATCCGCCAATGTGCTACTGATGCTCACGGGCTACCAGATGCACTGGTTCGACTCCATGCAGCAGCGCTATAGGATATCGCTGCCCGGGGCGGTCCACATCTTCGTGTTGGCCTGCATCTATGCTGGTTGCTTCGCTCAGCATTTTCAGCCCTCGGCGCTGCTGAAGACGTTGCTGGATGTCTCTCCGTTTCTATATAGGCTCACGCGCTTGCAGTTGGTGCTCAGCGTCAAGGTGTTTGGCTATGCCTTCTACGCCTCTGTGCGCGCTGTGGGCGTGGTCAATGAATTGACCGCATCTCTGCCTATGACGAACGTGTCCGGTCGTCGCTGTGTTGTGAGGGAATTCATAGCCTATGCCTTGCTGGGCTCCACGTTCGTCGTGCTGCTCTGCTTTGGCTTGTATATTGGCTACGAAATGCACTTCAAGCTACCGCCGCTAAAGGACATTATGATTGGATCAGCGCTGTTCCTGCCTCACCTGGTGCTTGCTGGCGCCCTGCGCTTCTACAACATCTTCGCCTGGCTGACGCGCGAGCGTTTGGCTCAGCTGCAAACGGACGTGGATGAGCTGCTGACCCTGAGTCAAGTGCGCACCGAGCTGCAGCTGGTGGCTGGCAGCAGTGCCACAGATCCAGCCGCAGCGCCTACCCATGTGGACAATCTGCTCAGCCAGTGCGAGCAGCTGCAGCTGCTGGCCAAGCACTTCGGCGACTTCTTTGAGTCTGTGCAGCACTCGCTGCTGCTGCTCTTGGCCATCAATGCCAATTGCCTGCTCTTTGGCATCTACAGCTATGTCTACTACAGCAGCACCTGGTACGTGCTCTTCGAGGAACGCAAGCAGCGCATCTTCTATGCTGGCAATGTCTGCATCTACGCCTGCATTGGCTGCGACTATGCGTGCTTGCTGCTGGCTCAAACTCTGCTCGAGCAGCAGGTGTGTATTGAGCCAATCTTTATAATATTCACTTATGCTATAAATCCTTTTTAGCGCTTTCGCTTCTGGACGTGTCTGAGTGAAAGACTGGCTCAAAGCGCTGTTCTGGCCAAGCCTCTGCGTCGCATTGTCAAGAAAATGCGTGATATCTTAACAAATTCTTTTCGCTTTAAATTCTTATCGGTTTGGCGATTTAATCTGGCCAATTTTGTTCTGGTAAATATATATTATATAATAAGATATATTATCTATTTCTTATACATATCCAACAATCCTCTCTGGCAGCTGCAATTACTCCAAATTCTGATTATAGCTCTGATTGTTATATATCATTATCTGAACGATGCCATTTTACTGGCCAATGAACGCTTCGACAGCAGCGCTGATGATGAATAATTTAGAAAAATACATATTTTATATAGTATAAGCTTAACTATCTATATATACAGCTATTATACTATAGCATGTTGCTCCGATTCGGCTTGCCCGAAGAGCGAACTCATTTTCATTATTTGCATATGAAAACTTAATCTATAAATTAATTCGTTGCCCAAGCAACAAAGCTGGCCACAAATCACGATTAAGTTTCTAATAAAATTGTTCCCCAATCAAACTAAAATTTTGTGTGTTTTCTCTGCTAGAGATGCAACAAGAATAAACAGCGTGTCACGCGCTCTTAAGGAAAAGGTTTGATTATCCTTAAGCTAATGCCTAGCTAAAGCAGACACTGGACTCGGCGAACAGCAAATATATTTAACTTATAAAGTTCGAGTGGCAAATAAAATATATTTAAAATAATATATATATTTTATTTAGATATTTATTTCTGTATATTTTACTTTAAAGTTTACATCTATTTTATTTTGAGTAAAATATTATCAATGCATAAATTTGCATTTGAAATACTTGAATAGTTTTTAAGCCTTGTTTCATATCCTTTAATACATTTCCATCTCTGAAACTTATGGCCACTAATTTTCAGCGGAAACATCTGGCTACTAACGCATACATATAGAGAAAGATATACATATATATGTATATGTATAGTATGTATGTATGTATATAGCAGCTACTCAGACTATGAAGTCAACATAGAACGGGTTTTTCATAAAGTTCTCACTCAGTTTGGAGGCAGCTCTGTGTCTGCTGCTACTTCTGGGTGGCTGGGATAGGAACATGCAACGCCAGGCAAATGAACATAATTTGTGTTAGGAAATCTACATAAAATGTACTCTGACTTCCCTCCTCTCCCGCAGCTGGCAAGGATTCACATACACACACACACACACAGAGAGCAGTGGAGATGCTGATGAGCAGATAAATTCATTAGGCAAAACCATGTAATTGTTCCACCAGGACAACGGCAAAGGCGCGACAGTAAGCACCGATGGCGGGCTAAGACGTGCGCTAAAGGAAAACAAACAACAGCAGCGACGCAAAGGCAAGGATATGCGGACAGTTGGCCCAGCTGGCGGCAGTGCAGCAGGCTACACCAAACAGCCAAGCAGCCAGGCAGTCGACCACAGGCAAATCTTAAGTTTTGCGCAACGGCAGCGGCAACGGCAGCTGCTGGCTAAGGCAGGAAGGTGCTGGCATGCGAAGCGTTACTAAATACAAATTAAACAAATCCATAAATAATGTTTAATAATATTAACAAGGATATTAGCAGAAGCCACACCCACACACACACACGCACACGCACACTTATTGCAATCAGTGTGTGACTGCCTGGAAATGCACATTTTGTGGTTTCGCCCAGGAAGGGCTTACGACTAACTACTTGTATATGGATTCCAGCTAACAAGGGTGCTAAGACAAGACTTGAGTCTTAAGGTGGAAGAACGGTTATCAATCGCAGCTCGTACAGGTACCCCCATTAAGTTTCTTAAGTCTAGAACTAATTTACCTGTTGCTTAAATAGATTTAAAACCAAATCAATTGACTTTAAAAATTATTAACTTTAACTATTAAATTATTGCATATTTTTAAAACTAAGAAATTTTTTTAAACATTATAAAAAATTCGGAAATAAAATTTAAAAAAAACTTAACATGCTATTACAATAATATCAATAAGTTTTTAGATTATATTTATTGATTAAACAAACAAAATAATAATAAATATTTAAGAATTATTAATAATTTTAGAATATTTTAAGTATATATTTTAATATTTATAAAAAATATTAATTGAATTTTAAAAAAAGCAACATAATAATCAAATTCAAATATAGCTGACTGAAATGCATAAAATTTAAATATTAAATTAATAAAACAAAAATTAATAAAATCATAAATCTTTAAAAGTCAAATGAATCACTCAGCATATTTGTTGTAAATAATTGAAGTTGTTCAATTATTTAAAAAAAAAAAACACTAACTTAAATATTATTAAAGTTATTGCGAGGTGTTGCTTCAGTTTCAATAGCTAAAACTAGATTTTATATTTAAATGTTTTTCCTTTTCTTCGTGGAAGTGTTTCGGATGTTTTTCGATTTTTGAACGGAGGTTCTCCATAGGTTTTAAATCTTCTCTTTGCACTCGGTAAAAATTTGAAACTATCCAGGGAAGAATAGCTCAGCTCAGAGGTATGGGTGCTCGAGCTATAGCTGGACGAATCGCTGTCTGAGGATGAGTAACTGCATAATCTGCGACCCCTTAGCTTGCGCTTGAGTGGATTTGCTGGCCACAGTGATGTTGGCGAGGAGGAGCTCATCGAATTCGTCGTGGATGAGTAGTCAGGCGTGCTACTGCTGCTCGATTGCCTGTCCCACTCATGTAGGTAACGCCAACCGATCGATGGGCTGTCTGGCCCGGTGGGTGGATAGTTTGAATAGTACGGAGTGGGCAGCAGAGCTGAGCGTTCCTTGTCAAGCGACTGATCTTGCTCTTGGTGCGTGTAGTAGGGATCCGTGTCCAAATCATTGAATTCCACCAGCGGCTGCTTTTTGTTGTCACGCTTAGCCAAAGTTTTGCCTACCTTATAGCCAGCCTTCAGCATCATTTGTCGAAAGCTTTTAAAGTTTCTATCAACGTAGCTCTTCAGCTTTCTGTCATGTTTGGTCGAATAGTTTGCCACAGGCATTGGCAGTGGCAAGTTAACGCGCTCAAACATGACATAATTTCCCAAATCTGTGTTGGGCGGATGCCTGAAGTGGCAATCCTTGCCCCAAATGCAACTGTTGCTTAAATAGAAGCGACAAATGGGCACCAATTTCTCAACATCTTCGCCAGATAGTTCGCCATCTTCCAGCTCCACTGGCTGCCTGCTTCTTTTGCGTGCATCGGGTCGATCTTTCAGCCGCGGCTGCCTCAGCTGCAACGAGGCTTCTTCAAGCAGGCCAAGATCTGAAGGTTTGTGTGTTTGCATACATGATTCTTGTATAATCTCTTTATCAGTTTTGTCATGCGACTTTGTGTTTCTCCAGCTTATGCGCTGCGATTTTGACTCCACTTTCGTAGAGCTTTTTCGACTATCTTTTGTAGTGGACGTCATTTTTAGAAGAGCAAATTTAAATTGGCTGACAGTAAGAAGAAAAACAGTTATATTATTATTTATTGTATGTTTTTAGTTTTATTTATATATTAATGGACAAGACATTAGTCCAATTTAAATTTGCCTGCAATTCAACGTTGATATTTTCACAAAAAGTGGTGATAGGAATCGATATGCACTTGCTAGAGTATCGATGCTCGATAACAAAGCGCTTCAGAGTTGCCAGACAGCTTCGATATCGCAAGTTTATGAATTTATAAAGTTTTAAATAATTAAAAAAATATATTTAAATTTAAATTATTTTTTGTACAAATTACTATTATTTGTTTTTAATATATTTTAATCACTCAATTTATTTTAGTTAAGTAATACCAATTATAGAATATTATTTCCCATTCTCTTTTCATCATATTAAAAAAAAAAAACTTGTGAACGTAGCAGGCTGCAAATATTTTGAAAAAAAAAATAATAAAAAAAAAAAACAGAAAATCAAATTAAAATATTAAAAAAAGATGTCCACATTATACCAACTAAATTTAATGTTTAGCAAATCCGTCAATATTATTGTGGCCCAGTTGCGAGATCTCCTCTTTCTGCCTCTTGACACATTAGTTTTGGTAACAACAACTCTTTTACTAAAGTTAGCTCAACAGATTCTTCTCTTTTACATCTACCTATATAGAGAAATATGCGCTGCGCTACAAAACACAGAACTCATTGTGCAAAGCGTTTGGAGCTTGGCCATAAAACTGTTTGTAACGCTGATGGAAGACTTACTTCTCGTGGTGAGGGCAGAATTCGGGTATGATGCTTATTCTTATACAATTCTTTGTCTATTTATATGTATATATATAAAGAGATCACAATAATAGGTACTTTATAAGAAGCCTTTGAAGTAAGAGCCAGCCACGATTTATACCTTTCCAGAAGTTTCTTCTATATATACTATATATTTTTTTATAGATTTATATGTACTTCAAGGCGTTGCCATTCACTTAATCTTTAAGATGTAGTTAACTGCAATAATAAACGATTCATTGACTTGTCGTGAGTGCCATGTGGCTAATGCCACAAAATCATTTATTTTCATCAAGTAAAGGGTTTTACCATTCCTTCTTTTACAAATATAATATGTGACTTGAGTGCTACATTTAAATGCATATTAAAAGCACCAAAATTAGACTACACTGAGAGGCATCCTGGGCAGCAGCATGACCTCCATCCAGCGGCAGCCTCGAGCGCGTCCAGCATCAATTTCCGCAAAATTGCCCCACTAAATTACCATAACATGGGCAGCGATACTTTCCCTAACCCAGCCCAAGCAGATGTCCCGCGAAAAACTAGCGCCAAGTTGAGAAACTCAAACAAAAGGCGACAAGTGAGAGACGAGACGAGACGAGACGAACGCCAAAAACCGAAACCGAAACCGAAACCGAACTGAAAATAAGCAAAATCAAAGCAAAAGAAAAACGCAAACATCAGCAATGCGGCATTGGTGCTACCTGTGTGACCGAGCCCGAACCCCTAACCCGAGCCCGGCTCTCTGCCATGTCCCACAGGACTTGTAAATAGCAACACGCAAACAAGTTAAAAAGTTCTGCTGTTGTTCTTCGTCGCTTCTTTATGCTTCGCCTGGCTCAGGCCCCCAACATAATCGTTTCTCATTTCAATGGCGGGGAGAGCTCCTTTGGTCTCTCTCCTCTACTCTCTGCTGTTGCAGCTCACCTTTTGTGCTGGCCCGCAATTTAGTTTTGAGCGTAATTTCTTTTAATAGCGCCAGTCGACAGATAAAATTCACCACACCCAAAACACACACACACACACGCAGCTCTGGCTGACGTCTGCGTCTTTGTGGATGTCTCGCGCCCAGTTGGAGCAGCTGCCAGAAGGCCAGGGGGTCAAGGGGTGTGCGAGATGCGTGGCTGGCGGATATCGCAAGTAAATTGCTTAATTTTGGCCATGTCTCAGCCCCTGGGCGCATTCGGGGGTATGGGGTATGGGGAGCATTACCTGGCCTCTCTTAGGCCTCTCGCTCAGGCCCTGCCACTTGTTTTGTTTTATTGCGCCTGAGGGTTGCAGCGTGTGCTGCTTGGGTTTACGGGCTGGTGGCACGGGTCAGGGTGGGGTCTACGTTGACGTTTTCGGGCATGACGATTTCATTTGCATTTTATGATAATTGAACTTCATAAATATGTCACGGCAGCATCTTAAAAGTGCCAGCGGTAAGTACACACACCGTTTGCTGCCTGAGCTAAATGCTCCGGCATTTCAGCATCTTCACCATCAGCGGCATCTTCAGCATGTTCAGCATCCCATTGTGCTCGCCTGGCGTCATGTGCTTCATAATTATTTTGAAGTGTCGTCGTTAATTTGAAATACTTATGGGCATTGCGGGCCGGACCATAAACTGCAAAACAAAAGTGGATTACGGTTAGATTTTAAATATGCTAAATGTATGGGGCATTCGTATGTCTAAAACAAGATTGGCCAAGCCTGATGCTGCTGATAATGCTGATGAGCTGTATCAACAGCAGCTATATAAGCCCCTTTAGTTCATATTAGTTGGCTAACAATGATAGTTAGAGTGTGGATAGGCAAAGCTTGAAAGTTACCCAAATACATATGGAGTAAAGTAACCTATTGAAGCTGTCCAGGCAGTTTATGCTGTTCTATATACCATTTGCAAGCATCAGTTATTTAGTACCACTTTCACAGTCAAGGCAAAAGCATTTAACAGCTCATTAGGATCAAAAGTCATCAACATTCCCACGCAGAACGAACCAACCAGGCGAACCAGCCAAGGCATTCAGCAGAAGCGTGTGGCTAGAGCAACTATTTGGCGGCGCCATGAATAAAGTCGGGCATAAACAGGATATATGGCCACAAATCCCAGCGCCTTGCAGCGGCAATGAATATTAATGAGATGTCATCAGTCTTTCGTCAAATTAAAACGCACAGCGCAACGGCCCAGAACAGGGAAGGCAGCCAAAGGACTTTGTCTCCGACTCAGACTGAGCTGCTGTGAGTTGCTGCGTGTTGAGCGCGCATCCTGCGGTAACTTTTCTAATTGTTGCCAACACATACACAAACGCAAACACACACACACACACACACACACACACACACACACACACACACCTAAACACAACACGAATAAATCAGTCGGAAAACAAGCGGCTGCTGCTGATGGCGGAAGGGTGCGATGGTCTTCAGCGTCTTCAGGCATTTTCGGCAATTTGTTGTGCAGTAGTTGAGTATTTCATCAGCCGGAAAGGTGGTTTGCCATTTAAATCACAACCCTTGAGCGTCACCTTTGCCGTCATACGTCAGCGTACTATCATCACGCTTGTTTACACGCATAATTATCCTTGGCTGCCGGTGTGTGTGCGCGTCCCGGATACCGAGAATTCCATCTCCATTAGCGCCTCCTCCTAATCCTTGTGGAAGAAGTCAAATCGACTTGGTCTTGCGGCTTTGTTGGCTGCCTTTAGCGATTTAATGCCTCATGACAGATTTCTCACTTGAACCCAAAATGACGGGCCGTGTCACAATTTGATGCTGATAATATGTTAATGAGGTTTGTTTATTTGATTTATATTCCCCTTGTCAGCCTTCAGCAGCTTTGGGCCCCCCAAACTTAACACTTGACAGCTCTTACAGCACTTGATGTTGTTGTGGCTGTTGTTTATTCTAAATGTCGCTTAAGTGGAAGTTAAACGCAGCTTTTGAAAGAACCGCAAAGATAATTGCACCACCTGCTTGTGGGTCATCTCTTTAGTTACTATAGCTCATTGAATTGGTTCAAAGCTTTAAGCAGTTGATGTAGATATAGTTGAACTGTAAGTGTAGATTTCTATTGTATTTATATCTAAAAATTATGATTTCTATATTCAAACAGATATATGTTAAGGCTATAGGTAAGTTGAAAGATCACATCCACATTAGGGTATCTTACAGTCGTGAACTCTTGATCAATATATACTCATTTGTTTTTTTTTTTTTACTTTTCAGATTGTCATCTACCATTAGATGTCACCTTTTGCTATCTTTCAGGGCGACCCAAGAATCTTTGTACGAAATCAAGTACTCTTCAAACAAAGCATGAAGCATCGACCAGATGTAGAGAATATAGTTGTGCTATCCTTGAATGTTGCGTCAACTGTTGTCCGAGCATATATAAATGTGAGTCAGTTTGTTGAGAATTGAATAACGAAAAGAAATCTTCAAAATTTCACTTAAGCTAGATCGCTATAAACGTTTTGAATAAATAGGTGAGCATGTTACATATATTAACCGCAAATCATATATATTCTCAATCCACTGACCATTCGCAGCATTTATTATGATGCGCCTTAAGCAAATCGAGCCAGCTCAGGTCGAGATGCGCGCCAAAGACGAGGTTCGAGCCAGCTTCATAGTGTTCGCCGTGCTCTGTGCTGCCATAAGGATAACTCCATTTCTGCTGCGCAAGCTGTCTTCTTCGTAACGAGCAACCCAGCAAATTAAATTGAAGAACGCATTAACTTTACAAAAATTTTCAAGTTTCACACATTAGTTCCTTGTTTTAAAGACGCTCAGGAGGTAGTAGAATGTATTGAACGAACAACTATGTAGAGATCTTTGGTATACATCTGATTACTTCCGAAACACACGCACCCACACAGTCTTTAAATAAACAAAAAATACAAAATAAAATGAGTAAGTAAATAAAAATATTAAACGACAATATCCAATCGTATCTTTCGTTTAGCCAAATATATTTTCAAATATTTAGAATTAGCCACTGATTGAGATAATATATCATATATACCTTAATCATATACTTAAAATATATTATCATTTTTATTATTTTTCTTGCCTAGTACATTTTATTTAGTCAACACAACAACATTTGATAACTGTGGTTGGCCAACTTCGGAAGGTTAAATACAATCGAATTTCGTGATGTTGTTGGCACAAATAATTTTTAAACTATTAATTAAACAGGCTCGGGCTAATTACAACAGAATGTGAGCAGCTTGTATTATTAGCTATTTATTGTTTAATCTTCTTGATTTAGCTGAAAATGCAAAGCAATGTGCCGAGTGGGCACAAACGCCAAGCGTAGTCTTCCAATTGATTAGGTTGCGATGCAAGACATATCTAGTTAAATAATTTATTTAGCTTATATCTAATAAAATATCGGCTGCATATGAAGTACTCAATGAAAGTATATTATATAAATATATATAAATCACTCAACGGGCCATGCAGCACTAACTCAGTTTTCATAGCATACATTTGAGAGAAAACGTTTCTAGTTTACTCTCACTTTCCATTCACATCATTTTGCAGTTTTAAATATTGAAATATGAATTTAGCTATTAGCTGTTTCATATACTGCACCAATCTAGCACATAAGTTAACACACAAAAAAAAAAACGTATTTTTGTGTGCAGTTGTGAGCACCAAAAAGTTCCAAGTGGAGGCAGTGGGTGGAGGGAGGAAGCGCGCTCTATGCAGCCCCATTAGTCGTTGCTGATTCTGGCGCACATTATTTCTGGCACGGCACGTGTTTGAACCACAAACAGATGAATTTCTGCAGTGGAGAAGCGACGACGACGAATTATGAGCCACTCAGCGCACTTGCGCGTACCAGATGGGAGGTAGGGGCTACTAGGGTCCTAGGCCCGGAGGCTGTGCGCTCGCTGACTCGCTGGATCGTTGGGTCGCTGGCTCGCTGGCTCGCTCACTCGCAACTGCAATTCGTCCTGGGGGTCTTTTTTGTGTTAATAATAAATAAACGTGGCTCGGGCAGGTGGGCTGGCAGGCTACAGAGCTCTGAGCACACCTTTGTGCTTGTGTTTTGGACACCGGAGCGCATTTTAATGGACGAATGCAACGCCAACGGCCCGACCCCACCGACCCGCCAGCCTGCCAGCACACCTTTTGCCTTGCACCACTTGCAGTTGCATATGTGTGTGTGTGCGTGTGTGTGTGTGTGTGTCATACACCATGCTCCAGAAGCAGACTCGTGCCAGTGCTGCTACGCTTGAAATACGGCATTTGCTCGTCCATCTTTTGATTTAGCACCGACATAAAAATGATTTATCAGTGACATTAAAATAATGCACACTGCGGCGCATTTTATGTGCGAATGGATTTTCGCGCCTTTTTGTTTTCGTCCCTGCCAGATTCCGCCTCATTTTCCCCCCTTTCTATCTACCTCTCTCTCTCTCTCTCACGTACACTCTCTCTCTGTCTCTGTCTTACTGCTGCACATTGCATTTGCGCCTAGTCCGAGCTGCTGCCACCCATATCCAAGCCTTCTCTATCCGCAAACATCTGTCCGTCCTTCCTTTGGTCCGTCAGTCTTTGTATGCTGCCGTCAGCCAAATGTTTTACGGCCGAGGTGTTTGTGAGTGCCACACTCGCTGCATGTGGTCATGTGAGTGTGTGTGCGTGTGTGTGCCGTTGAGCTCTGCACCTATCCGAACCTAGCCGGAGATTCATAAATGTAAACTTTTATGCGATTATCGCGCTCTCTTTCTCGCTGCAGAGCTCGGCATATTTTACAGCGCGAGCTACACTGGAAATAATTTGGCAGAGTTTAACAGAGATAAATGAAAAGATTTTAATAATACTCAAAAATTACCCTCAAAACGAAAACATTTGCTTTCAAAACTTTTGATATGATTATCGAAATTTCTTTAATACATTTTACTTTTATTTATATTATTTTTTTTTAAATATCATTAGGATTTTTTCATTAAAGAGATTTGCTTTTTAAATTTTTATTTATATATTTTATGTATATTTCAAAAAATTTAACATAGTTTTTTTTTTTTATTTTAAAATATTATTTTATAGATCAATTTTATAATTACTTTTTTTTTAAATTTGCTCTCAGTGTATTCGGGTGCTATGTATTTGAAATGTGCCATAATTTGCACCCAGATGTGTGACAGAGCAGCCGGCGGGCCAGCAGGCTGGCAATCAAGCGAGAAATGCAGCTCGGCAGCCACTGAGTCCCACTGGGGACAACATATGCCCTGGTGAGGCACGGCAACTCATTAGAGCGGGCGTTGCAGGAGAGCGAGAGACAGAGAGAGAGAGAGAGAAAGAGAGAGAGCAACTCAGCAGCAGATATGAGACAGATACGAGGGACATGGACATGTGCATGCACATCTGCAGACGCCGCTGATTGCCCTGGCCATGGACACAGCTTGGCCCGTAGTTGGCAGCGTCAGCATAATTTCCTGATGCTAAATGCCAAACGCAGAGCGAGGAGCGAGCAGCCAGAAGGCGAGCACTTAAGCTCATCCGCCACTGCTGCTGCGGCGCTGCTGCTGCCATTCGACGACTGTCCACTGACCGACTGCCAGTGCACGAGCTCAAATGGAAAACGGTGTCCGGGCGCAGAACTGGGACTGGCACTGCCACTGGCACTGGCACTGGGATTGGGATTGGTTAGAGGAGTGATAGCCTGCTTTAGTTCTCGTTGTTGTTGTTGTTGTTGTTGTTGCGGCTCTGTGTCATTGTCTCGCGCTGTGAGGCTAGCACTAATACCATAACCATAACCAGAACTACGACCAACAGCAGTACCCATGCCTGGACCCGGACCCGGACCCGGGCAATTTAGAGTGGCGCACACACACCTGTTTTTGGGTAATTTATCTCGAAGAATTATTATTTCAAATATTTTGGGGCTGCGGGCACCCGCCCGTGGGCCACCCCCCAGGACGACGCAACGAAATAAAAGGATTTTAAAATGGTCATTTGATATGAATTATGCGCGCTGCTGCAATTACACAGCTCAGCCCATCCCTCCGCCCCTTCGGCTGGCCCAGTTGATGCTTTTGTCTGACTGTGATGCGGTTGTCTGAAGCGCTTAGATGGGTCGAGCTGGCAGCTGGCAGTTGGAACTGAAACTGAAACTGAAACTGGAACTGGAACTGGACCTAGTCATTTCGCTTGTTTATGGGCGTGGCCTGTTTGTTATCCCGGCATCCGCGTTGGCGCTCTTTGGACTTCATTGTTAAATAATTAAATCAGCTGCGAGACTAATATATTTCGCTTAATTGCAAGCCAAGTCATGTGTGCGCAAGAGAAATGTCCCGGCCACTCGCTCCATTTCTGATTTATGCCCACGGCCGATAGACGACAATAGTCGACGTCATGCATATGCAGCATTATAAATGGATCCCGGCACAAATCCACAAACAGCAGCTGCTAATGGAACTGCATTATGATATATTGAATGCAGATGGATAGAAAGCCTTTTACTGCCGCAGTTTTTCATAGTAAAGCCAACTTTAGTTAAGCTGTTGACTTTCTTAAACTTAGTTTATAACTTGATTTGATTGAAATGATTGATTCAATTGAGCAGCGATATCCCATTATAATAATCGGAATGAACTAAAATTCCAGTTATATTTACATGACAATTGAATATATAAAATGTAAATTATAATTTAAATTTTTGTTTAATTTATATTTTATGTATTTTTTTATAATATATTATAATTATATTTTATTTAAAAATTCATTTTTTTTAAATTTATATTTTGTATAATTATATTTTTATTTTAAATAGTTAAATTTTTATATTTACATAAATAAATAATTTATATTTTATATGATTATAATATAAATTAATTGATAAGAATAATATTAAAAATTGTATTTAAATTTATATTTTATGCATATTAAGTATAATATATAAACATATAATATGCCTGTTGGGTCCAGCAGCCAACGCTACGATTAGCATTTGAATTTAAGAGCGACAGTTGCCTAATAAGTTCGAGTTGGAAGTCGATGTACAGAGAATGCACTCATACGCGCACTTTTTCTCTCATCTGCTCTATGCTCATTCGTTCGCTCAGCGCATCGGCTTGATCTTGCTAAGCCGAACGTCGCGACTTTCGTGGGCTGAGCATTTAGTCTTGGAATATCGTTGGAGGAGTGCGGACGCGTGTGCGCCGACAGCTCTGCAAATTCTAATCTACATATTTATCTACATATATTCATACATACATATGTACATATAGTGGCGCACAATAGCCGACAAGTGTGCATTTTTGTTTGCATTTAAGTTACAATGCCCTTCGACACCTTAGCTGTTAGTCAGTTAGAGTCCAGCAAAGTTAAACAATTCAATATAAGCTTATATATTACCCTGAGTGTGCGTTTATTACTGATAAACATTCTTTGATAAAGTAACTTGGCAACTTGAAGTATTTTTATTCTGTTTAAATTTATGTATACTAACATAATACAAAAAAATGGCAATTTGTATCGTCTTCTAATATCAAGCAGCTCTTCTTTATATATATTCTTCTGGTATCGTTTTCTGCTTCGTTCAATGATAAATATGTAAATATGTCAAACTATTAACAAATTCCACTTAAATTCACATATATTAGCATTGGCTCAAGTGACTACTTTATTCTATTTCTGGAAATTTGTTTAATATTGTTGCGTATCGAAATGTTCTCAATCAGTTGGCTGAAGGAATGTCATACAAGAATATTTTGGCTGGCAAAGCGAACATAAAATAATCAATGGAAAATCAACAAAAACGTTAAAAATAATTGCAGCTAAACCAAAAAAAAAAAAAAAGGAGGAGGAAGAAGCAGAAGGGGAACTACGTTTGTTTGAGGGGCGAGGCGTTGGCATACAAATTGAAAAAGAAATGTAAAAATAATCGGCAATAAATTTAGCAAAAGTGTCGAACACGGTTCATACACACACACACACACACACACACACACACATACACACACACGGAAATTTGGCCACGCCAAGAACTCATAGTTCAATGTCCTGTGCAGGCGACGACAGAGACAGAGACAGAGAGAGGGAGCGGGAGTGGGAGCGGGAGCGGGAGCGGGAGCGGGAGCGGGAGCGGGAGAGTGTGTAGAGGAGTGAGAGAGAGAGAGAGAGGGGGTAGGGAGGGTGAGTGCAAGGTTCGCAGTAGCAACCGCATTTATAATAAATTGAATTGCAATAACTCAACTTCAATCAAAAATCATAATTCATGGATTTCGACAGTTCGAAGCGCTGCCGAACCCGTTTTTGGCCAGGCTGAAACTGGAGGTGGAGCTGCAGGCGGCCCGCTTATATGCTTTGCCGTGCAAGGTCCTTGCCATCTATGCCCTTTCCCTTTTTGCTTGTGGCTTTTCGCTACTCCTTCTTTTTTTTATTATTTTGTGCATTGCATTGGCCGTCGCTGGGGCGACGCAGCCGAAAATTATAAATCTGCGCTTTGACATGAAGATGCAAGTGAGTAGGGAGAGTGGCGGGAAAGGGGGCGACGGCGGTCTGTTCGGTCTGCTACTGAAGACATGAATTTATAGACGAAGACATAAATACAAACGGAGCCATCGAAGTCGAAACGAACGACCGGCCAAAGACACCAGAAACACAGAAAAGTGCGAGCGCGAGCTCGACCAGAGCCCAAGGAGGCGGAACACGCTCAATGCCCATAAATATCCTTGCGCTTGTAGCTGCAACTGTTCCGGCCAAACGCAGGGCTCCTTCGCGGTGGGAGCTGGGCGCTGGGCGCTGGGGTGGTCGGAGCAGGCATTTTAGGTGAAAATAATCACCGCTTCACATGAAATCATTTTGCGCCACAAAATGCCAAAGAAAATGCAAGCAACGCCCAACTGAAAACAGAGCAAAGAGCGAAGAGCGAAGAGCGAAGTGAAGTGCTGGCAGGATACGCAAGGATCTGCCTGGCAGAGCAGCCAGAGTCATCGCCGAACGATATAAATTCAAACTTCTGCCCAAGCCAGGACAAACAAATCAAAAGCGACAATTTCACAAATCGTTTAAATGATTTCTCACATTGACTCAAACGATTTTCTAATGATAGTTAAAACTGTACTTGGTTTATGTTTGAAGTGAGCTGAAGATTATAGTTAAGCATATTCCGCATGTTAATGTAGAGTATCAAAACAGGGAGGGAATTTAAGTCGAAGGCCGTTAACCAGATTTGATCAATAAAGTAATTATATATAGAGTGCTTGGTTAATTTCTGCAAAGAAGACAAGTTAGATAGGCATTTAATTTCCTTTTTTAGAAAGCTGCAGCATATGTGAACTAGAAGTGGGTCAAGAATGAGAGGTGCAGCCAAACAGAAGCTGCGACCAGGGTCTGAAGGTGTTTAGACTTCAAGTGCAGAACTTTATTATTATTAGTAGATATATTATAAATATTCTATATAGTGTATATGCTATGCATAATACCTTATGAATAATACCTTATGTATAATACCTTATGAAGTATTTATATTTAGTACTTTATACAATGTTTCATTGCTACTCATTCAAATTCTTCTTTTAATTTTATTGCTTATTCACATAGCTCTATCAATTCATGCCTTTACATACTTGTTTATATCCTTCAAAAAAAGTGAACAATAGCTGTATTATAATATTAAGCAAAATTCTTTAACAAAAGTAAGGGAAGAGTAGCAAAACACGGAAAGAAATGCACATAATTTTTTCGAGTTTCCGTTGCTTTATTGAACGCAAAAAAATAGGTAAATAAAGCGCAAGAAGAAGAATAACAAGTGGAGTTTAAATTTGGCTAACTCCACATCGAAGCTTAGACACACTTTTTAAATATTTTTAAAAATATTTATGAATTATAAAACAATAATAATAAGTTAATTTTTGTATTTTATTTATCATTTTATATTTTTTATTTCTCTTGGAAATATTTAACTTTTGTTTACTCAAAGTACTCCAGTTTTGTTTTTTAAGTTGTCTGTCGAGGCAGTTTTTCATACTGAGAATGGACTCGAATTTCCAGCTAAAAGTTTTTCATGATTTTATTCAGCGTTTTTTTTTGTTGTTGCTTGGCAAATATTTTAATGTTTATTTATATGTAGATTTGGGCTGGCAAAAAGGACTCGGCGAAAGGCTGGCGGATGTTCGACGCCGTTTGACCATAGCCAAAGGATCTGCGCACACATTTTATTGTGCTTTTTATTTTTTTTTTTGTTGTTGCCAGCTCCTGTCATAAAAAAGGACTCGCATTATGTTGTGAATAAAGAGTGCAAAACACCTTTGGCCGCAGCCAAAAGGGATACTTCACAAAGGTCGCGGAAGTAATTTACAATTTGAGCTACAAAACCAAAAGAAAACAAAAAAAAAAAAAAGAAATAGACAAAAAATCAGACAGCAAAGTAAATAAAATAGTGACAGGATCCGGGCAGGGAGATCGACGGCGGACGGCGGACGGCGGGCTGTGTCTAGTCGCAACGCAAATTGACAAGATTTATTTTCAATTAAAAACAAACGAAAGGCGAAGCATTATCCTTTTCGACTGGTCTGTCTGGCGGGAGTCAGAGAGAGTCGCAGTCAAACATTTTATTGGCAGCATTTTATGTGTGTTTCTCAATTTGACAATAAATCAAAAAGCGGCCGTCGCATTTTCATTTTCATTTTCACATTTCCACAAATTTTCACAATTTTCCAACATGTCGTGTGCGGGCAAAAACTATTGTGGACAGCCGCGCGCTGTTGGCGTGCAAGGACAGCGCGCGGCCACCCCTAAGCCACAGCGCATGCCGCGCGTTGATGAATTACGAAGGACATGCAGTCACACACACACACACACACACACACACACTCGCACACACACGCACACGCACAGCGATTGGCTGCACGTCGACGTGCAATAATTTTATGTGTCCTAGCAAAACGCAAAAAGAGAGAAAGAGGAAAAAAAGCTGCTGCGGAGGACGCGTTGCAGCCGCCTCATTGTTGTCCTGGTTATTTATGACCCATTAAGGCAAGCGGCAATTGCACATGTGTTCTTCACACTACCCTTGCCCCAAGCGCCCCTGCCTGCCGCCTTGTCAAGGTGCTATGTGTGTCAGGTCGGCCGAAGACGACCTCGACTGATGTTGGCCTGGAACTGAGCCGAGCTGAGCTGAGCTGAACTGAACTGAACTGAACTGAACCGAGGCAGCGCTGCCTGCCTGTTGAGACACAAATGTTAATAATTGCGTGGCAGCATCCTTGATGTCCTTTTTGTCTAATAATCATAAGGCATAATTCATTTGGTATCGTGTTTGCCATTGAATTTATGACACTTCTTCTTTCATTTGCCATTTGCCATTTGCCATTTGCGCACGCTAAAAACAATTATCCTTTGCCGTTAGCCCCCGCCGATGGGCGTACGCTTAATTGCTTGGCCAAAAGGATTCCGAATGGAGACATTAGAAAAATCTGTCGCCTGCCGCCAACAGGACACACGTCGCCGAAGCTGAAAGTCGTTAAAATACGAGTATTACTCGCATGTTGTCTCCAAAAGGGAAGCTGCAGCTGAAGTGGAACTGGAGTGGAAGCACGAGTCTGGAACAGTAGCAGGAGGCGCCCTCTCTGTCCGAGCCAAGTGCGTGAAACATGTGCTCCTCTAGTTTATTGAATGTGACAGCATTGTGTACCAATTCCAATGCTGCAAAAGGCAATACATTTGGCCACAACTTGCTCAAATGTGCAATAATTCGATGTACAAAAGTCGCCAACGATTTCCGCCTCGAAACATGTTCTCACTCATCAAATTGTTTTTATGTTAAAGGACCTTAAGTGTTACTTGTGTAAACTTGTGATATATTTTTATCAATAGCACATTTTAATAAGTCTTATCAAATTTTGTTGACCTGTTCTAACTTACTAGTCTGTTAGCTATACTATTATGTATATTTATTCTTATAAAATCTCATGTCAAGCACTTAAAAAACATTTGAGCTAATAGTGAAATACATAAACTGTTTCAAGCTTCTGTCCCACAACATCATGGCCCAGATGCCAGCAGACCCAATCGCAGTCAGACAATAACAACATGCCCCTTGTGTTGATGTCCTGGACAATGCAGGAAGACGGCAGCTGATGGAGAGCTGCAGCTGTAGCTGCAGCTGCAGCTGGAGGACCTCAAAATCATTGCAAAGTGGCAAAATAAATAAGAATGTAAATAAATTTGAGCGTGCGCAGCGCAGAGCTGCTTGGGCTGTCACTGTGCTAGGATGGCAGACGAGACAGGACATAAGCCATTGCTTCAGCCTGCATTACGCAGACTGCAACAGCCGAAGGAGACACAAATTTATGCGACATCAAGTGGAAGTGAATCCACTGGCGTTCGCTCCGCTCCACTCGACGCTCCTCCACGCGTCTGCCCTGTCAAGTGGCAACGGATAGTCGCCACAACAAAAACAGAGAAAAACTTCATGCAGCAGCCACCTCAAGGGGCGTCTCAAAGCTCAGCTACACCAGACGTTGCTTCAGGATATATGGTAAATAAAGTATGGCAAGAGTCACAAGTATAAAATAATCGAAAGGCTAATAAGGATAAAAAGATTTATCTACGACTTGCTGAATATGCAGCGAGCCAAGCAGATAAACAGACCAAATTGTTATGCTGATTGACGGTTGACTGAAGCGCAAGGAAGTTGAGGTTCTACCTATCTATGTGAGAAGTGATGATTATGTTTCCTTATTGACTTAAATTTCTTTAGACTTATTGATTTTAAAACAGCTGTGCTTTGCTTTTTATATTAAGTTCTTTCAGTTCGTTTAGTTTTTAATATTTGTTATTTATATCTTTCTTTACACAAGAAAATTTTAAGTTTTAAGACACAAAATGTTTGTCGATTATATAATAGAAGCAATTAGCCTTCTCAGAACTAACCCCGTTTTGCAAACCAGATACATCGCCATTGTGATATCGTGTATTCTTCATTTGGGCCTTCACACCACAATCTTTATACACCAGACGAAGGACAACAATCCGGAGACGTCAATTTTTGCCAATTATGTAATTTACCTATCGATGATGGATCTAATATACTCGGATGAAATAATACCCTGCAGCTGGAGGCATTTGCCAATCTTTGCCAGGTTCATCGTGGAGCTCGTGGTATCTGTGTGGCTGGGCGAAGTTTGCCTCCTGGTCTTATGGTCCAACATAGAGAAGATCTGCTTAAACCTTCTCATTAGCTACTTCGATACAGATAACGAGACCCGAGCAACCCTCCATAATTTGCTACTTATAGTGCTAAGTCTGATCATCTCTTGGATTGTGGGCATCGAGACTAATCGCCTGGATAAGATTTATAATCTTTTTGATTTGGTCAAACAGATTAAAGTCCAGAATGAGCTGAACGAGTGGGTTCTTAAGCACCAAGTCTTTTTCGATTCAGAAGACTCCGAGGAGGATACTTAACTCATGCTCAGTCGAATTTTCCACTAACTGACTATAAAAAAAGGTGATTTTATGTTAAATTATATGCGACAATATATTGCAGTTTTATCAAAATAGTTTTGGCTTTATGAACTAATCAAAAGCTGCTTAAAGATTTCTATATTATGTCTACTCATAGAGGCATTAGCTGATCTTAACTCTTGACTTATATATAGTTCTCGTGCATTGCATATGCAAACAGTTTTATGAGTTTACGTCTCATTATCTAGGTGCTTCGCTTCAAGTGTTGTTAGTGCTGTCTGCTGCTGCGCTAAGGGTTTAATACGGACTCGAAGCTGAAAAATGCATAAATACCATTTTAATTAGAAAATTAGCTGGAAATATGCAGCTCACGTTAATCGCGGCGCTGGCTCTATTGCAAAAACATGAAAGTCGAGTCGAGTCGTGGCCGGGGTCTGGGGCGAGGGCGAGGGCGAGGGCGAGGGCGGGGCCAGAGTCCTGGGCAACAAAGCTCATGCAATATCCAAGAGATGCGACAACAACTGAAAGCCAACTGACTGCTGCATCCTTTCCATTCACTGCCGCAGTCACTGCCTCCGCCCCTGCCTCTGTCCTCATTCTCATCCTGACAAACGAAAATCATTGCGACACTCGGCTACGGCTATGGCTCCAGCTCTGGGGAGTTCGACTCTGCTGTTTGTTGCGACAAATGCCGTTATAATTATTTATACCGTAAGCACATTTTATGGTGTCGCAATTTTAAAATGCAATTAGACGCGCACTCTATGAAAAAGCCAAACACACTAGCTCCCAAAAACAGCTCCAAATATAAGCAGCACTCGACAGTGTATCGAAGCACTGAAATACCCTGTGCCAAGGATGAATTATAAAGATGTGGTAGAGCTACAGCTGCAAGAATTTAGAGATGTATTGCAATCCAGATCTGAAGAGCTGTATTTAGCAGCTATTGCCTAAAAAATTAGAATTTGTAATGTAAAAAGGTTTGCAAAAATGAATTTAGAACATGCTTTTCAAGCATCTAAGAATCTTCTAGATTTAATATAAATTTAAGTATTTGGAATATGTTTTTTTATTTATTTTCTTTTATATTGAAATTGAATTTTTATAAATATTTTAAATAATTTTTAATATATATTTTTTGCTGAACATTTCAGCCACTCCAGACTGAAAGTAAAGCAAAAACAGGCTGCTTCATCATTATTACAGCAGCTAGCCGACTTCAATCACAGCGTCTTTCTCGCTGCTCCGTCGCACACACCGCACACACCACACACCATTTCCAGGGTATTAAAAGGCATTGAAATAACATACAAATAGGACAAAGCGCGTTACGAGCACAGACAACTGTAATTCTTAATGGGGTTTTGTCATTTCAGCATCGTGCCCAAAATTGTATGCAGACATCACAGCGCTTACTCCACACGCCCCCAACTGCTGCTGCTGTTGCTGCTGCTTATCCTCCTCTTACTCCTTCTACTAAACCAGCTCACCTGGCTTATTAGTTTTTTTTCTACATTGTTTTTGGGAATTATTGAACAGCCGCGCGCCTTGCGCTATGCAATATGAATTTTTCGACTCAAGCGTAACGAATCGAAAGCCAAAACTAGAAATAGAAATAGATATAGAAGCATGGAACAGCTGCTGTCATATTTTCATATTACAAAATACACTCACACACACACACACACACACACAATTTTCTTATTTAACAAAGCGACTGCACATATTTATCTAACCAGATTCGACTCTCAGGCAAAATGAAAAGTTTTTGCCAAATCAATTTGCATAAAACTTGACTCACATATGTTGAAATTGCATAAAGCGAAATATGCGCCAACTGCTGAAGTTACTTAAGATTGTTATTGCGTATATGTTTAATATTGGGCCTATGTTTCTGAACTCAACTAAGTGTATATATAACTTCCAAAAACTGAATAGTAATTAAAAGACAGTAGTATTGGGCTGAAACAAATTCGTCTGCTAACCAAATGCGGCTAGCGAAGCTGGAGAATGAACTGTGAGTCAATAAACCATTGACTCACAGTTCATTCTCCATACCTCCATACCTCACTTGGCATGGGGAGCTGAAGTTGGTCAGCTACAAAGCGAGAAAGATCTAAGCAGTTGCCAGCCAGCCATGCCAGGAATGGCAACCGTCAAAAGAAGAGTCTTGGAGTGGCTTTCGCAAGTATTTTAAAATATATTTTTATTTTGACTTATATCACAATTAATGACATAATTTTTATATTAACTAAAACCGAATCGAATTTTAAAATTTATTTTTCATTTTATTTTAACAATATTTTAATCACAATCCTAATACTCCCAAAACTCAATTTATTTCATTTAAAATACCTTAAAAAATCAAAAGAAACAGAAGCTCACGTTTTTTTTTTTTTATAATAACATAAAATTCTATTGGACTATCGCATTATCGGCTGCGGTCGTAAACTATTTGCAGCAATTATCTCGGAAAAGTTCATTCGATGCCTTTGGGGAAATATGCGGCGAATTAATACGAGTTTATAGAGCCAAGGAGCCGAGCAGCCAAAGGGAGCTGCTAGCGAGCAGCTCAGCAAGCAGCAAGCAGCAAGCAGTAAGCAGCAAGTTGGCAAGGCAACCCTTTGGCCCTTTGGCCCTTGCCGAATGAGTTTGCTAAGCGCAAGTTTCGCTTAATTTATAACGAGGATTACAATAAACAAACTAATCTACGGCAATAAACACTAAAAATCCCCCAAAGTGCTGGCCATTCAAGGCGCTCTGGAATCGAGCATTGTCACCATGCGCCATCCCGGCATATGGCGCGGGCCATCTTCCTTTTTTATAAGTTAAATCGCAGGAATCCTTTCGCCTTTTAAATATGCCATTTCCGCTGCGAGATTATTTTTCGATATCGCAAACGTATGATTCGAAATGTTTACGAGTGCCCAGTGCCCAGTGCCCAATGTGCGGTGTTGCTTCCATCGCCAGATAGGCATCGCGGCTCAACTTGCCAAACTCAGCCATGCGAGGTAGTTGGCAAAGTGCGTGCCTCATCCGGTCGATCCTTTTTTCTATTAACAATAAACTTGTACGATTTTTATTTGACCACAAGTAACTCGGGCTACCACACTTGAAGCTTAACTGCAAGCTAAGCATTGACAGTCAACTTTTTATGATGAGAAGCCTGACAAGTGTCAGGCAGCTGGAAGACATCGAATGTAACTGGAGAATCTGAAAACAATGGAAACTAAGTCATAATTGAGTCAAGTCATTTATTTTATACAGAAGCAGTCTTAGAGATGCCTAACAGATGATAGATACAAAAGAATGCACAAGTTCAAGTTCTTCTTACTTGTTGATGATATATAAGATAAAGTATAAAGTTGGACAGAGCATAAGACATCTGTATACTTCGCTTACAAACTGTACTACAAGCTTACAGTACTTATTAATTAACTACATTTACTCAGCAAATCATATACTCTGTGCTAGAGTTGCTAAATAAGACTTCTCTGCGATTTGAAACAACATCAAGTCAATGGCATAAGTATCATAACATAACTAGCAACAACGTAATACCTTGAATCACTTTTGTTGAATTTCTTTTTCTTTATCTTTTGTTCTCACTTGGTCAGTCCGTATTAAGCAACACTTGTCCGCTGCTAATTTCTAATTACTTAAATGCTTAGGAAATCTGTTGAGAAAATGCTTGCCATCAACTCAATATTAAATCAAAGCCGAAACGAATGAGCTGTGTAGAGAGAGCTGAGAGTTGGAGTTGGCATTGGAGTTGGAGTTGGAGTCGGAGTCGGAGTTGGAGTTGGAGTTGACGTTGGAGTATGGGACACAGACGGGACCACAACAAATTGACAGCAAACGGGATGCGCGTGATGGCCGAAAGGATGCCATTAAGGACAACGGCTGCAATCGTTAGTGAAGCCATTAGTTTGTAGCGCCAATATGCGAAAATCAAAAACAAACACCCAAACGTGTCCGGCTCGTGGGACAACCCCCAAAAAATGTGTCCACTGTACTCGTATCGTTGTATAATTGCAAGTGCACAGCTTTGGAAAAATGTGAGAGATATAACATAAAATAACCCAAAAAGGACACCGGACAGTGGTCAGTGGACAGTGGACAGTGGACAGTGGACAGTGGACAGCGGACAGCAAAGTGTCCATCTACCACTAATGTGACCGGAGTCAGGACTGAGTCTGAGGCTTAAGCTGAGCCAGAGCCTGAGACGCAGACACAGAGTCCGAAAGGACATCACGACAATGGCCGAGCAAACGTAACAATAACAATAAAACAAAGGCCGCTACCAGTGGACTCACATGGGGTAACTGAAAATAATTTCAGGGATATTATCGCCGTGTTGGCGTTGGGTCGCTGCTGATGTCCCAGGCGCGATATGTGAACAAGAGTAGTCGGTATAGTCGGCAAGAGATTCGCATCAACATAATGTCTACTTTACAATGTGGATAAAGTCCAACCGGCAGTGCTCCAAGAAAACGAAATCACACATTCATATTGAGGAAAGCAGCCAGATCGCCCCCTCCAAGCGGACGGCCCACCTGACACTAGTCCTGTCCAGGATGACCAACCCCCTTTGGTGCACACTCACATACAGTGGACACTCGCACGCCACGATGCAATAAGTTACGGCTGGCGGCCATTACGCCGCCATGGCCACGGCAAATGGCAATGGCAATGGCAATGGCAGATGGGCGGATGGGCAGATGGGCAGATGGGCAGATGGGAAATGGCCACAGGCGCAGCCGGAGACAAATCCGAAATCCATACTCGTAAACAAATGCAACTAATCGCCGTTCATGTTGAACGTGTTCACGGCTAGGCAAACCTGAAATTGTGGCTTCGCCAAATCGTGCTGGCTGCAGCGCACCGCAGCGCAGCGCAGCGAACTTGTATCCAGCTTCGGTTTCATATCCAATGATCATTGTGCGGGCTTAGCTCTGATTCCCGGACTCTGATGGCTAACAGCATTCCAGCCTCATCGCACGCCCAATGCCCGGACAGAAGGCACTCTTAAGTCACGACTTGGGATACAGCTCGCTGACTATCATTACAGCATTCCGAAAGGTAAAATAAATTAGTGTAAGATTAATTTCAATTTATTTAAAAGTAGAATTAATTTCTACTAATTGCTGTACCTTGATTAGTCAACTAATTAGAAACCGTTTGACCACAACACGCTAATCAAATAATCCGCAATATGCAAACAAAGTTGCAAATGAAAAACAACACTTGCTTGACTCTTGTGAAAGAATGAATATAGTAAAGCAGAAATTCTTATAAAACGAAGCTAATAAATATACTCAAATAAGCAAGGGAGAACGATGCATATTATCCGAAATAACTGACTATCCCATACTCGCTCAGCTTAAGAGTTGAAAGTTTTTATTTCTCAATTTTCATTTTAAAATTTAATTTTAAGAGACTTGTCAAAAACAGTAATTAAAGTTATACTCAAATTCAATATAGCATTTGCTCATAACAATAGAGTATATTCCAGATAATTAGATATGAATATACGAAAATTTAGATAAGTGTCTGCTAATATTCCTTATGATATTTGTTCAAATAGGGTATCAATTAACAGTTAACTGTGAACAGTTAACTGTTATCAGTTATCGGTAAGAAATGTCCGTTAGACAACTCGCGCGTTTTGCACTCGTTTTGCTACGTTTAACATTGCAATTTAAGAGCGGCAACCGACAAGGGAGGTTTATTTGTAAAGAGATTGCGGTAATTCGTTCCGTTTCCACTCCATTCTTCACATGCGCGCTCTTTCTCAAGGCGCATCGGGTTGATCATGGCAATTCAGCACACGTAGTTCTAGTGCAGATGCTCGAGCGTCGACAGCTCTGCGAATTTGTCTAGATTTGTCTAGATGTATTACATTTTATAGTAGTGGACAGCGAAATTGCTTAAACGCAATTTGAACAGTAGAGTGATAATTTAGTGTTCGTTGACTGCTGATTGAAAGCTGCACGAAAAAACTCGGTAACCATAAATGGCTTCTACCAGAACTTTAACCATCACGTACTTTGCGCGCTCAGCGTCTTCTGTCAAAAAGAAAACGAAAATCAATTTGAATTTTTCGTTTGAGGTAGGCTGTGAAATTAAATAATTTGTTTTTTCTTATTTGTTGTTAAGAAACATGTATATTTTGTATGAGAACTGGCGTTTTCTAGTCACTCATTCGGTTGACTGCCATTGTGGAACAAACAGCTCGGCTAGTGGCTAATCGAAAAAGTATTTTACATTTAGTGTGCTAGGTATTTGCATGCCAAGAAAATCGTCTGGTCGCTGGTTTGAGTTTCCGAGTGCCATATAATATTTCGTTTATAATTGGTAAAATTTTGTGCCCGAAAATACTTTTCATACATAATCTGAATAACTCTAAGGTGCCGAAAAAAAAAAGAAAAAAAAATAAATATACAAAAATCAGCGATTTTTGTCGCGATATTTCCTTGATTTTCCACATAAATCGTGAAAAAGGTAGTTATTTTATTTCATATATTTTTTTTAAATATTTAAAAAATTTATAAACATTTATTTTATACTCTTCTCTTGCAGGTTAACAGGTTAGTAAAATCTTTTTCCATGCTGAATTTGAAGAGTCGAAAACGTCATCTCACAGAAGACCTGGAAGATGGCGAGCTGCCAGATTTTGATGTTTGTGAGCTACGATCAATGCCTATAGCACGGCCAACAGAAAAGTTCAACGACGGCTACGATGACAACTTGTTGGGCGATGCGGCGGATCGGGCGAGATTGGAGTCCCTCAACGAACTGGAGCGTGAGAGCGAGCTGTATGAGCGTAGCCTAAAGCGGGAGGAAATGCTCTACAAGTGGGGCATCAAGTGCTTTCTGCTGTCTAAAGAGAAGCAGATCGACGCTGCGGACAGCGCCAGTGCTTTGCCAGCCTTCAGGGAGCGGTCGAGCACGAGGCGCCTCAACCTGGAGGCCCAACGCGCGGCAGACAAACGACGCAGCGCTATTGATCGTCTGGTGGCACAGCGCAACAGCAAGAAAACAAAGGATAACTATGATTGCAAGCACATTACAGCAGATTACCAGGATCAAGAGCGGAAACAGGATCAGGAATTGGAGCAGGCACAGCAACAACAACAGCAACTGGTACAGGAGCAGGTGCAGCAACAGATAGACATAAAACAGCCGGAACAGACTACAAGCGACACATCCAAGCAGTTAGATGGTAAAAAGTTGAAGCTGAAAGCCAAAGATGTTTACTCTGATGACTCAAGTGGCAACACAGACGATGAGGACTGTATGGAGTCCATCAATTCGAGCAGCGAGCCAGCGACGTTGGTCAGCTCCTTGCAGGAGCTCAGCAAAGCGCTGCTCACACGCACCCAGCTGGAGAGCTTCCTCGACAAGCCCATCTTCAAGCAGACTGTGGTCGGCTGCTTTGCTCGCATCAGTCTTGGCGGCATACCCACCAACCAGCCAGCCATCTATCGCCTTACCCGCATCGTGGCTGTCGAACACGTACCGCAGGAGTATCAATTGGGCACTCATCGGACAAAGCTCAGACTGCAGCTGCAGCATGGTAGCCATCTGCGCAGCTTCCAAATGGATGCCGTCTCCAATCAGCCGGCGACAAACAGTGAGTTCGTGTTCTGGTTGGAAGCGTGCCAGCGCGATGCGCAGCCCTTGCCCAGCGTCAAGAGCATTAACAAAAAAGAAAAAGACATTGAAAAGGCAACCAACTACGCATTCACCGAGGGCGATGTCGAGCTGATGGTGCAGACCAAGCGACGAGCAGGCCAGAAGCCCGTTAGCGCCGCCTACCGCAAAGTGTGTCTCATCATGGAGCGCGACATGGCCATGGACTCCAACGACATGGAGAAGGCCAATCAGCTGGAGAAGCAAATCAAACAGATTGACGAACAGTCATTCAGCGAGCACCAGCGAGAGAAACGCGTGCAGTACATGAGCCTGACTACCACAATTCCAGCAAGACTACCTCCCACGGAACCCGTCACCAAAACCAAGTCCAAGAAATTCGATTTGCAGCAATACATGAGACGGAGGTATAAGAAGTTCGCTCAGCTCAACAGCCTGCAGGCGCAACAGGTGCAAAAGCCACTGGAGGAGGCGACGAAGACAGACACATCAACCGCTCAGCTCGCAGCTCAATCGGCAGTCAATACACAAGTCGCGGAAGAAGTGAAGGTACCTGAAGAGATAAATATAGAAAAATTGGATCTGTATGAGCTACACAATTTCGAAATCCACTTGGATGTCAGCAAACTGAGTGAGTAGTGCGGAAATTGCAAAGTGTTGCCACGTTGACTGACTGACTGACTCCATCTCTCCTCTATTCTGCAGTGCAATTCAGTGATATATGCAAAGAGATCGAAGCCATGCCATTAGAGACTGCTGTCCAATAGATTAGCATGCCCAGCCTAATCACTACGACGCAGAAACAATTCCGTAAAAGCCAGAAACTGAACCAGAACCAAACAAGGCATTAGCTCAGCCAGCCAACCTAGTTCAACGCTCCGCCTGCCTCTGGGCAATCACGAAAAATTGGAAAATTTCAAAACAGCGAACGTTTCTAATTGCCCAACTGCCCAGACTGAGGACCTGCCTGCCAACCTGCCAGCCAACCAAGCAGGACATCGATTGCGAAAAATATGAATACAGCCTGCTGCTCAGTCTGCTGTTGCCTCTCTGTTACCACCGCGGCATGTCAACACTGTGTAGCCGATGGGGGGCGACTAGAACAACCAGCAGCTGGTTGGGGGCCTCGAATTCCAATCAACCACAGCGGACACATCAACAATTCGTGCGCCGCCAAAAGCTTGTTCTAATCCAATCAAATCTCAAATGCGGTTGTTACCCAATTCGTTTGGGCAGCGCACAACAACGCACAGTGGCAAAAACTTCGAATATATTCGAATTTTAAACAGTTTCCAACAATTCCTGAATAACCAACGTGCAACTAAAGAGTTACCTGTTCGAGCAAAACAGTTTTCATTAAATTTTTTTTTATTTATTCATTTATTTATTTATTGATTATTATTTTTTCTTTTTGTTATTTACATTTATAAGAATAGCTTTAAGTATATATTTTTTAAAAGAAAATACATTTATATATTTTTTGATTTTTTTGAGTTCGTGTAATTTTTGGTAAGTCATTTTAGAAAACGAATTTTACCTGTTAAGTATTTCAGAAAAACTCGCTGAGACTAAATAAAAATAGTAAATGAAATATAGTAATTATTAAAATAGATATTATTATCACTTGAATAATTTTAGAAAGTTGCACAGCCAACTCCATTCCACAGTGCCCCATGGGCTTTCCCTATTAGCTGCTGTGTCCAGACCTCGGCATTTATCTGCTTGTCGAATTGTGGTTTATGGCATGGGAATTCGTTGACTCCCAATTTGCCGAGATGTCAATGAAAGAGTCGCCGTTGAATACACTGAAATGAATACCAGTAAATTGTAGTAAATTAAAAAAAGAAGAAGAAGAAACACATCACACTCATTACTGCCATTAAGGTTGGGAGTTGTGAGAGAGATCTAATGAATGGTCCATTTTGGAGGGCACTGCAATGGGAAGCGAAGCATATGTGACAGGCTCTCGGATGGATTGTGGTAGAGGAGACATCATTAATAATACAAATACAAGACTCATTCGTAGTCCGTGCATCAAAGCGTTTGGCACTTTCATATTCCGCAAGCATTGCCCTGGCATTGGTATATAAAATAGAATCGAATCATCTGCGGAGTTGGTCATAATTGAAGATATCTGTGTGGGGGTCGCATAGGTGACAATAAAATAAATGCCATTTACTGATGACTCATCAACATAATTTTTACGATTCGACCCCATTCAATGAATAAACAAATAAACCGACGAGCGAACAGAACCTAACCGGTCTTCACTTATTGCCAGGACCATTGGAGGACTAGTTTGAGCGTATCACGAAAGCATTTCGCATGCATTGACTTTTTATGGCAAGCAAACACAGAGTCAGAGAATGTGTGAGAGAGAGAGCGAGACAAATAATGCGAAATCATTTAGTGGAACTTCCACAGGAACTCTCTCTCTCTCTCTCTCTCGTTCTTTCTCGCTGCCTTTCTCTGTCTCGAAAGTCATAAAAATCCGCACCAAATGAAATTCTCATCAAGTCGCCAGTTGGCACAATTTCATTTGGCGCTAAGCAACTGAACACGGCCAAAATGACCCAGACCCAAACACACACACACACACACACACACACACACACACAGACACGCACTATATGTGTGTTAGCTCTGGTCACGGAACTAAAGCTCTATCGTCCTGACTCTGGCAAACTCGGCAATCGCGCATGACTAACGTAATCAGCTCACGTAACGCCGAATGAGATGAGATGAAATCAGCATACAGACTCAGACTGCATAAATAGCGAATTTATACTCAACTGGATGTCCTGTATCCATTCATGCCCAGGCTCTATTTCCATGCCCATTCCGATAGCTCCGCCGCATCATTCAAGCAGGGCTTTGTTGATCTGCAACACGCGATAAAATCATGGACATACATTCCAATACAGCATTGCTGTTGTTCTTGTTGTTCTACAACAAAATTAACTAAATGTCTCACTAAAAGATCAACTAAATATGTATGATTAGCTCTGGGCAGCTGTCCTTTTTAATTTTGATTTACTTTTAATATCTAAATTGTAATATCTATTTATAGTACTAAATAATTAATTAAATTATATAAATTCTTACATATAGTTCTTAGAGAAACTTATATGTTTCAATAGAAGTATTATTATTCATTAAATAAGGAGCTATATACGAAACCTTTTCGATTAAAAATCTAGTTGAAAATATTAAAAATGGTTCACTGTCTTTATTTTTGAAATTTCAAGTTAGAAAAAACGAATTTAACAATTTTTTTAAATATATTTTCATAAATAATAGCTTAATTTGATTAAAATAATAATTGTACTTTTAAACATTTAATCTAACATATAGGAAATAAACTTAAGTAATCAAGAATTATTTACAATTTAACATCAAAATTTTGGCTTGAAGATCTGTCAATCTGGAGGTTTATCAATACATTCTATTCTTATTCAACAAGTTTATCAATGTGGAGGTTTCTTAATCTGGATTTTTGTCAAATACATGCTTAAGAAATTCTCTTTTATTTTATAACAAAACAAATTAACTGTTATTCATATATGGCCAAAGTACCAGGTGCGAAAGATAAACAGGTACAATAAGAACATATAGAACGAAGCAATTATCTATATTTTTTGATTAGCATTTGCTTAAGTCAACTGAAGTCGCCCAATTCATATTCACAGCTTTCTCATATACTTTACATTTTTGTGAAGCACTGAACTTAATTCAATTTAATATATTTCAAAGTAAGTGAAAATAATATTGATTTTGCCAAATTCTCTAACAATCAAATAAGTTTTGACTGTTTACGTATATAAAACGGCAATTATTTCATCAAGTTGCAAATCGAAATTACATATTTATTTTGTTTAAATTAACAAACTGATTTCGTTAACTCCCATTCAAATACATTAAACAAAGTTAACAAAGTATTAAAACGCGAAACTTTAAAATTTGAATTTAACTTCAATAAATATGAAAGGACCGAAGAGCGCTATTAGAGCTGACTTTTTTATGGTAACATTTAGACAAAAGGCATCTAGAATGAACCCGCTCGTAAGCTGTCTATTTAAGTATAGTTTGTATTATTGGTAATACGAGCAAGTGAGCCATAGCCATAGCCATAGCCATGGCCTTCCCATGCCCATTTCTAGCGCAGAGCGAGCATAAAAAGCTATAGAGAATTTAAGGGGGTATTGCGGAGTCCGATGAGAAAAAGGCAAACATCACGCATAAGTTTCATTTTATTTTGATTTTTACGACTGGCCAACGCTGTGACAGTGCTCGCTCTCTCTGTGTGTGTGTGTGTGTGTGTGTGTGTGTGTCCCACCTGGATCACTTGGTAAATAACCAAGCGAAAGGCAACAAAAATCAAGAAAAAGTAGTCACCAAATGGCCAGCAGAAGCCCCTAGTAAAACTATGGAATGGGTGGGTGTCGGGTTCAATATGTGTGGGTGGATGGACGGTTGGGTGGTTGGGTGGCTGGGTGGCTGGGTGACTGGGTGGTTTGGTGGTTGTTGTTGCTGTTGCTGTTGCTGTTGTCCGAGAGTCGAGAGCTAAAGCAGAGAAAATGCCTATTTACGAGCTCGCATGTGGCTGGACACATGGTAATCATATATTTTGGTCATATCTGTGGACCATAAAACCAGTGTCCTTATGTGCCTGTCAATGAGTTGTTTCATGACATTTATTTCGCTTGTTTCTCGCTCGCCGAGGGTTTCAATGGCTCCGGATGCTGCGTGCAGATGGAAAATATTTTAGTGTCCATTTAATGTCCAATCTAAGATGAGCTCGTAACTTTTGATCGAATAAACGAGCAACACACACACACTGACACACACACACAACACACACACACACACACAAACACACACACACACACACACACACGCACACCTCACACTCTTAGGCAAGGTAAGACCCTTGGCCCATATATAAATATGTCAGTAGTTTGGGCGCTGGTCAAGGGGTTCGAGCTGTGGCACGCAACCAACTCTCCAGGGATAATACTTTAATTTTCTCACTGATGCGCCCTGAGTGATAAGTAGAAGTTATTTGCCAGCTATTTGGTTATTTTATTAGTGGATTTCTTTTGGCCGCGCTTGGCTGGCTTAGTCCTGCCGTAGGCCCCTCTGCCCGGCCCGACCCGCTGTCACTCATAAATATTTAATTAAAATCAAAATTAGTTTTTCCACAACGCACAAATTTCCGCTCACCTTGGCCCTTCGGGGGTTTGGGTAATGAAAAGCGTTTTGTTTTGAGCCGCCTTCGCTGCCATTTCCATCAAGTGCCGGCCGCAATGTCACGCCTGGTTATCGCAAATGTAAAACAGCTACAACGACGATCCCAACACGGCCAAGTTGGTGCTGCCGCCGCGGCTTTCTCTTCTCGTTAAAAATTAAAATCGCAACACGCTTTCAGCTCAGCTCGCCGGCACATGTGGCAGGCCCCACTCCCATTCCCATACCCATTCCCATTCCCATTCCCATTCCCTTAGCCATTCCACTTGTGGCTTTCATCGGCGATTTAGCTGCAGGCCTCACGCACTTCGCGCTGACTTCCCAGCAACAAGCAGCAACGTAAAGTAGATTTACATGCGACACCCCTGAGACCTAAAAACAACACAAGCTAAAGAACGTGCGGTGTTCTTTCTTCTTTTTTTTTTATATATTTGGCCACGAATTCAATTCAATTCGAGATATTGACATGGAAAAGACAATACATACGATGATCTACCATATCTAAAATTTTTTGTTATAGATATAGAAATATAAACTAAACTCAATTTATTAATACAAAAATACAAAAATAAAAATATAAAAATATAAAGAAAAGTATGAATTAAAACCAAACTCAAAAGCTAAAATACTGAGTGGTGCACTGCGTGGCCCAGAAGATTTTTTTGCGTATCGCACAGCTCATGTAGATGGAGCTGAGTGGAATATTGCGTCTCAGGCACCAGGCGATGGTTATTCGTGGATCCAGATAGAAGACGGTTGCTTCAACCAGAGGCTTTGTTTGCAGGCGAATAGATCTGAGTTTGCGCTGCTCGGCCGCACTGTCCCGAGGAATTTGACAGGGCCGCTTCAGGGCTGGCAAAGGATCGACGTTACGATGACGGACACCGCAGAACAAGTGAACCTCTTTGAGGGCTTTGTTGTAGGCCAGCAGCTGCTCGCAGCGCGTGGCTTGCAGTGGAATCATGATCAAGCTCTCCTCCAGCATCCGCGAAGCATTGCAGACGCGAAATACAGTCGACGTTAGGCCATCCATCAGAAAGTCGAGATGTTCATTCAACGTCTGGCTGGTCAGCTCATCGAAGACCAACTCATTTGGCTGCTTGCCACAAATGAACACTTTCAGATTGTAGTAGATCTCGGGCTGAATACTTATCCTTTTGTACTCCCGTTGATTGCAGCCCCTGCTGCCGGCCAGCAACTGCAGCACATTCCGCTGTACGCCCAGCCGTGGACAGAGCTTGATGTTCCGCACACAGAGGCCACACACAGTCGTTTCGGCCGGCACCTCTTCGGCATCACAGCTCATGGCCAGCAAATCAATGCAGTAGAGGGCAACGCTGCGCTGCCGCACCAGCCAGTTCTCCGAGGACTGAAGGTTTTGGTAATCGTCGCGGATTTGGCGCAGATGCTGCTGGAGACGACGCGCTGTGTCCAACAGATCGCGACGAGGTGGACGCAATCGCCACGAGCTCTCATTGCGCGGATACGCGTGATGAATGTTGCCCGTGACGATATCATGCCAGGAGTACACCCACCTAACAGTCCGATCGTGCACCACCTGGCCCCAATGATGCCCGCATGGCGGCTCCGGCGGCTCTTCGTGCTCATCACAATTGATCACAACATCTTCGGGCAGCACACGCGGTCTAATCGTGCCCATGGTCGTGCTGAAGCCATGCCGTGGGCAGCGCAATCCTGGCCGACTAATGCGAAATTGGGTGATTCGACGGCTTTCGCCATCAACTAGGCAATAGCCATAATATTTATTTTCCTCAGCTATTTGCTCCTTTTCGCAACCTTGTTGACACTCCAAATACTGACCGATTTCCTTGAAATCACACAGCTCGAAGCATGTGATGTGACGACGCTGCTCCTCGCTCAGGCAGCTGCGGAACTCGTTGAAGAAGTTCCGATTGAACTCATCCAGATGAACGTACGCGGTCTTCAAAAGCTTTGCGTAGAATGTGGCCACCTCTTCGGCCTGTTCGGTCAGCTCAATGGGGCAGCTGTCATAGTAAAACTGCACGTTCTCTGGCAATCGCTTATGATCAGCTGGAAAGAGTGGGCCATTGTGCTTCAATGTTTGCCATTTTGGTGTCAAGCAAATGGGGTTTTCAGCGAGCGAATGCCTTGGGTGTAGGCGGCCCTGCCAATGGCCCTTCAGATTGCGGTACCTTATCGGCACAAACTGGCAGCGAATCTTCGGAATTCCAACATAGGACTTTACATCTTCATCCAATTCTGTTTTATCTTGATAAATATCAACACACATGTTTGCCATGTCTGACGAAAAGGTTACTAAGTTTTTACTCAACTGTAAACAAAAAACCATCAAATTTATCCTTGAAACGAATCGATTGGAGTTTTCTTTCTCAAGTGACGTGAGTTGTTTCTTTAATACGAGAAGAGAAAAAAACTATTAGCGAATTTTGCCAAAACAAAACATTAAATAAATAAGGAAATTGGATAATTAATAGTAAAAATAAAGCCCTACTCAATGTTCCTGATTCTCAGCTAAGTTTCGTTCATCAAAATTTCATATTAATAAAATTTTATGCAAGTGAAACATCGAACGTACAAATTGATTACAATTTTTTATTGAATTTCAATTGATAATTCCCCTATTTTCGATATTTTCTTATTAATTTATAAAAAAAAATATTTTTTTCAATGTAAATTTGCATTATGTAAATACTCTTGACGTTTGTAAATGCATTTGCCAACTGATATGCATCATTTAATTTGCTTTTAATGTTATTTTATGCAGTTTTTTAGCTTCAACATAAATCAAAGTAATTATTATAATTATGAATAAAGTTTGTTGTGTAAATACTTTTGGCTATGACTGTATTTTATTGATAAGTATGAACAATCAGGCGAATAAAGCTATGACAACTTTTGCTAATATGGATTTATCGATTGCAGTCCATTTTTTTTATCATAAAACTAGCATTCGAATTATGTATCAAAAATATGATTCCGACAGAGAAATAAACTCGAGGAAATAAGGCTTTGGTATTAGGATACCAAGCCATAAGAATAGCATAAAACTTGTCTGCTAGCTGCAGATTCTATTGAAAGCAATAATTGATGTTTTTTATATTCCTTACCTCATCAGCAAGCGAAAATGTCTTTAAAATCTAAGTCTCTTTAGTTCACCCTTTGACACTCAACGAACTAAAAACATTCTGGCAAAATACAACATCTTTAAGCCAGCAGTAAAACTTGCTTTGGCAAACAACAAACAGATCTAGTTATACATATGTATAAAATATACACTTGTAGTCAGAAATGAACTCACATCACAACCTGATAAATATGTTCACACGCACACGGGATTTTTGTAAAATTTCAGTATTTTTTTCTCAGCAGGTATGTTTTGTTGTGAGGCATGGCTGCGCCTGATCCAGCCACATGTGGGCAGCCGAGCCTGCTGCCCACGGCCATGCAAGAGGTTGATCAAGTGCAACGATTGCAACAACTTCTCGACATTCGATTCGAATTACAGGCGTGAGATCCGGCCGAATGGCCAGCCGAGTATCATACAACGAACGATGGGCGGCAATGGTCGTAAGTCTTTGATGGATCCATCCAACTCGTCGAAGCCGACGTTCGGTAAGAAGCGCACGCGTAGGTATCTCGGCTACACCATCGTACTGGGCAGCCTCTGCAGCACCGTGCTGTGGGCCATCTATGAGCTGGGCAAGCCTGAACAGGATCAGTTTGGACGCAGCATCGAGGATGATCTGAGCGCGTTGCCACTACTGCAGCAGTATGTGCAGCGGATGTGGCACTCGATGCACTACTACCAAAAGATGCTGGAGGAGCCGCTGACCACCAAGCTGCTGCCGGACATACTCTGTCCGCCGTACATACAGCCGCCCTACACTCTCGTCCTGGAGATGCGCGACATTCTGGTGCACCCCGATTGGACGTATCAGACGGGCTGGCGGTTCAAGAAGCGACCCGGCGTCGATCACTTTCTGCGCCAGTGCAGCAAATACTTCGAGATAATCGTTTATACGGCCGAGCAGGGCATGACTGCATTTCCCATACTGGATGCACTCGATCCGAACGGCTATATACGCTATCGCCTGGTGCGTGGCGCCACACAGATGATGGATGGTCATCACATCAAGAACCTAAACCATCTCAATCGCAATCTGCGACGCGTTATTGTCATCGACTGGGATCGCCGTGCTGTTCCACTGCATCCGGACAACATCTTTGCCATTACCCGCTGGGTTGGCAACGACGATGATGTGCAGCTCTTCGATCTGGCTGCGTTTCTGGGACTCATTGTCGAGCACAAGGTTGTCAGTGATAATTCCATATGTTAATTGCTCTTCAATAATTGTTTTTTTTTTCTATTTGTTTAGATGGACGATGTTCGTGAGGTTTTGCACTATTACCGCCAGTTCGAAGATCCCATTGAGCAGTTCAAGGTGAATCAGCGCAAACTGCTTGAAATGAAACAGGAGAAGCCGGACGCGGAAGCGAAGTCCTTAAAATAAAATGTCCAGTGAAGTTTTTTTTTAATTTCTTTTTTCTTTTTTTTTTTTTTTGCTTGTGTGAAATTGTATAATGCGTTCACATTTTTTGTGCATACGCCAATACTTCAGCATATCTTGGATATTTTATTTGAAAAAGAAATTAGAATAGTAATTAATTTATGTAAAAGTATATTTAGCTGCTTCGAAAATATACATATTTTGTTATAGGCAATTAAATTTGCATTAAATTCTTCTTGAAGCACTTACATTGCCATACTCTATTCTACTATACTCTACTCTACTATGTTTTACTCTCTCTCTCTTTTCTGTGTCAAAACATGGTTGGATTTGAAGAAATATATTAACCTTTTTATAATATTACATAAGCTTTATAAACTCCATCCAAACTTAAAACGATAATCTTGTTACAATTTTTTGAAGTAATAACTTGAGACGTATCACCAAATTTAGGCATATAATTTGACAGCATTCGAACAAAATATAAAAACATAGATGATCAATAAAAGAAGATGGTAATAATAATTAGTATATTAATAGATTTTATTTATAATAGATATATTTTATATAATATATATTTTAATAATAATAAAATAATTATAAATAATATATTTAATATATAATAAATATTAAATAATTAAAAAGAAGTATTTACTAAAATCCCTAAATATTTTGAAATTTATTTACATTCTTGGCTAATTGTTCTATCTTTATGCTAATCGCTGTTGATCAATGCTATCGAAACATAAAAGTTTTAGCAAAATACCAAAATTGCAAAATCCCCACAAAAATACCAAATAGATTCAGATTTAATATACCAAACACTGTGACGCTGTTCATTATGCAAATGTCACAGGCTTAAAATGCACAAATTGCATCAATGCAGCATCCAATGGCAGAGCGACGCCAACTCAGTCGAAGATGGGCAGCTGAACAGGTGGACCGACGGACATTTGGACATGTGGATAGATGGGCCAGAGCTTTCTGTGTTATTATTTAAATGGCGCATTATCAGTGGCCAGCAGAGGGCTGGCCAGTCAGCTCGTCGAATTGTCATAAACAATCAAAATCCATTTAAAAGCGTACATGCAATTTGGCTCGGGCTCAACCCACCTGACATGGCCACAAGAATGCTGGAGGTGGTGGTGTTTGCGCAGGCAACGACAGCATCAACGCCTCGTCAAGTGGCGTGGGCGGGTCTGTGGGCGGCCATTGGCAATTGGCAGTGCAGCAGCTGCCTCTCCGTGTGTCTCGCTGTGTGTGGCCAGGCCATCTGGCCGGACTGCTGTGTATCGTTGATATGATAATTGGCATGAGGCAATAATCCACTTGGATACGTTTACGTTGACAATCGTTTATATCGCAATCAGTGTCATGCCGTTCTGCGTCCTGGATTGTTGTTCCAACTGCTGCTGCTGTTGCTGTTGCTGTTGCTGCTTCTGCTTCTGCTGCTGCTGCTGTTGAGTCTCCATAAAGTATAATTTCCAGCCATGCTCGTTGTCGACCTCAACGACAAGGACAACGACGACATATTAAATAACAATGAACTGCAATTGCCCAGCGAGTCTCGTAATTCGTTTTGTAATGCGTGCAGACGCACAGATTTTGAGTAGCACTTGCTCTGCCCGTTGCCCTGCGCATTCTGTTATCCTGCGCCCACCACACTCCGCCCCCCTCCCAGCCCAATCAAGCCACTTGCTGTGGCCGTGACTGTGGCACGTCCAGTGCTTTGTTTTATGTGCCCAGCCGACAATTGTCTCTCGTATTGCATATAATTTCTGATTTCAAAGTTTAATTCGTCGCCTCTTAAGTTTCATCGTCATTTCAAAAACACAGTACAAACTCAATTGTTGGCAAGAGCAATATTAATGATCGTATTAGGAGAATGTTAATAATAATATATTCATAAATTATTTATTGTATTATTGTAGATTAGTATCTAAAATATTGTGAAGTCTGTCTGTGGAGATGGGCAGCTCTACACATATTGATTTTATAATGAACTTAGCTGTAACTCGGCACGACTGTATAGTACCTGCACTATGTCCATCGCCCAGACCCTCTCAATTTCTGCTGCTTTATAGAAGCTCTCAGCGAAGTGTTGCAGGCAATTAGCTGAGACGTCAATGCAAGTAGCGCAAAGATTATAAAGTATTTATAAAAATGCTAGACAAATCAGTTAAGTTAAACAGACAATTTTCCCTATAAAATCATATTAGAATTAAGCAGATATACAAGGGGCGCCACACATGTGGCGTGCATAGATGACCCTTTGGAGGACACTTTGCGAATGCAAAAATGCTAAATTTATGCGCAGCGGGTGCTGTGAAGGCAGAGGCAGAGCCACAACGGGGCAGGGCAGAACAGGTCAGGAGTACATCCGGCTGCAAGTAGCTCCACTTTCACGCTTGACCTCACTCACAGACGCGCAGCGGCCGCCTGCTTAGCCCCTTGACCACAGTCATATATTCAAGTGTGTGTGTGTGTGTGTGACTCTTATAGGGGGGGTTTGGCCAATGGCTGTGCGCTTTTTATGAGCGACGACACCACTTGCGATGAAAGCATTTCCGCATCCGCCAGCGCTTCCGAACCGAGCAAAGCCAAGCCAAGCCAAGCCAAGCCAAGCCAAGCCAAGCCCAGCCCAGCCCAGCCCAGCCGCGCCAAGTGAGGCTCGGCTCGGCTCAAGCCACGGCATGGAGTCCACTTTAATTTTTGTTTTGTTTATAATTTACGCGACACAACATCAATTAAGTGCTTGGCCGGAAAAGCGCATACCTGCACCTGAAAAAAGCACCCATAAATTGTCGCCCTAAAGTGGCGAATGCCACCTCGCCCGCTGCCGCCCGATCCGTGCACCTTTCTGGCCAACAGTTGGTTCGGTCCACCAGCTGCATTGGCCGGGCTTAAATAGCTGTTGCCATTTTATATGCGTGCTCTCTTATGCTATACACAAATCATTTCACGAAATTCATACAGCGCATTGTCCAGAGGTTCGCGTTTTTAACAACCAAAAAAAAAAAAAAGAAATTTATAAAAATATATATAGTCTTTATATAGTCTATACATCTGACTAGCTTAACTGACTTTTTGCATATTTGACAGTTTGTCAATTTAAGGTTTTTTTTTGGGCATACAATTTACTTATAGTAATTGCAGACTTTAGGGCTGGAAAGCTGCTGCTTCATAGAAAATCAATTAACAACTCTTGCCTCTCGTTTTAGCCAAAAAACAACAATGACCAAGGACAGCTGAGCGGCGAGCTGCCTAATTGGAATTAACAATAGAATTTATGGGGCAAGTTGGTGTGATTTGTTGAAGTGACATTACGATGCGGTAAACGAGCGACGGCAGCAAGCAAGTGCTCCAAAGAGTGAAAGGGGGCGGCCGAAGTCAAGATGGGGCCTTGGTAAAGTGAGTCGCATTTGCAGACGCAATTTGTTACAAACGAAAAAGGACCAAAAGGACATTAAACAGTAGCATAAACAAAACCCCAGACAGACCCACAACCAAACACTCGCCTCTATTCACAGCTGCCAGAACATCGGTCCGTAAATTAACCTGACTGAAAGCATTTGCCATCAAACCCACTACAACTTCAACCTCATAAAACTGACAACGACTGCACGCTGCTCTGAGTAGCGGACAGGACAGAGCTTGTATACTAATTGATAAGCACAAATATCAGTTGTAAGTATAACTTTAACTGCTATCAAAAGATATACATATCTGATTTTGATTCAGTTTTAGCATTTGAAATCACATTCGGCAAGCTAAAGAGAATGAACAATTTGAAATTCTAAAAGTGTTTAGTTGAATATATCTACTCAAGCTTAATAGGCAAGTCGAGTAAATCAGGACTGATTGAGTATATCAAAGTTAAAGTCACATTTGCTGAGCATATCAATATCAGGTCACAGAATATTATCAATGCTATAGTTAGAGCTATATAGACTTAGTTACTTATTTCACATTTGAGATTAAATTATTGTTTAATATTAACTTTGGACAAAATATATTTCTGGAACACAACTTAAACTTGTTTACTTAAAAAGAAAACAGAATAATTAAATATGTTTCGCCGAACCAGGCAGCGCCTCGATCAGCAGTTGAATTTAAGAGCGGCAACAGATTAAAGTTGTAAGTCGATGTAAGTCGAAGAGATTGCGCTCATTCGCGAACTTTTTCTCTCCCCCTCGATTGCTCATTTGTTCGATGCTCATTCGTTCGCTCCGCGCATCGGCTTGATCTAGCTAAGCCGAGCGTCGCGACGTTCGTAGTCCGAGCATTTAGTCTTAGAATATCGTTGAAGGAGGGTGGCTGCGTGTGCGCCGACGGCTCTGCAATTTTTCTCGTATGCATCATATATGTATGTATGTATGTGTATGTAGACACATACCTACGTAGACAGTTTGCAGAGCTGTGGGCATACATATACATAACTATGTAAGATGTGTATATATGTATATAGCGGCGGAGAGCATGTCGCTTGCTCGCAGTTGACCTTGAACTTATTTGCATTTTAGTTAATGCTTAAGAATATACATACAAATGTATATAAATATTACATATTTTGTACTTTGTAAAAGTTGAAAATGCTAAATTCAGATTGTAATAATTTAATTAAAGTTATTGTAAGAGCCAGAAGAAGACGTAAGCAACTCCATAAATTCTATATACATACATTTGTACATATTTTAAATGAGAATCAATAGTTGAGTCAATTTACCCGTGAAATTTCCCATAATAAGTGCAATTAAATTTTAAACACAAAATACAACTCAAAATTAATAAAGAGCGACAATTTCTGAACATTTTGTGTGGCAATTATGCCTGCCTTAGGCAAGTTAATACGGCTCGCTGCAACGAGATTGATAAGTTGTATTTGTGAAGAATTAAGAATTATTGTAATTAATGAAACTCTATTTGCCTTGCACTGCTCTCGCCTCTAAATCGCAGCGCTGTCAATTGGCCAATTGATGGCCTAAATCGTTTGTGGCTATAAATCTGAAGTATAGAGTGAAGTGCTCGATGCTGCATGAATTTGCCGCTTATCGAATGCAAATAAATTCGCAGACGTAATTAACTCATTTGCCGGCCGCCATTTTGTCTCGTCGCGGTAACAGAAATTGGCGACAATTACTCAGTTAGCAAATGGAATGCGAGAGAATTAAATAAATGTTGAGTTTATTCTATTTATCTATCTAGTTTGGGCCATGTTTGCTATATGCGACTGCAGCGCTGCGACAATCAAATGTTTTAAATGAATGTTTTGCTGCACTCATCCATTTATTCACGCGCCATAAACTGACGACGAATTTATAGCCAAAGGACATTCAGTCGAAGCTACAATAAAAATAAAATAAAATTAATGGGCCAGAGGGCTGCAGGTATACACCTATCCACCTATCCAGTTATCCACTATCCGTTGGGCGATTCCGACTGTGTTTAGGACGTTGCACCGCTGTGGTTACAGTGGTGCCAGAATTAAATATATATCTTTATCTATATCTATATCTGTGTGCATGTTTTTGCGCATTCCAATTGCAAAATTTTGGATGCCGCGCGGTCAAAATAATTTTAGCCATTTGCATTTGCCAGATTTGAGGTGGGGTGGGGCTTGGGTGAAAGCTGCACAGCTGCGGCTGCATTGCCATTGTTATTTACGCGACAATTGCAATAAACATTAGTTCAGGCAATCCCTATCTATCTCTCCCTCTCTCTTTCGCTCGCTCGCTCGCTCGCTCTCTGCATGTCTAGTGCATCGTCCTGTCGCTGGCACATTAAATTAATTACTCATGTTATTATTCTGGCTAAAATGAAGTACGCAACAATTTATAATCGCGGCCAAAACAAGATTAGAAGTACCTGCGGTATGCCTACCAACCATCCCTCTCTTCCCCTCACTCTCCCCCGCTCACTCGCTCTCTCGCTCTCTCACTCCGCCATGAAATGTGGTCACAATTCGCATTGCTGCAGTCATTTTGCTTTATTAGTCAAAATGCGCCAAATCAGAATTCCACATTATTCGGATTCGCATTTGGAGCACTCCTCTGTTCGCAATTAACGTAAATTTATGATCAACCAATTTCAAAATAACTCAACATTTTCATTGTCCATAACACAAAATGGCAATTACTGCCAGGCATTCGCCAACATAGGGCTAACTACCACTTACTTTTTAACTGCTCATAAGCTGAAATGATAATGTTGGACAAGGCTTATCTATTGAGCATATGCAATTTGATTAGCTAATGCAGAGCTTTAACTTTATGAAATCACAGATAAAGCTTGGGCAATGATAGAAATTTCTTATTCAAAATTGTGGTTTAATCGCTTAGATAAAATTAGTTATATTTAAAACAAATTAAAATAAATACAACATTTAATAGATGTTTGTAAAATGCCTGAAATTTATGAATAAATTCCCATTTGGGAAATTTGTCTTTATGTAAAATCTTTCTTTATAATAGAATCTTCCTATAAAAGTTTTACATGTACTAAAAAATAGTCTGATTTAAAAGACTGTTCAAGCACAAATATATGAATGATGTAAATAATTAATGAGAACCATTTCAAGATCAAAAAACAATTTGATTTGAGCAATCAAAAATAATATAATTTAATATATATATAATATAATAATATTCAGAAAAGAGCCTATCGCAACATCTTTTGTAAACCACTGATAGGTCCTGAAGGTATCTTGTAATATAAATTAAATTTATAATTATAAATGTTAAGCAGATGAAGATAAGAACCTTTTAATAACTGGAATTTCTATAAGATTCAAAGTCCAAGTCGAGTGAAGTCAATTACCAAATTCGAAGCAGAGTCTACAATAGCCATCATCAAATATAAACTGTTTTGAAAATACAATTCAATACTTTTTTTTAACTGTCAACAATTTTAGAATATTCTTAAATTACATCACAATTGCCCTCCATCTAGAAGCTACTCAACCAGACACATTTGCAGCTGCTTAAAATGTGCTCCAGTGTGAGCAGACAATCAGAAGCCTTATAAACAACAGTCGAATTTCCAGTCTAATCTTGGTATAAATTACATATCATTGCCGCAGCGTGAATGCACTCGGACAGTAGCTTTAATTAGGCAGCAACATTTGTGCATTTGTGCAGTTGTGGAAGCAACAGGCGGCTGTTGCAACACAATCGCCTCATAATGCATCCGTCCAGCTGCAGTCGCCACTGACTCTCACTGCTGCTCCTGCTTCTGCTCCTGCTCCTTAGTATATGAAAGGATACGAATGCCGGATGCTGCCCATAACTCCCTCCCTCTTTATCTCTCTCTCTCTCACTCTCTCTCTCTCTCTCTGTCTCTGAGTCTGTGTGTGTTTTGTCCTAATGCATGATTATGTGCATAGGCACAGGCCAAGGCGCCCTGCAGCCAACAAGCTGTGGCAAGTCCTGGGATTGGGCAACGAGGCAACGAGGCAACGAGGCGCATCTCCATATATTTGCATTGAAAATTTGCACATGTTCAAATCGAGATTTACGATGGCGAGTGACATCATTAATCAAGCGTCTGATTGGTGATCCTGTTCCTGTTAATTAATACAATAATGGATTGCGTGCAGTCCCTGCAAGTCCAAGTGCGGAGCAGACCAAAGACGACGACAACCGAAACCTGGCCTAGGCTCTAGGCCAGGCCAACTGAATTTACGAGCGCCAAGAAGTGCGTTTAGGCGCTGGGCCCTAAAAAACGACAAGAAAAAAGTGCGTATGTCCGTGTGGCGCATCCTGGCGGCTAACATTGATTTAAAATTTACAACATTGAAGGCAAAGGTTGGCCAAACAGCGCCATATGTTGCATTGATTTATCCTTGGAGCAGTAGCTGAGAACGCATGGCTTGAATGGATATGTTGCAGCTGCTGCTGCTGCTGTTGCTGCTGTTGCTGCTGTTGCTACTGTTGCAACAACAAAGCTGGACACTAAATAAATTTACCGCTTGCTGTGGTTTCGCCAATAGTATCTCACACACACACACACACACACACACACATATCCTTACACGCACACTCACACACAAATTTCAATTAACAATTTTACCCTTAATTTGGCCACAAAAAAAAACAAAGACGACACTAAGAATGAGGCCAAAGCTGAACTGAGCTGAGCTGTGCGTTGAGCTGGCAAACTAAATTACAATTTGAAGTCCCTAGTCGCAGCCGGCCCACCTGCCGCCGCCCCACCTGACCACGCCAATTTCGGGCAGGGGCTCGAGCATCAATTATGATTATCGTCACGTTTTATGAGACGTTTGCCCAACTTTATGACTGGGCGCGTGCTGCCCCAGCACCAGAGCCAACCCCCACCATAGTATGCACTCTTATAATGAATATTGACAAAGGATATGCACAATATATATGTATATACATATACATATATATATATATATATAATAATATGTATGTGTGTGTGTAGCTAACAGGTAAGCAGTTTTACCCTTCACAACGTAGCGCCTGATTTTGTTTACTTTCCTTCTCTTTTTTTTTTTTTTTTGTTTTGCTGAGTTTCTTACTCATTTATTCATTAGAGAAATTAGCCACAGCCGAGCCGTAGGTAGTTCATTAAGCTTCGTACTGCGTTGCCTAATACTAGCAGAGTTCTTATATTCTGTCAATTTGTATATCTTTTATTCGAGAAGATTTTATTGATAATATTACAACATTTTCCATTGAAGTTGCATTCACTAGGAATGCAGTTAGGGACACTTTAAAGGACAACTTTCATTTTTAAATGAGATCACAGATCAAAGAATCAGAGATCAAAGATCAAGCATAACAACTTTTATAATTTACAAAAATAGTAAGCCAAGCGATTGAGGTTTTTGTTTCTTCTCTTCTTCATCTTTTTCATATAAGATTTTTATATTTGCCCACTATAATGATATTATATCAGTTCGAATCTGGTCAAATTCCAACTGAAATTCAATAATTGCTTAGCTTTATGCAGTCAAGAGTCGTAAACACAACTACTTTTTAAGACGTAAACATATTTCCATACTAAATACGAATAATAATATGCTTTACTCGATTATGGGAATATATACAACTAAACAAAGTCTACTTAATCTAATGGAACACACCTGTGAAGTGATCCACCTGATCCATAGATTTTTGATAGGCGGAGCTATAGCTGCTTGTTAATTCTCATACTCATCTAGAAGAATATTTATAAAAATATACGTAAAACTTAAGTATACGTCAGCTTTTTGTTAAGAAAACTTAAATATTACTATATAAATATATGTAAATAAATAAAATATATAAATATAAATATGGGTTACATAAAACTATATTTATATTATTTGCAGTCTTAATAAATAATTGAAATAATATTTAATAATGGTAAACAAATTATGATTTGATTTTGATTTGATCTAAACTAAAATAAAATTTCTATTTAAAATTTTTCTAAATCTAATCTTTGACTTAGCATTTAGAAACGCGAGCACAGTTGCTTTTAATTGTATACACCAAAGGGGAAAAAAAAAGAATAATAATAAGCAGAAATTAAACCCGGTAATGGGTAGAAGTCAGAGAAGCCACCAAAGGCAGCGAAGCCAGAGCAGACAGTGGAAGTCAAGCCGCAATTAAAAGTGGCAACAAACGAAATTTCAATTAGCGGTACTTAGCGGCAGCTGCCATTACCTAAAAAAGCAACCCAAGTGGCAGTAAGAAAAAATATCTAATAACAACTAAACGATATTAGAGAACAGAGAAAGAGCCAGAGAGGGGGGGGGGAGGGGGAGGAGGGAAGAAAACCGCAGGCAAAGGAGAAGCTGTCAAAGGCGACACTTGAATTTCAGATTTTTGGCTTTTTCGGCTGTTACATTAGGCAAAAACAATTTCATTTTGCAAATTGTGTTGTGTGTTGCTGCAACAACAGCAGCAGCAGGCAAATCTTTTTGTGCAACACGAGCTCCGTAATTGGCTTCGAGGACGAAGCATTCAGCGCTCAGCACTCAGCACTCAGCACTCAGCGCTAAGTACTCATACATGGCTTGGCTTACCATTTGCTAAATTGAAACTGCGAATATCGCAAATGGTTCGGTTAACCACTCCGAAACAACGCTCTGATTGCAATTTACGCGCATGCAATCAAAGCAACCAAAAAAAAAATAAAAAATAAAGAGAAAATGAACTAAAAACTAAAACTATTTCAAGCTTAATTACCAGCAAAATAACAGCAGCACAATCAGCACTGAATCGCTTAGCCGCTAATTGTACAAATTTTATTATTTAATCTGTAACAATGGGAAATTAAAAACAAACTGTAAAACTAATTCTGGAATTAGCTGCTTCAGTTTCTAATCTTATAATAGGTATGGAAAAAGTCATAATTGATAAGAGAGAGAGAGAGAGAGAGAGAGAGAGAGAGAGTGAGTGAGTGAGGGGAAGTGAACAAAGTGATAGAGAGAGAGAGAGATGTTCAGCGAGTGAGAATTTAAATATATAAAAATAAATAAATCCATTGTACCCTGAACTCCCATTATTAATTTGAAAAAAAAAAAAATTAAATTAAAAAAAAAACAAAAATTTAAAAATGAATTAATTATAAAATAAAATTTCAATCTAATTTATATATTCATTAAAACTAAAGCAAAATAAAATTCAGATGCAAACAAAAAATTAAATATAATAAATTAGAATAAAAAAACAAATATATATTATTAGAAAAAAGAACTTTAAGGTTTTTTTATAAAATAATATAATATACATATAAATATTAGTTTTTTTTTTTCAACTTTGTGCTCTGTAAGTTAAAGAAGATCACATTTATTTATAAAGTAAAGTGTGAGACATTTAACTGGTTGATCTCTTAAGCTCCTGTAATTGAGTTATCTAATTATACATAACAAGAGAGTCGAGAACTTGATGTTGGGCTCAGTAGCCAGCGCCAGCAGCAGATCAGCAAATGAGTGTAAGAGCGGCAATAGATTTGAGTTGCAAGTCGATGTAAAGAGATTGCGCTCAATCGCTCACTTTTTCGGACTCTATCGTGCGCCCAGCGCATCGGCTTGAGCTAGCTAAGCCGACGCTCGTGGCTCGAGCATTTAGTCTTCGATCATCGTTGTAGCAGTGCAGACGCGCGTGCGTCGGCAGCTCTGCAATTTTTCTACATATTTATCTACATACATACACTATTACATATATGTATGTACACATGTATACGCACATATGGTGGCGGACAACAGTGCAATTACAGTTATTTGTAGACAATCGCTTTGATAAGCAAAGTAGACTGACCGTGCCTTGAATCGATTTGCATTTAAGTTAAAGCTGCACGAGAAATCTGAGTAGCTCAATAATTAATGACGAAATAGTAAATTAAAGTTAAATATTAAACTTTATAAAATAATATATACAAATTTGAGTTGTGACTTACAAAATCATTTTCTCGTTTATGGCAATGAAACTTTTCTAAATAAAAAATTCCTCTAATAAATATACACTTACTTATTTTTTATATATGATTTTCTCGCCTGCTATAAGCTTGCAATTAATTTTAATTTTTGTTTAATCTTTATTTGTTTTTCAAACTAATAAACTTTTGGCAAACATCAAAACATTCCATGCCATTACACAAATCCAACGCTGCCTTTTATGACTGCAGCCCAGCAGGGCGATGGAGCGAGCGTGGGCGTAGTGGATAAAGGGGTGTAGGGTGAGGTTGAGGGTGATGGTGAGGGTGAGGGTGGAGGTGGAGGTGTGCAGGAGTGCCGACTATTTGGATGATTGTCGAGCATGTGAAACTTCTTGAAGATAATAATAATTTAGTGCTGTTGAAATGACTTTTGACCATCACACACAATTGATACGAGCGACCAACAGAGTAGCAGGCAGCCAACTGAGGCTGGGGCAGAGGCTGAGAGTAGAGACTGGGAGCCCATCGAGGCAGGCCGAGGCACACGTGTCCTTTTTGGCCATGTCTCCCACTCGTGGAATGCAATGCTCTGCGAGTGCATGCAAACAAAGTCGACTGGAGTCTACTAGTTTGCACAATCAAATGGTATGTGGGCGGGCGAAAGTCGGAGGCGGGACGGGAGACTGCGTAGAAAGTATGGCAGGCCATTTGTTCGCTGTTCCGCCGCATCTCAAAGAAATAAACAAAAGGGGCGCAGCGCCAAAATGCCGGAAAATCCACACATCCTTCGATGCAGCCACTTTGCATGCAATGCAAGAAACTTGCTCAACGATTTCGTTGTTGTTTGCGAAAACTGTGAAAATGAATTCGTAAAAATGCGCTCGTAATAATTTCTCGATTTTTGGTGGAAATTATTTGATTACACACACGTGTGGAACGCTGATGCAGCTGCCAGCCAAAGGACTCGATCTTCTACAGCTCTGCAGCTCACCAGCTCCGCCCCCAGCTGCCTGTTGGCCATAAAATAAACTTCATCTTCAGTTCGTGCTGCTCGGCATTCGGCATTCGGCATTCGGCTGTGTACAGGAACTTGAAATGCGCATTCATTCGCAAAATTCCCAAAACAAATAAAGTAGTTTCCATGGGAGGGGGGGATGGCAAACACTGCGCTACGCAGGGCAAGAATCTCGATTATAGCTATGTGATTTGCGGTGCCACAATAGCTAAGCGACATAATATAGATCCTTGGAGAACTTTCGGCTCCCACTAACTGGAGTAGGCACTTGCGAAGGTTTAAAGCGTCAGCTAAACGAAAATGCAGCTGCTAATTGAATAATCATATGAAGCAGTGAATACAGGTAACTGAAATGTTATATTTACTGCTTTTCTGCAGATCAAATATTGTCGCTAATTACAAAAGGCCAATTACTTTATTTTACTTTAGTAATTGTAGCTATAGAAACATTGTTTATTAACTTAATCAGATGCATGTGATGTAGACAACTATGTATTTAGCCTTCCTTCTACCTACCTACCTTCTTCATCCTGGCTGCATGCGCCAGCTTGGGGCTAATGTAAATGGAAGAAAGAAGATGGGGCTGGGGCTGGGGATGGGGCTGGGGAGCAGCCGCCATGGCGAGTGGCTGGCGTGTAATTTGCATTTTGCAAGAGGTCCGAAATGAACTAATAAACACACCGGAAGCCGAGTCCACAAATTGTCGATGTTGTGCAGCGCAAATCGTATTACCCAGGCGCGGCGACCCCAAGCGAAAAAGAATGGGCTCAGTGTCAGTGGCCGTGGGCACACGGCTAATAGGCAGCCAGTCGCGAATACTTGGCTCAAATTGAAAGTTATTTAATGCAGGCGGAGAAGGTCGAGCTACGGTTCAGGCCGCAGGGTGGCGGCCTATGAGGTTACGGAAATTGTTACGCGATGCTCGGCCAGGCCAAGAACAAGCCAACGACAAGCGAACAACAACAACAACTGAGACGTTTTTTTTTAACAACTAAGATTCAAAAAGTTTATGCCGTTGGCTGTCAAGAGTTGGCAAATGGGCAGCCGCACGAGGCACGGGGCAAGTGATACGCATTCGGATTCGACTGGAGTATGCCGTGCGGGGACACTGAATATTTAACGAACGGCTGCGGAAGAGGAAGCCAAATGGCGCAAGTGTTGCTCAGTTTAATCTATTTCCTGCCTCGAAACCAGAGACAGAAACAGAGCGACAGAGAGAGAGAGAGAGAGAGGGAGAAAGAAGAAGAGGAAGAGAACAGTCTGACTGGCTGGCCAGCTGGCCGATCCGCGCAATCTTTAAATACACAAATTTATCGTTTCATAAAAAGGCAAACTTCACTTAATTCCGTGAGACAACAAAAATTTCTCGGCTCGCCGCAAGTAAATTCATTTTCCCGTAAATATTGTCTACGGCGGAACTTCATTTACCCGCAAAGTCTTCATAAAAACCAGGGGCTAAAAAATACGTTTTAAATAAAATAAAAAATATATATATATAACTTTGGCGGACGCAAAGTTTTCTTAAATAATATAATTTTAATAACAATTTTATTTATAACTTATATATATTTTAGAAATATTAAAACAGTAACATTCTATAATTAAAATGAATTTGGTAAACACATTTTATTTTCATAATTATTTAAAATAACTTAAAAAAAATATTATTAAACTGAAAAGTTATCCAAATCTGTAAAAAAAAAAGAGAACACATATGTATAAAACTTGGAAGCAACTTTTTCAACTGCTTTTTTCTTAAAATCTTGAAATGCTTTCTACGCTAGGTTGTGTATAGGAAAAAGAAATATTCAGCTAGAAACTTTTAAGATTTTCTTTTCTGTACAAACTTTCCCTAGAGAAATGAATGCCTAAATGGGGGCGCCAAAAATCTCAGCACACGGGCCACAAAATTGTTTTCAAATTAAGATGGCAATTTTTAGCGTCCAGCGACCCATCTTCACGGCCAACGGCAGAAGAAAATACATCCCAAAAAAAAAAAAAAAAAAAAAAAACACAAGCTGAAAGACCTGGTCAGGTGTCAGCTCCCAGCTGGCTGGGCGAGTGGAGGTTGTAAGCGTAGGTGGGGGGCATCGAAAACTTATGCTAGAGCTCGACACCAACGAAATTTGATTATGTTTCGCGGTTACACTTCATTCGTCTGCTGCTTCAGATCTCCACCCTCTCTCCATCTCTCTCTCTCTCTCTCTCTCTCTCTCTCTCTCTCTCTCTCTCTTTCTCTAAATTTGTGCCATGGCAAATTGACATAAATTGTTTTTGCTGTTATTGTTGTTGTCGCTGGCAGCGGGTGGGTGGTGGGTGGTGGCTGCTGAGTGGCGCGGCCAAGCGGCTCTCACTCAAGCAATTTATGCGATCAATTAAATTTTTCGAATGACCAAAAAGTTGTTTAGCATTTTAATTTTCATAAATTTTACTTAAATGTTTTCACTTTGGCAATAGTAAATTTCTTTTCGGGACACCGCTTAATGTGTCAGGAAATTTTTTTTCGGGCGAGTTATGAAAATAATAACAAGATTTTATGATGATTAGAAAATTTAGTTAAACTTTGGGGGCAGGAGGTGGAGGAGGCAGGCGGGGATGGGCGGGGGCGTGGCATATGCACATTAGAATTTATTGCAAATGAGCAAAAGTTTGTTGCCCAAAAATTAGAAATGCACAAAAAAAAAAACGTGAAGGAGGCAGTGAAAGTAAATCAAATGTAAATCATCGACAGCAACCAGCGATCCCTGGACCAACTTTCATCTTTCAAAAGTCCAGCCGACCGACCAGCCAGCAGCATAAATGATATACAACACATTTTGTGGAACCTTTACAACTAAATGCGGATAATCTGTAAGTTTGCTTTTCCAAAATTTATGTGAAACGGGTGGAGTTTTCCTCTGCTGTTGCTGCTGCTGCTGCTGCTGCTGCTGCTGTTGGCTGGCCTTGTTGTTGTGCTTTTTCTTGGTTCCCTGTATAGTTTTTCAGCTACCCTTCCTCGGTATCTGGTGGCAGCCGCCCAAAAACTAAAACATGCGCATTCAATGGGCGTCCGTTCCATCCGGGCCAACAGACCAGCCCCCAACCCTGATCCTGTTGCTGCAATTCATTTCCAACAGACGGGCGTCTCTATGTATGTGTGTAAGTGTGTGTGTTCGTTCGTTTGGAGGAGTGCTTCTCGGTATATATGTGCGGAGATTTACCGTTTTATACTTGACATTTCCAAAAGTTTAAGTTTTAATTTATGACACCGCCACTTTCTATACGGGGCGACAAGCTAAATATGAGCGAGCGAGCGAGCGAGCAAAGGATGGGCTTGGGGTTTGGGGCAGATCCTTAAACAGGATATCTAACTATTGTCGTTAGTCTTGAGGCGCTCGTCCAGCTCATCTTTACAATACGCTCACAGCTTTCTATGCTGTCCGTTGCTCATTTAACCCACAACAATTCTGTTGTACTGCAACAGATTTTAAATCGAAAATATATATCTCTAATGTGCCAAAAAACCCTTTGATTAAAATATTGACATATTTCGCGTTGACAGTGCGGAATAAGTTGAGTGTGGTAAGAGTCTCTTCTAAGTCTTTTTCCATAGATGTCAATTACAAGGGATTTTAGTCTTATTGAGGCCGCAATTCGAAGTTCTGATTGGGTACTCAAAGGAAAAGTTTTGTAGCCAATTGAGCAGAGTTCATCAGTGCTCAATCTCCTATGCTGTATGAATCGATAATCTTGAACTAAAGGTCGTTTTCACCTGTATATGTACTCTACTCATATTTCTTGTTAACTTAAGCTGGTTTATAAGACTATATAATCCAAATTTGATGTCTCTAGCATCCTTCAGACACGATCAGACCTAAAATAAACTGAATGAGGTACTGCAGACCGACCCAATAAGAGCAATGTAAAACGAAATAGCAATAAGACAAAAACAATTGAATTAATTTTATATATTTCCTTAAGGCTAAATGTGTGCCTTCATGTATAAATTGCCTGAGCATAGCTGACTGTGCTTCAATTTCGGATAACTCAGTTCAATAGGTGCAGTGTTAGCTTGGAAATGGCAGCCCGATTATTAGACTCAAGATTAACCCAAAAAGAGAAGGTAATCAAGGGAAGTCAAATGGCATGATCGAAGGTGCTGACTGAAGATCGATTACATTTTTTGTCAAGACTTCAATATATAATTTATAATCAAATGTCAAAAGTTATTAACAAATTTAAAAGCTGAATTTGTTCATAATTTCAAGCAGCTGCTCAAATATTTCCATCGAAAAAAGTATTACGTTTATGTGGTCAACCTACGCATATCTACAGCTGTGTTCATAAAAATAGTAGTGCGACTAAATTTTTGGACAGCAAATAAAATATTTTGAAAACAATTTGAACATGTATAAATATGTATACATATATAATATATATATACATGTATGTATATTTAATTATATATGGTTCTATATGGTTATCCATATGTACATTTCAGTCGCACTACCATTTTTATGAACACAAGTAGATAAACTATCGAAATTGCGCTTATATTTCAGACTAAAATTTCATAATCAATTCAAACAAATCAATTTATACTTCATACGATTTCTGTTTAATATCAGTTTGGAAATATTCAGAGCTTTTCAAACAGTCTTATACATGTAGTTAGGTAGGTAGTATAGACTTTCAATGCAGTATACATATTTTATACACGCTCCAACTAGAGGTTCATTTGCCAAAAAAGAATAGAGTAGAACATTTAACATCAAGATCCAACGACTTAGAAGAGCATTGGTGCGAAATCAGACGTATTTAGCAGTCGACTCTTCGTGAGTGATATTCACTTCTGATTTCCCCTAATCTATGCTTGCTTTTAACTAGAACCAGCGATTTCGCGATGCCCGTTGCCACATAGAGCGATCATAATTTCCCAGACCTGTGCAGGTGGTGTGGTATACAGTTAATCGAATATACACATGTGAGGTGTTAAGCTAGACTCACCTGGCAACGAGTTAAATGTATCGCCTCTGCCTCTGCGTAATTCCGCAGGAGAGCTGCAATTCAAGAGTTGGAAATTAGTTGCAGTTTGAGTCACCATGGGGCTCACACTTACTATAGTCCATTGCGGGAACCGTATCGGCTGTTATTCACTTCATTTCTGGTTGAGGAGCGAAATACTCCGTCTCCATAGGGTGCACAATCATCTTGATAGTTCCTGGACCTTTGGGGATACCAATCGTGTAGCCTGTTATAATGGGCTGGCTCGTGACAATCAGAGTACGCCCTCAGATGGTCCCCGTCCTCGGGTCGCTCGCAGCGATAACCTGTCTGAGCGACATACTGATGGTAGCACTACACAGCAAATAAAATCCGAAAACTCATTAACAAAACAAAGCCAAACGACAAACAACACTCAACGCTCACATCAATCGCAGTGTCATTTATAGGTGCTGCCATTCCGTAGGTCTCCATAATTTTGAAAATTTAAAAGAAAAAAAGAAATTTGAAAATTTTTAGGAAAACGTGTTAAGTCCAAACGTAAGAATAAAAGTGAGCTCCCATAGCCCCGAACAAGGCTTGCTCAAACTTCGATAATGCTCAACTGACTAGATCAATCAAATTTCTGTTATTTACCAAACTGAGTGTTTGCATTGGAGCTAAAACTAAAACTAAAACTAATACTAAAACTATTTATGATATTAATAATGTTATTATGATTACAGGTGGAATAAGATAACAAATACAAGGCAAGGCTACTTGATGTTGCTTATCTGGGGACTTCCTGTTGTCCCACCAATCCTTTTCCTTGATTAGAGATTGGGCAACACATGAGAAAGAACCAAACAGTAAAACACATCAAAAGGATTATAATCCACGCTGCACTCACCCTCAGCTGGGTGTTGGCATAGAGCTCTAGACTTCAGAACCTCAGCCCAAGCGGCAAGCAGCAAATGCAGTCCGACGCACCGGTCAGAGGGACAAGGTGCCACTTTGACTTACCTAATAATATTATTATTATGATTATAATTATTTTCATTCATCTGACTTCATATAAACCATTAGCTGTGCTCAGCAATTAATGAAGATCATGATAATGCTGCTCTAATGATTTTAGTAATTAAATATTTTTCTATAAAAATGCAGATCTTCACATAGACTTATTCTATGCAGCCAAGTTTCGAACTGAAATTGGAAACATTTTAGTCAAAAATTTTCAATTTGCTAATGATGTGAGCGTGTGTGTGTGTATGTGTGAGCCTGTGAAGTGAACTTTCGCTATAAGTCCATGGGCTCAACATGAAAGCTGAAATCCCTCTGTCCAGGTTTTGCTATTGCTATGCAGGGCAAAAGCCCTCGGCACTCTGCACACGCTCCGTGAGGATGATGAATTTGGACATTTTGTGTGCGCAAAGTCACTTGCTTAAAAGTTATTAAGGATTAAAAGAGTTGCGGCTAAGGACGCAAATGCGCTACGGAGTTTGCTTCATTAGAGTGTGGAGTGCCATTGCAGGACATGTCTATAATGTGTGTGTGTGTGTGTGTGTGCATGTGTGTGCATGTGTGGGTGAGTAAGTAAACACCTTTGGGTGAAAGTTTTTGAAAATACTAAAAGGAAATCACTTTGGACGTTCTGCAAAACGAGCCAAAGAAAACGCAGCAGAGAAGCACCAAAAACTTTGTGTGCCTTTCGCAGTCTGCCTGACCTCAGAGCCCCCGCTGTATGCCCAGCTGAAGGATGCGTGAACGATTATGAGTAGCTATCGTGACTGCCTGCGATGGCAGCAATGGCATTTTAATGTTGCCCGCTGCAACTTTTGAGACATCTTAATTCCCTTCGAGATAAATCAAAGTGGCGCAACGGATCAGTGGACGGGGCAGGTTCTTAGAGTTTCCCCTATACAAAATTGTTGTATTTTTATTTACAGCATTTTGAACTTATGCATTTTTATGAGCTTGAGCTACGTGTGTGTGTTGGGGGTGTGTGTATCTATTATATATATGTGTGTGTGTGTGTGTGTGTGTGGGTTGTTATCCTTTCATAAATGCGTCCAACGACCAACTGATTTATGCCACCACAAGCTGGCGCTGCTGGCAGCCAATTGCACCACTTGCACCACTTGCAACCCTGGGCAGCCGCTTCCTGACGTCGACGTCGGCAACAAAGTAACAAAACAGCAAACAAAAATTCCAGAAACAACATAAAACCGATTGATTTATTTTGACAATGCTCCATGCAGTGCCAGAGCTGCACACGAAGAGCGAGTCGGAGGCCAAGTCCGGTTGCTATTGTTTGCGCCCAGGACTCGTTGCCCCATCGTGCCCCATCGACATGTTCCATTCGCATTTCGGACCATCACCAGCCCCCAGCCCCAGCCCCAGCCCCAGCACTGTTCCGAATGGTCACAAAGCCATCCCACATCACGTGCTGTTGCCTACCGGCTGCAAAAGTTGTCCTCGTTGTCCGTTTGTAAAATATTTTATTTGCACATCTTTCTTATTTTAATCCTTCATTGCATTCTGTTGGGTTTTTACGGCAGTGCGGCAGTGCGGGGCGAGGGGGTGCGCCTTGAGCTCCATCCACAGTGGCTGCCAACTGCGTGAGTTTCTATGCTGTGGCAAATGGCCATAAAACACACGTTAATTACCCCCCACAGCAGGTTCAGAGTCAAACCCGGAACTCCTATCTCCATAAGGACTCGTCTGATTTCAAACAGAAAAAAAGGCAAAATAACTGAAACGGGAAATGCCCAAATGGCGAAGATTATATGGCCTTGTAGACATGTGGCTTAGCTGTGCTAGCTGCAAAAGTCTCTTCGAAATTCTATTTTAAATAAACTCTATAAATTATAGAAGTCCATTTGGGCATTACTTTATACAAATACGAACAAAAAAAAAACTAGTTTAAACAGATTCTTTAGATAGATTTTATGATGAATCCATCTGATTTCTTTTATATATATTTCCCAAATACAAATAGAATACAAAGGATCATATTCAACGATCATAGACTCTTCGGACTATGTCTGTATGTATATATATAAATATACATACATACATGTATGCTGTATCTACTATATCTACAGCTGTGTTCATAAAAATAGTAGTACGACTGAAATGTTGGACAGCAAAATTTTGTGATATACAAAATATTTTGAAAACAATTCGTAAATATATATATATATTATATACAGGCATATGTTAACCGTTTCAATTTTTTGTTTTTCACTAAATTTTTCTTTCCGAATTTTGCTGTTCAACATTTTAGTCACACTACTATTTTTGTGAACACAACTGCATATATCTTAGTTTCCTTATATATAGACTCCCACTTTGTCTAACTTCGATATGACTTATATATTCAAGGATCATAGACTAATATCCAATGGTGAGCCAAGACTTAATAACTGTGACTATGCTTAAAGGTCTATCTGTTAATCCAGATATACATGCAAATATCCCTATAACAAATTTAACACATTTCCAAGTTTTTCTTAAATTAGAGATTTTTAATAATTTTAAAATTTGAAAAAACAAATTTTTGACAATTTAGGCGCTAGTAAGAGAAATGCGTTAAGAATTTTGATACTATTTACATAGTCCATACACTCTTCTATTGAGCAAGTATTGTGAAGCTTTCGCCTTGACAAACATTATTAAGCGAAGACCACTTGTTACTACAAAAATACCTTAGAAGCAATACGCAGCATATTTATATAAATGTAAATGAATGTGACATTTGAATGTCGCTTTTTCCATTACTGCCACAATGAGTTGACAGTAATCGACTGACCCATGGGATCTGAAAAGAGGTGAAGTTTAGTTGGGCTCTCATGATGATCGAGGGTATCTTTAAGCACATACCTCCACCATATTGTGGATACTCGCTCTGCTTATCGCATCCATCGTTCGGAGTGCTGTGATGAGTTCAGACTTTATATAGAGCTCGATCCATGCGAGTTACGGATACTTACTACAGGCCGTTGCGGGCCCGCATCTCCCGAGCTCTTCGACTTTGGCGTTCTATGCAGCGATAGGCAAAAGGGTTGTTTGTGACATGCCGATGACGATGGTTCATGTTGCACCTATCCCCTTGTGGAAGCTCCATATCCGGCTTAACGCCGTTATCATAAAAATCACTTTGGTAACCGCAGCTGTTCATAGCTGATATAGCCGTCTGATCAAAGCTTTTGTTTACGGCATTCATCTGTTGAGAGAAAATCAAAAAAAAAAAAAACCGAAATTTAAAATAGAAAAAAAAACGTTGCTCGAACCTACCTCTGGATAAAAGAGCTGGGGAAATGGCATTTGAATACTATAACCACCAATTTGTGCATTCTCAAAGTAATCCATTTTTACAATAACTAAACTGAACTGGGATTTAACAGTTTATAAGTATCGCCTCTGCCAAAATATAGAAAATTTTTGATTGTAGTCAAAGAAAAAGTTCTGAATGAATGAAATCTGTAAAAATTTGAGGTCATAAGGAAAATTCGACAGCGCAAAGCCAACTTGATCTAAAATTTCTGCTTTAAATTGTATCGAAATGTGATGCAGTCAAGTATATAACATATATCAATACAGCAGTGCTCTAAGTGTCAAATACATTTGGCGCATACACGTTCGAGTTTTGTCTTAACTGAACTATATATTTGCTTGCAATTCTTAGTAGTTAATTGATCGAAGATCTATAATATGTTTAATATTAATAAATTCTCTTTATAGTTGTTCTGCCTAAAGCCCATTTCTGTGTCTTAAAGCCCATTTCTTTCTTAGTCAAATTAAATTAGTTAATTAAAGTACGAAGAGTTGCAGCTGTCTAAAATCCGCAGTATCCAAAATTGCTCATTCATCAGAGTTAGCTGCACAGAATATTTAAAATCTGGCTATTATTGTATTCAAGCTATGGTTAAAAAAATTAAATTATTATTTTATTTATTATTATTTTTTTTGTTTTATTTATTATTTTTATATATTTTTATTATTTATTATATATTATTTATTGATAAAAAGAAAATATTAAAAATATGATAAATTTGCACTACGTATGGTATATTGGACATTCTATATATTTAGATATCTTGTATATAAACACAGCTGTACGTTATGCAATTAGTACAGCAAAACAAAGCAGAACAGAGTATAAGCCAAGCTTTTTCCTGCTTTTAGACAAGTTAAATAATATAGCTATATGGTAGGTATACTCATGGAAATTTCCTCAAATGCGATTAGGGCAGTTTAACCAATTTAATCCAGACTCCAGTCAAATATTGAGTATTAGTCTCTTACAGACTCTGCAATTGAGAACTGTTCAAGACCTCTTATGCATATATGTATATCATATACATATATCATATATAAATGTATACGAAATCAAAGCTGATTATTGACGAATGTATATGTAGATACTTTATTGTGCGTTAAGTTGTGGAAAGATCTATTAAATCCGAGGTGCAGCAGCTCATAAAGATCAAATGTGGTCACATCTTAGTTTATCTCGTTTATGAATGCCAACAGCCGTTGGATGTGTGAGCTAAGATTGGAGATTCCGTAAACACAGCGTTTAGCTTCGACTTTTACCAATGATAAAGCAACCTTATTCAGTTACTCTCCTCATAACACGCACACACAGAATTCAATCCCACTTCAGCAGCAGCGTTTGCAACAGCAGCAGCCACAGGGCGGCTTACAGCAAGGTGGACTATAGATATGGAGCATAGAAATAATGTAAATATAACAAATGGAATAATTGTCTATGTATAGTTATAGGTAGACCTACTCATTCAAGCCATTGCGTGCATGCCTCTCCCTCTCTCGCTGCTTTTCGCGCATGAAGTAGCGATAGGCTGCGTTGCTAATGAAGAATTGCGGCGGTGCCGGCACCTTTCTGCATCCATTACACATATTTCAAATATTTCAATTTAGAATTGGGGCCGAAAATAAAATGAATTTTGAAAATTTAAGCTCTGCTTTCGTCGAGCAGAACTCAAATACTAAAGAAAATCAAAAACATTTCCTAGAGCTGAGCACAAATGAGTTGTGAAAGCAAAGCATAGCTGATCATATTTTGAGTAACAAAATTTTATGAAAAATATATGAAATGGCTACAAAATCAGCAAACAGAATTGAAATAACCTATAAAATGCTTGGATTGCAAAAATTATTAATGAAACAATCAGAAATTGTTTTTATCATGACATTTGAGCGTTTGGTTTATTTCTTATAAGTGCAAAAGCCAAAGGTAACAATTGAGCGACATGCACTCTGGGGACTAATAATACGGATTGCCGCCCTGTTGGGGCTGAGCATACATTTGACCCTCGGCACCGCCAATGCCAGGCAGCGAGTTGTAATAGTCGCCATTGCCACGGCCCGAACGCTGATCCGTAGGAGAGCTAAATTTTGAGATCAGGGCTATAGGAAACATTCACAAATAGAGCTCAATTTGGCAACTCACTAGAGGCCGTTGCGGGAATTCATTTCTCTCAAAACCTTTGTGTAACGCAGTGGGCTGCGGTAGCCAGGACCGCCAAAGGAAGCGGAGCCGCCCTGGCCGCTCCTAGAGTCGTCGTAGGGCTGCATTCCGCCGCCATAAGCGCCGCGCGACTGCATGTAGTCTTGACCCATTTCGGGAGCCTGTCCGTCAGGGCAAGACATGCCATAGCCCTCCATCGACTGGTATTGACCGCCGGCGTTACCTTGTCCGTAATCCATATTTCAATATGTTATTCTTATATTTGATTTTCCTATTTAATTTGATTTATTTTTACTGTATTTTTCTTTATTTATCTATTTTACCGAAAATTTTATGTGAAATTTTGATAAAAACGCTAAAAAATTCTAAACATAAATATTTTTTTTTTTTTGTTTTTGCTCTATGCTGTCCGAAACCTGAATTATAACTAAAGTCTATTTGCTGAGCGTCGAGCCTACATAGCTTCGAATCGATTTCATGGCTAGTTTGATTTGGAAATTTTTACGAGAAATTGAAGGCAAAGTTTTTCTTTGGAAAATGGAATAGAGTTTGTGAGTTTGAGCTTAAGCAGAAAGAACTTTTGATTGAAAATGGAAATAGTCTTTATGAAGTGTACTTGTCTCTCTGCCAATTCTAAATCCAAGTCATCTGAAAATGGACAAAAACTCTTTATGAGCTCGTGCTTAACATCTTGCAATTCTGAGTTTATTCAAAAAGAGTTTAAAAAGTATTCTAAAATATCTTGGAAAACTCTTTATGAAGTCTCCTTAACTATGTGCCAATTCATAATTAATTTCTGGCCAATGGAAAAGCCTTTCAAATTCCTGCCCACAAGATCTTCCAATGGAAAGTAGCAAAAATCTTTATGAACTCTTGTTGAACATCTTCCAATTATGAGTCCACTTCGTTGGCCATCTCTTAACCCATGCGGACGTCTTATCGGCACGGCCGCAGTGCCAGCGAAAAGTTTTTGTCAAAAAAATTGGCCATAATGGAAATCAAAATGTTGCCATCTAGCTCTGCAGCCAGCAGCCTACGGACTACGGCCCACATTGGAGCCAATGAATATGCAGAAGGTGCAGTTAGTCGAATAATTAAAATCGAGCTGGTTGCTTGCTGGAGGATTACGCCGGCGCTGCCTGGCAGATACGGCAAACACTTTACGGTCGACAATTAAGTGCGCCTCGTAATCTGTCTGTCGTAATTATGGGCTCCACGGCGTATTTATCTGCTGCAATTAGCGCCGTGCACGAGTCGCGTATATATTTCACAGATCCAAAGATTGAATTGCCCAGACCAATTTGCATGCGCTCTGAATCGCAGCTTGGTCCTTGCCTGTCCTAAGGACACCAGCAGCAGCGGCTGCTCAAGTTTATGTCTTTAATTAAATTTCACTCAAGGCAACTACAAAATTGCAATATTTAGAATTGCCAAAGGTAATCGTAAAGGCCGCGCAACTTTATTGATCAGTCAGCAGAGTTAGCTATAATGATGTTTTAGAGAAAAGCCTTCAGATCTGCCAAGACTGTGTTCAGCTAACACAAGGTAGACTGAATAATTGAAGATTGTCTGACGAGCGATTAACTGTCTGACTGACCGATATTGGCTGATTAATTGACTGACTAACTAACTGACTGAATATGAAACATCTCATTGACTGAATGATTGGCTTTGCTCTTCAGTATGTTCGTTATATAGCATATTTTATATCCATTCAGCTATGCCCAACTACTGTAATATGTACTAATAAATTGATTATAACATTCAATTATATATTAAAAATATATCATAATTGAGCAATGAAAGAGATTGTCATTAAATATTTAAAATGTTCTTTGGTCTTTATTAAAACTAAAGTGTTTTACAATTGGCAGCTGAATTAAACAAATTTAATATTTGATTGGAGTTAATCTAAGGCTTTATCTGCCGAGAGCGAAGGGATCGCTGGATGAGGTCTTCACGTAGAAGATGCCCGCCTTGGGCACAGATGGTTCGCCGCCCATGCGCTGGGATTGTCGCTGGCGCTGGTCACATTGCCATTTGCGACCCTCGCGCTTGCAGGGCGTGCCCCAGAAGCCGCTGGCGGAATTGATGGACTCGGCAAACATTTGATAGGCGCGTATGTGGGAGCAGCCCAGATAGAAGCAGTTGCGCTGATAGAGTCCATAGTTGGGATAGAAGGTGGCGCTGCCCGTGGGCTTAAGGAAGCCAAAGTTGCCGCTGGTATGCATCGACTCCACATACTTGGCATCGCTGGGATCAATGCGAAACTGGGCGCTGCGATGACGGAACTTGGGTCCAGCCGGGTCCAGAGCGAAGATCGTATTGTACTGCTCCGGTTTGAGATATTTGCCAGCTGCGCCGGCTATCTGGGCGCCCAGAGAGTGACCAATCAGATAGATGTCGTCGTAGCGTGCATTGAACTGGCGATGCAGCTCACGTGTGAACTGCACGAGCTGGGCGCCCATCTCTTCGATTAGCTTCACCACCGAGAAGTAGTTGATGTTGGCCGAACTGGCGCTCCAATCAGTCACAATCACATTGTAGTCACCATGCTTCAAATAGGCGTTCTTCACGTCCCTGTTGAAGGAGCCGCGCGACTGGCTCATCCAGCCGTGAACAATGAGCCGTGTGGGCAGCGAGCTATTGAAGCCAGCATGACGCCACTTCTGCTCATTGTGGTAGTCCAGCTCACGTCCGCACTCGGGAAACTCGCGCTTGAACAAATAGAACTGCATGCGATGCCGAGGCGTGCCAAAGGGATTCAGATTGACGGCAATTTTCTTGAGGAACGACAAGTCCAGGAAGCTGCCAATGCCACGCGACTCGCTTAGATCATTGTCGCACTTATTCCACACACAATGCTCGGCGCCCTCGTACTCGTCCGCCTGCAATGTGGACAGCAAATCATCGGGCTCTTCCTCGCCAAAGTTGCTGCGGCTCTCAAAGTCCACCTCCTCAGGATCTGGCACCAAGCCCATAAACTCCGTCATCTCAGCTTCATAGCTGCCATCAATACTATTACTGCTCTGAGCTGTCAAGGAAGAGATCACAGGATTAAGGATTGCTGTCCAGTTGCTAAGCTTAACTTCACTTACCAGAAACTGTGCTCAGCAGCAGCAGCAGCGCGACGACAAATGATTGCAAATTCATATTGAATCAATCAGCTCTAAATCTGATCTGCTGCACTATTGTAGCGACTATTAGACTCTGTTGCTGACGATCAGTTCACACGCTTCTTATATATACTTGGGTGACTGACACGATCGGCCAGTTGATCATACAGCTTTGCCATTTTCCCCACTGCACAGCCTGTAGTCAGACGCAATGATTAGCTATCTACGTTCGATCGGAGTGGCATTGCCCACGGCACGCGTTTCCCACTAGCAACTCTCGGCTTCTCTCAGCAATTAGCTACCGGTTCTAAATATGTATATATATATATATATATATACTTATGTATGTATATTTAGACGCATACTAACTACTTTGAGCTTTAATGAATCTCGATTTGATGACGTATGGGAATTTCTTTAATCGATTTGGGGCGTTTTACATTATAGCTCAACATCTCTATGCATTATACATTACGACAATTTACTAAATGGAAGAGGTGTAAAACAGGTACTGTTAACATTTAGCTCAGAAGCGCTGAAATGGCATTTAGTCGCGCTCAACAAATGCTTTGAGTGACGCGTGTCTTTGAATGAAATGGTTTTTTTCTGAATTAATTTAAGTTCCAGTTTTGTCATAGTCTTTATCTTTAATTGTTTTTAAATTACTAATAATATCAAATATCAATAATCATTTGATTCATTCTTTTGATCCCCAAGTACTATACTATACTACTATACTATACTATACTAATATACTAATCTTTTTAATTTTTAAAAATGCCAAAAAAAAATTATTTAATTAATAAGTTTATATAGAAATATGCATAGAAAATAATATTTTAACAAAATATTATATTATTTAAATTATAAAATTATCAATTTTACTTTAAAAATTATAAAATTAAGTATTTATATTTGTGCTACAAAGTATTTCATTTTATATCATTTTTTGCATTTACTAAAACAACAAAATAGTAACGTATTTAGACAAGTTGTTGCCATATATCAATCAGCTTTGGATCAACAGCAGTTATTACTTTGTCCGTGTGGCAACAGTTACTCAAGATGGCAGCACCAAAACATATCGATACATTATCGATAGATATTGCATTGAGTTGCATGGTTTATTCATAACAAAGATCAAATTGCCTGCTGTGAGGAAAGCCGCACTCGCGGCTACAACAAATCAATAAAATGAATATAGACGACGTAATATACGTATTGTGCCTGCTGGCATGCATTGCCGCTGGTAGCTATGTGCGTAAGATACGCGATGAGACGCAACGCAAATACGTATGCTCCATGCTTGGCCTCATTGTTGTTGTTGTCGTCTCGGGCTTCCATAGTCTGCACTGCGCCATTTCCGTCGGCCTGGGCACGGCCAGTGTGCTCTTAGTGCATCCCAGGTAAGTACTATATATATATATACAGATGGTTGTATTCCAAAGCTAATATGTTATCATAATTCCAGCAACTGCCATGTAATTACTTTTGTTGTTATGTTTGGCTATTTGGTTTTCTTCCGGCTCGTTTATCTCTTCGGTCTGCCAGCCGTGCCTGGGCCCACAAATATGATACAAATGTTGCTCACACTCAAGGTTTGTTGCATAACAATTATTGACTTGGGCAAGAGAACCCATTAAACTGTTTTCTTAGGTATCTGGCATTGCATTTGAGAAAACTGCAGCCTGGAAGCGTATTCGAGCTCGCGATGAACAGCATCAGCAGGATGCCAATAGCGATCCCAGCCAGAATGTGACAAGCTACGATCTGAGCTTGCAGCAGCTGAGTGCTACGGAGATTGTGCTTTATAGCTTCAATTACGTTGGCGTGCTGACAGGTCAGTGCACAGTTCCAATGAATAATATATGCATGTCTTTTTCTTTAGCAGATCAACTGACAGCTGTACATAATTAGCGCTTTAGCTGTAGTTGCACATAAATTAGTTGCTTTCTATGCATGCAAATAATATGTGTATTCAATTCGCTTGCCAGCACAATTGAACGACTTCTAGTCGTAGTGTCAAAGTCCATTTACCCAGGTGCTTGAATTTTTACAGATAGTAAAACATGTTACGGCTGATTATCAATAGACGCCTATAATCGTTGTGCATATGATTTAAAAATCTTATCTAAATGCAAAGTCAGCATGTATGTTGTTTTTATAAAATATATAAATGTGAACTGTAACAAACTTTGACAAAACATGAGCCATTTTAAAGTATTCGTACTTTTAGCAAGTTTTAACTATAAAATCTTAAAATGCATTTGCAGATTACTTGCTTACATAAAGCTGATTGATACAAAAAAAAAGTTTACTCTCAAGCAAGCCTGACTTAAGTCTGATTGACACAACAAACTATGAAAATTCCGTTGAATTTTTGCTTACAATTTTAAGTAATTTAATTTTCATATTGAAAAAGAACAATTGTCATGTATACATACATATACTATTTTTATGTAAATTTTAAATTACTGGCTTTTATTGAATTCCTTGTATATTTGTATGCCCTAAAATGTGCCCATCCGTAGAATGCTTCCGTAGACTACATTAACTAGACCCAAAAGTTTTCCCATTTCCTTATTAGTGGTATGCATTTTGAATATTTTCAACAGTCAATAACATCTTCCAAATTCCAGGTCCTTACTATCGCTATCGCACATATCGAGATTACTTTGAAACGCCTTTCAAAGATCATGCGCCTTGCGTGCAGGCAACCATTGAGCAGCTTAAGGCAGCTGTGTTCTACTGCAGTCTTTACCTGTTGGCCAATTACCTTTGGCCGCTAGACGTGAGTAATGACATTACATATAAATAAAGCAAATTTTAAATTCTTTTTCATTCAGTATGCGATGAGCGATGAGTTCTACAATGATCGATCCGTTCTGTATCGGCTGTTGTACGTGTGGCCGACGTTCTTTATCTTCCGCGCACGCATCTACACTGGCCTGACGTTGAGCGAATGCGTCTGTACAATGGCCGGATTTGGTGCGTATCCCGATGATGCGGATACCAACAATGGCGAGGGACCACGAAAGCTGTATCAGGATATGACTAAGGATCCGGAGAAGCATAGCTACAATTTCACAACAATTGTTAACACACGAGTGCTGGATGTAGAGCGCTGCTGGACCTTCCGTGAGGGCATGAAGCATTGGAATGTCTGCGTGCAATATTGGCTGGCAGTGAATGTGTATAAACTGTTTCCCATCAAGAAATATAGGTGAGTGTGACCTGATCTACAAAGATAATTATAATATCGAATATTGTTGGCAATTTCAGAACGGGTGCCATATTCCTATGCTCGGCGTATTGGCATGGCTTCCGGCCGGGACACTATTTCTGCATCATGGGCGCACCTTTCTATGTAATAATGGAGGATACGTGGCATAAGCTGGTGCGCAAGGATGCGGTTGGCATGCGTCGCAGTGTTATTGACGTTATCTTTTGGATATGCAAATGGTTTGGCTTCAGTTATCTGGGAACAGCCTTCTTGCTATCCTCCTTCGATAGCATTTGGCGCTTTTACAGTTCTGTCTATCACATCGGCTACATTACCTGGGCACTTCTGGTTGTCGTGGGTCTGTACCTCACAAAACTAAAGAAGTCGGCGGAGCGTAAAGCCAAACGTGCTGCAGATTCCAATGCACCAGCTGGAGAGCCCAGTGCAGCCAAACAAAAGGCGCAGTAAGAGAACTCCAGCTCCAGTTCCACCTCAGCAGCCGAACACATTTATTTAAAAGTTAAATTTCCATTTCTATATATAGTTATAGATTGTTAGTCAAATGTTTAGACCTACATATATGTATGTACGCCATAATGATCTTTTTTATATATTGCCACAACGAAATTTAAGAAAGTTACAATATGGGCGCCCAAAGATAGATTGAAAGTGAGCAAAAGGGCTTACTTAGCAATAATAGAAAGCATTGATCGATAAGGTACATATATATATATTCTTGATGACGACAACAAGCTAAGTCTTGGCAACTATTTAAGATATAGTTTGAAAATTTTACATATGTATTTTATGAAGCATATGCAGCATGAATTTCTTTTATGATATATTTCCCGCTGTTTATGAATATCGAGGAATTTAGATTTTTAGACTATAATTTTGAATAATATCTAAAAAATTGTAAAAACTATATGCACCAAGCTACGTTTATGGATTTTCTTATAGTGTAGACAGATGTGGGATATTTCCCTGTATACAAAAGTTGAGGTATTCAAAATCCGTATTTAACAAGTTTAATGTATATAGTTGTTATACAGAAAGAGTTGATTAGCTTATGCTGCATATGTTATGCAAATATACTTTTTGCAATCACAGATGTCTTCTGTTACTAAAGTTACACAGATCCATTGTTATCTTTAAATCGTTTACAGGTTGAAGGTGTCTGAAAACATAAAACTAAACTGTATTCAATTCATATTTTAATGAAAAAAAAATTTTTTAACTAAAGAGCATAAACTTTTTTTCAAGTTTCTTTAAAAAACTCCATATTTGGCAACATCAAACATATAATATAAATATCTTATAAATATCTTGTAGATGAAATCTGATTTTAAGCAAAAGCTTTCTTAATGAACAAATGTTCCTGTAGAGGGGCCATAGAAAGATTGGCTGATTGTAAGACAATTTCATTTAAGTTTGCTTACGATCAATTTACGAACATCCAAGAATACTGTTATACATTTTTAAAGATTATATTATTATCAACCTTATTCGCAATAGTAAATAAAATATTTTAAATAAAATCAAGCAATTCTATAATATATAAGAGCTATATAAAGCTGGCCAATGTTATTAAGATTTTGTTTATGTGTCATTGAAATCAAGATTTTAAAATAATATATTGTTCAAGAAGATTCCTTAAAGAAAACTACCTTAAATATTCTAGAGATAACTATAAAGATATTCCCTGAGGCCCATTAAAAAAACATTCATTGTATTTATATAAAAATTTATTTAAAGAGTTCAGAGTTATTTTTTTGAAAACAATATATTTTAAAATTAAAATACAGGCTTAACAGACTAAAGTCCATCTTTATTTTCTATATGTTTATTGACAAACTTAAAAATGATTTTAATATTTAACAACTGATTGAGATTGAGATTGATATTGATCTATGCAAGTTGAAAATGGAAAATTCGAGTTGTACATAGGATTTGGCAAAATACAAGCAAAATATGTAATAAAATTCGAGTGTAAATAAATTTTTGATTTGTGATTTCATTTGTTCTAATGAATGCAAATTAACTAAAGATCAAAAATACTAAAACCATTAACTATATAGGTTTATAGGTAGATATTGTAATTGTTGTTTTTGTTGTTTAATTTATATTCGATACCAGCTCGAATTTGGTCTAAATTCAATGCGTTTCGATTTCAGTTTCATAAATTTAGTTTCTTCAAATGTGGAGCATGGCAAGAGATTTCCTGTTGCGATTGCGATTGCGTTTGGATATCGCTGGGGCCGTGCCAAGTGTCAGGCCGTGCTTGGCTCATCGGTGACGAGAGAGAGGCGACGCTTCACATCCTGTGTGGTGTTATAGGCGCCACAATGTACGCACTTGAGCCCAATGAAATGGAATTTGGTTTTAGAAGTCTGCAAGCGAAATGTGTATAGATATAGTACAATGTAGAGCAAGGTATATGAATGAGGGGTTTACCTTGTGACAATCGTTGCAAAAGATGTGCACACGCTGATTCTCATACTTGAGCGGAATGGGCATGCGTAATGCCTGCGCATCCAGATACTCCCACAGCGCCGTCATGTCAATCAGCGATGTTTGGCAGGTGGGACAGGTGTAGTGACCTGATGCCAGCAGCTGATCGAAGCACATCTTGTGCAGCAAATGCCCGCAGTCCGGAATGTGGCATGGAATACGCGATGTGTGTATATCGCCCAGACAGACAGGGCAATGCGAACGCGAAATGTTTTCAACGCACTGCAAAACAAATCAAAATGGAGAAACACAAAATAGAATCAAAAATGAATATTTAAGGTATATTTATCTTATGCAAATATATGTAAAAGTAAATCTAAGACGTGTGCAAACATTGAGCAAAAGCTGAATAAATGAACTTTTTATTTTAATTCTCAGCACATTTATATACATTTTATATGTATGTATATCATATCATCATTACAAAAAGTCATCTTCTAGTTGATCTTCTAGCTTTTTTGTCTAGCACTTTTGTCTAGCAATGTTGCTTGTTATAGTGCCTGTGCAGAATTAAGGATATCTCTTGGTCGAGCACTCCCGACTAGAACACTCTTACTTGTCTTTTCTTGTCATGTCTTTCTACTCTCATAATTTATCAATTTTAATTATTACCTGTTTTTTATAGCGGTACCTGTTTACCGATTATTCAACTTAAGAAATTTGACAATTTATGCCATTAACTGAATTTCGAGTCAAGCTCAAAAACCTCTAGCCATTAGGAAACCAGTTCTGCTGATGATACTGCATAAAGTTCAATATTCAAGGCTAATGTCTCGCCGTCTAATGATCTAAAATCTACTTATGCACATGTTCGACTTTGCCAATCAGTGTCAGGGCTAGCAAAAGACGAAGCTCGATTCGAATAATATTATTATTCTAATTCAAGTATTTCCTTAAGCTATGCTAATACAAATATAGGAATCGCGTCGATGTCGTAGTATTTGAATACTGGATGAATTTCATGGAAATTGTAAAAGTTAGCTAGAAAGTCAAAATCAATTTAATCTGGAAATGCTAAAGTTAGTTGTTGATACTAAACAGAAACATTTACAGCTGTGTTCATAAAAATAGTAGTGCGACTGAAGTGTTTTGGACAGCAAAATTTTGTGATAGACATAATATTTTGAGAACAATGTGAAAAATTTAAGTATTAAGATTAACATGTTAAATTGCTCTCCAGCATTTTAGTGGCACTACTATTTTTATGAACACAGCTGTATATATACTTTATGTGATCCTCTTCTGCCTTTTGCACAGATTCGTAAGATTGTTTAACAAATTTTTACTTATATGAGTCGGTTAAGCTATTATCTTAACAATTTATCAATCTACCAACTGCTTACCCTATGTCCATCGATCTTCAGCTGCATCGGCAGACACATGTTGCAGACTTCGCAGTGAAAGAAATTGTGAGCGCCGCCAATGCGGCAAATGCCACAGCCATGGCAATGATATTGCTGCTTGTCCGAATCATCAAACAGATTACAAATGAGGCAAGTATACTGGAAAGAATGACATCTATAATCAAGTATTCACACAGAGAGAGAGAGAGAGAGAGAGATAGAGTGAGTTAGGCACTTACCTTGCCGAAGCGTACGCCGCACTTCTCGCATTGCTCCTGCACCTTCTGCCGCGTGTTGCACTCAGAGCAGATGAGTTCGGTTAGAGTCTTGCGATCGAAGTGATGCGATTCGTTCTCGTCGTGGCAAAAGCGACACTTGTAAAACTTGTCGCAACAGGGTGTCTGTAAAATATTACAAAATATCAATTTGTGTGTATATTAGGTAAGTAGGAGCTATGAAGAAAGGAAGGGAAGTAGGTATCCAAAGTTCAGCACGTACAGGCGGACGGACAAACGAACTTGCGTAGAGCAACTCAGCTTGTCATCCAGAACAAGAATATATGCTTTATGGAGCCTGCCAAGCCTCCTTCTACCTCTTACATTGACTTTTATAAAACCATTATGTCCTAAAGGCTCAATATCAATATATATATAACTTACATTTACCTAATTATTCATTTTATAGGGATGGATGACAAATCAAGAGAAATTCAATTCGAGTTCGAATTACATTCGCATTCGAAATAGGCAAAAATGGAAAGCTGCAAGTGGGTTTCGGGGTACGTGACCAAATGCCCCAAGTGTCTCGAAGCAATTTCATTTGTTTTGATATCGGATGTACGACTCGGCAGTTAGCGTTGGCATAAACCTGGCAGACTCAACTCAATTTGGCGAGTCATAAACCCTAATTAAATCAAACTGAAACCGAAACCGAAACTGTATCTGGAGCTGAATCAAAAATCAAAGACAGACGGCAACGACGGCGTCGTCTCTGGTCAATTTGTGGCAAACGCGTCGCTTCATTAGATGTCCGCTAATTGCTTGGCTAAACACACTTATTTCCCACATAAATGTTTAGAAATTGCCAAATAAAAAAAAAAATAAATAAACTATAATCAACAACAAACGAACAAAGAATATGCACAATCAAAATATTTAGTACATTGCCAATCAGGTTTCGTGACCTCCAAAACAATTTGACACGCCCCTGTTACAGCTCCAGTCGGGTTGACCCTGAGAGTTCTTAACAATTCTATGAAAGCAGAAAACAAAAACTTGAAAATTCTCTACGCAAGATTTTCAATTCGAATTTTGGGTATTTTCGCAGCTTTAAAACTCTTCAAATATGATTGTTATCAAAAACAGTTTTGATCTAAGAACCTTTTCTTAGCCAGAAAATATTTAAGTTACTATATTACCTGAGAAATTCCTAATGAAATATCCTCGCTGACTCAAAAGTCTGGCAACTGAATGTGCATCATTTAATATCATAACTCATGCCACAATGCGTGCATTGGGAGGATTTTGAATACTTGCTTCAATGGTTGCTAGTAGACTCTTTTATCCATGGTTATATCATACCAAGGATATAGTCCTAAAAACCTAAAGGAGATGAATGTTTTTCTTTCAGCAGACAGCTGTAATTAGCTGTTCTCTATTAAATGGTTTCCAGTCGATCTACATATGCTTGGTTATACCATACCAAGGATATATTCCTGGATACCAATAGGATCATATTACTGCTCCACAAATATGAATGTTTTTTCTTTCAGCAGACCTTTAATGAACCCCTTCACCCCCTTAATGATTCCTAGTTGACCCACATATCCTTGGTGATCAATACTAAGGCTATAGTCCTGGAAATCTAAAGGACTGAATCGTCCACCAATATGTATGCTTTCCTTTTAGCCGACCTTTTATGCTCTTTATGAACAATTCACATTGAATTTCCCCAGAAAAACGATTCTACAAAATGTAGTTGCAGAGCATTAAGGGGCATGTTAAGTCAGCTGAAGCACCAGGCGCACAGAAATGAGTAGTAGGGTGACGCATGCAATTTTACGTTGAGTTAAAATTACACGTTTGGTTGACCTTGGGTTGACAAAACAATTTTAACTTGAGTTAAAATAACAATGTTAAAGGCGCTGCTGCGGCGTTAGATCGGTAAATTTACATGCTAATTCAGCTGAAATACCAGGCACACTGAAATAAGCAGAAGGTTGCTGAGTATTATTCAACTCAATGCTAACCTTGCACTTTTGCTTAACCTTGGGTTAATAAACCAAATTTCACTCAAGAAACGCTGCGGCGTTAAATCGGTAAACTTGCATGTAAATTCGGGTGAAATACCAGGCCAACAGAAATGAGTAGAAGGTTGCTGAGTATTATTTTACATTGAGTCAACCTTCCACTTCTGTGTGACCTTGGGTTGACAAGACAATTTTAACTTGAGTGAAAATATCAATTTTTAAAGACGCTGCGGCGTTAGATCGGTAAATTTACATGCTAATTCAGCTGAAATACCAGGCGCACAGAAGTGAGTAGAAGGTTGCTGAGTATTATTTTACATTGAGTCAACCTTCCACTTCTGTGTGACCTTGGGTTGACAAGACAATTTTAACTTGAGTGAAAATATCAATTTTTAAAGACGCTGCGGCGTTAGATCGGTAAATTTACATGCTAATTCAGCTGAAATACCAGGCGCACTGAAATAAGCAGAAGGTTGCTGAGTATTATTCAACTCAATGCTAACCTTGCACTTTTGCTTAACCTTGGGTTAATAAACCAAGTTTCACTCAAGAGGCGCTGCGGCGGTAAATCGGTAAATTTACATGTAAATTCTGGTGAAATACCAGGCGCACAGAAATGAGTAGAAGGTTGCTGAGTATTATTTTGCATTGAGTCAACCTTCCACTTCTGTGTGACCTTGGGTTGACAAGACAATTTTAACTTGAGTGAAAATATCAATTTTTAAAGACGCTGCGGCGTTAGATCGGTAAATTTACATGTAAATTCGGGTGAAATACCAGGCGCACAGAAATAAGTAGAAGGTTGCTGAGTATTATTTTGCATTGAGCTAAACTTGCACTTTTGCTTGACCTTGGGTTGATATGACAATTTTATCTTGAGTTAAAATAACAATGTTAAAGACGCTGCGGCGTTAGATCGGTAAATTTACATGTAAATTCGGGTGAAATACCAGGCGCACAGAAATGAGTAGTAGGGTGACGCATGCTATTTTACATTGAGTTAAAATTGGACTTTTGTTCGACCTTGGGTTAATAAACCAATTTTCACTCAAGAGCCGCTGCGGCGGTAAATCGGTAAATTTACATGTAAATTCTGGTGAAATACCAGGCGCACAGAAATGAGTAGAAGGTTGCTGAGTATTATTTTGCATTGAGTCAACCTTCCAGTTCTGTGTGACCTTGGGTTGACATCACAACTTTAACTTGAGTTAAAATAACAATGATATAAGGCGCTGCAGCGTTAAATTGGCAAACTTACATGTAAATTCAGCTGAAATACCAGGCGCACAGAACTGAGTAGTAGGGTGACGAATGCTATTTTACATTGAGTTAAAAATTTTGGGCCTTGGGGTAATAAACCAATTTTCACTCAAGAGCCGCTGCGGCGTTAAATCGGTAAACTTGCATGTAAATTCGGGTGAAATACCAAACGCACAGAAATAATTAGAAGGTTGCTGAGCATTATTTTGCATTGAGCTAAGCTTGCACTTTTGTTTAACCTTGGGTTAACATGACAATGTTAAAACTAGAGGTCTTGCGGCTGACTGACTGACTTCATGACTGTAGGTTCACAAGGACTATATCTATGGTACGGTATAACCAAGGATATGACGGTCAACTAGGAACCACGGGGGAGAAGGGGGAGAGGGGGGAAGGGGGGACAGCTGTTAAAAAGCATACATACATACATATCGTGGTTACCAAACTCAAGCGCATATTGCAAGAATTCGTTCTATAGGTTTACTAGGACTACATAACAGGCATAAAAATATAGCCAACTATGTGAAGGTCAACTAGAAACCATTGAATATTACGACAGGATATGGCAAACATTTGGCGGGCACAAATTAAATCTGCCATAAGTCAGTCGATTGCATTCAAGAAATTTGCATTGATTTGTGATCAAGCAATCTTGGAAAAATGTTGCATGTAAAACGATGCAATGAATCATGAACGAATTCCAAAATTGTGGCAACTCTAGCCACTAAGATGTACGAGATGTAATTTAAAAACTGCTTCCAAGTCTCTAGCCCTTTAAGGACGGGCAGACATACGGACGTGGCTAAATCAACTCAGCTGATTTGATCAGGAATAAACTTTACTTTATGGGGTCTGCCACGCCTCTTTCTGCCTGTTATATACATTATAACAAAACAATTTTACCCTGATTTTCCATTTTCAATGATTTCAGATTATAATAAATGAAAAGTAAAAATAAATTCATTAATTTACCAATAATATTGCTAGAAGTATAACCATACTTCTCTATTCAGATATCATTCGTAATTCCTATCAAAAAATATATTTAGCTATATATTTCATATAAGCAAAGTCCGTATGCTGATATTCAAAGCTTCATTTTAAATATTGTCAACAAAAAATAAATATTAAACAAAAATACAAAAACAGCTGCATAAATTGGAATTAAAATCTGAATTTGAAATGCAAATTTAAGCAAATCAACCAAAAAACGTTTAGTAAAAGTTCAGTTCTTGGGAATAGAGAGAAATGAAATAAAGATACATATTCTACATCTGATATATGTATATATATATATATAGAAATATACATGCATAGAAACAGATATAGAACTAAATATAGTTAGATAGATAGAGCCAACTGAAGAACCTTTCACATCAATCATTAGCAAACTATCGCTACTATCGTCTATGGCTTTTAATACCCCTAACCCTTTGAAAATGGGAATAATGGGTATATTGTTTTCCTGAAGATGTATGTCACATGCAGATGGAACGCATGACAGAGTGCCTGAAAGAGTAGATCTAGTCGGACACACTTACTTGTTTTCGTTTTAATATCAATTTCAACTAAAAGTTATTTCCAGCTGCCGCTTTATGGGGCAATCGACATTCATAGCATCATTAAAATTCAACTATTTCGTATTCTTACGTATTTTGTGTAGATAAAAATAAATAAATGGAAACGAAAACAAGCTTGCTTTAAAAAGTGAAGTACCTTAAAAGCCGGTTTCTTTGATTTTCCCACAATCATAAATTTTTAATTGAGAATCAAATCTTATTGCAATTTTTTTTTTTTTATAGCATGCTTTCAGATGTTTTCGATACAAATATTGCCAGCAGTTAAGCTAAGATACAGCAGAGTAGATACAGTTCTCTCTACCTGCCACGGCTTCGATAGGGCATCGCTAGCTGAAAGCGAATCTAACATACACTTATCACTAGGAATGTAATAAGATCACAATATACAGATGCCTCGGAATGAATACATTAGTTAATTATTTGATAAGTTGTCAATTACGTTTAAAAGTTCAAACACATATAACCAGAAATGTGTAAAAACAAACTGTTATAAGTAAAAGTGCTTTAGCGTGTAGAGTGCCCGACTTGCCGATACCCTGATCGCAGCACAATAACTTTTGCTCAAGTTGGACTTTCTTATCTATTTGCTAGAGCTCAAGTCTTTAGCATTTGAAATCAGTTTTGCTTGCAAATTTTGGGCTTTAGGTATCAAAATCAAACCCACATGGGAAATATGATCCAAAAAAATTGTAATCTTATAGAATTAGACATATAATTGGCTAAACTAAAACTGATCATACCAAGTTCCTGCAGCCCTTTATTTATGCGTTAACAATCAAAATATGTGTTAATATTTAAAGTCGGCAAACAACTAAAGGCAGCATCAATGAAGGTGCTAAATGAGCGCTCACTTTCTCAGACACAGCTGCAATCGAACTTATTTGCTTGAGCAAGCTAGACGCCAGCAAATACCAATTACCAAATAACTGATCTAGAATGCGCTGCTGTAGAGTAATCGACTAGACAATACCCTGCAGCAAACAAATTATTTTATGCGAGAAAAAACTCGGCAACTATGTGAGCTAGTGAATTGACTGCTTATAATACAACAGTCGCAGATCAAGTTAGAAATAATCGATAACTTTTTCAATTGTATAAAATCGATAATTCGTAAAAGTTGTTACGCACACATGTGCTTTGCTTAGATACATTTAGGCCGCACTGTTTGCAACATCAGTTTGTTGTATACATGTACGTATGTTTAGATACATCTAAGCATCTAAGGCATCTGCTGGTCGCGCACTCTCGACTCTGACTTGTTTGATGCTCATTTTTAGGGGGCATACGGCAGAATAGTCTAAATTCTGGCTGTGCGTTTGTTATTCTATTTAATATTCTAAATATTTTCTTTTTGTTTGTTGTTGTTGTTCACAGGGAAACACTAATTCTTCCAATTGAACCCAAATTATGCATCCGCACGAAAAGAAATGTTGACGGAGTGTGTGTGTGTGTGTGTGTGGGTGTGAGCGAGTGTATTCTGTCAGTATGTGTGTGTGTGTGTGTGTGTGTGATGAACAGTTATTTTACTTTTGTAGTCGACTTCAGGAAGATCGAAACGACGATGAAAACCAGAAGCCGACAATGCGATGTGAGGCGCCTGCGTAAATTTGGCCAGAAAAGGCGAAAATATCGAAAGTATTTCTAATGTTATAATAGAAATGAAAGTAGATTTCAGTTTTGATTATATATGATTATTTGATATATGTCACATAATATATATATAAATATAGCTATAGACAGTACAGATATATCAAATATATTCTTCTACATCTCTTAACAACTTACCACAAACATGGCGCGTCGCTTGTAGTGTGTGCAGCCGAACCGCAATGATTCCGGTGTCGTTAGCTGTGTTGCATAAATATTGTTGCAGTTGTTGCTATCGTGTGAATATTGCTCAGGTTGCTGCTGTCGCTTGATGTGGGCAATCGCAGCAACATCTTTAATGACAATGTTGCTAGCCTCCATGGCTGAGTCTACAGGATGCATTACGCAACATTTGTTGCTGAAGCTGCTGTGGCTGTCAACAATGTTGCTATCGACAATGTTGCTGCCATCACATGTGAGAGCCGGCGTTGAATGTGATTTACGTAAATAAACAGCAGTGGCTTTTGTTATTGCTGTTGTTGCTGTTGCTGACGCTGCTGCCGTTGCTGTTGCTGTTGTTGTCTCAGCTGTAGCTGAGCTGTTGGCAGACGTTGAACACGACGCAGCAGCACACGCTGCCAGCGCCGTCGGCGACATAATCAGCTGTTCAAGCTTTTGCTGTTGCTAATTGTTGCTTTTGCCGCCGCACTATCTCAGTTACAATTGCTGTAGCTAAAATAGCTTCGTCGATGATTATTATGAAGATGATAATGACGAACGAAATAGATGATTGTGTTATTGCTGCCGACGCAGCCTCCAGTGAGGTCGCCAACGACTGCGACAACGGCGGCGACGACAACGACGACGACGGCGACGTTGACGATGAATTTAAATTGAGTTGATTGAGCTCTTCTGTATTGGTAAATGTTTGTACATCAATGTTGCTTTTATTATTGCTATTACTGTTATTGTTGCTGCTGCTGTTGTTGTTGTTGTTGTTGTTGTTGTTGTTGTTGTTGTTGTTGTTGTTGTTGTGGTTTTCACTTAGCGATATTCTTCACTTCAATTTGTTGCAGCCACTATTCTTGGTCGATGTTATATTGATGCTGGTGCAGTAGTCGTCGCTGCTGTTAATTGCTACCATCGACACTGGGCTGGGGCTGGGGCTGGGGCTGGGCCTGGGCTTTTCAATTGCTTCAATATTTAAAAATGATTTGCCGTTGCCGTTGCCGTTGCGACATAAACTGTGTCTTTGTTCGATTTGGAGCCGTGCCTCAGCAAACAACAGCTACAACAACAACTACCATCATAGCGTAAACAGCTTTAGCCTTTACTTCTTTGTTTTCAGTTGTGTCCCTTGATATTGCAGTTGCTATTTTCAATTCCGTTTTATCGCCATCCCCCTTTTAAAAACTTTCGTTTGTGTAACTGTTTATATTCATTGCGCGCGTTGTCCACGCCAGCACATATCAAGCTGCTTTCAAAGCTTTAAGTGACAGTGGTTGAAAATATGCATACGTGCAACTATTTTTATATGTGCGACTATAACAGAAATGAATGAATTATAATAATTATAGATCGATTGTAATAATTTGCAAAATTAATATTTAAAGCAATATTATGTAAACCATTATTAATCAATTTTATTCGTAATATTGACGAAACTTTTCTATTTAATATTCCAAGTAAATTTGTTTTCTTTTAATATCTTAATGCATATAAACATTTATAAATGTAAATGTAGGTTATGAATTGCATTTTATTCAGATACTTTTCACTTTGGGGCACATTTGGCATTGAACAAAATGTATGCACTGTTTTCACAAGCCTTGTCACACTGTGTGACAACGGCACACTTGTTAATATAATGACGAACTGCGAATGCCTCGTTGAGACTTTCGCTTGCCTTTTTGACTGTTGAGCCACGAAACGGAGCTAAGCTTTTCAACGATGAATGAACAACAACAAAAAAAAACACTGTACAACATGACTCTGACCCACTACATATTCTATCAGCGTTAACGACTATTTGCTAACATCTTGTGTGTGCTTAATTTAAATACATATGTATAAAATGCACGTTTATGTGGTATTATTATCTTCCCTGAGTCTTGTTTACTTAAGTTTTTATTTTTGCAATTATAAAGGGGACACGCCGACAATAAATATTGAAACTGTGCACAAATTAAATAAGTGAGCGCGAGCCGATAAAAGCAGAGAACAAGACTCTCGACGAGCGAACAGCAGCGACTACAACAACAAAAAACAGCAACTACAACAAAAACAACAAGAGCAAGCAAAACAAGCCCCGAAATACAAATATCGAATATTAACTTTTGATGTTAATGCACGCACGACCAAACGCACGCACGCACGCACGCTCAAACGCACACAGGTGCACACACACACACAGATAAATACATACATATGTATGTATATAGAAACAATCAAATTGAATTCATATTTTGGTGATGAATGTTTACAATTGAATATTAATATACTAAATACAGTTATCAACATGTGTGCGACATTTTTATATTATATTTATTTATTATTTATGTTATTTTACGAATTTTTTTGTCGAACGTGCTTTTTTGTTGTTTTTGTTTTTTTGTTTTCATTCACTTCTCTAATACAAGGTTTTTTGTTCGCTGTAATCTTGGAACTATTTTGAGCATTTTGTGTATTTATTTATTTTTTTAATTATAATTTATTTACAATAAACGTGAAATACAAGACCGAACAGCACAACAAAAACAGCAGCAGCAACAGTAGCAGGCGTCAATTAAATTAAATAAAATGAGTGCACCGCTCAGCGGTTGAAAGTCGCGCTTTTTCTCTCTTTATACGCGCTTCGCTTCGCGCGGGATACAATTTTCAACTGACGATGATACCGATCGAGCATTGAACTACACGTGTGGGAGCTGCGAGAGAAATACATGCGTGATTAGATTTGTAATCGAAGTTTAAGAAGAGCTTTCAGTATGATTGCAAATAAATGTAATACAACTACAATCTTATGTTATTGACAAGAATAAAGATCGAAAAGTAATTCATATCTTACACAAAATTAAATTTTAAGCATATAAAACGTTTCGAGTTAACAGTGCCAAATTGAGTCAATAATCGATAAGATTTCTAATGAGTCTAATGGGTAATCGACAGTTTAAATTGAACAGTTTTCAATCTAAATATAAAAATACAAAGTAATAAAAAAATCACAAGTTATTTTTTTAAACTATATTTTTGCACCAATTCTTATGATAGAATTTAAGATTTGTTTAGCATACTTAAATATAGTGATATGATTTATAAAGCTAGGCAAGTGTAAGTATTAAGAAATTCCAGTTGCATTTTAAAAATATTAAATTTGATTTTTTAAATCAAATAAGAAAAAAAAATAAGCTAAGATTAGTAAATTCCTAATTTTTCTTATTTTAAATTTCATTATTTCCAAATTTCTAAATTTCAATATTGAAATGTTTTTAAAAAAAATTAGAAACATTTATGTTTAAATAACTTTGAATATATACTTCATAGTTTTGTCCATTTTTATAGTTTTTAACCATTTATACGTTTTGTGTTAATCAAATAAACTTAAAACTGGGCTAAATCAAATTTGAAATTTTAATAACCGTTTGTAAACTAAGTTTCGATAGATCGATAAAAGTGAGCTATTGTCATTGCAGCTAGATGAAGTCAATGAAACTATCGGCCAAAAAATACATCGACCTATCGCGAAAAGTGAATAATAGCTGTGTCATCGATAGATCAAATTTTCGATGTTTTTGCAAGAAACTTATAAGCACAGATCAGGTTAGTATTGTTCAGCAAGTCAAAACTATAACTTAAAAGATGTCGGAAGAAACAAAGAAACTCGATCTATCTGGCGATGGAGGCGTCCTCAAAGAAATACTTAAAGAGGGCAGCGGCAACGAGACGCCAAACAACGGCTGCAAGGTTTCACTGCATTATACCGGCAGACTTGTTGACGGCACCGAATTCGATTCTAGCGTGGGTCGCAATGAGCCATTCGAATTTGAATTGGGCAAAGGTAGGAGCGCAGCTCAATTAAAAGAACATTACCTTATTGATTTATATGTTTTACCAAAGGACGTGTCATCAAAGCCTTTGACATGGGTGTCGCCACCATGAAGCTGGGCGAACGCTGTTTTCTAACATGTGCTCCGAACTACGCTTACGGCGCTGCTGGCAGCCCGCCAAGCATTCCACCAGACTCGACGCTTATATTTGAGGTAATTCGAATCTGTCGTAACATAACATGAATATAATGTGTTTGCTTACAGCTGGAAATGTTGGGCTGGAAAGGTGAAGATCTCAGTCCCAATCAGGATGGCAGCATTGAGCGAACAATTCTGGAGCAAAGCGATAAAAAACGAACACCCAGCGACGGTGCTTTTGTCAAGGGTTGGTCACTGCTATCACTGCTATTGTGGTTAAAACTATTCGCACATTTGCTTTATACATTTCAGCTCACATTTCTGGAAGCTTCGATGGTCGTGTGTTCGAGGAACGTGACGTAGAATTTGATTATGGCGAGGGCAGTGCCATTGGCATTGTCGAAGGACTTGAACTTGCAATGGAGAAAATGAATATTGGCGAAACATCCAAGTAAGTATACTTAAATATAAACTTCTTTCATAAAGGCCACTACAAATGATAAGACTAAGTATCTACTCTCTATAGAGAAACTCAGTATTCAATAGATATAAGTACAAATATCATATAAGTCATGGCGACAATTAGTCTTCTAGTAGAAAGCAGGCATGAATTGATTAGTTTTGTATTGCTAATGCTCGTCTATGTTATCAACTTGTTAACAGGATCAAAATCCAATCAAAATATGCATTTGGAACCAAGGGCAATGAAGCCTTCAAGATACCAGCAAACGCAGTTATTGAGTATACAGTGAAATTAATTGATTGCGGCAAGGGTCTGGAGGAATGGAAATTGAGTGACGCCGAGCGTGTGGCTGAGGCTAAGGTCTACAAGGAGAAGGGCACCAACTATTTCAAAAAGGACAACTTTGAATTGGCCATCAAAATGTACAATAAATGCAAGAATCTGTTGCCCAGCATCAAAGACAACACCAGTGATGAGGTCAAGACACTTAAAGTGGCCACACACAGCAACATCGCTCTATGTCATCAGAAGTCCAATAATCATTTCGAGGCCAAGACAGAGGTGCATACCGAATATAGTCATTACAATTTATATAAGAATAGACTATACTATATATGTATATTATAACCTTTTTGATTTCTGTAGTGTAATGCTGTGCTGGAGTTGGATGAGAACAATGTGAAGGCTCTGTATCGGCGCGGACAATGCAATTTGATTATAAATGAAGTGGAAGATGCATTGCAAGATTTTCAGAAAGTAAGCGTAACGATCAGCGTATATTTGTATATTAGAAAATGGTCTATTAACTGATTTGCAGGTGATACAATTGGAGCCGGGCAACAAGGCTGCTGCCAATCATGTTGTTATCTGCAAGCAAAAGATTAAGCAAAACAAGGACAAAGAGAAGAAGTTGTATGCAAATATGTTTACCAAATTGGCGGCTGGCAGCAACGAGGTACTGTAAACTCTGCCGACTGAGGAATCTGAGCAAACTTTTCATTAATATTAATCGATTCAACAGACGGAACCACCGCGCGAAACGGATGTGCTGGATAAGTGCGGTGAATGGTCGGAGGAGGATGCGAAACGTGAAGCTGATTTAACTTTGGAGCGGGAGAATGTTATTATGATTTAAACTGAACACACTTTGCATCCCAATGCACTTTCTCCTTTATGATACAATACGATTATTATTCTTATATTATTAATAACTAAAAAAAAAACAAAACCAATCTGAACCCTAAGATATCCCAAATTATGAAAAAATTGAACTTGTAATGAATATAAAAATACGTCTAGTGATCCTTAGATGTTTAATAAATACGATTACACATAGCATTGGAAATATTATCACAGTTTCTAACTATTAATTTCATTTTGAATTTTCTCGCGGCAGCAGCTTAAAATTTGGTTTTCTCTCTGTGTCGCGCAGCCAAAGCGGCGAAGTTGGCACCTGCGATTTGATGTACTCGGATGCCTTGAAGCAGTAGCCGGAGCAAAACTTTTTACGTTCTGTTATATCGTACACCTTGTTACGGACAGCGCAGATTTGATATTGTTTCGTAGGCACCCTGGAATATGGATAACACTTTAGAATACAAATTAATGAATAGCTATTTGGGTTTACTTCTCAACAGCAACATCACAGAGTGGATATCCACACAGTTTGTTGATATGTCTTTCTTCGACAACATCCGCATAGTTCTCCGGACCGATTTGTGATAGCTGTGGCAGAGTAACTCATATATACATGGCATAGATGTAGCTAATTTCATTCTCATAAATATTTACCATAGTAAGAAACGATTGTTCGTCAATTTGTTGCTCCAGAAGTGTGACAACGACCTGATGAGCTCTGGCGAGTGCTGCTCGTTTCTTAACTACCGCTGCTATCAATTGCTCTCTGTAATTAAGAAAATATTTAATGAAATTGAACACAGTAGAAAGATAGAAATTACCGCAATTGTTCATTATTTGTTGTATTCATATTTTTTGTTTATTTCATTTCACGTGTGATATCGATATCGATAACAGCTTAAAGTGATTGGTTCACGTTTTTCGTAATTATAGTTCCAAAAAAGTGTTATCGATAATATGTGCTGATTCCGAATCCTACAAACAAAACATTACCAAAAAATAAACAAAAATCTAAAGCCACTGCTCCAAAGAATAATAGAAGCCGTTCAAATGGTATGCGATAAGTGTGAGTCCAAATTATCAAAGGTGTCGGCGCCAAATCCCTGGCGCACCAACAATGCAGCTGCCGGTGGACGCAAAATCAATGAAAACAAAGCACTATCCTCATCCAAGGAGCGCTTCAATCCTCTAGGCAATAGCTTAGCACCTTGTCGGTATGTTGGCAAGACAGCATAATTCTTTATAATTATCATTTTTCCGCTTGCAGCATATGCAGACAGAAGGTGCATCAAATAGGCGCGCACTACTGTCAGGCGTGCTCTTATAAAAAGGCAATTTGTGCAATGTGCGGCAAAAAAATTCTAAATACGAAAAACTACAAGCAGAGTGCAACATGAAAACGATTTCTTTTTGACAAATACATTTTATGTACATAATATGCATTAACAAATATTTCAACATTTTAGTATAGCCTACATTAGCATACAATAAACTAGATAAGTCATTTAAGAATATTTGTAACTGAGGTCAACTTTCGGTTGGTGATGTTGCTGCTGTCTTTTCACGTTCTCTTCGCCGCTTAGCGCTCTGCACCGAACTGGAGTAGCTGAGCGCATCCTTATCGAATTCCATTGGCATTATGCCCAGATCGCCGCTATAGCGATTTTTGGCAACTTGCAGATACTTTTTGCCACGCACTGCGGTCAGTCGCTTGTCCTGTATGATCAGAACATTGTCAGCCTCCTGGGTGGCCTTTGCGGTGCCGAAAACCGAGCTCGTTGTCAGCTCATCCTCTTGCCGTTCCTTGCGCGGATGCATGACCAGCGTGACGTGCACATTATGCTTGGTGGCAAAGCCACGAAACGCGGCTATAATTGAATCCTGCTCCCAGAACTTGTCGCCGCGATACGTTGAAACGCCCATCATGAACTGTAAATTATCGATGATTACGTGAGAAATATCGTGCACGTACTGAGCATGCTCAATCGCCTCCAGCACTGGCTTCAATGGCTGCTGGCCATGAAAGGTCATGAAGTAGAGCGGCAAACGCTCAAACTCTGTAGCCCAATGCTCAAACTCTTGCAGCTTATCATCCAGCGGATAGCCCACAAACTGACGCAACAATGTTGCAGCCAGCCGCGTGTTCCGTATCTCGAATGAGCCCCAGAGCGTGCTGACGCCCTGCATGGCCAGATCTAGCGAATATTCGCTGGTGAAGGTGGTTTTGCCGCTGCCCGTTGGCCCCGTCAATATGGTTAGCTCGCCCTTGCGATGGCCCTTGAGTAACTTGTTGAGCACCGGAAAGCGTTTCCATTTCACACCATTCACCTTCTCAATGTTCTGCAGCTCACTTAGAATGTCGTTGCGCAGGGCATTGAATGTGGTAATCGCCTTATGACGCACCGGCGTCGCCTTGGCCAATATGTGGCGTACGTTGAGGCGTCGCTTCAGAGCCACATGTGGCGCCGGTTCCGTTTCAGTGGGTCGTATCAACAGACAGCGTTTCTCGTCCATTTTCTGTGCAAAAGCGCGTGCCGCATCCCAGCTGTGTGTGGCGTCATAGTGCAGCCAGAAGACCAGCTCCTTGAAACGCTCCAAGCCAGGCAAGCACTCCTGCGGCAGTTGTTGCATGGCATACGGCAGGCAGACGATGCAGTCTGAAAAGTATCAAGTTCTATTAGACTAACGAATCCTTTATCAAATCAACAATTACGCACGCGTCTCAATGTTTTGCGTTGCCAGCACAATAAAGTCCAGGAGATTGCTAACGAGCACAGCTTTGCTCTTATTGCCGCTGCCGTGTATTAGCAGACCAGAGCTGGAGCTACACTGAAACGTCTGTTCGCTGCGATCTCCGTCGAGATGGAGAACCTTTTCGCCGACTACTTTATGCGAAGCATTGCACAGCCTAAAGTGCAGCAGCTTCTGCTCGGGCTCATACATCGCTCCAATGGCATTCAGCTGTGCCTCCTTTAAGCCCTTCAGGCCAAGCGCCTCGCAAGCCTCTGCTGTAACACTTGTCAGATTCGGATAACGTGTTGCATATGCCACCGAGTTCGCGGGCCGGCGCTGAAAGCCCACTGGAGCTACGGCCTGATAAGCCGCCGAAGCATGCGCAAGCGAAACTTTTACATCACAGTGGGGGCAAATAAAGGCGCCTTCAAAAACAAGATTATAAATTTAATTGCAAATCAGATAATTATGTTTCAACATACCCGTTGTTTTATTTACATAAGCCAATGGACTATGTGAACGAGACGCCGTTGCTGTGGTTGTTGTTGTTGATGTTGCTGTTGCTGCAGCCGGCAAACGTTCGCATAGCCGGCAATCCACTTGCAGGCACGTGTGTCCATCTTTGCTGTGGACGTTTTGCTGACGCAATTGTTTCTTAAAATCTAAATACTCTTTGGTATTGAAAGCATATTCCTCTTGTTCAGCTTTAGTTGCAAAAGGCTGTGCAGAAAATAGGCATCTGTTTTTATTTATGCGCAACAACCGCAGTGGTTTAATTAAACCAGCGAGTCTCATGGCACAGGGTGACTCGTGTGCACTCTGCCCATACAGGGTGAACTTTAAAATGACGCGCACAAACGAATGGCGCTCAATTCAAATTATATAAAAGATTTCTTTTATTTACATAACAGTACCACCCTATATATACATATATATATAAAACAAATATCGTGAGGCGTCGCACTACCTCACATGCGTGACTCGCTGCACATACATACATATATGTATGTAACTTCTCATCTTGCGCAAATATATCTCGATATGTATACATATGTTAAGTTAATAACTGCACAACTTCATTTTACTTTCAGAAAAAACACTCAAATTTTCAACATTGTTTTAAATCATTTTATTGAGACTTGTATTTAATTAATTTTATATTCAATACATTCGGCATGCCTCTTCCAAGTCTGGCGCGTTTTTCTGCAAATAATGTGCAAAAATTGGCATTAGAAATTTAATATGTACATTAATGTTATATATAAATAATAAAAAGTGCTTGAATCAGACACCTAAGGCCATCTTTAAGCGAATTAACGCTTTCTGGTGGAAACCGCAAAAGGTAATTGAAATAATCATCATTTAATGTTTTAATATGTAAAACACGTGGGTCTAGTCTAAAAAAAAAACAAGTACAAAAATAATTTTAGAATATTTACCTTGCACTAGGCCCAAATAATGTCCAGTCTTCATTCTAACCTCACTTTGATCATACAATCTGCAACTAGATATTTAAAAAAAAAATACATACATATATTATACGATCAAAAAAACTTTTAGGTGCTATACAATTTTTTTATCAGTTAAAAAATATAATTCTACATGACTTTAACTCAGAACAGGTCTATGTTTTAGCATCATTTTCATACAAGAATCTCAATTTGACCGAATGCTTACCATAGTTGCAGCAATATATTGAAAGCTCGACTGGCAGGCCGCCATCTTGTTTTCCTCTTCTCAAGGCATCGTGCCTGAAAATTACATTAGTTAATTATTAAAAATCTCTAATTTGAGTAGACTTCGATTAATACATATGTTTTTTATATCAGTAAACATCGAGTTCCACATGACTTTTACTCAGTACAGGTCTGTGTTTAAGGTCATCATGGTAATTTTAAGAATATATAAAAACAAATCGTACCTTTTTAATATTGTATATTTTAGGTCCGCATTATAGGCAAATTATGATTTCAACCCTGCAATATAAATAAATTCAACTTGCATTAGTATTTCAACCAGGACTATACTTCATTTGCGAAATTTCATATAAATTGTGCCATCAGATTGCCGATTCATCTTTAAATGAACAAATATTATACGATATTACATTGAAAAATACAATACAAAATCGAGCAAATGTCCCTTCAGTCTCGTCATCAGTTTCATCATTTGTGGCAGCACATTATATTTAATTTTATCTCTTCATAAAGTTTTTAACTAAAACTCACCATCTTCCACAAATTTCTGAACGCAAATGAGCGCTAGAAGCACGTGGCCTAACCAAGAAAATTCTTTGATTTCACTATCGAAGACACAGTTGTATAAGGTTTGCTTATCGATATTTATTAATGCAGTAATGACTCTTTAATCGATTGCAGCACAAATTAAACAGCTGACCGCTTGGGCAACAAACAATAAACACGTGCAATCGCATAGCACTTTAACTTGGAATTGTTTACGTTTTATTTAGGTACACCAAAAATATAATGGTAAATATAACGGCGTCTTTAATAAATTAAACTCCATATAACATGCTTTTACTGCAAACACTTAGGGTAAACAAAAGAAGACCAAAAAGATACAGAAACAACGAAATGCACAACTAAAGCGTCTTATGAAGCCTACCGATTCCCGCATCAAGGAACAAGTGCGTCAAAAACGTAAGAAAGAAGCCGATCCTTATGAGATGAAGGTGCATGAAGCCACCCAACAGAGCTCGGCCCTCTTTTTCCAGTACAACACACAGTTGGGACCACCCTATCATATCGTGCTCGACACGAATTTCATTAATTTTAGCATTAAGAACAAACTGGACATAGTGCAGTGCATGATGGATTGTCTATACGCCAAATGTATACCCTACATATCCGATTGCGTACGCGCCGAGCTGGAAAAGTTGGGCAACAAATACAAACTAGCTCTGCGCATTATATCTGATCCACGGTTCGAGCGTTTACCCTGCCTACACAAAGGTACCTACGCCGACGACTGTCTGGTGGAGCGAGTGCGTCAGCACAAATGCTATATTGTGGCCACAAATGACAAGGACTTGAAGAATCGCATACGCAAGATACCGGGAGTGCCTATCATGTATGTCGCAGCGCACAAATACGCCATTGAGCGTATGCCCGAGGCGTATGGCGTCAAGGCGTAGTCTAAACTAAGATTATATTGTACTCAGACCTTATATAAAATATATTTAAGCCCCAAAAAAAGTCGACATGTTTTCATTACAATTATCCAATCGATCACAAACCTCTTCAGGTTAGCCAAAAAAAGTCCTTGAAAAAATTAATAAAAATCGTATAAAATCAAAATTTACAGGAAATTTGTCTTCAACATAATTAACTAATTTGTTTATACAACATAATTTATTTAATTCAAATCAGAATTTTCTGTGAATATAACTTTTCAATCTTTTGAAAAGCTCAAACCTATTCAGTTGAACAGCACTGTATGAACCCCATTGCTCATCTGACTTGAAGCGTTGCCAAACACTGATAACAAACCCCATTGAGGCAAAGTGAATCAAAGTTTATAGGAAAATTCATAATTAACCCAGGAAAAATACAAAACAATTGGCAAATAGTTAAATTGTGAGTGTTTTTGTTTATTCAAAAACTCTGGTTCGCAATGATCTTAGGCATCGGCGTGCAAGCGTGCCGTTGGCTTAGACAGGAAGTCGGAGTATGCCTGGTAGGGAGTGGAGCCCAGAGGCATTTCCTTCCACAAGTCTGGAGTCAGATAGGCGTATGTCTTGGCAATGGCAGCATAGGTGGCCTTGGCGAAGTTACCTAGGGTACCAGTGGAGCCACGGGCGGAGGTGTAGCAATCCTCAATACCAGCCATGGTCAACAGCTTCTTGGGCACGGGAGCCGACACAATGCCAGTACCACGGGGCGCTGGGATCAAACGCACCGAAACGGAACCGCACTTGCCAGTGACTTTGCAGGGCACTGTATGGGGCTTGCCGATCTTGTTGCCCCAGTAGCCACGGCGTACGGGCACAACGGAGAGTTTGGCAAGGATGATGGCGCCACGGATAGCGGTTGCAACTTCCTTGCTGCACTTAACACCAAGACCAATGTGGCCATTGTTGTCGCCGATGGCAACGAAGGCCTTGAAACGGGTGCGCTGACCGGCACGCGTCTGCTTCTGGACGGGCATGATCTTAAGGACCTCGTCGCGCAGCGATGAGCCAAGGAAGAAATCGATGATCTCGAACTCTTTAATGGGCAGCGAGTACAGGTAGATCTCTTCCAAAGATTTGATCTTGCCCTCACGCACCAGGCGACCTAGCTTGGTCACTGGAACCCATTCCTTGGAGTCTTCCTTGCCACCACGGCCGCGTGCGCCGCGTCCACGGCCACGACCACGTCCACCACGACCACCGCGAGAGCCAAATCCACCTCGGAATCCACTACGGGCTGGAGCTGCGTCCGCCATTCTGCAATTATCGAAAAATAAAAATCTTTAGTACATTTTAGGTTAGGCACGAAGAGCATAGAAAATCGATTTTTTAATTTTGAGTGCTTGAATCAGACACCTAAGGCCATCTTTAAGCGAATTAACGCTTTCTGGTGGAAACCGCAAAAGGTAATTGAAATAATCATCATTTAAGCACTCAAAAATATTTTTAATTTTATAAATGCGTTTGCACCGCCGCCATTTTGAAACACGTGGTAACGCGTACTTCAAGTAGAACAATTTACTTGTTTGCTAGTTCATTTTGAGTTTAAAAAAATGTAATCATGTGAATTATAAAAGTATAGTTATTTATACACAATTATAAACAGAAATGTTTAAACATTTTAAAATTTTATTAAACTAAAAAAAACTTGCCTGTAGTTGTTTCAACTTTATGGGGTGAAGACAAAAACCAAATGAACGAGATGTTGCCATCGTAACCAGCGTGAGCCAATCTATACGGCCGCAACTAATCGATAGATTTTATGCAAAAGGCTTATCGATGCTTATTCGTTGGCAACTGCTCGATATCGATAGGTAACCACAGTCAATTAAACGACTCGTTAGTTTGAAATGCATATTTTTAATTTTTTTTTTAACTTTACCAAATTATAGCTATGTATTTGTACAGAAATGTTTTGGTATAATAATGCCTAAAGTAAAAATTGTAATTTATAGCCAACTGCCTGATATAGCTTTTGTATGTATATTTTTTTCAATTAAATGCGCATGTGTAGAGCACTTGAGTTTTTTGTTTAGCTTTGCGTCGGCGTCGCATTATATTAAATGTGATGTGCGCACTCAGCAAGTTTCTAAAACAAACAAAAATTCATTTGTACACGTTTGTATGCAGCTCTTTTTGCGTTTTTTTATTGCTCCTTTCATTTCAAGCACGAGTCTTAAAAAAAAAACTGAGCCCAACCAAGAAACTCTTCTCAAAATAAGATCTCTTCTATATTTTAGTTAATTTTTGTATTTGAAGAGTGAACTCGTTTTATTGTTGAATATAAGTTATAATATGTAGTGAGATACTTTGAAAGGTCCCAACGGAAACTTACCTTCCATTAAGCTAGCCGTAGATGCTAGAAATCTGAGGCAAAATCAAAGTAAATTTTTGGATGAGCTGGTGATAAATTCCGTACAGACTAAAAGCTTTAGCTAAGCAGAAAAAAAGAAAAGCTAGCACTATACTCAAGCATAAGAAGAGTAGCAATATAACCAATCCATCAGCTGCCTGGGTGAAGAAACTGGAATAGGGCGAAGAGCTTGCTTCGTTTCGGCCAGCAAATGCCGAGGACAAAGCGACAGCATCCAAAAGAAACGCCAAGAACTGCATGCCAGCCTAATCCCTTGCTGAGATGGCCAAAAATAGCATACTATTGGATCGGGGAAACGATATATATATATATATATATATATATAGATTTATCGGTATACATATCTGTTTCTTTAAGTATACTTACCTTTTTTGCACATATCTGTAAAAGGTTTTGTTTTTGACTAGCGTATTGTTTATTACACATAAATTATATGGATTTCACATAGTATAAATTGAGCCTTATATAAGCAGAATGAAGTATTCTACTAGAGGTTGACATGGAAGGGGTAGGGGGAGGATGGTTTTAAGGTTACATGAGCTGGTTCCGCTGTTGACGATTCCATCTCCGGCTACCAGTTGCCGGTTGCCGGTTTCCGGTATAAGTGTTGAGCTGTATAAATATGCGTATACTATATAATCATAATGCCTGGGTTAGTCATCTAGCTACGATTTCAAAAATAAATATTGCTTATGGACTATGCTGTACTGCTGTAGTACGATAAATAGTTGCGTGTTGCACGAGGACTGGGCCTAAATGCAATTCGACCACAATAATAATGTCTGTTTACATATTGCAATTGCAAATTGCGCCCGATTCTCAATCGATCTGTTCAACTAAGTGTTTGTGTGGGTGTAATAGAGCACCGAATTTCCGGGCAGCTGCCAGTGCGAAGCCTTCAGCTCGATCAGCTGCAACAGCGTACGTCGTATGGCAGCCGCAGCATCGCCGGCATTGAGGAACGCATCGCGCACCACGGACATCAGCTGCTCCAACTGCTGCGGCAACTGTTGCTCCATGTCCTGGCCAATGCAGGTCAACACATAAAACAGGGACTCAATCTGCAAGTTCAAAAGTTGTACAATCGATTAGTATTAGTGCAATTTAATAAGAGTTTATTTTGTTTCGGTTCATTAATTTCGACTTATTTTTTAAGTTCTGAGCTAATTAGGCAGTTTCATGAATCGATTTATTTAGTTGCTGAGTAACTCTTATTGACGTACAGTTCATGAGCTCAATAGAACTGCTCAATAGAACATTTAACGATTTGATAACTTAGCAAAGAACTTCGTTCATGACCGACAGAACTGTATTGTTGAGTGATCACTGAATTAGTTCAGCAATTCATTTTTTATCGAACTTAAGAATTGTCACTGAATTAGTTCAGTAATTTGTTTTTATCGAACTTATTGGCCATTGTTTTAACATTTACCTCGGACAGCGAACGTACGGGAGGACGCACGCAATCCTCACAGCATTTGGAGAGCAAACTGAGCAACACTAAAGGTGGCGGTGTGCCCTCGCTGTGGGTGCGCAACTGGAGCTGGCGGCGTTTCAGCTGGCAAAACATTTCCGTAAGAAATGCCATGAAAGCCGTAAAACGTACCCGCGATGGCGACTTCATGCCCTGAATGGCAAACAGTAGCTGTTGGCGAAAGTAGTGCAAATGAAGTGGCAGCTGCAATAGGACATGGAATGCATTACCTTTTCGCGCTCCTGATACCACTGACGGCACGTATTGAGCAGCGCTTCCAGAAAAGTCTCCTTCTGCTCCTTGGCGATAATATTCAAACAGAGCCGCGAAATGGGCAAAGCGAATCGTCGACTCTCAACGGCGCGTTTAATAAACTGCGATGTGAGTTCCATAAGGCAGCGTGAATTCAATTTGTTTGGATCCTCCAGAGCCGTTTCGATCAGTTGCTGTATTTCCGGCGTAAATTGTCCAATGTCGGCCACCTCGTTGCCTAGGCCCAAGCCAAGGCCGGCCATGCCACGTGTCAGTGCATCAGCCGACGATAGCGATTTGGAGCGCTGCAGCGCAGTGCCATTTAGATAGGGATCCATGCCATTCAGTTGATATGCCTGATGTCCATTGTTGTAGTACGACTTCTGAGCCCTGGGCTCCGGAGCAAACTTTACTCGATTTGTCGACTGCAGCAAGCGAAAATTGTATAAGAATGAGAGAAACAATGAGATCTGTTCGTATTCACATTATATCTGATTTGATATTTTATAAGAATTAATATTTACATGCAGTATGTTGCCGCTGGATGGTGAGTTCATGAGCGGAATCTGTCCGCCCATTGGACTGATGGGATGTGTTACCAAAATGGAACGATGATGGCCACCCTTGAGACTGTTCATGGCAGGCATATTGCCCAGTGAGAGACCCGCTTGGCGTCTATTCATGATTGCATTGGAGGCAGCTGCCACATATTGTTGTTGCTGCTGCTGCTGCTGCAGGAGACTCGGTCCGCCAGTCATGGGAAAGATGAGGGACGAACTGGAAGAATGTTGTATATTGTGGTTTAGCTCTGCAAGAAGATGGCAAGAGGGATAAAGCTTGGCATTAAAATTGTGTTGGCGTTACCGATTATTGTTAAGTGCCTCAGCCGGTGGCGTCGCACGTGAGTTGCTCGTCATTGTGAACTCCTGGGCATTTATGTTCAGTTTGTTCGAGACACCCGCACCGCCACCACCGCCACCACCACCACCAACACCACCATTGGCACCACCTTCGCCGGCTAAATCGCCGCGTACATCTTGACAACGTGAAACATTGTTCAATTAACATAATTTACAGGTATGTGATGATATTTGTTTGTTTTTATTTATTTTTTTTTGGGAGGAAGGTAGATTTATTTATGAGATAGACATACATATATGAAAAGAAGAAGAGAGAAAACATTGACAAAATAAATATCGTTGTATTGGCATTTGGATTGTGTGAAATGCAGAGCTGGGCGTTAAAGCAGCCTTTGAAGCATCTTGAAAGTATAATTTAGCAGATTTTTAATTTTTAAATACTTATTTCGAAAAACAATGTAAATGTTAGGTTCACTTTTCAAACTATTTTAATCAAGCGAAATTTAGTTCCGCTGCTTAACGTACTTTAATACTCGCTCGATTTGAATGAAAAACGGTTTTGCATATAGGCGAAAATGAAAAGTTTTGCGTTTATCAACACTGCGCAAAATGGAATTGGCGCTTCTTTTTTATTTAAATTTCAAAATCAATGATGATCAGAAAAAATGCCGAAATATCATTTTGAGTAATATATTGGAATTTTTGACTAAGTATAGATATTATGAAGATAGTATATACATATAATAAAATAGTAAATAAAATAAACAATAATTAATAAATTATAAAAATAAAGAAAACATTATTATAATAAACATTAAAGAATAAAAAATAAAGAAAAAATTATAAATAATAAATTTTAAATTATAAGTAAAAAAATAAAAATAAATAAATAAAAAAAAAAAAACAAAAATTAAAAATAAATAACTCAAATAATAATTAATAAAAAAAATAGTAAATTTTAAATTATAAGCAAATAATAAAAATAAATAAATAAAAAAAAAAACAAAAATTAAAAATAAATAATGCAAATAATAATTATTAAATCCCAAAATAATAATTAATAAATGACAAAAAAGTAAATAAAGAAATAATAAATAAAAAATCGTAATGAAATGTAGCCTAATGCAATGCAAGCTAAGCTTACAGGCCTTACATATAGATGATCTAATTACTATATATGTACATATTTCGATATCACTTACTTGGAGGTCTGTATATGTCCATTGCTGGCTTGCCACGCATCTGTCCAGGCTGAGTTCCAGGCACGTTGAACGCCAAACTGCGCCTTTTGTTTATATTCTGTAAGCAGATGAGTTTGATTATGCAACTGTATAAATATTATAACTGCAACTGTATATTACGTAATGTCTGTTACCTGTTGATTTGAGGTGCGCACAAAGCTGCGCTCTCTGGATATGACACCTGGCATCATGGGTTGAAAATCGGGCGACTTGCGCACCTTTCGAGCATCATTCTGTTGTTGTTGTTGTTGCTGCTGTTGATTATTATTATTAAATGTGGCTGGTGAGATTTCCACTTTTTCTGCCATTGTTGCTTTCGCTTCGTCTACTTCTTATGCGTTAAACTAATTGAAAACCCTAATCTTTGGTTTCTTTTTTCCTTTGCTTGTTTAAGTTTTGAAAGTATCTTGGGTTATTCGCGTGTCCGTCTCTTAAACGATCGGAATACTTGAAATAAACTTTTCTATAAGTGTTTTTTCAATATTTGAGTAAAGTTGTACATATCACAATTCTTGGTTTTTTTTATCTCTTTTTTTTCTTTGTTTTGTTTTTGTTTTTAATACAATTATCTAGACTTAATTTCCTTTCGTAGTCTTATGTTGAAGACAAATAGTATTTATTCCTTTTATAAGTATTAGCGTGGTCTGAAATAATAAAAAAGAAAAGAAAACATGTTTAGAAATGTGTATTTATAGCGGTCGAAAAGGTCTGTTCAAAAACTATTGCGAATTTTGTTTGTCTGCGGATCGATTTTAAATTTTTATGGCGTTACGCTGTGGAGATCGAGCAGATAAAGAAGGCAACGAAGAAAAAGTTAAAGCATATATCAAAAACTATTCTTCAAGTGCTTCGAAGATTAGCAAAAACTTCTGATGGGGCTAAATTATGCATAAACAAAAAAGTAATTAAAAAAATTTAATATAAAATACTTTTTGAACAGATTTCGTTAGTATCTACAGGCTAAATTTAAAAGTTCTTTTAAGTAGAGCTTTGAAGATATTTACTCGGGGTTTTCAGGTTTTTTTTTTACATAAGCTTTGACTTTAAATATAAAGCATACTATATATAATATACGTTAGAGTATATTACTTTCAATATATATGAAATAAGATTTTTGTTTTAAGATTTTAAATTCATGTTTGCAAAACGCCATCCAAACATCTAAATTTTAATCAGCTGTCAGTCAGCCAATTAGTTAAGCGAAAAGCACTTCTATTCTATTTTATAGATTTTCAAGCACTCAGCTAGAGTCTGATTCACCGAGCCGAGCATATTATTATAAATAAATAACTGAGTAGGTCTCAAAACAAAAATCAAGTTTGTATCTTGGACAAAACAGTTTAGTGGACTGCAGAAAGAGAAAAGCATAAACACTATTTGCGCTGTTGATCGATCGATCAGCTATATATATACACACACACACAATATATATATATACATATACATATATACATATATATGTATATATTTATGTACTTCATAGGTACATCCACAGGCAGTTAACCGGCTTTGCGGCTGCGCGTAGGAGTGCATCTGGTTTCAAGACCGCGAGCAGGGAGCGCACTTCAAATCGAATGACATCAGCTTTGAGCAATTTTTTGTCTAATTTTTCAGCTTTTTAAAGTACCCATAAAGAAGACTTTGTCTGTGTGTGCTTCTGGGTGTGTGTGTGTGTGTGTGTGTATGTTTAAGCTATTTTCGTATTGCCGAAATGCACATACTCTAATAAACAAATCAGCACTATGACAGCTAGTTAAACAAACTGTCTAAATTATTAGAGCAAAATGTTTCTTAAAACAAACAAAATCTATTTCAAAACAAATTTTATGACTTTCAAGCAAAGTGAAATACAGATTTTGATGCTCAAGTTTAAAATGAAAAGTTTAATATGAATTCTCAGCTAAATCGACAATTTCTGAGCACGTTCCATGAGCCGTGGAGGGGTCAACAGTGATGCAACTGCAAAACTTTGTCATGCCCCCACTAAAATCTTAACCCTAATGAGACTAAGATGTACTTTTTTCTAGATTTTAGTATATAGCTTCAAGTAGTTATATAAACAGATATACGAACAGTCACGAACGAACATGAACGAGTATAGAAAGAAGGAATGAAGTTACCTTAAGTAGAATTTAAAAAATAATAAATATAAATATTACAATATATGTATGTATAATGAAGTTGATGATTCCATAAATACAAAACCTCAAAAATTTCTATTATAACAATAAAAATAACTATTGATGTATAATTTATACAATGTAACCCTTATGACTGTGTAAAACACATATAAACGATGACCAACTAAGAGCTCTACTATTTTCGATAACAATATTTCAGTAGCTGTTTAAGTTATCGATAACATGCAGCTGCCCAAATATTTACTAAGATTGGCCATTTGATCATGTATTTAATTACGTATGTCTTGAAAACAAAGTTACAAACTATCTCGGAACTTATTCTCCCATCCCTTTCTTCTTCTTCGTGGCTTTAAGCCCATCCCAATTTATTAAGTACCTAGTGTTTAGTATTCATTTGGCTTACCTTTTAATGCAATATAAAATTGATCCAATATTTTGTTTGGGTTTCGTTGCTGTTCGCTCAGCTTCTTCTTTTTTGTTTATCTCTGCTTTCCTTCAGCTACTATTTCGATATAGCTCTCTCTCGCTCGCTCTTGCTTGCAAGTTCTTTAGATTACAAAATATCGTTGTGGGTTTCGCGTAGTCTTCGTCTTCGTCGTCGTCGTCGTCGTCGTCGTTGGGATTCGTATAGATATATATTTTATATTCATAAAATTTTCCTTTCTTTTGCTACGCTCTTCGTGTGTCGTTTAATTATGCTCGGCACATAACATACGCTAATAATAATGATCCAAAAAATAACAACAAATTCTTTTTTTTATTACTTTATTTAATTATAATTCGCAGTCAGGCAATATGAATGCCTTATAGACAACTATGAGTAAGTGAGTTCTGCGCTTAGCTTTTTGGATCGTCGCACGCCGCACACAAACGAACACAGACACACACGCACACACATGCATACACGCACACAACAGACACGCATACACTGATACAGCGGCGCAGAAACAATTGATGATTGTGTCTTGTTATTCTTTACAGTTGCTGCTGTTTTTTCGTTTGTGTTGTTGTTGTTGTTAGTGCTTCGCGAGCAGCTGTTTACGAGTTGAATGAGTCAATGAGCGAGGGGGGTGGGCCTGTTGGGTGTGTGTGTGTGAGGGAGACAGAGAGAAAGAGAGGCGGCTGCTGGTTAAGTATACGCACCGTTGACGCTGACGTCGTCGTCGTTAGCTGCGCCTGCTTCTGCTTTGCGCTGTCTATTTTTGGTTTGTTGCTTTCCGCTTGTTCTTTAGCTCGTTGTCAATTGCTGTTGTTGTTGTTGTTGTTGTTATTGCTCTTCTTTTGCTTTATTTTGGGTTTGTTCGCGTAATTTTCGTTTATATTTTGTTTTTCGTTTCTTAGATCGCTCGCTAGTTTTCTTGGCTATTAGTCACACACACACACGCACATGCACACGCACACAAACAAAGAGACGTTGTGTATAAGGCCTGGCATATGAAATAAGCATAGATATGAATTTATTTTTGTTTTGCACGCGCATTTGTTTTTAACAAATTTATATTTGCGAATTAGACACATGTGCCGCATACTTAAATTATATATAAATACATATATATATATATATATATATATATATATATATATATATATATATATATATATATATATATATATATATATATATATATATATATATACGTACATATATCTATCTATATTTATATGTATATGTGCTTGTATGTATGCATTTACTATACTCTCTCTATATAGGCAGCGTAGGTGCGTCTGCTATATTCTTCCGTTTCCGCTAGGCAGCCACAATATGACGTCGTCTTTTGCTGTTTAGCAGCTTTTGGAATATATTGCAAGATATCTATTATTTATTTTGTAATTTAAATTGTGACTAACTATTTGTATTTGGACCAATATGATTTCCGCCGCTCGGCTATTTATAAATGTAAATCGGCCAAATACAAAAAAAAGAAGAATAAAAACTTATGTATGTACACAACAATATGAATCACATAATAGCAAAGCGACTCATTAGAATAGAATAGAATACAAATTTACAACAAAACTTTGCTGCACATTCTCAACTAAATACATACAGATGCATGCACATACATACATATATAAATATATACATATATATAATAAGTATATATGTATATAGAGATTTTTTTATTCACATAGAACTTTCGATTTTTATTGCTAATTTTGTTCGTTTATTTTATTTGATTTTATTTATTTTAATATTCGCACTTTTGTCGAGTTGTATGTAGTATTTATATATACATATATACATATGTATGTATATATGGTAGGTAATGTGAGTATCGTTCGGTTTGCTACGCTTGACGCAGGGTTTTTGTGTTCTCTGTGCTACAAAATCAGCGTCTAAACTTAAAAATTAAATCATCGGCGCGAGCGATCAGTTAAAGACTAAAAACCTGATGAATCGCCGCCGCTACGAAAAGCTTCTCCAAAACTAAACAGGCAGTCGAGGGAGAGAGAGAGTGAGAGAGCGCACTGCATGTGATCTTGCTTAAAGAGCTTGCAGTGAGAGCGTGCACGAGCTCTCTTGAGGGTTGTCGAGTTTGATTTGTCAAACTCAGATGATTCGAATGTATTTAATTGCACTTATATTAATATTATTATGTGTGTTTCAATTGTTAAACAATTATTTAATTCTTGAAAGCGCTTCTGTCTGTCTGTCTGTGTATGAATAAACTCGATTCTGTCCATAGGAAATTTATATATACATATATTTTTAGCTGAAAATCAAACCTAGTTTTATAGCTTCAACCATTTGACATATTTAAATTTTGTTTTTTTTTTTTTGTCAACAAGATTTATACAATTTTAAAATAATTGCTCTCATTTGAAATTATTTTTAATATAAAAATCAAAAAATTTTGATAGAACAATAAATAGAATCAGCTTTTGTTTGTATCCCTCATCAGACCCATCTATAACTAGCCCTGACTTTCCGTCAGTCTGTCTGTCCGTATATAGCGAAAAGACAAAAAATTGAGCTTAATGTCAATATATTATTATGTATAATTTAATACGATATTGATCTTAAAAATAGACGAAAATGATATAAGCGAAACGCTCGTAAATAATTTAAGTATACATTTTTTAAAAAATTATTAAATGATACCCTATTACAAAAACAGTATTGTTGGAAAAATGGAAAGTGAGTCGCAGTGGCGGCTATATTAATAAACTAATTTGTGGGCGTTACCAAGGAATTATTCAACGAATTGTTCAACTGCTCCTCTTCTTCCTTGTCCAGGCCCAAGGCCATGGTTAACAATTTGACTACGCAACGCTGTTCATGCACTTCGCCTTTCTCGGTTGACGTAATATCCTTTTCTAGTTTTAGCTTCTCTTCGGCAGCCAACAAAATGCCCTCCTCAATTGTGCTCTCCGATATCAAGCGGTATATGGTGACCGGACGACTCTGGCCCATGCGATGACAGCGATCCTCAGCCTGTTTATCATTGTACGGATTGAAATCAATGTCGTGTATGATGCAGGTATCCGCTGCGGTTAAATTGATGCCCACGCCACCGGCTTTTGTTGATAACAGAAACACAAATATATTATCATCTACATTGAAATCAGTGATCAGATCCTGTCGCTCCTTGACAGCTGTTGCGCCATCCAAGCGACAAAAGCCATGCTTTCGTATCCTCAGATAGTGCTCCACAACGTCCAGCATCATGGTAAACTGACTAAAGAGCAGCACACGATGTCCCTCGGCCTTCAGTTTGGGCAAAAGTGTGTCCAAATATATGAATTTGCCCGATTCACATATTAAGTGGTCCGGAATCTTTACATCATACAGATCCTTTGAAAAAAAAAAATATTAATCACAAGCTAGATTTACTCTAGACGAATTAGCTTGCTTTCCAGCAAACTTACGTATTTGTTGCACAGCTGATAGACCTGGAAATCTGACATAATTGCCAACTCTTCGAATATGTACTGTTCATTTGTTTTCTTGTAGGAATTGACGCGTGCCAGACGCTTGGAAAACCCACGCAATTGCTCATCAGTGAAATAGTGACGCATTAGCAACGGATGATTGGCCATGCGTCGCATTTCCATCATAATTGCCACGCCGGCACGATCGCTGCTGCCACAGATCTCGCCTTTGTTATTTGAATAATATTCGACCAGCTGCTTATAGTATTGCTTCTGTGAAGCACACATTGGAACTTTTTCCTGAAACGAAAGAAAATTATTTATAATTAACTGGAACATACACACAACTAAATCACAGTTTGAGAGCTTACCACACAGCTGTGCTTTGTGGGCAAATTGTTAAGCACATCCTTTTTGAGACGCCTCAGCACAAAAGGTTTCATAATACGCTTGGCGCGTTGTACTTGCGTCTCTTGGAATTGTGAAACTTCCTCCTGATCGCCATCGGTTTTATTTTTCTGCAAATTTAACGAGAACATTTGGGAATTTCTCAATTTAAAAATCAAAAATCACACACGCATACCTTGACAAACAAACTTTTGATGTCCTCAATGCTCTTGGCAAAGAACTTGGGCATCACGAAGCACAACAATGAGATCAATTCGAGTAGATTGTTCTGCAGTGGTGTGCCCGTCAGTAGAATACGCATCTCGGCATTAATTGTGATCAGATTGACGTAGCGCTGGGTCGTCATGTTTTTCAGCATGTGTGCCTCGTCGAAGATAACGTAGTGCAGCTTGCAAACGCGGAACATCTTACGCTCTTCGGGCGTAGAGCCAACTATATGGTATCTGGCAAACTTACAGATTAAGCAACCGAATGAGATGAGATTAATCAATCAATCACTTACGTGGTCAGCAGGACGTCAAAGCCAGTAAACCCATCCTTGGCGAAACGAACACGCATTCTTCGTCGCTCGTCCTGCGAGCCGTGATATTTCTCCACTATGAGACTGGGACACCATTTCGAAATTTCAGCTTCCCAATTGTCCAACGTTGACGAAGGCACAACTATCAGGTGAGCTCCCTTGCTCAGGCCATTTTCTTTGAGGTAAGCCAAAAAGGCTATAACCTGTATGGTCTTGCCCAGGCCCATTTCATCAGCCAAAATGCCATTCATTTCCTGCTTGTGCATAACTGTCAGCCAATTAAGCCCGATTACTTGGTAATCAGCCAATTGCAAACTGCAATAGATCCAGATTAAAATGTTAATTAAACTTAACTTAACTGACTTAAGGTGATCTGTGGGTCGTTTATTATATAATTCACCCGATTGTTAATATGAATATATTATTCATGACTATTTTGTCATCTAAGTCTTAAGACAGAGACATTAGAAACAGGCAGAAATGCCCTTGACATGATCAGTTATGAAATGAAAGAGAGCAACAGACAGGCATTACGACTCATGAGTTTATGCTGATCAAGAATACATATACCACTATACTATACATAACTTAAATAAAACAGTCATAGTCAGAGATCTTTCTTTCATCTCTTTAATATGTAACCAATACACCCACTTGCTGCTAAGTATTTTCGGCTGCTCGACAATGCCAGCTCCATTGGCTATAGCCGTTTCCAGACGTTGCACCATGCCATTGCATTTGCTTAGTATGGTGGCAACCGTATTCTGTTTGTTGATCAGATCCTGTGCGTAGTTAAGTAGATCTGCCGATAAACGATTAGCCTCCAGTTTTTGCCGCAGATCCGCCCAATCATTGAACGGTCGTAGATCTATAAGTACCGTTGCCTTCTTCTCCGATAGCGTCTTCACCGACTGCAGCTCGAGCAGGCTGGCAGTGTTCATGAATTGAAATACTTTCTTACGCTGCCCGGTCATTTTGGTGGACATTTCGGTATCACTGTCATCGCTGTCGTACACCTGATCCTTGGACTGCTTGACATCATCATCATCGGAATTGTCGTAGTCCGAGTAGTTGCCACTTGACTTGCCATGCGACTTGTGCCCGCTGCCATTCGAGCTGTGCTTCAATTTGGGCTTATCCAGCGGACCATTGTGCGCTTTGGGCTTACAGTGCTCTTTCAGATAACGAATTGCCGTTGCTACATCCCAATCGGATCGTGCTAGCGAATCTTGAATTGCCTGAAAAGTGTAACAAAAGTGAATTATCTTAAATTTAATTTTTCTTTATTTTTTAATATTTTTAATATCGATAAACACAATTTTCTTTAAAAATATTTAGCTCTCAAAGGAATTTTGCCATTCGCATATCTCGCACTTATCAATTATTGAGCAACCCCTTTTTCATGCCATGCCACTGTTTCCAACAGCTGTTCGCAATGCCGGGCCCGAGTCGCCATATTCCGAACACATGTAAACGACGCGCGCGCGCTTTGCCCCCCGCCCGACCGTACCAAGCACAAACGAAAAAGAAGAAAACTCATAGCGAATGGTCGATGACTTACCATCGTATCATAGTTTGGCATTATTTTAGCAGCCGCCATATATCGTTCTTCTTTTTCCTTGACGGTTAGCACAAGTTTGGCCTTTTTTGGAGTCTGACAGTCGGCGCTGTCACTGTCACTGTCCGCCATCACTTGGATACGTTTTTTGCCAGGCACACGCTCTGAAATGCAATACAATTACATATTTGCTCTATGCTCTGCTATTCTATACAGCTTGCTGCTATTCTATACAATAAACACAATGCCTACCAGTTCGACCTGGGTTGGCAGCTGCGGCAGCTGCATTCTTATTAATGCGAAACTGTCGCAAATCGTTCAAACTTGATTTGGAGACAGATGGCGCTTGGCTTTCCGACATGTCTGTGGCTGAGGCCGAATGTAAACAATTGTTGACGTTTTATTTAGAAATAATAATTGCAATTTGCTGTTCAATTTAACATCTACTGTAAAAAAAATTTTCCTACAACTTTTTACATTCACAATTCACACAAATAATCAGCACTCGCAGTTGCATACCAATGCCAATCGCTATCGATAACGAGGATGGCCGTTCGCGACGCGAAACTATTATCGGTGCGATAGCCGTGTAAGCCAATCGAGATTTTCGCGACGCTTTTTGCAGCCCTTGTAGAATTTTTTCCACTTGTGTGAGAGAGGTTAATTGAATATTTATTTTCTGCTTAAATTCTAAAACAAATTTTCCCAAGTTTGTTAACAAAAGTGAAGCATCAAATATGGCGGGCGGCAACACACCGCGTGTTATACAGGTGACCAATATTGCGCCGCAGGCCACCAAGGATCAGATGCAAACGTTGTTTGGCAATATTGGAAAAATCGAGGAGATTCGACTGTACCCCACCATCCGGGACGTTTCATGTCCAGTACAGTCGCGCATCTGCTATGTGAAATACACGGAGACCAGCAGTGTGCCGGTGGCCCAACATTTGACTAATACCGTCTTCATTGATCGGGCGCTCATTGTCATCCCTGTGCTGGCCATACCCGAGGAGTATCGTGCTCTGGAAATGCTAAAGAACGGCACCATTGTGCCGGGCTTGCAGAAACCGGACTCTAAGCTGCCGCCGGAGGTAATCAATCGCATCGAGGGACAACTGCCGCAGCAAGTCATCAAGACGTACGATCCAAAGCTGGTCGAGTTCAATCTGCCCGAATATCCAGCATTGCCCTCGTTCTATGATGCGCGCAAGATTGAGGAAATCCGCCGCACCATCATTGTGTGCGATGTGCGAAACGAGTGGCGCCTGGACGATCTAATGGACTGCTTTCAGCGTGCCGGCGAGGTCAAATATGCGCGTTGGGCTGAGAAGGATAACAAGACGTACTGCATGATTGAGTTTTGTGAGCAGACGAGCGTCATACATGCGCTGCGCCTGCAGGGTCAGGAGTTTAAGGGTGGCCATTTGAGTGTCTATCACTCCACCTACTCCATAACGAAGCCCGAGGCGAAGTCCAATGAGGCCGCACAGGCGGAGATCGAGGAGGCCATGACGATTGTCAAGGAAGCACAGAGCATGATATCGGCCGCCATAGATCCAGTCATTGGCATGCTGGCCAAGGACAAGCGGCGACGCTCACGCTCACACTCACGTTCGCGCGAAAGGCGCACCACCAGCCGGTCCCGTTCTCATCGCTCCAGCTCACGTCGCCGACGCCGTTCGGGCACACGTGAGCGACGCAGCGTATCCAGGTCGCGGCGCTCGCGCTCTCGCGGCAAACACTCATCACGATCGCGCAGCAAACGCTCTCGTTCTCGCCATCGTCGCAGCAGCTCACGCTCGCGCCGCTCACGTTCGCGTGGTGGCAAGCACTCGCGTTCGTCCAGGTCGCGTGGCAAACGCTCCAGATCTCGCCATCGCCGCAGCACATCACGCACACGTCGCTCACGGTCACATGGCGTTGGCGGAGGCGGTGGAGGACTCGGCGGCAGCGGCAGTGCTGGCGTCTCCATCAGCAGCGGCAACGGGAAACGCTCCAGATCCCGCGAGCGCAGCAAGAAGTCACATCGCGCCCGTTCGCCACGCTCGCGCAGCAAACGCAGCTCACCATCGCCGCCGCCAGTGCCCAGCAAGTCGCGATCCAGTCGAAGCAAAGATGTGCCCACTATTTCGACCAAGTCATCGTCGTCGTCCTCTTCGCGACGACGCTCACGCACACCGGACGCACGCAAATTGAAGGCCATTACGGAGGATGTCGAGGCGAAGATCTCCCGTAAATCGGTCAGCGTTGAGAAATCCGACAACATGGATATATCCAATTCACCATAAAGATGAAACGATCGTATCATATGAACACATTTTCATAACTATAAAAATACAAACACAAAACAAACAAAAACAAACAAACATAAAACAATAACACTACTTTTGCTAATTAAATCAATATGAATGCAAATTGCTATTTTGTGACCGCTTCGAGATTTTGTATTGCTCTGCTCTGTCCTAGTTCCAAGTATAAAGTTTAATTCAAAAGTCCAGCATTTGCACATGTATGTTTATTTAAGTAAAATATTGAATATACAACATTAGCCTAAGTTTACCAATTTGTCCACTGTTTTAATTTAGGGATTGGAGCGGAGAATTGAAAGCTGACAATGCGCGAATCGCTTTCTAATTGGAATACATAAAGGTGTAAACATTTATAATGATTATATATACACTTCGTATATGGCTGCCTTTGTGCATAGAGAACGTATCTCAGTGCCTGTCCCAGTCGTGCACACCCGTTCACGTGCTTATTTCTATTCAACTGTTTGCTTCTGATTAGATTTGACTATAAATTCTATATTCTAGTTAGACTTTTCCCGCTGTGCATGAAACAGCTGAAAGTTTTTGTTTGTTTGGCTTGCCGCAATAAAAGCTTCGCAGAGAGCTGCAGGCGAGAGCTTTTACGCTCTACAAAATGTCTGCCGGTTCCCAATTGGATTTCAAGTTGACGTCGAGCGTTTGTCGCCAGCGGTTCTAATTGTGCTCTAGTTCTGCTCCGATTCGAAATATTAATTACATTTCATACATTATCCATCGAGGCAAGTGAACAAGTGAAATTTGTGTGCAAAATGTCTGGAGTTACAAAAGGTACATGAATTGCATATACATATGTATTTCTTTGTTTGCCAGCGAAAGTTTTTTTTGGTTTGCTGAAATCGAACTTTGGACTTGTTGCTGCGTTATCTGCTGCCGGCTGCCCCCAGCTCCCCCTTTAACGTAAAGTGATGGGAGCGTCTGCACTTTGGACCTGTTGAGTGGAATATAAAAAAAAAAAACAAGATTTGCTTTCGTTAACCATTCCTAATTTGAATAATCTTTATATCAGACATGCTATTCAAACACACATTTATACTTATTTGCCTTTGCAGGCATCTATATTGTCGCTGCCAAGCGCACGGCCTTTGGCACCTTTGGCGGTGCTCTGAAGAACATCAACCAGACACAGCTACAGACCACAGCTGCCAAAGCGGCGCTGGATGCGGCTGGCCTCAAGGGCGAACAGGTGGACACGGTTATCGTGGGCAATGTGATTGCGGTAAGTGAATCGTGATTGCTGGAGCGAACTCTGAGCCTCTCGCATCTAGTTCATAAAAGTGACCTAGATCGTGGCAATCATCATGATTTTATCAATTTCAATTACGAGTTTCATATATGTACATCTAGATATATTTATATATATATCTATATATATCAAGATACATATATACATGTGTATATATATATATTTTTTTTAGATTGTAAAACTTAAACAATATATTTGTTTGTTGCTTTAAATATATAATTAATTTTTGAATATATTTTTTTAAATTAATTTATAATCTATAATAATTTATAATTTATTTATTATTATATATTTTATACAAAAATAACTAATTAACTTAATAACTAATTAACATCTACGTTTTAAATCTTGAAATTAATTTAAAATGCTTAACTACTTTATTAATAAATATTTTTTTTTAATTTAAATAAATTGTTTTTTTTTTTAATAGTTTTAATACATATTCATTATGTACGCTATATATTTTTAATTTTCGTAGTTTTAGAAATATATATATTTTTTTTTAATTTTTGTAGTTTAAAAAATATAAATTTATTTTTTATGCTACTTTAAATATTAATGATTGTTTTCGGCATTTTTTATATCTTATACATATTTTTTCTTTTTTTTTTTTTTAACAATTTTATATGTTTTTAAGTTATGTTATATAGATTTCAAAAAATAATATAATTTTTTCTACTTGATGTATAAATGTTTTTTATTCATTTTGTATTTTAGCTTTAATTCTTTTAAGTATTTTATTAACTCTATTAAATGTAATATATGTATATTGTTTTTAATAGTTTTGAAATATAAGTTTTTTTTTTTTTGATAATTTTATGTTTTTCTCTTTAATATTTAATATATTTTTAATTATTCTTTTAGTTTTCTTTCTTTTTTCATTTATCATTTAATAATTAATATTTTTTTTAAAATTATAATAATTTTTTTAATAAAAACTTTTTTTTTATATTTTCTTAATATTTTTCTAATTAATTTTAAATTTGTTTTGCTTTGCAGTCTTCCTCCACGGATGGCATCTATGTGCCACGTCATGTGGGTCTCAATTGTGGCGTTCCCATTGAGAAGCCCGCGTTGGGCATTAATCGCCTGTGCGGCTCCGGCTTCCAGTCCATTGTGAATGGTGCTCAGGACATTTTGGTGGGCGATGCTAAGGTGGCGCTCACTGGTGGCGTGGAGAGCATGTCCCAGACTCCGTTCATCGCGCGCAATATGCGCTTTGGCACCACATTGGGTGCCAACTACAATCTGGAGGATGCGCTGTGGGCGGGTCTCACGGACACCTACTGCAAGCTGCCCATGGCATTGACGGCCGAGAACCTGGCCGATCAGTATAAGATCTCCAGGGAGCGTGTGGATGAGTTCTCGCTTCGTTCGCAAAAGAACTGGGAGAAGGGTCAGCAGGAGGGCGCTTTCAATGCTGAAATTGCGCCCATCAAGCTGAAGGTCAAGGGCAAGGAGGTGGACTTTGTTGTGGATGAGCATCCACGTCCCAAGACCACCATCGAGGGTCTGGCCAAGCTGCCGTCGCTGTTCAAGAAGAATGGCGTTGTCACCGCGGGCACAGCCTCCGGCATCTGTGACGGCGCTGCCGCTGTCATCGTTGCCTCCGAGGAGGCCCTTAAGGAGTACAACCTGAAGCCACTCGCACGTCTTGTCGCCTTCTCGTTTGTGGGTGTCAAGCCTGAGATTATGGGCATTGGACCAGTGCCGGCTATACAAAATGTGCTCCGAGTTGCTGGCAAGAAATTGGAGGACATTGACCTGATCGAGGTAGATCCTTAAGTGGAGATTCCCAAAAAGACTTGCCTCTTAACATCTTTTGCTCTGCAGATCAATGAAGCATTTGCCGCACAAACTTTGGCCTGTGCCGATGCACTGAAGCTGGATCCATCAAAGTTGAATGTGAACGGCGGTGCCATTGCCCTCGGCCATCCACTGGGCGCCAGTGGCTCTCGCATTACGGGTCACCTGGTGCATGAATTGCAGTAAGTAGACAAAGTTTTACATAGAGCTCAATTTATGACACTGCCTCAATTCCTTCTTTGCAGGCGCAAGAAACTCAAGTATGGCATCGGCTCCGCCTGCATTGGCGGTGGCCAGGGCATCGCTCTGCTCCTAGAGGCTGTCTGAGATCAAACATATTCTGCATTTACAATAAGATTAGGCGTTTTGATTGAGATACATACATAAATAAAATAAAATTAAGTACTGATAATTTGATGTTTGGAGTTGTACAAATTTATTTTAAAACATTTTGCAAATGGAAGTGTTCATAAAGCTTTCTACAAGAAAGACAACATTTCATTATAAAATTTACATTCTCGAAATAGCTAAAATGTTTACAATCAAGTCAACAATGCGAGTGATGAATGGAATTTGTTGCCCGCACTTTTAAGGTAAGAATCTCTTAATGGGAGCCTAACATTACGAGTACATGAAAATATATATATTGTTCAGTTCGTTTGGGCGCTGGTGGAGAACAACGCCAGGACACCACTCGCGACGCCGATGGAGAAAATGTAGTTCACAAATGGTGTGGCATTCTTCAGCAGAAAGAAGCTGATGAAGATGATGATGGCCAGGTAGATGGCATTGTTGTAGAAAATTGAATAGGTGGTAGCTTCGTAGTCGGCAACCTCATTTTTCTTCCACAGGATGCGTTCGTCCTTCTCCTTGCGCGTGACCTTCTTGTCATCGCCCAACTGACGGTTCACTTCGCGTGTTACAGCCTCTTCACGGCGCACCGCAATTTTATGCTTCAGCTGGAACTTGATGTTCTTGTAGGCCGTAGCCATCAAGTAGGTGCTCGCAGCGGTCACTAGCACGAACAGAATGGAGCTGGGCCACAGATCCATGTTGTGAATGCGCCAAAAGAGCCCTGAATCATGTCAACAACAATGGTCGCCTTTAGGAAAATCAACAACGTGTCACTATTCACCTGGCTACTTACATATGGGCAGTGCGGATACGATGAAAGCGTTGCCATAGAATATTGTCGCCGATTTGGTGCTGACGTTGCGACTGAAGTCCTGTAGCAGCAGCTCCTCCTCCTTGGTGAAACCAGATGATTGCACTTTTTGTTGCTTGCCAGAGCCCATTTTTTCGCGTGTATGTTTTCTGTGAGTTGCGCTAGTGAAAGTTACAGCAACGCAGCCAGGCGAACGAAGAATAAGAGTAAAGCGTACACGAAGGCAGTCGAATCGGCAAAGTGACAGCTGCGGCGTAGTGACGTGTAAAGTAAGTGTCAAAATACAAAGTTGCTCTGCGATATGAACTTGGCCAGTCTACACTTGACAAGCTGGTTCATTTGATGAACATATTTTACAATTGATATACTCTAATTCAAATTATATTAAGCTAACTTGACAGCTCAAAACTGATAAACAATAAATTTAGCATGAAATATTACCACTACATTTATTATTTCACAATTTGCACTGCAGAAATTAATTGTACAAAATGAAGCAGTTCAGTTGGTGTAGCCCTGGAAAAATCGATACAATTAATCGAATAATCAATATCACTGGCACTGAGCAGTGCAACAGGTTCTGCAACAGCTGTTTACACTTAAAAGTTTATATTTGAAGGTGATTTTTTTTAAATATATACTATTTCGATATAACAATTACTTATTGCCCTAAGAAATAATCATTTGTTTGGTTAAAATATTGTTTAACATAAAAAATGTTTTAATCTTACAAAATTGCTCTAAGATTAGATCGCGTCCAAAGGTCATTTGATGTTGTTGACATGTTTTTAAATATGTATTTAATTTTCCTTCAGAAATGATGCGTTCAAAAGTCTTGAGTTTGCTGCCGCGTGCCACAGGTGTGTGCAGGACTATGTCCACTGCCACTAAACTGACCACAGTGGAGGTGAATGATAAGACGGGCATAGCCACACTTACCATGAACCGGCCGCCTGTAAATGGACTCAATTTGGAATTGTTGCGCGACCTACATCAATCAATTGAAGAAATAGAGGGCAACAAAAGTCGCGGTCTCATATTGACATCTGTAAGATATTCCTTCATCTGTCACGATTTACTTGAATTAAATATTTGAATTAATTTCTAGTCAAATCCCACCATCTTCTCGGCCGGTCTGGACATACTCGAAATGTATAAGCCAGACAAGGACAGAATTCGTGCATTTTGGTCAATGCTGCAGGATGTCTGGCTGGCGCTCTATGGCAGCAGTGTGCCGACCGCAGCTGCCATCAATGTAAGCAGCAGAAATTCACTTTATATGATTTTTTACATACCCATTTCTGCACAGGGCCATTCCCCAGCTGGAGGTTGCCTTCTAGCCACATCTTGCGAATATCGTGTTATGCTGCCAAAGTTTACGATTGGCCTGAACGAAACGAAACTTGGAATTGTGGCACCCAAGTGGTTTATGTCAACCTTCCTAAGCGTTCTGCCACGACGTGAGGCTGAGCGTGCACTCAACCAAGGACGGATGTTTACAACAGAGGAAGCCCTACAGATCGGAATGGTTGACGAGACTGCCAGCACCAAGGAAGAGGCATTGGAGAAGTGTGCACAATTTATTGGCACATTTGCCAAAGTAAATCCATTGGCTCGTTCCTTGACCAAGCAACAGTTTCGAGCTGCGGCATTGGAACAGTTGGCAAATGAACGCGCTCAGGATTTGGAAAAGTTTGTGTTCTTTATTAATCAACCGGCAGTGCAAAAGGGATTGGCCATTTATATGGAAAGTCTGAAAAAGAAGGCAAAGAATTGAATTCTTTATCTTTCAAATTGTAACTATTCTCATATACTGATTTTATATATACACTAATAAAAACGTTTTTAAAATATATTTGTCATTTGATAAGAGAAAACTGTGTTTGCATTGGGTTCGTGTCTATGGCTGGTTTGTAACTTCGCTGAAGACAAGGGAAACAAGGGAATGGCACAAGCTAGTTTCTTCTTCTTACAGCACGATCCACATATGGTACGAAGTAAATATGAAATTACTTGCTAGTCGTGACGGCAGTGACGTCACAAGTGCTAATCACGTAGCAATGTTGTGACGAACAACAAAAGCAAACGAAGCTCGCCAAATTAATGACCTTATCTTCTAAATAACATGTGATCAACAGTCGGTAAAATGCTGCGTAGCCAAACAAAACTATTGGGCTTGGGCAGGCGCCAATTCCCTAGCGTTTATCGATGCCTGACAAAGGCAAATATGTCCAACCTGACCATGGTTGAGGTAGATGACAAGACTGGTATTGCTACGTTAACTCTAAACAGACCACCTGTTAACAGTTGCAATTTGGAGCTGCTGCTGGAGCTAAACGAGAACATTAAACAGATCGAGTGTAACAAGAGTCGCGGTCTGATACTGACGTCGGTGAGTGGATTGAAAGACTGACAAGGCACTTATATATATGTATATTCCCTTTGTTTTGCAGTCCAACGATAAGGTGTTCTCCTCGGGACTGGATCTTAACGAAATGTACAAGCCCAACCAGGAGCGTTTGGTAGCATTCTGGACAGCACTGCACGACATGTGGCTGTCTCTGTACCTGTGCAGTGTACCCACAGCAGCTGCCATTAATGTAAGTTTAGTTCCAGTGGTTAGCTAATTTGTAATTTGTCCATTTTACTCAACAGGGTCACGCTATTGCCCTCGGTTGTGTTCTGTCCGCAGCTTGCGAGTATCGCGTCATGTTGCCCGGCTTCAGCATTGGCATTCATGCCACAAAATTTGGCTATGTGGTGCCACATTTCATTCTAATCTCCTACTTGAGTGTATTGCCGCGGAACGTAGCGGAACGAGCACTGCTCCAGGGCAAGCTCTTCAGTACGGAAGAGGCGTTGCGCGTGAATCTGGTCGATGAAGTGGCGGACAGCAAGGCTGAAGCGTTATGCAAATGCGCTGAATTCATTGACAGCTTTAAGCATACACAGCCGGCGGCCCGAGCGCTGACCAAGAGACAGTTTCGTGCGCCAGACGTACAGGTGTTGATAGACGACCCTGAAGGTCAATTACGCGAAGCTTTGGACTTTATAAATCAGCCATTATTTCAAGAGGGCTTAGGAGAGCACCTTCGTAACCTGAAGGGCAAGGACAAGAACTGATAGTTATGTTCCATATGTAACTTACTGTGTTAATCTATGCATTTAAAGGGGTAAGGGTTTGTTATGACGATAACAGTGTAACTGTAAGCAAATGGTTTTTGTTGTCTTTTAAATATACATTTTATTAAAACTATTGTAATGCTGGCTATTTGAAGTTTAATTTCGGTTTATGTAATCGATATTTGCAATAATCGAATAGAGCTAGTCGTAATGTTCTTGTGCTGCCTTTAAAAGAAAGTTCGTTTTAATGAAATCGACATTGCAATGATCGAATATATGTAGTTGATAGCATAGCAACAGGTTGCACTGAATTCTGTTTGAACGTTGAGATGTAAGTAGTTTTAAGAGAGATAAATGTGACTTAGATTATACTATGATAAATGGCTATCCTTACTCTGGATTTGTTGCAAGATCTATATCAATCCCGTCCCGAAGGCTTGGAGAGAAAGCACTGAAATCGAATGCTTTCTGAATGCGTTTGTACACAAATTCATTCATTTAACATTAACAAGCATAAAATATACCAAGAAAATATAATTATAATCGTTTATTAAAGGAAGTTCTGACGTTATTGGAAAGTAAGTAACCTCACCTTTTACTGTACTTCCAACGACAACTCGGCATGAATCTCCTCCGGCAGATTTGCCATGGCTTCTGTCATCATCTCCATAAACGAATTGATTTCCAATATTTTCGCACGATGTCGCTCGATTTCGTCTCTGAAAGTCTGTATAGTTGGCGTACAATTGGCTATGAACGAAGAGGCGACTCACTTGTTCAGCTTCTCAACATAGTTGCTTATGAACTCCTTGCTGCGGATGGCCATGCGATCCTCGCGCTCCTCAATGCGTGCTGTATGCGTGGCTTTCATGGCGTCCACAAGCTTTAGCACAGACTCCCGATCATCGATGCACACACGCAATTCTTGGGGCACAGCATCCAGATTTTGCACCGCCAGGTTATAGGATATAAAACGCGACACTGCATCCGTCATGCTGTCCGAGAAGTGTTCGCAAACCTGGCGCAGCTGCAGAAAATAGAGCTGTGCCTCCTCCACAAAGCTGGACATCAGGCGAGAAAATCTTCGTTCAAAGTTCAACGTGGATTCCTAAATGAAATCGTTTTAATGTATTGTACCTGCAAGTATATCCTAGAATTCTTATAGTCACCTCAACTGCCTCATGCAAATGCAACTCTTGCGCCATTAGATTGTGCCACATCTCATTGAGCGCATCCTCAAACTGGGCATTTATCGTATCCATCGCTTCGCATAGCTGCAAGTGCTCCGGCCCATTCTCATCGCAAGTCTCCAGCTCACGGAGAGTGGCGCTCGCTTCCTCAAAGGTCTTATCTCTGTACTGCATAAATTCTTCAATATGTTTCTGGCCAAGGGATTGAAATTCCTGTCGGCCTTCCTGTAAACAACTTAAAAAATCCTTAATATCCGCATCGCGTTCATGGAAGCGTTCTAGACCCAATTTATATATCTTCTGCGTTAGCTCATAGACATCCTTTTCGTACTCCTCGGCTAGTTCCTGAGCTGGTGCTCCAATCAGCATGAGTACCCGTCCATCATCATCTCCTCGCCACATAGTCTCGTACAGCTGGTGGCCATCCAGATGCTCCACAAAGCTGGAGGCCAAACGTTCCGCCTCGGCAAGTTCGCGTGCCTCTGTCTCCCGATCATGTATTTCCTTCTCCTGTTTGCCCTCAATTTCGCGCAGTTCTCTACTATTTCAGGCATTATATATCTCTATTATATCAAATTATGAATCGATATCTTACTAAAATCTCTTTTGAGCCGCATCCCGCACTTCATCCTTGATGAACACGTATTCGTAGTAGTTCAATTGCGGCAGTATAGCTGTCACATATTGGGACAATGGAAAGTCTGGCAGCTTGGCAATGGGATTACCCTCTAGATTAAGCACCTTTAAGCTATTGACGAAGCGCAAGCGATCTAGCTGCGGAACACAAAAGCGGAAATTTAGTAAATATGAATTATTATGGCTAGATTGAACTTACGCCATCCAAGACATTGATCAAATTATTACCAATGCTGAGTATAACCAGTTTATCAAGGGATTCCAAGTTTTCGATCTTTGTTATGCGATTACTAAATAATGATAGTACCTCCAGATTGACTAACGTCTCTAGATTTTCAATTTTGGTTATGTAGTTAAAGCTCAGGTTGAGCTCCTTGAGTGCCGTTAACATGCCAATATGTTCAATTACTTCAATTTTATTGCAATTCAGACAGAGCTTGGTTAGGTTTGGTAGCACCCACAGATGGTCGATGCGCAGTATATCTGTATCACTCATGATTGTATTGTAATAATTTTATAAATTGTGTTAAGTGTGATGGGAATATAAATTTGTTAATGTTTAGTATTTACTCTAATCAAACGACTTACTACTTGTTTTATAGTACTAATATTATTTCATGGAAGCAACTATAAAGATATCAATAGTGGTTTTAGTATTAGTAATAAGTATTGGCATTGATATGAGTATTAGTGTTAGTAAATATTTGTCTTACTATTTGTATTAGTATAGTATTGGTATCAGTATTTGTATTAGTGTTAGTATTAGCATTACTAATTAGTATTAGTATTAATATTAGCCTTAGTATTCAAATTCGTATTAGTGTTATTATTGTTTTACTATTATTACTATATTTATTCAAGGACCTTAAGTTCTATTAAACTAGTTCATTTTCGCTTCCCATCTAACTCACTTTTGAACTCCAATCGGAGTGTTTTGATTCGCTCCAATATAACAGGTTCCAATTGATGTAAGCGACGCGTCTCACCACGCTGTCCCTCCTCCAGGTAGGACGACTTAATCATGTCCAGATTAATAATGCCCGGCTCGGGAAAGTTAACCTCTTCGAGGAATGATTTATTTCGCTCCACAATCGGCGATGGCGTCTCTTCGTCCATTTTGCTGGATGGCTAGAGAACATATGATGAGAATACTGCTTGCTCGAGCATTGGCAAAGCGTTGTCCGGGCAACGCGCTAATGTCGCAAACAATAATTTGGTAAATACGAAGCCATTGAGTGCAGCGAATGCCTGGTTACCAGCCGAAAGCCTACTCCACCGATTCTCAAGTCGCATGTGGAGAATGCGTGTTGTGGTCCTGCTCCTTGGCTGCCGAAAAAAAGCCAGGTTCAACCCTGGCGACTTGAACAGGTGCAAGCGCTTGGCTATTCGAATGATTCCACGTAGTCGTTGGGCTTCGTGCGTGGCTCGCTCTCTCTGGCGAGGCGTGTTTGTTGACAACGGACTTGGGAGGGGCGCTTGGTCTACTTAGGGTTGCGGTTGTTGTGGATATCGGCATAGTTGGTAGTTGTTCACGTTTGCTTCTAAAATAAACTTCTGCTCGCAATAGATATTGAGATAATCGCGCTTCGATTTCAATTTCGCAACATAAATAACTACAAATTTCTAACTAAATATACTCAAATTTATATTCAAACGTTCCAAAAACGGTTTCACATGCGTTATAGGTAAAGCTGAAGAGTTTTCCAATTGTAAATTGATGGCTAGTTCATAGCATTTAAAGTTAACTAAAGTCAATCGATAAAGTGAACCCCGAAATTACTTAAAGTTGGTCTTCGAGTTGCTCGCGACACACAATTTATAGTTATATAGTATATACAATATACACAAGGCGATATGTCCAACATAATATATAAATAAGTTTTATTGGTGTGCGTGCTAATATGAAGAATTCAATTAAATGAAATGTTAAATGTGTTTCAAGGCTACGGCTACAGCTATGGCCAAGCCAAAACAAAAGCCTTGCTGACTCAAGTTTTGGTTCCGGAACCCTCTACTCTGCCTGCTCCTTCTCCTCCTCCTCCTCCTCCTGCTACTCCTCCACATTTCTAGTGTATGACTTGGAACTTTCAACGAACCGTCTTATAATTTGACATAGTGCTATGAATAAATAATAAAACAGTCCAACGTTTCTAGCTTCTAATTGTCTCTGAAATGCGATACCGAATGGGGACACACACTTGGCTATACGACTGCATTTCTTATTTTTATATACAGGGTGGACCAGTGTAGGGGGGGGAGTTTTCAAAGTTCAAGTCAATATTGCACTTGGCAGCTATTCAAAGTTATAAAGGGCAGATCATAGTTGAATCCTCTCATAGGAATTGTGCATTTTCCTTTGTTTGTACACAGGGTGTATCATTTCAGTCGTATAGCCGGAGCTTACTTCCACATAGTTTTAATAGATATTGATTTAGGCTTAAGAATAGATCAAGGTAAAGCCAATTTAATACATAAATATATTGTAATGCTCTAGCTAGAGACAATGATTACTGATTGCGAGGATTACATATTGGAGGCAATGATTGAAAATTAGACTCTCTAATTAGATATGTCTTTTCCTTTTGAGGAAGTTCTACATTGGACTTAGAAAAAACGTTGAATGATTGGAAAGTTGTTAAGCTTTATATTTCAAAGATTTCCTAAAACCTGAATATACCCTAATTAAAGTAATGAACTTAAAAGTATTTTTTTTTTCAAATGACATAAAATATGTTCGACCTATAGTTGGCCTAGGGAGAGTGAAAAGAGATTTAGAGTATTACTTGTAATACATATTTTCAGCTGAACTCTTTTAATTATATGCAATCAGAGCACCTTAGCATTTAACATGAATCACCCTGTAAATGCCTGATTGTACTTTGATTGAGTGAATCCTATTTTCTTGGATAGAAAATGTCGAATAAAAAATTCATTAGGTGCATTTGAAAAGCAGTCAAGTGAATGAATTCATTAAAAATTAAAAACGATAATAGGACACATAGTATATACGCCTATCTAAAAAGGAAATTAGTTTCTAATTACAAATGGCTAATGATAGGTCTATTATGATAACAGATCTCACTAAGTATCCATGAATACTTATTTATATATCCATTGTGCCGCTGTCAATGTTGTCCAGCCTAGTGGTAAATAAATCTTTTGTTTACCCCAAAATTATGACAGCTGACCTTGATGGTGGGAGATGGCCGATACCATCATGATTTGAGTAAATTGGTCAGTTTCTATATAGTTCAAGTTTACTGCTTTAATCGATATATTGATTATTTCACAATTGGAGGCATCCAAACAAATAATAAAATAAAAAGACTTCAACATGTGGCCTCTGCTAGGTTGGTGTCCAGGTGTTCGCTCAATCCAATTAATTGACAGTTACTTTAGCTGATAGAGTTTTTCAACTCAACGATTTGATTTGATTTTAAGTGTTCGCATTTGTTTTAATGGGATTTTACTTTTCATACCCTGAACCAATTCAAAATGGGAAATCAGGGTATAATGGTTTTGTTAAAGTATATGTAACGAGCAGAAGGAGGAGTTAGGGACTAGAATCCCTAGTTTTTTTCAATAACTATTCCCGTTTCAAGGTTATCGATTAAAAACTTTTTCGAAATTCTGTTTTTAAATTATATCTCGTATAGCTTTGGAGCTAGAGCGTCAAAATTTGGGATTAGGTTCATGATTCATTGCATCGTTTTACATGCAACATTTTTCCAAGATTGCTTGATCAAAATTTTATGCAATTTTTTTTTATGCAATCGACTGACTTATGACAGATTTAATTTGTGCCCGCAAAATGTTTGCCATTTTCTGTCGTAATATTTAATGGTTTCTAGTTGACCTTTACATACTTAATATTACATATAGTAATATGATCCTATAGGTATCCAGGAATATGTCCTTGGTATGGTATAACCAAGCATATGTAGATCGACTGGAAATCATATTCTAGAGAACAGCTAACTTACAGCAGACAGCTGCTGAGAGAAAAATATTCATAGCGTTGGACCAGGAGTTTGATCTTATAGGTTTTCAGGACAATATCCTTGGTATGATATAACCAAGGATAAAAGGGTCTACTAACAACCATTGAAGCAAGTATTCATCAATCCTTCTAATGCATGCAATGTGGTATCAAAGCTTTGCTCTTGCGTCAGCGCCAACATTTTTTTATATATTAAGCTATGATATTACATGAAGTCAATAATTAATAATATGATAAAAAAATAAAAATATTATCATATTGACTGCTATGTGTACTTCTAATACATTTATTTATTACTTCCTTCATTTTTGTTTATTTCAACTTTAGTTAGTATACCTCTTACATCTATAAATCTCAAAAAATACTTTTTGCAATACCTATTACAATATAAAATTCAATTATCAAACATTTGCTGTTTAACAAATTGAAACAAAAGTCAATTGCTATTGATTTCCCATTTTGCAATTCCTCTTGATTTGGCTAACGCACAAATGCAAACGCAATGTAGACCCAGTTGCACTGGGTGTTTTGTGGGTCAGTTAAAACTCCCATTGGGGGAACACAAAATAACTTTACATATTCTCCAATGAATACAATTTCGATTTTTGTTACATTTTGTACAGCGCGCCCTTTCGTATTATTAAAAAAGAATTAAATAAAAAAATAAATTAAATTTAACTTTTTTACTATTTTAATAAAACCCAATTTGATTTTAGTGTTTGACCAAATTAAAGTTGATTGTGGAAAATATGTAAAAAACGCTCCCATGCTGATTGTATAATGAATCGTTATATAACACTAACCCAACTGGGTGATGGAACGTATGGAACCGTTGTGCTTGGCCAGCGTAAGGACACCGGCGAGAAGGTGGCCATTAAACGTATGAAGCGAAAATATTATTCCTGGGAGGAGGCTATGAATCTGCGTGAAGTGAAGGTTGGCTATATACACCTAATGTTCAGTTATCCATTATAATGTATATATATATATATATACGAACTGCTTTTTGCAGTCGCTTAAGAAACTATCGCACCCAAACATCGTAAAGCTGAAGGAAGTCATTCGGGAAAACGATACGTTATATTTTGTGTTTGAGTATATGAAGGAGAATCTGTACCAAATGATAAAGGATCGCGATACGCATTTACCTGAGCCGGAACTCAAGAGCATTCTGTTTCAGGTAGGGCAATGAATCGGAACTCATAATCGAATACTTAAATTAAAATTTGATAATTTAGGTTTTAACGGGCTTGGCTTTCATGCATCGACATGGTTTCTTTCATCGCGATCTGAAGCCAGAGAATTTGTTATGCTCCGGTCCGGAGTTGATTAAAATTGCGGACTTTGGCCTGGCACGAGAGATACGCTCACGGCCGCCCTTCACGGACTATGTGTCCACACGCTGGTACCGGGCGCCGGAGGTGCTCCTCCACTCGACCAACTACGGCAGCACCATCGATCTCTGGGCCATGGGCTGCATCATGGCCGAGCTGTACACGTTCCGGCCGCTCTTCCCCGGCAGCAGTGAAGTGGATCAGCTATTCAAGATTTGCTCTGTGCTGGGCACACCCGGAAAGGTGAGTCTGTATACTTATACTAGATGATTCATTTACCAGCCTCTCTTTTATTCACCAGAGCGATTGGCCCGATGGCTATCGACTGGCTGCCATGATACACTTTCGATATCCGGATTGCATCAAGGTGCCGCTGAGCAGCGTGGTAAGCCGCTGCAGCCAAAATGGTTTGGATTTGCTGGAGGATCTGCTAGCCTATGATCCCGAGAAACGTCCAACGGCGCAGCAGAGTCTCAAGTATCCATATTTTCATGCGTTAAAGCGCATCTCGCCCGCTGCGGCTGCCAAGGCCAATGTGAGGCTCAGCTCCAAGTATGCTGCTGGCTCGGGACCCGTGCACCTTGTCCTACCTCCCACTGTGTCAAATAATGTGCTTCCGGTGCAGGAGAAACTGCAGGCCGTGACTGAGCTCATACATCAGAGCAATATCAACAACAACAACAACAACAACAATAATAATAATAACAACAACAACAGCGACAACAACAACAAGAACAATGGCAAATCCCTGTACAATGGCCAGATTAGCAAAAATGTGAGCATGCCCATCAAATATCAGCCCAAGCTGAGTTTCCTCTCCAACAACGATTTGTCTGGATTGGGGCCCACTGAGCCATGCGGTCTTGGCATGGGCGTGGCCATGCAGCAATCGGGCAATGAGTCCATCAATGATATTTATCTGAATCGCAACATTTCGCAGCTGTTTGGCCTGCCAGCTCCGTCAGTGGCTCAACAGCAGCACCATCAGCACCAGCATCAGCACCAGCAGCAACAGCAGCCACAACAGCCACAGCCACAGTTGCCTCCCAATGTCTCCTTCAGCAATACGTCGACGCGCAATGGTGGCGCCATCTATGTGAATGGCAGTCAACTAAGCTACGCGACGGCCAATAAGAATGCCAAAAACCACAGTCGTATGGCGCCTGGTATCGGCGGCTACTACGTGCAGACACGACCCACCCTGCTGCAGCCCGAGGCCAAGGTGTACAACATGTTCTCCAAGGTGAGCGCTGTCCAAGCGCCGCCAAACCTAATCGTACGCCATCACCAGCCGCAGCTGGCCTTCGAGCCGACGTCCCTGCTCAATGGCTCTGTTATGCGATTGTCAGCGCGTTCGCAGGCGGCGCCAACAGCTGAACCAAGAATAAAGGCTGACGATCTGGATCTGATATTGGGGTAAGTTAATTATTAATATTATGGGATTGTAGGTGCTAACTTTTACGCGTCGCATATATATTATAATACATTTTCCATAAATACAGGGTATGCTAAGAAAACAATGTTCATAGATATTGATATTTGTTCTTTGCTGTTGTTGTAATTGCTGAGTTGCATTCGTGTGTATGGTCTGTGCTGTCCACTCACGTGTGTCCTTTAAAAAGTATACGCATTGTAGATACCCTGTGATTTTGTTTATTTCTCTGATGTGTTTTGTACTTTGTTCAAGCAGTCCTTCTCGTTCCACATACAGCTCAAAACTGAAAACGTCAGCGAAACGTCAACGCAACGCCAAGTCGAATATCCTGCTGGAGGATCTGTTCGGGCATCTGTCCATGGACTCGGACAGCGATAGCAAGTATCCGCACACCGTGCCGCCCACGCAGCAGGCGAAGAGTGGCCAAACGACGACCAGTTCCCAGAACGGACGCGACTTCTTCAGCGATAACTTCAAGCGTGATCGTGTCGTCAAGAAGCGAAGCCCCAACAGCCTGGAGGCGAACAATGGCAGCCGCACAGATTCGCTCTCCACGAATCCGTAAGTAGTTGCAGCATTTGCTGTGGCATGACAGACAATTCATTTGGTTTGAATACATTCATACTCATATTTGTATTGTGGTCTTTGATCATCGAAACTCATGTCTTGTGCTTCTTTGAATGTCGCTATTGTGCTATCCCTCTCTATCTCTCTCTCTCTTTGTCTGTCTCTTGTTTTCCCTTATATTGTATTCTTTGTGTCTTTTCATTTGCTTGTCATTGATCACTGAACATTTTGTGCGTGCCCCAGTGATACCCAAAACGACTCCTCAAATGATGAAGGCTGTCGCTTTTGGCCCATAAGGTAAAAATCAGCATTCGTAAACTGTAAACTGTAAATACATAAACCTATAGAGTACATCTATTCATTTAGTAGCCCATCATCTTCATGCTAAAGTAGTTGTGATTTTATAGATTTTTATCACATTTTATCACTAATATGACACCAACACACAGTGGATTATCCCACATATTATTTTATTTATAATATATGACACGATGTTGTACAAATTGATATCTAGCAAAAACACAAATTAAATTTAATTTTAATAAATTGTTTTTATGTAGTTTTTGCATATTTATTAGTTCGGTTTTCTTTACAAAGTCATATCAAATAAAATATTTAAAATATATATCATATAATGAATGATTAATAAACTAGACTAAAAAAATCATGCGATGGTAAGCGGAGTTTTTCCGAAGACTATGTAGGATGTAAATAGAAATTTTATGAAATATACGGAATACGATAAAGATACTTTGTTTAAAATATCGTAAAAATATACATAGATATATATAAATAAAATTTAGTCCAAAAATGTCTAATTTATGCTCAGTCAGTGAAATATTTGTTATCATGCCTTTAAGACTGGGAGATTAGTTTGTAAAACAATGTTTAAGTGAACATGGCTAGATGGACTGGGTAAACGACACAATTCAATTGGAATTATCTGATTTTATTAAATATACATTATATATCTCCCAAGAGAAGTCAAATTTTGTTGATTCAGTTTAGAATACGAGCTTAAAGTTAAACATTACTAATCAAAAATAGAATAGAATGTAGTTAGTAACACGAATGTGCATGCTAGTTAGTTGAACTAAGTAATATTTCAAATAGACACAGATCACAACGTTTTCTAAAGAAAATTCTAAAAATATTTGAAAAATAATTTCAGAGCGCAAAAAATAATAAAAGAAAAGGCGGCCACATTTCCCTGGGACCAGACGAACAAAACTGAGGATGAGAAACTAACAGCTTGGATGGTCGCCGAGAATGGTAAATCGAAATTGAACCAACAATATTATAGATACCAAGCACAGCATTTGTATTTGTATTATTTCAAAGAACTCTACGTATTCCGCAGTTCTCTTAATATTCACTGATATTTATCATATTTTATTTACTTGACAGGATCGTTGTTAGAAAACAAGTTTTCATAAGGAATAACTGATTGTGGCATGAGAATACAAGCACTCGTTTATGTTGTCGTACCTGAAACCCTAAAGCCTTCGCGTCTTAAATACACCCAAAAAAAAATCAATTACAGCGCGAACTGAATTCATATAGCAAGTAGAAGGATAATAATCATCGTGTAAAGTTAACGTAACGCCTAAACTAAATTAGATGTGTTTATAAAATCCATTAATTTTAATGCTGTGATAATTATGGAAAGACATAAATATGTAACAAATAAATACAATATGTTAATGGTTAATTATAAGTCAACAATAAACTACGTCTAAATGAGAATTTATATTTTATTTTTTTGACAAGATTGAATGATGATGTGACGTGAAGATGCTTTGCTTTGATGATATAATAATAATAAAAATGCTCTTTAAGTGAAGAGGAGGAAGAGCAGCTGGAACAGCGAAAACAACCCAGAATTTTTTAAATAATTTTAAACTCTCATAACTCAACAAAAATTCTAAAAAATTAGCTGATTTCAAAATTATATATAAATTGCACCAAAATATATATTCCCGAATTAGACGCTCTGATAGGTGCATATATACATTTATTATATCAAGGCTATTTGAAAATAGTGTTAAAAATATGAGACCTTCAAGCATGCCAGATTTTTGACTTTTCCATAATAATATTTCTGTATTTTTATTTCCAAAATATTAATATCAATGTCAGCTATTATTACAATCAGTAACCTCTTGAACATTTATGACAATATCTTTACTTCTTTATGCAAATGCAAGCGCAGCGAGTCTGACTAAGACCCATTTCGGTACATTTGACAAATTTGTAAAGCTGCAGTCTTTGTTAAATCTTGAGCTAAATTTTTATTAATCATTGCAAAACCAGCTTGCTTAGTGATATTTAACTTAAAACCAAGTTTAATTTTCTAAAACGCATCGGATATCATTTCCCATCTGTCTGCAACTTCAGTCGAAGCGGAGACGCGTGCATTACGTAAGAGATTGCACTGTCGGTGGGGTTCGGTTTCAAAGCTGCACAGCTTCACAACTTGGCCACGGTGACAATGGGGCATGTGTTTGCCAGTAGGTTGCCCTGGTTGGTATATATAAAGACGGTATCGCGAACAGTTTGTCATCAGTTCACTAGATCTCGGCCTTTGAGTCAGCTGTGCTCACTTTGCAACTGAAACTCAACTGGAAGCACCATGAACGTCTTGGTATGTGGATTAGATATAATAGCTCAACAATAAAATATATTGAATTAATTAATTTGCATATCGTAGACCATCAGTCTGATTCTGTGCGTTGCAGCTGCAAGTGCCCAAGCGGGCATCATTGTTGGCCATGCCGATGAGTTGATTTCCAGCCCACCTCAATATGAGTTTCATTATTCCGTGCACGACAGCCATACGGGCGATGTGAAGGATCAGTTCGAGCATCGACGTGGCGAATACGTTACGGGTCGCTATTCGCTTATCGAACCCGACGGACATCGTCGCGTCGTTGACTACAGCTCGGATCCGCTGCTGGGCTTCACTGCTCAGGTGCGTCGCGAACCCATTTCCATTCTCTCACGTCATTAAAACATTTACAAAATGGTTATAAAGCATTATGTCTGATTTGCATACTACTACTATAAAAAGGCTGTTAAAAATTATATATACGCTTGTTTCAATTTGAATAGCAATTACATATTCATAGAGAAGCTGGGAAGTTACTCAATAAAATTTATAAAATTTTATTCCATTTCAGTGAGTTCAGCTAACTAACAAAATATTTAGAAAATAATATTGTAGCCATTCAATAGCTCAAGCTTTGCTTGGCCATTGTGTTTACATTATTTTATTATGTTATGTTATTATATCCCAACTAGCAGTGGTGTCGCTGTTTAATCAACAGCTTTAATTTGGGCACTTTAGCAGTATAGTATAGTATAGTATAAGTCTTTTGGCTGTTAATTAACAGATTTGCCATAACAGCTCTAACAATTGAGTACTTCACTTGCTGTTAAGTTAACAGCTCAACACTTAACATTAACAGGATAATGTATAAGAACTAAGAAAGTCATTTGCAGCTCTCTGCTAAAGCTTAGCAGATTTGAGCAAAGTTTTGAACAAATTGATTTATAGAAATGCATTTATTGCGTTTATTTTTTAATATATTCGTATTTTATAATACATAAGCATAAAACAGGAATTTACAATGAAACATGTTTGCATATATAAATCGTGTTTGAAGAGTCTTAATAGAGGGACTGATGCGCGTAGGTGTGTGAAAGTGAGTAGAGGAAAGTATTGAAAATAGTGGCTAGAAATGTTACAGTTACAGTTGCTTTCAGTTGAGTTGAGTGTTCAGTTTGAGATGGGTCGTCAATGCAATGAAATCAGTGTTTGGAATTCTCTCTCTCGCTCTCGCTATCTCTCTTTGTCTGAGTCCTAGTGGTACAGGCCCAAGGGCAGCTTGGGGGCAGCCAGGAGCTTGGGTTGCGCATAAGCCAATGGCAACGGAGCCACAATCTTGGCAACGGGCGCAGCCTTAATGATCTTGTGGCCCAGAGGCTCACGGCGAACGACGGCATTGAAACCGTTATGAGCATCCGATGTATAATCCACGATGCGCTGGTAGCCATCGGCATCGATCAGCGTGTACTGGCCCTGGACCTGATCGCCCTTGCGAGACTCGGTCTGGCTCTTGATGTCGCCGGTGTGTTCATCATGCACGGAGTAGGCGAAGTCGTAATGGGCGGGTGCCTCCACCTCAACGGTCTTCAGCAGTGGCTTCACCAGGTGCGCCGTTGGCGCAGAGTAGATGGGACTCAGCTCAATGGCAGCGGCAGCAGCCACGCCCAGAACGAACACAGACACAAGCTGGAATGAAGATTAGTTCACTTGAGTTGCAGAATCATTTGAGTATTTCAGTTATTTGAAAAAACTCACTGAGAACATTTTGCGTTTAGTTTTGAGTTTTGAGTTGAGTTTGGAGTTGCTGAAAAACTGTTGGATCACTACACTTGAGGCTCCTGCGTTGAACTATGTTGTCAAATGTCGCGCACGCAACTTTTATACCAAAATCGATTGCACAGCTCGAGCCCCACCTCCACGGTGCGTGCGGATTAGTCCATGCCCGAACCGGAATCCAGCCAAATGTAAAACAGTTACTTTTTGTTTTGCCATTGCGGCTTTGATTGCCAATATTTTGTATTACCACCCAAATAAAAATCAAAATCCAAACCAAAATGAAAATAAAAATAAAAATAAAAATAATAAACAATTTTACGTGTTGTACATATGTGTCGATCCAGTTTGCAATTTTTGGCTGTGTATCAGAGCTACTTTTGTTTCTATGGGTCACTCGAACAAGGGATCAGCCCGAGACAGCATTATAAATACATATATGTCAAGCTGATCTACTGCTTGAATAGCCAGCAGCAGTCGATTTACGAGTAAATAATTATTGTATTTCAAAGTCGAGTGAAAGTAAAAGAGAGATAAGGCAAAAAGTAATCCATTTTATTTGCTGATCAAATATGCTTACACATTCAACCGAATTTTATATATATGTAATATTTTATAAGACATTTAATGAAGTAAAAATATAAGTTAGTCTTGATTACTTTTCTGCGTTGTGTCTTATTAGAAAGTATATTCTGATTGGAGTTTTGAATGATAGACAGCTACGGCTCCTTATCATCTTTCAGGCAGCCGACGAATATGTATTTTCAGTTGATTCAAAACTTTGAATAATGTGAGCATTCAACCTGAACAAATGGTAGTTGGTAGGAGTAGAAATCTACTGAAAATAGCACGTCCAAGAGCCTATTTCATTGCAACATTTCAAAAGCCACCTAGAGGACTTATGCAGTAAGCTCAGCTTGATATATTGTTCGTGAATTTTTATTACTATAATTTTTATAATATATAATTTATTATTTTTATTATTAAACTCTATTAAAATACATGCAGTAGATCATAAAAGTTGACTTAATATGTCTTAGATACGGTTGCAAAATGTTTTGGAGGCGAACTGGTTCGGTAAAGAAAATATTAAATATATATATTTTTTTTAATATAAACTAAACTTGATTGGTTTGTCCCAAGTCAGACGAAGCTTGAATTAAAATATTTATCAGCTTCAAAATAGTTAATCTATAAAAATTCTTAGAAGTACTCAACGAAAAATTGTTGTTGCCATTCTTGTTAGATATTAATATAATATGAAAAGAGTCAAACGTAGACAGAGTATAAATTACAATTGTTTCATAAAAAAGCAATTGAAACAAGGCTTCAATATATATTCAGATGATCTTTTTAACATAGATATGGGGGGTCGTGGCAAGTGAGGAATTACTGCGTCTGTTGCAACCAAGTTGCTATTATTTTAATATTTATTGTCGTTTATCACCAAGAGATAAAGCTATGTAAATCAGGGCGGGGCCAATAATGCAAGACTGTATTGCAACACTACAACTTGGCAAAGGCAGGAAGTCCTTCTGAGTTAAAAATTACAGTTAGAGATTTCTTTATTTGAACTTAAATGAAAATTTTCATTTGTGTTTTGTTAAGTCAACATTAATAATTGAAAATCGATTAAGTAATCTGTACAGGAAACCAGAAACCATTTCAAAATCATTCAGCTATCTTGGGTACGATCGCATGAGCACTAAGTGGCACACAAATGCAGAATTGTACAAATAAAACAAGTTTGTATAACTACAATAAATGTTTTTTTTTTTTTTTATCTTTGCTTTAAAGTGAGTTTGAAGTCTAAATAGTTATTCAAATTATGGGTGAACGGAAGCTAGAAACAGAACATAACGCAGAACGAAAAGTATAACTTAACCGAGAACTCATACTGATTAGTGATTTTTTCTAATATTACTGAACGTTATTATAACTGAACAACATATAATATATAATATATATATATAATATAATATTGTATACCCACCATTGCATCTATTCTACTATCATTAGTAGATATTAAATGGGATTAAAAATAAGTTAAACTAAAAATTGTTGTATAAACAATATGAATTATTCATAAGAAAATAATTAAGTTCTGTTTATATCATTTATTAATTTTTACAAAACATATAACATATTAAATAAAGTAAATTCAACTTATTCTTGTATTTATTAAAGAGTCATATATTAATTGCAGTTGATCAGATCTTCAACGTAAACAGTTGATAAATTCATTCAGTTTTGTGAACTATCTCAATCAATCAATCTATCAGAGCAGCAGCAGTTTTAAGCGAAGTACAAAATGAGCTGGGATTAATTATGCCGCCGATAACTCCATCAAATGCACTACAAATTGCACATTGACATTCAGACAGCCTTCGGCGAGCTTGCAGTTTTTCCACTTAATTAATTAATCAAATTGCAACATCCGTCCGTATGCCACACAAGATACCGCAGCCACAGCTACAGCGACAGCCACAGCCCCAGTTGAAGCAGTTGCAGGCACAGCCATAGCCACCTTTAGGCAGGTGGTGATGGTGGTGGTGGTGGTGGGAGGGACGTTGTCTGTGCGCTGTGCCCACATGCCAGAGGCCTTTCACGCACTTGGCGCTCGACGCACACAAATCAATGCGACACCGCCGATCGCCGCCAAGAGTGAAAAGCCAAAGCGAATATCCAATCGAGACACGTAGGTAAATTCGATATGAAGTAATAAGCGGCTCGGCGCGTATCTTGCGCCACATTCATTTAGAACAAGATTACGACTGCCTGGCGAGTGGTTTTCAAGAGCTGCACCACTCCAACACTCCAACGCTCGAACCACTGCAACCACTGCAACGCGGCTCACGCACAGGTCCAGTTGCAGCCGTTGCGGCACGCCCGCTGTCGTTGGCTGTCGTTGTCGCCCAACCCAATCAACTCCATGCGTATCCACTGCACGAGCTCACATTTAAGTAGACTCCATAAATAATAAGTTGTGTCTACTTAGCGACATGTACACACTTTGTAGATTGTCCGATACCAACACACACATACACACGCACACACACACGCACACACAGAGATTGAGGTGCCCCACAAGTACTTAGCTCAGTGACTGTTTTGGCATATGCCAAATAAATCGCCTTCTGCCCACTTTGTTGCAAAGTACAAGTGCCTTAAAAACTCTTTGATACCAGCTGAATGCCTGAAGGTCACTGAAGCTGACAGCGGTGTGCATAGCGCTGTCTGTTGGCCAAAAGTGACTCAAAGCAAATGTTGCTCATTGCAGCCTTCGTGACAATTGAATTCCTTGAAAATTTCTACAGTTTTTCCGTCAAAAGGTTTTATAATCATTGATTGTATTGTATATACATATATTGTAGTATGTTCAACAAGTCAACGCACAAGGAGAGAAATAAATAAATACATGAACAATGCGTTGTCAGACCAAATACATACATATGCACGCGCACATACATACATAATACTTAGGCATAGCTCTAAACCTAGCAACAACTAATAACAATTGGAGGCGCAGCGCAGTTAGTAGTCCAAGTCTCGCACCTGGTTGCCATAGCCGAAGTCCTTCAGGTAATTGTCGATGGCCAGATCGAAGGAGGACGATGATTCTGGCTTGATCTTCGGCTCGGCTGCCTCATAGGACTTGTCGGGATATGCCTCTGTCTGGGAGGGGTATGCCTCGGTCTGGGGCATGGGCAATGGCACGGGCACTGGCTCGGGCGCTGGAACTGACACAGGCTCTGGCTCGGGCTCAGCATACGATTTGGGTGGCTCTGGCGGTGAATTCGGATACGATGTGGTGCTCTCATAGATGGGCGCCGATGTGGCCACCACCTCATTGTACGGTGTCTTGGCCTTGGCCACAGCACGACCCGAGGACGAAACCACAGCTGATGCTGTCTTGATTATTACGTGCTCCTTGCGTGGTGCAACCTTGCTAATGAGCTGCCTGTACTGTGGCTGGAGTCGAGAGATCAGAGGCTGGGGCGCGTAGTAAACCGATTGCTGCTGCTGTGGCTGTGGCTGCGGACTGGCCGGATAGCCCTTGCGAGCACCGTAGGAAGAGCTCAGCAGATGCGCCAGTTCCTCGAGCGTGTAGTTGGGTGCGTTTATGTTATTCGCAGCTGGCGCGGATGCGGCGACCGCCCCCTCACTGTATACCACGGGATAGGGCTTGTAGCTCTTGCCAGCATACTTGGGATAGTACTTGCGCTGCAGCGACTGCGTGTACTCGACCTTACCGCCTGGCGCATAGTCGCCAGTGGACGAGATCTGCGTGATCTGCTGCTTGGGACTGGCTACGGACACCTTGCGACAGAACTCCTTGCAGCCCAGTTTGCACTCACAGTAGCACTTCTTGTAGGTCGATGGCGTTGTGATATAGGGCGTCGGTGGCGTCGTATAGACATAGGGCAGGGTAGATGTGATGGGCGGCAGTGTGGGGGGCAATGTGGTGGAGGGCGTGGTCACAGTCGGTGGCGTTTGCGTGGTGGTGCTGATCGTGGGCGTCGAGCCCGTCGTTGTGATGGGTGGCTGGAGTGTGGTAGAGCTTATCTCGCTGCACGGCACCTGCTCCCAAATCTCCTGCTCGCACTCGGCACAATACTCCGGAAAGTGGGCATGGCTGAGCGCAAGAGCGCTGAACGCCAGCAGCGCAAATATCGAATTGTGTCGTACGATCATCTAAAAGTAAAACGAAAACGAAAATGGGTCAATTTAGTAGCTCGCCTCAAGGGTCAACGACACAATTCACAATTTGCAATTCACAATTTGCAATTGGCAATCGGCAATTGATTCGTGTTGATGATGATTTTTACCTTTCAGCAGTATTTGGATTCAGTTGGCGGCTCGGATAGCGCTTGGTCGGTCTCTGCTTGGTCGCGTGCAACTTCTTTAATGCAATTTGCTGAATAGCTCTTAAATACGTTTTTCGCTGGCTGCGAGCTATTTGCAAATATTACAGCGCTATGCAAATGGGTCGCGGAAGCGTTGCCCCCAGCACGTTCCAAATGCTGCACTCAACACGCCAGAGGGGGCATGGGAATGACGACGACGCCGACGCCGACGCTGACGCCAACGCTTGCCACGGCGTCTGATAGCAACAAGCCATAATTGTATATTGGCTAAGCTGAAGAATCACAAACACAAACACAACAATCGCAATCTGAAGCGCTTCCGTAAAAGAATTTCATGCATTTCGCAGAGCACTCGCTGATAGCCACAGCTCAGAGTCGGAGCCACAGTCAGAGCCACAGCTCAGAGCCACTCAGCCGGCTCCGACTTATGTTCCAGTTCCGGCTCTAGTTCCATTTTCATATCACATTTTCATTTCACATTTTCATCTCTAGCTCTGCACGCATTGACCATTTTTTTGTGTCTGAAGTTTCAGTGCCGACTGCTCGATGGATTTATAAATTCTGTCTGCCGTCTGGCCCTGAGTCTGGAGCGACTCACTCATAGCTGCTGTTGTTGTTGTTATTTTTAGCATTAATTTTAAGTAGAGTTTTCTTATCAATTTCTCTCGATAAACTTATCAATTGGGAAACATTTTGGTGGGCCACAACACGTGCCACGTCGATACTAGAGAATTGCTTAAGCTCTCCTCTAATGAAACGATTTATTCGCTGGTCCATATGAGCTATGATTATATATGTACATATATTCTACTTGGCTTTATAGATGCGTCATGTTTTAATATATTTTGTGTGAATTAATTTTTTAATAAATGTTATTAAGCATTGTTAGATATTCATTTGGCAGCAGTACATAGAAAGAACATGTTTATAAGTTTTTAATGTTGAAATCACTGAAAATTCTTTTTCAATTATTTTCTGAGACAAATTTCGTTTTGAAAGCAAACTCATTGGATAGAAAGGTTTATATAGAAATTACTTAATTAATATTAAAAATTAATTATAAAAATTAGAAATTGCCTAAAAACTAATAACTAATGTATGCAAATTGGAAATTACCTAATAAAAATTTATAAATTATGCATAAATATCAGAAAATATCTGATTAAAATTAATAATTTCTGTAGACAAATTGGTTTCCTCTACCCTATTATTTCTATTCGGAGATATCCTTTTCATTTTTCTTCCTCTTCAAACTGATTTTCATAGCCTAAATTAAATAAATTTGCTGATGCAGTAGGCGAATCCTAGATGTGCTGAACTTCTTTGCCTTAACCTGCAGAATGTTGAGCCAATAGTAAAAGTTGTAAAAACATGACTCTGATTTCATTTATAGACCCAACGAAACCAAAGTTAAATGAAATACATTTAAAAATCACTTTTTTGATTTTCAATGCTATGATAAAGTGATATTTGCTAATAGTTCTGTAATCCTTAAAATTAAATCATACGAATAGAGAAATATTTATTTAGTTGCTTTCAACACAACTTTTATATCAGGCTTATGTCTGTTTATTGATCAATCAAATCGAAATCTAACTCAAATTGGCAATCAGCGTCTGGAATGGCTTGGCACCGGCATAGACTTGTATCCTTGGATGATGGCTTCTTTCATCTAGGGGCATGGCTTCCACATGGTCCTGGCTGCCGCTGCCAACTGATGGTTGATCAAAGCTGCGCTTCTGCAGCTTCTCCCACTTGACCTCTTTGGGCGCATCTGAGGCTGTGGCAGAGGCACTTGCACTGGCACTGGCACTGGAGATGGTACTGGGCATGGTCATATCTATTGTATGGCTGTCATTGCTGGAGCTGGTTAAGCGCCGCAGCATCTCCTGGTAGTGCGGCTGATCAGCCGTTATGTACTCGGGCTCATCCTCTGGATTCAAGATCTGGTAGTTGGGTGTGCCCAGCTCGTAGGTGGTCACATCGCCCTGCTGCACCTTGTTCTTCAGTTCGCTGGCATCCCAGCCATATTGTTTCTGCAATGGCGCCATCCACGATGTGTCCTCGGCAGACGTCGGCTTCTCGCTGGCTATTGAGCCGAGCAGAGCCAGCAGCATAAAGGTGATTGTGAGTCGTGTGGGTCGTGTAGGCACTGCCTCGTTCATTTTGCTACTGAACGCTCCAAGTCGACGGCATCCATCGTTGCATTTTGACTGTCGGCTGAGCCGGCCAATAGAATGGAAGACTCTCCCTCTCTGGCTTGCACGTGTGCCGCTCGATAGAGCTGGAGACGATGACGCGTCTGCTACGTGAGATTGTCAACTTCGGTGGCTGCTCGTCTCGGGTTACGTCTGCAGATAGCATTAGTTAATCAGAGCATCTCTGCAGTTCCATTTAACCTTATCTAACGATGACACATCACAAATCGTATCTGTGACTAACTACGAGTCACTCCAACTTCTTTTCATCAAAGAGAAGCTGAATGAAATGCTCGATAGGTAAATAGATAAATATATTTATGTATATATTTATAATTATATTTGCATATTCATATCGATTGAAATTATAATGAAATAGTGTTTTCCTAATTCTGTTTGTATTATTATTATACTTTGAGTTATCTCAGCTGCTTTCTATGTAGCTGCTGTAATGTGTACGTGTTTCTAATAGTTATAATTTTTATTTAATTTATCTATTTCGATATATATCTATTTCTTATACCTAATACGATATCTATATAGAATTTCCACTGAAGTAACTCACTTGGTCTATTATCAACAGGAAGTCAGTTGGTATAATAGAGACACGTTTTAGCTGTTAATTAATTTTTCATTAGAAATCATGCAATGCTGAGCTCAATTTAGCGAGCTTATATTTCAAATCTAATTTGTATACTCTTAAATATCTTGAATATATTTATCATGTCTGGTTTTCGAGATATTTCCTAAGTCAAAACTGAATCATGATGTTATTGGTTGTTAGGGCATCATCAGCATTACTATTTAGCTATGTTTTTATACAGCTGTGTTCAAAATAATAGCAACGCACTATATATCTATCTATATATGTACGTATATCACTGAGACATGTTTGTATAATGGCTATTTACTTAGTTATATTTTTATCAAATAATATTTTAGAGATTTTAATCTTTATTATTTAGATTCAATTTAAATATTAAATTCTAAAAGACGAACTAAGTTTTGCAGTAATTTTGCAGTAATATCTCAAGACAAGAAACTGACTGAAAAACCGTAACGAGTATTATAAATTGTCAAAGAATTTTTTTTTCGCTGTTCTACTTTCACTAATTTCATTTCAGAAAACAAATATCTTTAAATATTATTTCAAAATTTCAGTAAAATTTTTTAAGCTTTTGCTACCTCAAGTTCATATTTTTTCATCAAACGAAAAAGTCAAATATTTTGTGTTCTTCTGGAGAACAAATTCAATATTTATATATGTATTTATATATGTATTTATGTATGTATGTATGTACGATGCATCTATAAAATGAGTGTGTTCAATTATATGTATGTATATAACTTAAGTATGGCTTGTAAAATGAATCGGTAATTGATTAGGCTGGCGCATGCGAGTTAATTGGCAGATTCCTTGACGGCTCGTGCAGTTCATGAGATGTTGAGATGTAGTCGAAGTTATGATCGATTGGCTAAAATGTCATGTCTGGCAGCACACAAAACATTTTAGTATTTGTATTGGGCCGTGGGTCCCGACACGGAAACATAATTGCCCTCGGACGGCTCGGCGGCCTTCAGTATGGCCTTGGGAGCATAGTGAACGAGGGGAGTGAGAGGCGTCAGTAGCTTGGCGGCAATCAGTTTCTTGGGCTCCGGCGAGGGCTGGGGTATCTTGATGTCTGTCGGATCGCGGCGCACGAGAGCGTTGAAGCCATTGTGATCATCTGCCGTGTAGTCAACGGTGCGCAAGTAGCCATCGGCATCAATGAGCGTGTATTGGCCCACGACCTTGTCGTCCTTGCGCGTCTCCTTCTGGCTCTTGATGTCGCCCGTGTGCGGATCGTTGACCGACCAGTGGAACTCATATGCCACCGGCCCATAGTCCGGCTCTGGCTGCAGCTCAATGGCCCAGACGGCGGCGCTGCTCAGCGTCAGACAAATGCAGAACAGATAGCTGAGCTAAAGGACAGCAATTAGGACTTGTGCTTCACTCGCCACGTATCCAACTTACTTTTCCCATAATTTGCAAAACGAATATATTTAGCTGGCTTCAACTCGAGAACTGTGTACGCACACGACGCTGATCGAGATCGTTGTAATTAAACTGTGAAGTCCTCAGCGTTTTTATACTGCACTCGCATGTCAGCCTCAACGTCTCAATCTCGCACTCCAACTTCGTCTCGCTGGATGTGAGGCAATCTGTGTTCGAATCTTTCAAATGGTTCCCATAATCAAGCAAACAGCAAATGTGCAGCGCGCTCATTAGCTGAGCTATGAAAAAAAAAATACAAATTATAAAACACGAAATACGCAAAGTGCTCACTTGCCTGAGCCCACATAACGCATTGCCTCCAATTGGAGAAGAAAATGAGAAAATGGAAAACAAAAACAAACGTAGGCAATACCCAATCAGAATTGCACGCAGAAGGCTTACGTACTAACTATTAATAATTACATCAGTTTTTTTTATATGGAAATATATATGTATATTATTTAAGCCAAATGTTAGAATGAGAACTAAATCTACATAATTGTGTATAGGCTTACATGTGATTGATTCCTATTCATAACAATTTGTGTCAGTATACTGCATAATATATGTATGCTCTTCTGCAATATATATAGAAAGTTTTCAATTTTCAGATATTATGAGAGAAAAAACACACAAACAGTGGGCCAAAACAATTTTAATAATATTTAAAAAATTAATTCTATAATGAAACTAAATTATTGAATTTTTTTATATATTTTATAAGTTTTTGATCATTTAGAAAATAATTTCATTGAAAACTGTTAATCTGCTGCTTTGATTATTTAAAAGGAATTTATTTCACAATTGTTTTGAATAAATTGAGAGACTAGTTTGAAGAGTATATACATCTCATATATACATATGCATATTCAGACAGCTTTATATGACTTGACATACAAAAACATTCAGATAAACAGACAGAGGACTAAATCGATTGCTCAGATGCAACTAAGAATCTTTTTACTTCACATATTTACAGGCTTTTTCCACTATGTGTTACATCTTTAAAGAGATATTTACAATACTCTTTGTAAGAGCAAAGTATAGTATGCAAATAGCTAAAACAAATTTAAGCATAAAAAAGCCAGCAAATGTTATCTAAGTGCCAGAATTTTTATTTCAACTTTATTTTGTCGCTTAAATCAAATGCTAATTTTGGCATAAATTGTTCTGCACAAATCATAGCCATTAAAATTCCGTAAAAAAAAGACCCAACCCAAGAAAAACTAATTAATCTCGTTTTCTTTTTGAATAATTTACGCAATGCGTGGAAAATAATTGCATTTGATCTAGATGCACACATAAATATATTTATATTTGGCATGTGCCGTCGTCGCCTTTGGTAGATCCTCCCGTGAGGTGGCTGATTGAGGTGGAAATAACTCGTTTGATGTCATTAACAAATATTTTAATTAATCGCCATTAGACGATGGCGTTTGCCTTATTTGATGGCTTTAAAATCAGGTTATCACGTTTTCAATACTCTCAATTTTTTTATTTTTTTTATATATATTTTTATTAATCTTTCTAGCTTGACGTTGGCAAATTGTGGCTTGTGCACTTGTGTGTGGCAGGCGTTAGTTGCCCCAAACTGGGTTAAACATACCCAATATCAAAAAAACTAAGTGCAAAATAAGATCGCATTTTGCATACCAGCATTTCTGGCTAGCTGCACTTGTCGACTGGGCCAAACGACTGGATTGCAACGTTATTGATTATGAAAGAGCTTTGATTAATACTGAGGGTTTTCTTTAAAGTGGAGGTGAAAAGAAAAGATTAATTCGAATTTATAAAGATTGCGATTAATGAGTAGACTAGAAGAAAATGGATAAGTAAAATATATCTAGTTATATTTTATTTATATGTTTAGTTTAATATAGCATTTACTCTAAATATAAATACATATATACATATATGGGCATATATTTCTTAAAAAATAAAAATTCGTTACATTCTATTATTAAATAGAAGAAAAAATGTATATATTAATTTAACAATAAATTAATCCAATTCAATTTAAAATTTCCTTTTATCTTGTTCCATTTACACCACTTGTGTAGCATGCAGCCTGTGTCAGCAACACAAATCTAATTCAAATATCAATTCCAGTTCAGTGCTTACATTCCATTTATATCAACTGTTACATTCAGCCTGTGTCAGCAGCTGAAATGCAATTCCAATTGGAATTTCATACTCTAATCCTCCTCCTCTTGCTCTTTTTCCAATTTAGTGCGAATTGTGTGCTGCAAACGCGAACGCAAAAGCTCGCGACGCAGGCAATTGCTTTCGGCCTCAACAGTTTCTACGAGCTGCAATTGTGATCGATTATCGTTACCAAGCACTAAATATTTATTTGTTGTGACTTACGCTTTGTGTCATTGCGGCGCGTTCCAGTGACTCGGCATCGGCATCGTCACTCTTTAAACAGCTGTCACAAGTAGACGAGGACACTTGTTGGCGATAATTGCGACGCGCCTGATGGTCGGTGGCTTCATATTTGGGCGGTGGATCATCATCGTCTGCGGGAACAGCTGAAAGCGCTTGAGCCGCACCCGCTTCCAATTGCGCCTTGAGCGCCGCTAACTCTTCGCGCAAGTTTTTATTCTGCGCCTCCAGTAAATCAACCTTGGTGTCAAAAAAGACTTAGTAGCAGATGCAACGAATTACTCAACTAGATTTAATTACGCTTTCCAGTTCAAAGTCCATTTCATCAATAATGTCATAGGACTCATCGAGCGCCTTTTGCATCTTCTCCAACTTCGCCTGCAGCTGCGCAACTTCAGTTGAGTTGTTTTTGTTTTGCTGTGACTGACGCTTCTCAAGCATCATTTGTTGTTCTACTCGAGTTGGGTTAAATATTTGATTTACCCAGATATGAATACATTCCTTTTTGATGCTCACCTGATTGCCGTTGATCCACTGCTGACTTCATAACCAGCCCCGTGAGCGTCTTTTGCCGCTTAAACATCTCCTCCAGCGCTTTGCAACGTTTCATCTTCTCCAGATATGCATCGTGCAGCTTATTGTATTTCTTCTTGTGCATTTGCAACGTCTCCACCAAGCGATCGCGCTCCTCTTCCAATTGGAATGCCTTGATCTTGGCCTCCACATTCACTGTGGCATTCGTGTGCTGATCTGTGGAGGCGCGATTCAGTCTGTGGCGCAGCAGTATATTCTCCTCCTCCAAACGCACATTCTGTGCTTTAACTAGAATCCAATTTAGAGAAATATTCTGATTGGTATTATGTATACGCACCTGCTGCCAGCTCTGCATAAATCATTTGCATCGCAGATGAGGTTGGTCGCTCCATGTTGCAAACAACTTTTGAACTGTTTCGATTAGTCAGAAGTTCCCTGTGTCTTATCAGTCAATTTGAAATAAGATAAGTTATCAACATATTGCCCATGTATTGTTGCCATATCAGCAAAAAGAAAACTTCAATTTCTTGCTATGCATTCAAAATTAGGTTTGATATATAAAAAAATTAAAATAATATAGGAAAAAGCCAAAAAGATAGTCATATTACTTTTATATCTATTATATCTTTAAACTCCAATTGGACTCTGCGGCACTACAGTCTTATCTCTCCAAGAACCCATTAAACTTAAAAGCTTGCTCAGCGAAAGCTCGTCTTTGTTTGGGTTTTCGTATTAGCTGCATTAGGGTGAACCAAAATGTTGATTGCTTTTAGCTTAATATTTATAATATATTTTTATAAATTAAAACTTTTCAAAACCTTTAATTGGATTTATATATAAAATACCGTATATAAACACAATAACTGAAATAATAAATCAAATATGTATGCGAGGGTAGCCTGAAAAGTAGCGTGACTTAGATGTGAGCATAAAATATGATAAAAAATAATATATATAATAAATAAAATAAATTTTATAAATTATTTTTGAAAATAAATATATTTCAATAATAATTGTTACTCTTGCAATTTGCAGACTATCTCGTTTATAACAACAATTTCGAGACTTCATCAATTGCTAAAAAAAGTGTTTTTTTAAATGTTAAATAAAACACAGACACAATTGCATTTGTCTAGTACATTTATTATTTATTTTGTTTGTATAGTCTCATGTTTTCATTTCATGTATTATTTCATATTGTTATATCAATATTTTCACTAAAATAAAAATATGCATTTCTTAATGTGCTAAATAATTATTGATTTATGTTGAATTTACTCGCACCTAATATTGAGTTACGCAGCTAAACTGTGTGTTTCATAAAATCCATTTATAATTGTACATATATCATATCATATCATATCATTGTATAATTGCATATCTATTGTGGAGCACGTGAGGATTACGGCTGCGGGGATGGGGGGAAAGGTGCTCGACTTGTATTAATCGTGACTCGTGACTTGGTGTTGGTGTAAACTTTAGTTGTATTCTAAATATTTTCGAAAATAATTGAATAGAGCAGCAAGTCGATTGGGGAATCACACGAATGCAATGTGAAAGCTTTGACAATCCGTCAATAAACAGATGCAACTGTCCAATAGGTATCCAACAGATACTAACTATACTTAACCAAACAGATACTAGCTAGGTGTATGCTAACTTACTGGCTAACTCTATGCATTTCTTTAGTGTATATTTAATTGATATATTTAAGGCATTATCGCTACAGTACGACACTCTCTCTGTATTCAAATGAGACTCCGATCGATTATTGAAAACATGAAATTAAGGAATTCGTTCTATACGCTCGTCAAGCTTGATAAAATATATGCTTTCTATGTGAGACTCGAGCTAGATATTCTTCTTTTTTTTTTTTTGTATTTCGCTCTGATATGAGTTCCTTATATAATTAGATACAATATATACACACAAAATATATATATATTGTATTTTTTTGTAGTTAATTTACTTTCAATATATTCTATTAATTGCGTTCGTTATTTTTTGTCATTATTATTATTATTACGTTTTATTTTCATTACTCACACATCATTTCACAGCACAATTTCCATTGACAATTGTTAAAATATTGATATTATTATATTAGTTCAGCTGCATTTTTAAAATTTTCTATTGTTTTTTTTTTCTCTATGCTTTAAAGTGCCGCAGTCAAAATGTTTTACACATCAAAAATTTCGCATTTCGCATTTCGAAACCGAGATTTGCACAATGTAAAAGCTTTTGGGATAAAATATACAAAGTCGTGAGCTGTTTACATCGATCTAATAGTCTGGAATCTTTTGTATAGGTATTAGGGGGGCTCACATCGGATAACATGAATTTGACTTGTAACTTTGGCAGCTGGCGACATGTGTGTCCGATTCATCTGAGCTGAGAGGGTTGTTTCTATAGAAGATAGATAATTCATTCATTCACATTGTGATTAACTATGGATTAACTGTTACGTCGACTCATGAGGAACAACAGTCAAATAGCTCTTATAATGTAAATGGTACGTATACAATATAAAATATGCCTATCACAAGGAGCTAAGACTACAATACGAATCTACAATATGCTTACACAATAAATAAACTATTTATAAATATTGTTGCAACGCTCCAAATGTGAACTTCTGTGAACCGTTTTGAAACATTGTATAAAAGATTATTTCTTGTTATCTACAAGGAAAGTACAATTGAACACTTGGTTGTAAGTACAAGTACAGTAGCTGGTTTCAGCTTTTAAGGAAATTATAAAGTCTGACACATAGGGATTGTGATTCCGTGTTTGAGATTGGAGGCACACCTGGAATGCTAGCGCAGGCATCTCTGTTGCCACGAGCCGAATCAGCTTTAAGCTATGTGAGACAATTGTTGAGATTGCTGGACTACACGCACAGGAACACGTTGAACTATCGCAACTACAAGCGAATCGAATTCGACTCCTCTTCATCGTCGTTATCGTTAATTAGCTCGTTTCGGTCATCGTCGATCTGAATTTTATGATGCGATGTATTTCGTGTGTGCTGCTGTTGTTGTTGCTGCTGTTGCTGCGTTTGCTGCTGCTGTTGCTGCGTTTGCTGCTGCTGTTGCTGCTGTGTTGCACGATTCTGTGTACCACCAGTGGCATGGGCATTAGTCGATGCTACTGCTGGAACTTCTATGTTGCTGCCAGAGGGCAGGATGCTGTAGTTAAGATCTCTTGAGTTGGTACGACGATGACGCAAAATACTAAGACCACTCGACGACGACTCAGGTAAGGCCACTTGACTGTTCAGATCCTTTGAATTGGTCCGCGAGTGACAACGCGAGCCACTACTACCCTCCACCTCATTGGAGTTCTTCACCTTGCCCGCATCAGCCACCACGTTCTTCAGCACATTGACATTCTTTTTGGGATTGCTGTGATGTGAGTGTGGATGTCGCAGGAAGTCTGCATCAAAGCGAATATTGTTGGGCATATAGATCTGATCGTAGCTATGATTACGCGAATGCTTCTTAACGAAATGGCCACAGCCCGTGGTTAGCTCATCGTCATCATCTTCTTCGGCACAGTCCTGTGGCCGCAGCTGGTTTTGTATAAAACGAATGGGCAAAGATGGATCGTCGCGCAACGTCTTGTGCCGCACATCATGAGGATTCAGATCAGTCGAGTGATTACGTGTATGAGACTGCAGCTTCTTTAGATTTCTAAACTTATCCCCAGCGCCATCTGTAACGCTGCTTGCCACATTGTGATCCTTGGCAAAGCTCTTGATCATCTTCACATCGCACGAGGCGCTGCGGAAATGCTTCTTTGACTTGGTCTGCGGCACATGGCAGCTGTTTACTGCTGGCAGCACATGTCCACACTTGTCGTAGCTGCAAAGAATTCCAATTAGTTGCGGCTTTGGAATTACTCAATCATAGTTTACCAGTATTCCAGCTGCATAGTGCGCGAGTCATTACGCGAATGGCGCAATATCTCTGTTGGGATAATCAGCTCGCCATTGCCTGCCACGAATCCAGTACTCGGGTCCCCGCCTGTCAGCTTCTCCTCGAATACTGCAAGCAGAAATAAACATTTGTTGAAAGAATGTATGCACAAACTAAGTGTATGACTTACGTTTATCCAAACTGATGATGGATCCGATTATGGGATCGCTAGCATTCAGTGGCTTCATTTTCTCGAGCTGCTTGCGCCTGCGCACCAGCCACCAGTCCACAATGAAGATAAACAGCGCAACTAGCTTAACAGACGCACACAGACCCACATATCTGAAGAGGAATAAGGATAATTAGAGTGCAATCGGGCATGATGAATTGCAGGACTTACTTGTAACGAAACTTCTCAATGTCATAGATGAGACAACGACCGCCCTTCTCGCCACAAGACGACTTCCACAACAGACACGTAGAATCGATGAGATTGCCAAAGAGTATGGGCGCTGGTATATAGCCAAATAGTCGGAATATAACAAACTGCATGCCCAGAGCAAAGGAGCGCTCCTCCTCGGATACAGAGCGCAGCACAATCATAAGCAAAGGCATCTGAGTGGACGCCACAATGAACGTCATGAAGAACAGCAGTATAAGGAAGGGGTAAATGGTGCGACAGGGCGTGGCACATGGCCCAGCAGTGGCCACCGGCACGACAGTCACCTCAGCGAAGTCCTCGTTGGCACTCAATGCTTGAGCCTGGCTACCGCCAGCGCCCCGATAGATGTTGCTCGAAATGTTAGCGTGAACACCTGCAAGAAGAAAGGAAAGAGTGAGTTTAAAGAACTTTTTTTGGTGTGAAGCAACTGAGGCATACTCACAGGCGCAGTTAGTGTAGTTTGAGCTGGACGAGAAGGCAGTGCAACCGGCATGGCAGGGACTAAAGTAGGTCAGACCATTGTTACCGCAAACAGGTTCCACTTCACTGGTCAAACACTCGCAGCCAAAATTGCAGGCGGCCGTCAGATTGACCTGGAACGGTTGATCCAGCGTCGAGCCGTGCTTGGTGTAGTAGGGTATCGTGGTGCCGGCCATTTTCAGATTATCGCAGCCCAAGAAGAACAGCATTGCATAGCAGGCCAGGCAGATGACGTTCGTGATGAGCACGAATTGTACGGCGCCCTTCGGCTTCAGCTGAAATCGCTTCAGCACGCAGCCACCGATGAAGATGCCAATGCAGGCGCCAGGCACGGCGATCGAGCCGGTGAATATGTTGGCCTGGCTCTTGCCCAGACTGAACTGTGTTTCCAGATATTTCGGCAGAAATACGACAAAGCCCGAGACAATCATGAGCTCCATGCAAGCGCCGAGGCAGGTGACAATATAGACGGGATTCTTCACCAGGCGTAACATGGACTGCGGAATATCCTTAATGTCCTTGCCATAGCCAGTGTCCACCTTGGGCGGCGTATGTGCCTCCTCCTCTTTGCTCGTTACCGCCACGATCTCCTTCTTCACCTTGCCCAACTCATCTGTGGCAGCGGCGCCCGAGTTGTTCGGCAACGTCAGCTGCACAACGCTGCTCTTGCGTATCTTCTTCTTCTCGCGCGTCAGCACCTTGGGAAAGGAGAAGAACGGAACAGCCACCACGAGCAGTATGACGCCGCAGAGCAAAAAGCCACCCCACCACATGCCAACCCAGCGACGATCACCAGGCGCTGCAACAGATCAAATTGAAGATTAGATTAAGGCATGGATATACCATATATGTATATGAAATATACTCACTTATGGATATGATGGTGGATGAGAGCGAATCCATGTGAAAGGAGAGCAGATAGGCGCCAAGCAGAAAGCCAACGACTGGTCCAAAGGCTGCCATGCTGTACATGCAACCGATATACATCGAGGAGCTTTCGGTGCGCACATGGTCGTCCACATAAGTGGTGCCCAGCGTGAAGAGCGGACTGCCTCCGCAGCCGAGCAACAGTTGGGCGAGCACAAAGAGCAGCACGGGTCCTGTCGTGGACGCCTTACCCTCCAGGCAGTTGTCCTCGCGCAGTGTGTGCGGCGCAAGCGGCTGATGGGAGAGGCCGCTAGAAAGACGACCCAGATCCATGTCTTGATCACGTACCAAAGCGCTGCGGCAAATGTTGTCGCTGCTCTTGTTCTTGATCGCAATGCCCGGATTGGGCTCGCCCGTAAAATGCGGCACCATAAACACAAGCGAACCAATGCCCATGATCACGGCACCGATTCCAATCCAGACGGGTATATGTCGACGGCTACCCAAATAGCTGACGAAGATGACGGTTATCACGTTGCCGATCTCATAGCTGGAGGCAATGAGACCCGAATAGCTGGAGGGTATCTCGAAGCGTTTCTCAATGGTCGTGATCACGGAGTTGATGTACCCAGAGCTCAGCGCCTGCTGCATCATCACCAGCAGCGACAGCAGCAGCACGAATATCTTGATTCTGGCAAATCTTTGAATGCCATACGGCCGGCAATTCAATATGCCACAATCTCGCGTACGAAATTGCTCCTCGTCCTCATCGTCGTCTCGCTGGTGATCGGCATTGCTGCATTTGCTAGCTGCTGCTGCTGCTGCTGCTGCTGCGGCTGCTGATGGCTGTCGACTGTGGCATTTGAGGACGGCATTATCCATGGCGATCGCCGATGTCGTAGCCAGCGTCGCTGGCTTAGACAGCTCACCCACATGTGAGTTGTCCTGGGTGGCATCTATGCTGCTGTCGTCGCCGCTGTTCGTTTCCGAATAGAGGCCTGTCATCTGGTACATTGATTCCTGTCGCCTGTAAGTAGACAAATCTATCAGCGCCTGGACCAAACAGTAGCTTGCCACACAATTGTCATGACTTTTCTTGTCCGAAATTTAATCTAAGGCTCAATTGGGAGAAAAAAAATTGAAAAACTGCAATTTAAATTAATTTTTGAAATATTTGACGTTTTAACGATCAGGTAACTATGAACTAATTGGAAAACAAGCCAGCAAATTCACGAATCAGACCGACTCATGCGAATCGCCAGATCGAATACCTTCGCAATTGTGATGGACTTGCAGATTGATTTCCTTAAGCTATGGCATCGAGTGGCAAATATAACAATAGAAACCTGATTACGGACTACAACTACAAACTATATTCTATGTTCATTCCTAATTAGAAAATCTTTGGCTTTTTGTTTTTGTTTTTTATTTATATTAAAATAGTTTTAGAAATCTGGTACAAAATTTTGAAAAAGTACATCTGAATTTCATGAAGAAAAAACAACACAGTCTGTGAGACAGGCTAAAAACTCATACAGCAACGACAATTAGTCGCAAAAGTGCACATCAATAATGATGTCAAATCAAAATTTAAATCAAATATAATTCGTCAACACTTTTGGTGTCGTGTCGTAATATTTGCCGCAAAGCACAAACTCGCTGAAAGATCACAACAGCAACAACAACAACAACAACAACAACAAAAATAACCAACGTCAATTGTTCGACCCAGAGCGACGAGCAAGTTCTAGGTTGCGCCAATTCAATCGAAGGACTGCAGCGAGGACAGTTCATTTGCAGTGCTTGAGTGCAATGCCAAACAAAGGCTTTTCTTTTCAGGCCAAAAGCCAATTCTCGCCATTGGCAACTGCAGCTACATCTCCCTTGAATCTCCCAACACCAACCAGCCAACCAATTCGCGGAGTAACTGAATGTGGCCAAGAGGCTCACGTGCCTAGCGGCCTGTCGGCTTGTTTGGCCTGGCCCTGACTTGACGTGTGCATTGACAAGGGTGGCCTCTGAATGCTCTCTATCAATATTTCAATATTTGACCGAGTCGTAATCGACTGCCATCGATTGTGCCTATCCGCAATGAATTATTGATGTCGCACGAACTGCAGGCAATTTCCTCAGCCCCAGGCCTAATTACACACAAAACAGCCGCCCAGCCAGTCGGATCGAATACGATAATTTCGAGTTGTGTTTGCACGAGCCACAAGGTGTCAATTTATGTAAATGGTCGCGTTTTTTTTGGGTCTAGGAAATGCTTTGACTAATGTCCGATGTCGTGCTATTGCACATTTGCTCACCTGTGACCTTTGCGATGTGTTGTGCCCGCCTCTGCATCGCTTGTGCACACACCTGACACTGAAACTGAACCTGAACCTGAGATGGACCCGGTGCCTGTGCCAGTGCCCGTGCCAGTGGCCGTGCCTGCACCTGAACTAGTTCCAGTTCCAATGGCAGTTGCTATCACCGTGCCGGCGGTGGCTTTGTTTGCTGTAGTTGTTGCTGCTGCTGCTGCTGTGGCCGGATTGAATTCCTGCTCGAAGGAGGGATTCGTATACTGCTCTGTATGTGTGTGTTGTTGTGTAGACGTTCTCTTGGCTGACATAATGTTGCATTTACGTTATAAAACCAACCGTATGCCACGACCATTCAATCAGTACTATTGCCCTTCTTCTGTCCTAGGGCTACGTGGCATTCAGCTGCAAGCAACTGAAACGAGGAAGACAGGAAATTAAGTTAGTTAAGAGACTATGCACATATGTATGTATGTATATATATGTAATATCAGTAATTGCTTACATCAGTTTTAATATTATGTAAGAAATTATCTATATAGTGCGATAGTTCATTTCTTTAGTTCTTAAAAGTTGAAAAATAAATTCAAATAAATATTTATCTATGCATTGACTGACTAAAACATATCAAAATAATACAGGAAAAAACTAGATACATATTTCAATTAATAATAATTTAGTCTAGCTGCACCATAAAGAGGTTACCACATTAGAATAATATATTGTAATCTATTTAATCTGTCATTTTATTAGTATTATGATATCATCATAAAGTTGCTATTTGATGATGTATTAGGCGCTGCATTAACTTTATCGCATAATCTTGAAACATTGCACGTAATTCGAAAGAAAAGTAATTAAAGAAATAGAAATGCGATGCGTTTGGAAATATAAATGAAGTGACAATTGACAATGGCGCGAATCCAAACCACCCAACCACCCACTTGGCCAGACGCACAGCCAGCAAACAGCGTCGGAACTATGAGCAGACTTAACACATGACTCACATGATTTATTTTGCTGTTGCCGCGCACACAGAAGTCAAGAGCATAATCGCAATGAAGAATACGCATTTCTATAGAAGTCATGGCAGAGCGAGACAGGGAAGAGAGAGAGAGAGAGAGGAGGCGGACTGTAGCATACGCACATTTCTTGTACAATTGACTTCCGGGTGTCCTGAAGTGTTGGATTCTATTGCACGACTAATTGTGCCTTAAATCTTTGTGCCAGCCAACACGACAAGTGGCCATGAGCTGCTGCACATGCTGGCTGCGAAATAATTACGGAAGACGCCAGGCAGTCAGCACTTTAGTGGTGCCAAGCACATCACACCACACACCGCACACCGCACACCAACCCACCTACTGAACCACTGAACTGTACATGTGAGCCAGCGCTAGTCGAGGCTGAGGGCTGAGAGCTGAGGGATGCGGCTGGTGCCGTTTCAGATTAAAAATACACACGTTATATGACCATGTGCGGCTGTGGACTCGTTTCTAAAAAGGGCTGAGGACGAGCCGGGAGCTGCTAGCTACTGGCTGCTCACTGGGAATGAATTGGCAACAAAAGACGCAGTAACAAGAGTCGACGCGACAGCGACAGCGACAGACGTCAGCTGCTGATTTCCCTTTCATTAATATGCGGCTCAGCAAAGAGCGGCAACACACAGCAACAACTACTATGGCAACAATAGCACTTGAACACGCCCACAACCAACACCCACATTTACATATATTTTATATATGTATAAATATGTGTATGTGTGTGTGTGTGTGTGTGTGTGTGTGTGTGTGTGTGTGTGTGTGTGTGTGGTCGTCTTTGGTCATTGCAGAGCGCTATCGATTGGCAAGCGCCGCCAAAGCAAATATGAAAATCAGCAAATGGCCAACATTCCACCTGCTGTTCACTGTCGTTCCGATCCCCGCCAGCTGCTCTGCTAGTTGGGGTTGGCTCATGTAAATTGCATGGCTAATTGAAGATTTGCTGGGTCTAACTTCTGGCCGGCTCTACTCTCTGTACGGCTCCGGCGCTTAACTGTAATTTACGGCTTCCAATCTGACCCATTTGTTTTGGGGCAAATGCCCGGCTAATGTTCTGGCCGGATTGCATTTTGTCAGGCGCTGCCCACTGAACCAGTTAACCAATTATGTGCCGCTCTTAATGCATCTACCCAGCGCCTACCTTGCCCTAACACTACCAACAAACATACTCTGTAGTATTATAAGTATATATATATTCTATTTGGTTATTCGTGTTGACCCACAAATGCTTCAGCTTATTGCTTTCATGTTTTCCATTTTTCGTGTCACAGCAAAAATGTTTTCGCTTGTCTCGCTCGCATCTAGCATCTCGCATCTGCGAGCATCCACCAATGACAAAATGTTATAAATTCCTCTTGTTCATTTTTCAGTTTTCAGTTTTCAGTTTTCATTTGCTTCTTTTACATTTTTGGCAAGAGGCCAATGCAATTTTTCGCTTTTTTTGCTTGGCTAGTTCGTGTGTCCCAAATGGAGGAGTCACAAAATGAATTAAATGCATCAATATTGATGGATTATAATTGAAAATCTTTTTGCCACAGAGCGAGAGAAAGAGAGAGGGGGGAAGGAGAGAGAGGGCTAGCAAAGCAAACAGCAAAACGTTTTTGTTAAAGGCTTCGTTACAGCACTTAACACTGGAGACACAAGTGTAAAAGTCGGATTAAGCTTTCAGTTATCGTATTTTTGGGGGCCTTATAATAGAGATCAAACAATAGTTCCGTCTGTTTGCAAATGTAAATAGGACAATCTTGTTTTATCAGGCTTGAAATAGACATTTTATATTGCTTAGTCTAATGATAATCCAAATACTGTTCTTACAGGCCTACAATGTAGTTATATGAAATAATGTTCATAAGTTCCAGAGCAAAAAGCCTGAGCATAGTCCGAACAAAACTAATTATACTTTAAGATATGTTTATTAACACAGACCTCACATTCTGACATTTTGTGTTGTGCGTGGTGAAAGTACAAAAGTCGCAGCAACACGAAAACAACTTATGAATCCACTTGACTCTTTGGCAATTAAAGATAATGTATAGCATTAAGTTTGTCCCAGCAGCGATAACTTGGCTGGGAGCTGCCCCTTATGACCAGCTGCCGATCAGCTGATGGGCATTTCATGACATCGATTATGGTCAAAATTACATAACTCACATAATGTATTTTTTCTGCCTTTCTTGAGTTTGCAAGAGGAAATGTGGCTATCAACAGAGATTTGTAATGTAACTTTTTGCAGACTCAAAATGGTTAAAGTGCCTTTGCGGTTTCTCTTCATCTCATATAGTTGCAAGAGAGTTTCCCATTATGTTAAATTACATCTGTTGCTGTTTACGTTTTCTCTGTGGAAACTTTAATAACAATACGTTTTTATCAGGCTGATAGTGTTTTGTAAGGTCGCAAATAGCTTACTGTATCTCTCTTCTTCTCTATCTCTTCCGATCTGTAAGCTGAAAGTCAAGAATATTTCTGATAGGTTACAATCAGCTTTATCATGATGCTATGTTACTTGCTAGCTGCCTTCTCGGCTTACTTGTCAGATTAGTTTACAGGATACGTTGACAACAATGTTGTCATCTCATGACAATTCATTACCGGTTAAAGGATGCTGCATTGCCACTATATACAAAGTCTAAACATTTCCTTGACAAGAGGAATGTCCAAATCAAATGTTTATTATAATAATTGGCAATATATATGATTAAAATGTATATCTTTGTAAACAATACTAAAAATCCATTTATGTTTATCTATCCAATTAGAGATTCTCTTCAAATGCAATTTATAATTATTGTGCATAAATTGTTTTACTGAGCTGCTGCCACCATCAATTAAATTGCTCTGAGAGTGAATAAACAATCGCTAATATTAGATATACAAATTGCGATAGGTCAGCTGTTAATTAAGTGCAAGTCATTTTGTTGAGTCAATTTGTTGTGTGCTGCCCATTTTTACATTCAATTTTCAACATAATTTGCTCCACAGTTAATTGTCATTTATTTTTGCATAACTTTTATATGACATACATGTAATCTAGTTAGGCATGACACACTGTCAACCAATGTGGAACCGCATGGCCTTCAGGGTTGGCCAAAACCTGTACCACAATTACCAATGGCCACAAATACAGATACAGTTCAAGGTATAGATACAGCATTAAGATACTTTTTGAGTTACAAATACGATTTTTAGAGATATAGTTATGGATTTAAATAGTCATACAATGTACACATACATATATATCTACATATATTGATTAGTAAAGATACAGATTCAACTTAGATATGCAGATAGGGTTGGCAATATAGAAATAGATCGATAGAATAGATCGATTGCAAACAGATATAAAGCATAGATACAAATGTAAATGAACACAGATACAGATACATTATACAGATACAGATACAAATATATCTTCAGATATATAGAAATATAGAATTCACAGATACAGATACAAATGCAGATAATCGAACCATATTCAGATACAATACATTCATAAAGATACAGTCCGCAGATATAGATACACTAAGCACACCAAGTTGCTGGTCAGACCCGCAGACGAAACCACATTTCAGTAAATCATAATGTCAATATGCAAAAATAACGAGGGAACGAGCATTCATCATCTGAAGCTCATGATTAACGGAGCTCTGGCTAACTGTACCGTTGCTAATAATCGAGGCCAATGCTTGGCATAAACACAAGCAAAAGTAAGAACAAAGGCAAGCATTTTGCCAAACAAGATCAACTGCGAAGCCCAGCTGCAAAGAAGCAACTGGCAAATGGCAACTGGCAACTGGCAACTGGCCGTTCGTTCAACTCGCAGCGTATGAGTCAGGTGCCACCTTTGCGTGCACCCTCAATGAGCAGATGATTCCAGAAGAAGGTGGAGGGGCAGAAGGCGGAGTAGGCGGTGGGGCCAGACACACAGATCTTGAGCAACAATAAACAAAGGCAAGGCGAAGCCAACGAACGATCTTCGTGTTTGTGTGGCATATTCAAAGTGACATGTGACTTTTTGCACAATTAAAAAAAATAATCATAAATTTTACAATTGTAATTGTAAATTGCGTACTGCGCATTGCGTTAGGCACACACACACACACTCACACATACACACAGATACAATTGTTTGGGAACTGGTTAAGAGGATTAGTTACTCCCTGCTTACTCCCCAAGCAAACACTGTCTCAAGCGAACTGTAATCCGATACACTCCATCTAACTGACAATGCTCCGATGCCCCGTTGGCGTTGTGCTCTGCGAGTCATTTGGGTGCTTGGTGGTGGGTGGTTGGGTGGGTGACCAAGCACGTCAACAATATGCGAAGCCCCTCGCATTCACCAGACACCAACAGCACCACAAATGCACAAATGCACAAATGCAGCGCTGTGCTGCTTTAGTTGAAAGCCTTCCAAAACTCCAAGTAAATGCACAAATGTCTCAATTGCAGCTGCAGCAAATGGGAGCATTGAGGGGCGCTTTTAGCATTTCGCAACTCGAGATTGCAGTTGTCCAAATAAACAACAACAAAAAGATTTATACATATATATATATATTAAAGTAGCGAAAGCAAAAGCCCGCATTTAGCCAAATTTAATTGGTGCCTAACAACAAATTTGGCAACAAATCATTTGCTGGGGAAACACATTTATTACATTCATTGTGCTCAACTCCGAAAATATTAAAGCAGGTTTTTCATTAGGAGTCCGAATATGCATATGATTAGCCTATATACTTCATTTTGAACATTTCTAAAGAGAAATGTTCAATATTTAAGGTCAACTCCATTCGATACTAAGAATTTATTAGCTTAAAATGAGTATAATGGCTTTCTTAATACTATATGCCAATAAATGAAAGACAAAAAAAATATATATATATATATATATTTATATGAAATGTATAAAATATTTAAATATATATATCCACTCAAAACGACTTTAAAAATACTCATTCAATAGCAGCAGCATAGAATAAAATGGGAGTAAACAGAGTATTAGGCAGTCGGCTATGACTCTTTGCAACATTCCATACTTCTTTTTCCAATAGTGGGCAACTCAAAATAATATTTAATTTTCAACAGAACCCACAATTCCAATTATGATTTTGGATAAAAATGAAATAATAAATCATATTAAATCATATTAATGCCTCGCTTGGGTTTTTGGGGAAAAGAAATAACAATGAAATAAAATTGAAAATTACCGCTTGGCATATACGCACTTAGCGTTCTGTTAATAATCTTATTAAAATGAACTCAATGTATTTTTGACACTTGATAACTCAAATAAATGTGGGTCAGAGGTCAGAAAGTCAAGCAACTTTATAATCTAACAAAAACTCTTATCTCTCTCAATATATGTTGCTCGAATGCTTATTTAGTATTTGCATTGACAATGTCTATTCTTATCGCCGATTAATATGCAATAATACGTAAAAAGTTTTTAATATATTTAAAAAAAAAAAGTTAATATATATTTATATAATAAAATATATAATAATAATAATATATATTTAATTTATTTTGTTTTTAATTTACTTGTACATGCAAATGTCGTTGTTCTTTTGTCAGATCCATAAAACTGATGGCTTGTTTACGTCTAGAAGCAACTCCCCATCAATTAGCCTTGGTTAATGAACTCAAGCTTCACGCAATTATATACATACATATATTACAATTATACCAAATAATTTCCTATAAAATCTATAGCCAGAACATTTTTCCACAATTTCATGTCTTTACGTTATTGAGAATAATTCTGTTCTCTTTGGTTATTAGTTCCCCACTTTATGCAGAACCAATGTAGTTTAGCTTTCAGTTGGGATACATAGTATAGGTTTGTAACCAGTTCACAGTTTATGTGAACAGTCAACACCTCGTTTCAAATGTGTTTATTATAAACAATATGCGCACATAGAAATACAATTGCCATGTTTCTTTGATCAACGTAATACATTGTCTATGTGCACTTCTATATGACACATGCCATTTATATGAGAAATGCTGTTAGAGCCTAAGCTCATGTTACTCTGTGTGTATTTGCGCAAAACTCGAGCCGTCAATTGTAAATTGCCCAACATCATTTTGTGTACAGAGTTTGTGATAATTGTAATTGTGTGGATAGCAACAACATGAAGCTTGCCCACACAATAGACTTTCCGGTTTAGGGTTTACTTTACTCAAAGCTTTAGCCATGGAAAAGTTAAAACAAAGCAAAGAAACAAAAGTGCGTGCATGCCCGCCCTGGAAAGAGATTATCAAGTCATCAATGTCAAGTAAAAAACGGTCGAGGTTATGCGGCATTACATAAGTAGAGTACAGAGCTCTATATATACTCATATATCTCTACGAATAGGTACATAGCTAGGCTATATATGACTGTATCTGTTGGGCACGATGCGACGCCATAGTTCTAATTGTTTAGTTTTCTAAATGTCCGCACTCTTATCAGCTTGTTTATACAATATATTTTCGTAATTGCTTCCACTGCTGCTTGCATGGGCAGCAGGCAACAGTCGACAGTCGGCAGTCAACAGTTTTTCTATTTGCGCAAATGTGTTACAAATATTTATATAAATCAACGGGCGTGGAAGAAGAGCAAGACTTTGGCCAGACTGAAACAAAGAAACAATTTTCAAATACATTGTTTGCACTGCATGGAAGCAGCTGCTGCCTCAATGTGCATAATTATCACACAGCACAGTTCCGTTTCGTTTCGCTTCGTCCCACTCTTATCAATTGGCAACAAATGGAATATTCGAGTGCCAGCGAATATCATTTATCACTTGCTCTCATTATCAACTCGAAGATATCTCATAAACGAGCAAATTTATCTGCAAGAAGACACACAAACAGTCTTTCAAATTCGAAGAAAAAATCATTGTTTTATTGAAATTTACAAAAGCCTTTTATTGGTTCCGTGTTAAAGAACCATTGAATCATAAGTGGTTCAGGTAAATTGAAGATATTTGTATTTGAACTATTTTTCAGTGTGATAAAGAAAGGCATTTTATTGGTTCCGTTCCGTAAGCCAATACAACCAGTGAATCACAGATGGTATTGATTTTTTAAAAAAGATAAATAGGAGATTTTTGTATTTCAACTATTTTTCAATGGGTTAAACAAAATACCCTTTATTGGTTCCGTGCCTACGAACCAGCGGCTTAACTTTTTTAAAAGTAAATAACACCTAGCTGTAACTATTTAACTATTAACTATTTTTCGTTAGAATAAACAAAAACCTGTTGACCAGTGAGCCATAAATGCCTTAGTCAAAATTTGGTGTACGCCTAATCTTACTTCAAAAAGTCTAAAATTAAACTTTTTCAAGTGAAATTAATTAATCAGCAGGAGCCAACGCAGACTCAGAACTTTGCTTGATTAACCTTCTTAACCAATAACTTAGCCACTCCGTACAAATTTAACAATTTGCTGCTTGCGAAAACTTTTAGTTGAGGTTTTTGCTTTTCGAACCAGTGACTCAAAAAATGAAGTTTTTTATGATGCTTTGTCTAGACATATCGATTGCTGTTGTTGTTTATGTAGTCTGGATGTATATGATAGAGCTGAATCTATGACTCAAACAAATGCCTTTCGCTCCTTTTAAGATGTGGATTAATATAGGTATTTAAGAAGTATTGCCAGAGTGATCTGAATTCGGTTGCAATCTGGAATTCCCTGCAATCTATCATTACATTTAGGGCATACATACAATAGCTATGCCTAGAGAGAATGACTTGACGAACGTCGTGAAATACTGCATCAAAGAAAATTAGTTCTGTTTGACTTCTGCGTTGACTTGGATATTAAAAGCGCCTGTAACAAAATCTTGTTCAAACTTAAGAATCACCTTTAAAACGTTGTCTACACCTGCTGCCATTTTAAATATATATGTATATATGGACAAGTTAAGGTAGAATCTGACAGCGAAGATGTGCGCTGACTTAAAGTTTTGTGAAAGTTCGTAGTTTGTATCTCTAAATGCTTCGCGACTAATGCAAATACAGCAATACAGCAATACAGCAAGCGAATCAGCAGCGAATCAAAATGAAAAGAAAACAAGTTTAGCGAATTAACTTCCTGTACGAATAAACTTATATATGGCATGAATACATGTATATATATATATATGTATGTATATATACTTCAACTTTATAGGAAGGAACAAACAATGCATTTCGAATCGAAATGCGAAATTCGTTTTGTCACTGCAATTATTGTATTCGCTTTTCGTACGAAGTAGCCATTAGGATTCTAAAAATGCCACAACAATGAGTGAAGCGAACGGCCAATTAAACATCACAGAAAAAAGTGAATTACAAACTAAAAAAAAGTAAAAAAAAAAAACAAAACAAAATACGAAATGAATTGAAACAAAACAGTCGAGACTCAAAGTAAGCATGACACATGCCCCATTGAATTGAATTGAAAGCGCCAACCTGCTGGACAATTTACGAGTTGGCTGCTCAAACAAGTTTCTTTATTTGGTGCCTCGAAGTGGCTTTGAAAACTTTTTTCTTTTTTTTTGCACATTAATGACCTTTACCATTTTAGCCAAAAGTTAAGCACACACACACAGGCACACACACACAACTAATCTTGAGAACAATCTCAACCTCAATGTGGAATGAATAAAAACTGACTACTGGATACTTGCTAAGACAGAAGCTTCAATTTTGAATTGGGGGAGGATATATTTAAATGGAAAGCTTTCTAATCATTACGAAATTCTATTTTCTGACTCCGTTGTCTACAAGTATTTCTTAAAAACAATGTTGAAAATGGTTTCTAATCGATATCAGCTGAGATCATAAGAGCCAACAAAGTAACAGACGCACAGAAGGTAAGCAGCAAAATAGATGAACAAACAAACAACGACTCAGTTCTTCATGTTGATTAAGACTATAAAAACTTTATGCTCTATGTTTCGAGGCATAAAAACGTTTCAGTATTATATAACTGATTGCCTAATACCAGTTTATAGTCTAGTTAAAATTTCTAATGCACCATACGTGATCTTCCTACAAAACTTGATCTATATCTCTAGCAATAGACACACATTTATACGACTATAAATAAAATAAACTCTAACTTAGAAACACCCGTCTTCACTTTCCGTACAGCGCATAGAAAAACACACATACCTTACACTCTGCACTTGCCAGCTTAGAGATTCTTATATTTAAACAGACTCCGATTATCACATTTTCTTATTCAATTACATCAGCCAAACGGCAGACTTCAATTCAGTTAGCGCTCAGGTTCAATGTACGCACACAGACCGAAGAAGAATCCGACAGACAAACAGAAAAGCGGAATTTGTGTGCGTGATTCGCATCGGCAGCGAACTGATAGTCGGACTGCGGAATAAACCACAAAGGACGTGATCTGCGATCTACTGATAAATATATATTTATCTATATATATATATATACATATATATGTATTCGTATAGGATGTAAAAAATTGAAAAATACGGCACATCTTGCATGGCAATTAGTTCTACTTTAGCTTTGGGTTTGGGCTTTTTTTTCAGCTGCCAACTCAAAGATTTGTTTCTAGTTTCTTATGAGACTTACTTTCGATTCAATTGTAATGCAAAGAGGGTTATAATAGTGTTATACACGCAAAACATTTAATAAAAATCACATTTAATTAAAACATCTAATTAAATTCAACAATATTAAAAAGCTAATAATGTGCAGAACTCTATAACAAGATATAATCAATTTTACGTTTTTATAGAGCCTATGAGAGGAGTGAAGTTTTTACTTTTATTAAGCTTAAGTCTAGCATAAGGAAATATATGTTATGGAAAGAGTTAAATAGAAGATCAAAGATGGAAAAGAAAAGCTTGAAGATAGAAGGCTGAAGATAGAACACAGATTATAATAGTTAATAGAGTGAAGCCAATGTCAATAAAGTAGTAGTAGAGTAAGAAAAGTAAGAAAAGATTGAAGATAGAAGGCTGAAGATAGAACACAGATTATAAAAGATAATAGAGTGAAGCTAATGTCAATAAAGTAGTAGTAGAGTAAGAGATGAAGGATAGGAGAAAAAACAGCAAAGACAGATGAATGACGAACGGCAATAAAAGTTAGAAGAAAGAATATAGAACATAAAACATAGAATACAGAAGCAGATAGAAAAAAGTATTTCAAAAAAGCATGATTGAAGATTATTAGCTATAATACTTAGATAAAGATACATTAACTTAATCAGGCATCCAACGCAATTGCGAGTAGTAAACATTCTCGTATTGCATACTTTTGGGATACTTTGGCCAGGTTTAATTTCGCGCACCTACGCAAATAGCACAAATATTATGTACGACGACATTTGTCAAGTAAATATATGAGATTTGCGATTCTCAGGGGTGAACAGCGCTCATAAAGTGTGACGTCAAAGTGTAAGTCACAGTACACAATGTGCACGTATGTTCGTATGTATGTATGTGCCTAAAAGCTCTTCTTTATAAAAAGGCAAAGTCATAAAGCGAATGCGCACATTCGCTTCCCCCTATCACGAATGGAAATAATCGTAATGTAGCCTATTGATACCAAGGTCTTCCTCTTTGTGCGCCGCTTGCAGTTTGACGTCACAAATGAGTTGAGCTTTCCATTTATGGCAACAAAAACAAGTTGTGAATTATTATGTCTTGTTTTTGCGGCTCTTCAGATTTTCAAGAGCAAGAATTTTATTTTATTTTCCTTCTTATGTTTTCGGTTATCTAAAGCTGGCCAAATCTCTCGCTCTTTTACCACCGTCAGCTGGCCAAACACTGTCAAAATGTGCGTCAATTGTTTTATAAGGTAAACAAACGTGAGCATTTTCGTTTGTTTATAAAATATGCATTGCGAAAAACAATATACATACATATATATAATTAGATTAGCAACAAAATTCGACAGAGAGAAACAACGACAAGTTTGACACTGTAAAAGCCTGTGTGTGTGTGTGTGTGTGTGTGTGTGTGTGTGTGTGCATTATGGCACGTGTTGTGTGTATGTATGTGTGTGGGCCACCAATACACGAAAATAACTTTTAGCTTAAATACACACTCACACATACCACTGATTAACCGTATAGAAAACGTGGCACAGCAACAGACAAAAATTTGTCGTAGGAGGCTGACAACACGTCGACACGGTCCGCATTGAGATTATAAATAAATTTACCATTAAGATGAAAAAAAAAAATAGAAAAATAACAAACAATAAAGAAACAGCGACAAAACCTGCAACGAACGAGCGTATAAGAGACTTTGAGTGCCCTCAACTGTTATATTCAATATTAATTCATAAGAAAGTTTTTGTTTTTATAAGAAACTTGCGAAAAGAAATAAAACAGGTAAAAGTGTTTTAAAAGGGGAATACTTGACAGGAAGATGCCCTGAAATCATTTAGAAAGGTTGAGTAGCTAAGCTGCCTAAGTGTGAGACGCCGCAGCAAGCTTAATTTTGATTGATTACAATATATAAAAATTATAGTAAAAAACTGAAATATAAAAATAATAACTAAAATATAATTTATATAAAAACAAATTTTTTTTCATTTTTCTTATGTACTTTTGTACAAAAACTTCAATGTCTTTCAAGATATATTCATCTACTTGCCATAACATTTTCATTTAGATAAAATCAATGCCTATATCTTATAGCACTAGCAACTCTAAATCTCTGCCCACTCTAAACACACAATACTCTCAACATATATGTATATGCCATCCAATTGACCAAACAGCAGCAGGGTATTCGACTGGCAGCTGCTGTGCGCTACTGCAGTTGATCTCAGTGCTTTATGAGGGCTCGTCGTTATGTAAATTGTACTTACTAAATAAAGCAAACACAAAAAACAGCCCAGATAGTGAGCTGATTATAAAGATAGAGCAAGCCGACATCAGCAGCCACTGACAGCGTTTCGTGGCAAGTGCCTCTGCCTTGTTCAACTCGATCTATTTACGTATTGTTTGTTTGCACATGAGAACTGAATTACTTGCGCTTCATTGGATTAGCTACAGATACAGCTACAGCTACAGATACAGTCAAGACACACAAGATACAAATGCCTACGCGCAGTCTGCAGTCAATGATCCGAAGTAAAAAGCACAGAAATAGCAATTTCAAAGTGTTGTTCATGATGCGTTTTAACTAGTTCTAGAGTGATAAATAAATATATTTTTGAGCAAATGTAAATATAAATTCATTACGAAACTATAATGTGTATCCCAAATGTGTTTCATGTTTTCATGTCTTGCAAATTCGCCTGCATTTCAAGATTCTTAGTTGCAAAAATAGTGCGCAATCTACTTTAAAGGTTTTTTCTTTCAAGAAAAATTCGATATCAATAATCTTTATGCCCGACATCAAATGGAAATTGTGCATTGAGCTGGGCATAATTATTGAATATTTTTCGTACTTATAAAGCTGCTGCCTATGTTCATACATTTATTCAAACTTCGCCAAAACTATAATTGAATTAGGTTTCGGCAATCATAATAATTAAGTCTTACAATTTAATATTTAATTATTTATTATTCGAATGTCAATTCTTAATTCATTTGCAATTACAATGCTCAATTCTCCTTTGGAACTTCAAAGCATTTAAGGCAAACATTAGTTTGCACTCTGCAACTAAGTCAAGGAAAACAAGTCAGAGGGCTCTAGTCGGGTGTGCTCGACTAGAAGGTACCTTGAACTCTGCGCAGTGCTGCGACTCCAATCAGTTTACGCTTGTTTTACTACTGCAAATTGTATGCTGACTAACTTCTTCTAGTTGGACATATTAAGCAGCAGCTTCTCTTTATCGTGTATAATATAAGTCTAAGCAATTTTTTCAACTTTATTTGCAATTCAATTCGAATTCACCTTAAACATCAGAGCATGAAATCGTTTGTTTGCGAAGCCTTGATTGAGTTACGTACATATGTTCATTTATTTTTTTATCCAGCTAAGTGCGTATTCAAAATTCCAGATATGTGCAAATGCCAATAAAAATGCAAATTTTTTTATGGGAATTATAATTGTTTTTAGGAATTTTTGTTTACAGCGAATTCAGCAATTTGCGCTATTGTCAATAAAACGCAATTTTTTCCACATTTATTTTAAAGACTCCCCATATGACTTATCTGGAACTCGTTATCAGCCCACTTCCGGCATGGAAAAACTGCTAACAGAAGTTCGTTTTAATTGTGCGACCCATTTCGGAAAAAAAACATCGTGTTCATATTTTCCCAAATTAGTTTTAGATAAACACGACACGAGTTGCAGTTGCAACAATAACAAATAGCAAAAAACATATATGTACATATATTAATATGACCTAAAAAAATTGTGAAATTCAAACATGCGACAAAGTAACAGCAATCACACTCACTCACACTCACTCACACTCAAACACCAGCACAACAAATTTGCGATGTGTTGTGCCATAACAAAAATTAAATAAATAGGTGAATAGCTGCGTCCTAAATCTGTTTCAACTGCCAGATGACACACAAGAGAGATACAAATGCACAGATACAGATACAGATACAGATACAGACAGAGATAGAGATACAGATATACACATAGAGATACGCACAGTAGTTAAATTGTTTTTGTAGTTCCGTTGAACTTACACAAGGCATTTTTTTTTATTTTTATTATTATTATTATTATTATTATTATTATTAGTGTTGTTGCTGTCCATGTGAATGAGGTGTGTAATTTTTTTTTCGTATAGATATAAAGTGGGTATATCAATTTTAAGGTTTTCTTTGTCTGACAGTGTCGGAAATATGACAAACATATGTCAAATGAAATATGACAAATATTTTTAAACTTTTTGAGAAAGTATATACTAATTTCTAGAAATCTTTCATTTAAAAATAAAAACTGAACCCCAGGTCTTTTAGATGTATGTATATATTTATATTTATGTTTTTATTTTTTACTTCTGTTTAAAAATACATTCGAATAATTTTTCACATTTGAGTGTAAATGTTAAGTACAAATATTGGTTGTAATATTATATTGAAAGTAGAAGAATTGATATGCCGCACATTAGATACTCTTCAAGGCTAAGCGGTTGATTGAGTGATCAATAAAGCAGTCGATATGCACAAAGATTTATGCTTTTTACAATTCTTACTCATATTGAGTTTTAATAAACACTTAAAGAACTTCAAAATAAATATATATACATACAAAATGTGACATATATTTTGATCAGAACTTAAGTCTGCTCTTTCCACAAGCAAAATTTACAAATTTTATCGCAAGTGTAAATATACCACATAATGAGTAAGCACTAAGCAAAGAAAGATACCTTGTGAGGTACGGAAAGTCATAGACTGAAACAACTAACGCATGCAACAACAATACACCTATACCTATGTACATATGTATGTATATATACCTGCCCAATCATATTTGACTTCTCGAACTTGTGAAAAATATATGCTGAGTCATAAAATATGAATGTAACATAAAATTGACTGCGTACACATTTTTTATTATTATATATAAAATAAAAAAATTGTACAAGTTTATATAAAAATCAATGTTCATAAATAAAACCATTTTACAAATTTTACAATAGTGTTATATATATGTTTTTGATTAAAGAAGAGGGTATTTAGCAGTCAAGTACTAAGTTCTAGTAGTTTTTTTATTTTAGTTTTTTCATATATATTTTTTACTTTAGTTTTAGTCAACGTCAGCTGCTTTCTCCCAGCGCTGAGAATGAGACACGAAAACAAGACGCGCATATGAAAATGAAACTTTTTTTATTTCCATTTCCATTTTCATTTCTATTTTATTTATTTTTTTTTTTAAACCAAACCTTCAATTTGAATATAAAAGCAAGTTCTATTTGTGTGCCTAAAGTCTTCAAATTTCAATTCACTTTTGCTTACATTTTAAAATCACATTAAAGCTGCCTGAAAACACCATTTCAAATCGAGGCGGTTTGTAAACTTAAATTTTAAGTACTTCGTCTAGTTATTTTTATGCGCTTTTAATGGCCACTGAAATGGAAAATTTGTAGGCAGGCCGTGGTGGCCAAATACAGAACACATCAAATGGGCAAAGCCAATGAAAGGCAAACTTTAAGTGTTTTCGTGCTTTATTTTTTGTGTTTACTTCCTCTGAAGTTCTGCGCTTTTGTTTATGCTTCGCATCTATATTGTTTTAACTTTTTGCGGTTAGGCAGAGCGTTAAATTAATGAATAATGATAAGGCTGAGTTGAAAACCTATCAAGTTTTTTATAGTTTGTGCATGCCAGGACTAAATATGCTTAGTTATGGCACGCGCATAATTTTTATGTTAAGAGTTCAGTTAGCGATTTGAGAGTTACGCCATTTTTATACGCATTGCAAAGTATTTATGTTCTTGGTTACGATTAGCAGTCGATGTAGCTAATAGTTAAACATTTATTTCATATAGTCGACAACTTTATCATGAAATCGATAATTGAAAGTGAGCATTCAGTATGATTGGAATAGCAGCTCTGGCAAGGGCTCGGAGTATCTCCTAGTCGCACAATCCCAACTGGAACATTCTTACTGGTTTTTAGACCTTAAGGATATTTGATAATTACTTTACAAGAAACTGCTCACCGTTGCCTCTTTTTCCACATATCGAAATAAGCTATTGTTATATATATGTTTTCTTTTAAGTTATATAGCTTTAAAAACAAGTTTTTGTCTATTGTTCAAATCTGTTCCACCCACATTCCGCTAACACGGGTAAATTCAACAATTCAAACCGTAGAAACTTCATGTTTCACTTATCAAAAGTTATAATAAATTTACCTGCTTACTTGAATGCTAGTAAACGCCCGCAGCTACCTTTATTTGATTACATGTTCACCTCCATTTCTAATTAGATTGAAGCAACACTGCGATTGCATCGTATGTTAATAATTGTATTTATATGAAATTTTCCAAATTATCCATCCAAAATTGGAGCAATTACACCTGATGTAACTGTTTTCATAATTAAAGTGTTGGGGAAAACATTTTCATTTTCATTTTCAGATTATAAATACATTTCCTGCTAGGCCAATGCGCATGTTTCACAATTTACACACAAAAAAAAATAACAAAATTATTGTGCGCTTTTACTAGTAATTAGACAATAGCAAAAACCCATTCGATGATTACAACAATATTTCACACACACGTATATATATTTTATATAACTTAATTGTAATGCAGGGCTGAATGTTTAGGCCTAAAAGCAAGAGAAAGAAAGACAAAGGTGCGTCTAGGCCATAAAAAATGAGTTGAAAGCAAAGCACAGCCAAAAAAAAAGACATTAGCTAAGCCCCAATCACATCTGGATAATGTTCAGAATTGCGGTTCAAATGGGCATTACGTATGTTTCGACGAACGCCGAAAGAATTGGCTGAAGCGTGTAAGCAGCTAATAGACGTCGAGCCCTTTCTGATTGAAGGTTCTGACAGCGCACATTTTTATTTTTTTTTTGTGGGCTGACAAAGAGAAATTCTTGCTGTTTGTTGTTGTTGTTGTTTTTAGGTAGCTTCAAGTTTTTCCATTACGTTGTTTTAATCGATTTTCCACACATTTTCACATGCCTTGATTGTTGGCAGCAGGCAAACATTCTGCTACTTTGTAAAGTTTTTCATATAGGTATGGCTGTGTGTGTGTGTGTGTGTGTGTGAGTGTGAATATTTGTGAGTGTTTCGTGTTCAGCCAAATCATTTTAGGCCTAAGTTTTGCTCTTGTGACTTTGCTTATGATTGATATTTTCGTTGACACCGTCTTTTCTTTAAGTTTTTTGTTTCTGCTGTCTGGTTTCTTCTCGTTTTGATTTAGTTTGATTTTCAAATCGAAAACAAATCACGTAATACCCCAAAAATGAGCTATTCAAATGCTAATGACATAAACTAAAATATTTTCAAATGTCTCCACTTGAAAGTTTACGCAGCTTGCGAAATTGTTGTTGACATTAAACAAAAAAAAAAAAAAAAAAAAAAAATTAAATAAAACAAACAAACAAATAACAAACTAACCAATAACTAAACTTTCATGGGCATAGGACAGAAATGACATAGTTTAAAGTAGCACAAGTGATACTTTTTTTTTTTTTTGGTAAACAGACAAAGTTTAGGCTGCAGATGTTGCCATAATATCAAATAGGTTCGAGTCCGGAAATTAAAAAAAAAATATAAAAAAAGAAGTCAAAACTTAAGGTAAAGCATATTCAGGGTAAGCTTAACTTCATTGGGTTGTGAATATGATAAACAAAGGCTGAAACTAAAATCCCAAATAGGTTCACGAACTAATTCAACGGAATGAAAGCTGATTCAGGTCAGAGCGCTAACTGTGATTCCTTTAGATAACTGCCTCCCATTGCTTGCTTCTACTTTCTATCCATGCTCATATTCAATTTTTTAGATACTTATACAGTTGAATATCTACTTAAACTATTGAATACTGTATTGTGCATTGTGACTCACCTTTTATGCCATATTTTACCTATGCATTTAGGCAATATATCCTTGATCACTGTGATCGCTGGCAGCTGCAGCAAGTATTTCACTTAAACTTTTCTGATGAATTTCTTTGTTTTAATTTTGCTGTTTTTTCTTCTTCTTTTTTTTTTTAAATTTGTAAACAAATTTTTTTTGCTCTTTTGGCATGCAAAAAAAAATAAAATTTGTTTATTTTCTATTTCTGAAAAGAAATGTTGATTTTAATTTATTGCATTTCTTTAAACGATATTATATATGTACATATATATATATATATATAATAAGCTCTTGTATATATCAAAAGAATTGTTTAGATCATGCCAAATGCGATTCGCGCGCGCACACACACACCCACTCATGCACACACACACACACACAGAGACACGCTCTTTGAGTGAGAGAGACTCGGTTCAATGAGCAACTCGAGCGAACGAACGAACGAACACGATGGAACGAGTGAGCAAATGAGCGAATGAGCCGACCAAACGAAACGGAACCGGTTTGAGTTTTCTTAATGGTACCAATGAGATACACAAACACCGTTAGATCTACGAATTGTGTTGATTATGTTGATTTTTGCATTTCTGTTACGTGCAAACTTCTTCTTCTTCTTGAGTTGTCATTTTTGTCTTCTTTTCTTATTTATTTGGCAAGCGAACCCAACAGGTCCGACGCCGCCGCCGCCACAATGGCTAATTGCAAGCTTAGCCAAACACACGTGGAGAACTGGAACAGCAAAAGCAAAGCAGCAAGGCAGCAAGGCAGCAAAAGAGCAGCACACATTTCTGAGATTGTGTGTGTGTCTCTGTAGAAGAGAGAGGGCGAGAGGGACAGAGAGTGAAAGACATCTTGAAGGCAGCCAACCGCAAGAAAATGGGAACAGCTGCACGAATATTGGGCCACAATTTAATAAACACACATACATGCATATATGCAGACATATACATACATACATACATACATATACATATGTATGTGTGTATGTATGTTAAGCTAGACTGTTTGATAGAGCTTAGCATATGAAATCATAAGCAATGTTTATTTGTTTATTTATTTGCTGTCTGTTCTTCTATGGAATTTTACTCTACTTTACCTGCTGATCACTTCTAACGAATAAAAACATCTTTAAGCATTCTTATTTTAAGCAAAATATATAAACATAAACAAAGAAATAAATAAAATTTTTTGTTTTCTTCTGGTGAAACTCTTTCCAATTATCCAAAAGAGTTGTTGCCTAAGCTGAATGCTTTTAGGAATCAAAAGCGTTTGCTTGATTTGTATAAATATGAACAAATAACAAATTTGTGTGAGCAAATTCACTTAAAAATATATTGAAAAATCTGCGCACGTTTTCGCATGACGTTAATTTCATTTCATTAATTGATCTAATAGTTTGAGCATGTGTAAATCTAACAAATGCTAACTGATGATTCAGCCAACAACTGCTGCTTATGGAACGAGTCTCTCTCCCTCTGCTCGTAACACCAACTTGCCGAGTGTCAAAAAACCAGTTTTCTCTTTGTCGCCTGATCTGATTGCAGTTTGTCGAACGACTTGGTCAACGGGCCTAACTCAGCGAAACAGCAGAAAAACAAACAAGCAAATCGCTATAACTTTTGCCATGACCAAACTCAAGAACTCGTTACGGAACGAAAGTGGAAAAAAAATATATACATATATATATATATATATATTCATGTGTATGTATGTATATGCATATTGAATCGTAATACCACACAACACTCAAATGAGTGTGGCTAAAATGGTGACACCAAACTAAAACAAATATTAATTGGGCATAAAACGATTTGAACCACTTTGAAAAGTTGTCGCAAGACAATTTGTTTTCAAATTGGGCTTTAGGAACTCTCTCTCTCTCTCTCTCTCTCTCTCTCTGTTTAAGAGTTATATAAGATATATGATTTATGTATATGAGAATTATAAAGACAAGGGCTTTGGGATCTCTCTCTCTCTCTATCTAACAGTTATATACCATATGCGATACACATGAGATATATATAGATATATAGAGCGATATGATGAGATATATAACTTTTTAATCTTGAAAAGATAATATATAAGAGATACATAAGATGTTCGTTAAAGGCCATACTTTTAAGATATATAAAGAGATATAAGATCTAGAGAAATTCATTATGTAGCTTCTTCCTAGCTCCTATGCTATAAAGTTTATAGTAAATCATCAATAACTCAATATATTTTCATTAAATCATTCAAAACGTTAGTTTTTAAGCACTTAGAGATCATTTAAAGATAGATAATCGTAAATCTAACTAATATATATTATATTATATTAATTAATTATATTATATTAAGTTATACAAATATAATATTTTCATTTAAAAAAAAGTGAAAATCCATTTAGGCTAAGCCTTACGCGTAAAAAACTCCACTTGAAACGAACTGAATGCCATATAGGAATTTCAATAATCTTAAAATGGAATTCCATAGGTGACAAAAAAAAAAAAAACAAAAATAAAAAATGAAAAAAAAAATATTTTTGGACTTATTTGTAGTGGCTGTCGCTTTTTCAAATCAATAGTGAAAGTGGAGACCACGTTTCACAAAAAGGGAATTATTTTTGGATTAGGCGAGCGTTCAAAGTATCCAAAATTTGTATCTTGATACCAAATAAATATTTTAATTTTTGAATAAAACTTTTATTTTATAAATTACTTTATTAAAATTATTTTTAAAGATTTTTTGTTTCTATTTCACAATTTATAGCAACAGAAAAGGCATAAATAAAATAATTAACACAAGTTTAATAATCTTTTTAAATGCGCTTTTTATTGTTATAATTAAGCTGAGCTAAAAGCTAACATTAACTAACTGTTTATGCTAGCTAAGCTAACTAAGTTAATATAAAAGAAACACAACAACTTTTCACAAGACTCTCATAAATATCCATTAATGTTAGCTAAATGATGTTACGATGCGAATCTTGTTGCTATTATGGGGCATATTTAGCACATACTTGAAGGTAGATAGCTATATATGTATATATAGGTATATAGATACATATATATGTATATATATCTTAGACTGTTCAAGTGTCAGTAAAATATTTTGCATTTCATCAGCTCGTAATTATGTAAAATTGTTTTGTGTCCAAGGCCAAAATACTTAGCGTGCACTAAACTTATAAATTTGGACGTGTTCGCCTAGCGCAGAACGATTATGCAAAAACAAATCAATTGGCAACAAAGTAATAAAAACCATAAGGCATGTAGAACTAAGAGATATCCTATAGCATATACCTATAGATTTAAGCAATTGGCAAGCAATTGAGAATTCTATATGTAGAATTTTACATGTATATGAAATCAATTAGGAATTATCTAAAATTGATTTTCCCAAAAGTTATTGAAATGCTTTAAGTTAGTTTCTAAGACTTTGATCTGTAATACAGTAAGCTGCAGTGTAGTAGTCTATAGAGCTAATGCTCTATTGTTCATAATTATTTCTTTAGTTAAAAATATATTAATAAAAATGATTTATTTTTTTCTAATCCTCAATGTATGAATCTAAAAAGCTAAAGCATTATTTCAAAAATGAACCAACAGTTTTATTTAAGGCCTAAAGATTCTATATAGTTTTATATCCCTACTTTCTACCACTTTGCGGATGACTAAATTCTATAGGCAAATAATTAAAATAAATTAAAGTTTTTAATTAAAAGAGCCTATAAATCCAAAACAGCTGATGATTTAATATAAATTCGATTTTATGCACGAACATTAATGTCGTAAATTTGAAAAACAGTTTTTCAAAACTCATTGCAAACGTGTTTTCTAAACTTAATTATAAAATGTGTGCCATAACGGCAAGAATAAAGCAAAAGTATAAAATTAATGAGGCATCAACTTAAGAAAACGTGAAACAACAAAGTAAAATCGATGGCTAAGCACAGGCTCTAATTTGACACCCTATAGCAAAGAGTAGCATACAGGGTGTTTGAAGAAAGAGCAAATATATATAATAAGACAAGGCAAATGCCAGCGACAACAAAGAAAAACCTTTGCGTTGTGGGGGAGCTGCGAGAAAACTCGAATCGAATCTGTAACAAGTGCGCCTGCAAGCGTGCACACATACACACACATTTACACTTGCTCAAACAAACATACATACACATGTACGTACATATATACATACCTACATACACACATACATATGTATGTAAGGCAAAACAAGTCTTGGAAAAAAAAAGTTGAAGCTGTGCAGGGGGGACGAGTAGGTGCGAGGGGGACAACATATGACTGGGCAGCAACTGGGCTTCTGGTCAGACAAGACAGAAGCCAAGAAGAGAAAGAAAAGACGAGACATGTCTCTAAGCGTTTGTATGTATGTGTATGTATGTGTGTGTGTGGTACTTAACACTTGCACATTACACACGCTTGTAGTGGTAAGTGGATTAAAAGCACAAAATCACCTGGCATTCATATATAATTTCATATTCAATATTCATACATATATGTATATATATTTGTGTTTTGTTGGCTTTTCAGCTGATATTGCTGCATTATGCAAAACACTTGCACTTCGGTTTTGTTATTGTTTTTGCACCTCTCTTTTATGCTTGCTTTCTCAATGTGTTCACACATGTGCACACACACACACACACACACACTCAAACGCACACACATGTAAATACTTTGTTTGGTTTGCAGTTGCATCACTTTGAATGTATGTGTGTGTGTGTTTGGGGATTTTTGAACTAAATTGGATTCCGTTATTCGTGCCGTTTACCTCTTTCTTAGCTTTTTCTCGCAGCTTAAAATTGTTTATTAATTATAATTGTTACATTGACTTATCATTGTAATTAATAGATGTTATTGTTTTTGTTGCTGTTGTTGGGTGATTGACCTTTTAATTGCACATGATTTTTGTTTGTTTTTTAGCAAATGCACATTCAACACACACACACACACACATGCACACGCACACGCATAGGCAAAATCAATTCAATTTCTCTAATTTTTATTTAATTTTATAAATTATACAATGTCTAAACACCTTAATAGCTGCCACTTTTGTGTATTTGCTTAACGTTACGCGAGTTGTTGTTGTTTTAAAAGCACAGTAAATGCGTCAAGTTGGCATATTTCTTAGCAGTAAAAACAGCGCGCAGCACAACCGTACCGTATGAAATCCAACAACAAATTAAAAAACAATGCGACCAGTGCTGCCGGACGGTGTGCTTGGCAATAGACGACTAGATGGCATTCTTTTAACATTGCAGTTGAGCATGCGCAACCAACTTCATGTGACGCAAAAATGCGTTCGCAGCCAACTCAACTACTGTTAATTTACATTAGGCGGCAAATGTTAAAGAATTTGAATTTGCAAATGTTAAAGAATTTGAATTTAGTGTTTCAAATATTATGAAATCTCTATTATTATAAATTGTTAATACTAAAATACATGATTTACTTAATTTATACTGTGCTTTTTTTTTTTTTGATTAAAGTAGACATTAATAGCGCTTACAAATGTTAATGAGACCAGTACAATTTTAGCAATTTGAGCAAAGATTAATTTTGAAATTTTCTGATTTTAAATAGATTATTAAAAAGGGAAGCTGAAGATGGCAGTGCATTACTTAGTTTACTACAGATTCTCTGTTTGCTTTAGCTTAAATTTGCGATTGGGCCTCTTTCTTGGCATTTAAAGTGTCGCTGGGCGGCTTATAGAACCACCAGGCGCCCAAAAAAAACAAAACGGAGCAGACTTTGCCCACCAAGGCTAGCAGCCACATGTAACTGGAAGAAGAAGAAGAGATGAAAAGGCAAAATCTATACATACATATATATATATCTTTACACTAACTATCCATACTAACCGGCTTATGTAGAAATTGTCATAGACCAGACAGGCGCCGCCTGCTTGAGTATCGCAGGACTCGTGCCATAGCACGCAGGATTCATCGATGAGAGCGCCAAAGATTAGCGGAGCTGGAATGGTGCCCATCAAGCGCACCTTGATCCATTGCAGACCCAAGGCAAACGACCGCTGCTCGTCCTGCACGCATCTGCGAAAGATAATGAAAGATAATATAGAAAATACTCTCAGCTAATCAATCGATCGGGCAGAGCCTACCTCAGCGTGGCGGAGAGTGCAGGCATTGTGGCCAGAAAGGTGAAGAGCATCAGCACAAAGCAGAGCGCCACAAAGTAGGGCAAGCTCTGACAGCTGGACTCGCACATCACATTGGTCGCATCGGCAGTTTGGTCGATGCAGCTGCAGTTGCTGTAGCTCTTCAAGGTGTCCTGCTGCTGCTCCTGGCCGCAGCCCGCAAAGCAGGGACTGTAGTACATGACGCCATTGGCACCACAAATGGGATCATAATTGCTGCGACTGCAGCCACAATTGGCATTGCAGTGCGCCTCCAGCGTTAGGGGCACTCCCACCTGCTTAGCGTCGTAGGCTGTGGTTACGCCTGCAAATGCCGCATTGGGGCAGCTGACCAGAAAGCAACTGGTGAAGAAGGTGGCCACCACCGTGGCCAGCAGACACATCTTGATGATGCCGCCACAGGCCAAGTTCAGCTTCTTCACCAAGTAGCCGCCTAGAAAGGTGCCACCCCCACCAGCGGGCACCGTGATGAGACCCATCACCAGAGCCGAAATCACAGGTGAAATGCCAAATTGATTCTCAATTTGTTTGGGCAGAAACGCGGCAAAGCCCGCTATGACCAGACCCTCCGTAGCGCCAGCCAAGTTGAGGAAGAAAAACGTGGGATTCCTGAATAGCGTCAGCACTGCGTGTGGCAGCTCGCCAAGGCGTCGGCGTGGCTCCGTCTTCTCTGTCACGGGCCCAACTTCTGCGCCACCTGCCTTGACCTGAGCCGTTCTCTTCGTATACGCCTCAGAGACCTTGGCGAGCTGCAGCTTCTCTGCACCAGGCAGAGATTTCGGATAGCCAAAGATCGGTATTGCGATGAGCACACAGACCACAGCCGCAAACACAAAGCCAATCCACCAGGCACCAATCCACACTTTGCTATCGCTCGTCAGGCTTAAGCTGTGGCAAAAAATACACAAAATAAATATATCAAATTATTAACATATAAGGAAAATGATTTTTTTAATATTAAAAGAATTTGTTATTAAAAAATATTTATTTTATAAAATAAGAATTTGAGTATAAATTTTAATTTTAATGCGAACTTATTATTATTTATTTAATTATTTAATTAATTAATTAATTATTTATTATTTATTTAAAATTATTTTGCAAGTTCGTTGTTGAATTTGTTTTTAAATTAAAAAAAAAAAGATAAAATTATTAATTTCAATTTTCATAGTTGAATTATTATTTACAAATATATTTATTTAATATTTTTTTATAAGAATTAGAAGAACAAGTTTCGTAATATAAATATATATAGAATATTTATATCTATACTAAGCTTATTGAAACTCATTTCAAATTACAAAAATAAATAATTTGTAAATATGCGTACATATTTCATATCTTTGTCACAACTCCAACATTGTTTGCTCCTATTTCTTCTCTTCTACATATTTTTCTATCCACAATTCCTTAACTTATCTTACATTGTATAAATTCCACGCATAAATTGTCTTTAATTTACAGTTAAATTTATATTTATAAGCCAAAATATTGTTGTAAACTTCGGTTTGTCGCAAACATAAACAAGCACTTTCTTATACCCTGTAAATTATGAAAATGTGTAAGCATTGGGGTATATTCTTTGCATGTGACTATATGTAACAGGCAGAGACTGTGGCTGAGGCAGAAACCGAACAGAGTCACAGCTAATAGCTTCAACCAAAGCCTGAAGCAGAGCTAGAAGCAGATGCAGAATCCGAAGCAGAGGCAGCGCCAGAGCAACTGACAGAGCCAGAGCCACTGGCACAGCTACCGGCAGAAGCAGAGAAAGAGGCGGATGCAGCTCTGTTTACCTTTCTGTCGGTCTATAGATATATTGACTTGTATTTACTAAGAGATATTATTACGATGCATATATATTTAACTAACTACATTTAAATTAAAATGAATCAATAAATGAAAATTAATCACAGTCAATTCAGACTTAAGTTGTTTGCCATATTTAAAGATAGACACACCACATCTGGTAAGCATGACTACATCAAATTATTTTATTTGAATATCTTTCTTTCTTTCTCTTCTTTTTATCATACAGGGTATCTTCTAGCCGTGCACTGCCTTCTAAATTGCCTGCACTGCATTTTTTTCTTTGATACCCTCACATAATTTAGTAGCTCGCCGAGCGTAAAAGTGACAAACGAGATTCAACAGTCGCCTACGCCAAGCTCCCAGTTCCAAGTTCCCAGCTCCGTATGACTTATGGCATCACCTTGACAATAAGCCGTGCGGCTTATCCGTGCAAATGCAACGCCCCGACTCCAGCTACAGCTCGCAGTGCTTGGTAAATCAAACAAATGCCTCACACCCACACCAAATCCAACCGAATCCACACCCGCTACCCCCTTTGATTCGCATTCGCACCTTATTTGCCTCGTTGTCAGCACGAAATGTTGTTTTATTAGTCTCCGGAGATGTTAACGCGACGGCGTGCTTTGTGTTTGTGGCATTTGCCACTGCCGCCGCTGCTGCTGCTGCTGCTGCTGCTGCTGGTGCTGTTGCCGTTGCCCGGGCAACAAATCAGCCACTGAACCACGCTGACTGCCCCACAGGAGCTGCCATTAAAGCCATTCGCTGCCATTTGCTGCTGCCCTCTTCAGGCTTCAAGTGCGCCGCGCGATTAATAATAATCATCGCGGATTTATCAGTTACTTAAGCACTATCAAAGACGTATATATATATATATATCATTTATATACTTACTCAGCTGCATCCACGGTTACGAAATCCGTATAAATGAGCAGCAATTGTCCGCCCAGAACGTAGCCAATTGCCGGGCCAATTATGGCCATCGTATAGTAAATACCTGTGAATATCGAAAGCTCATCATCAAGTGCCGACACTCTTCAATGTTTTAATTAAACAATTAAATATATAGCAATAACATGTAAAGCGTTAAGAGCTAAGAGCATTGCTGTAGACTGTAGCCGGCTGAGTGATGCGCTGTAAAAAGTGTAAGTGAGGCTAAACAGCTGTTAAGAACTGTTAAGAGAAACTTAGAGGAGACACAAATGCCTAACAAGTCAAGTGAGAGAGAGAGAGAGAGAGAGAGAGAGAGAGAAATAGATAGAGAGAGTCAGAGATAAAGAGAGTGAGGGATTGAGAGAGTCTCTTTAAAAAGTTTCTATTTTGCATTTACCTTTCAAATAGTTGATCGAAGAGTTGGCAACGCTTTCCTTTTGAATAGTGGAGCTAATACTTATCTGAATTATATATATAATAGAAAATTTCTCTAATATTAATACATACAACTAATATACTTTTTGGCAGAGAACAAATATCAGTAGCTACTGTGCGAGCTGTGCACTATGTTGGTACTCCATGCGTATGATGAAGAACTCATTAAAAACTAAATTAAATACATACTAATACATGCACAAAGGAGTTTTCGCTGCATTTAACTCAATCAAACGGTCGGGCAGCAACCTGAGCGAAACAAAACTTAAGAAACCGAATCGGTTGCTCTCTGAGTTTTTCTCAGGTGAGTGAGTCACGTATTGACAGATATCGAGCAACACTCAACTGTTATTTGCAAGGCTTTAGCTCGTCTTTGACTTTCGCCTGTTCCAATAAATTAAGCAAAGAATCTGTTTTTAACTGCCACCTTTGAGTTTTTCCCGTAACAGACGAGGCTCAAGAAAAGACGATGGTGGGCTACGATTGAGGAGATAAAAGCAGCATCGAAGATGGAGCTAAACAATATCTAAGGATATGATTTTTTAAAGTAGTCCGAGGATTGGAAAAAATGTTGCCAGAAGTGAATAATATTAGATGGAATTCACTTTGCAGCGAACAAAATAATTAGATTAAGAAAAAAATCCCGAAATTCCCGACACGTTCTAATCAGATCTCTTATGTGGAAAGCACAGCAAACATTTTGATATCCTTTGAACAAGTTTTCTTTGAATATTAGAAGTAAAAGTTTGGTTTAATTAAAGGCGAATGCACTGTCTGCTAGTGAAATAGCTGCTACGATTAAGTAGAAAGTCCTTTCTACTCCAGCTCTATATAATACTTGATTATTTCATATTTTCTGCCACAAAACATTTTGATAGTTAAAAACTCTAAGAGAATATGAAAGTGAATTTACAATAATTTATTGCAGAAATGAGCTGCGCGTAGATCGCTTAGAATTTGCCAAGTAAATGAAATATTTTTCAGTTTTGCCATCATTTGTTTTCGCATTTGGCATCAATTATTTCGTCAGGCATAGAGAGCTGCCTCTAGCCACTCGATGGTGGCTACCAGGAGGATGAATAGCTGACTGGCTGTCTGTCTGTCTGTCTGTCTGACTGTTTTGGCAATAAGTCGATGCATGTCTTATCATTTGGCTGCATCTTAATTTGCATGACAATAGCCAAAAGGAAGAGACGACACAAGTGTCAGGATGTGGGCCAAGGCGGTGGCAGCGCAGCGACAAAGGGCAAAGGCAACTGTGGATTTAATAACTTGGCTGCTCTGTGCGAACGTGTTTATCCTTTTCGAATGAGGCTGCTGCTGCTGCTCCTGCTGCTGCTGCTGCTGCTGCAGGCGGAGCAACAAATAAATAAATGAAAAACGAGAAGAAAAAAAACCAAATATTGAGAAAATCCCCGAAAAGCGAATTTCAATTGTTTCAAAAGGCGCAGACGACGTAGCTGGACGGGCTTTGATAATTCCGAATCCTGTCGGATGGCAGGCACGATAAACTTAACTAAGAGGCAATAAATTTCGCCGGCTGTCCTCAAGCTTAGCGTGTGTCCTGGGCCCTTGGCTGACATCAGGTCCTGGCCCCGCCAAATTGCGCCTGACTCAGCTTTAAAATTGGGTCAATAGGCAAGGGGAGTGGGTGCCCAGACGCAGTTGTGCAAGCATTGGATTGGGGGTACTCTTGGGCCCGGGGTGCAAATAGTAAATAGTATATTCACTTCCCTTTGTAGCTGGCATCGTTTGGCAATATAGCAAATAAAAATAAATATGCATGTGTGTGTGTGTGTGTGTGTGTGTGTGTGTGTGTGTGTGTGTGGAACTAATAGATCCTTTGATATGCCCGCAAGGCTCTGGCGTTTTGCTTATTTGAGCAGACAGAGTTCGCAGCAGCCGTCTCAAAGTTTGCCCAGAAATGTCTTATCAATGCGACAGTTAAACTTACCCAAGTAAAGAGATGACATCTTTGTGGATACATTCTCATCCAGATAGGTTACGCCCAGCGTAAAGAGCGGCGAGGCGCCGGCGCCATGCAAAAGTTGCGCCGCAAAGAACAGCCAAACCGTCCAAGTTAAACTTTCGCCCAGCTCCAGCTCCATATCCAGCTGTGCGTCCGCCTCCATGCCAGTACCACAGCCCAGCTGCAAGACGCATCGCATTTAGTGCTATTTGACCAGCCCCCAACACAAACCTTTCGTAATGCCCACCATCGTCTGATTCGTTGGGCCATCCCGTTCGCAGAGATTCGCCTCGGCTATGGTCGCCCGATAGCTGCCGACCAGAAAGTGCGGCAGCGAGAAGATCAACGAACCGACACCCATCAGCAGCAGCCCAATGGCAATGAAGCACGGCTTCGACACGCCCTTCCGCCCGCCATAGTACGTCACGGGCACCAGGCACACAAACGACGCCAGATCGTAGCCACTGGCCACCAGACCCGTTTGGCGCGAACGCAAGCCAAAACGTCGCTCAATCGTCGAGATGTTCACGTTCACGAAGCCATTAACAATTAGACCTGAAATTCATTAGTTTATAATTATGAGAAGATAAAAGAATTTATTTGTATTTTATATTATTTATATTTAATTATATTAAATTATGAAAATATATATTCAAGTCTTTTAGAAAATGTTTAAATCTATATGAAAGCTTAGCCTATATGATATTCAACAACATAATATATAACAATTGGAAAACTCAGCAAAATTCACAAGAATTTTCTAAATTTATATGTATATAAAGAATAAATCATATATGTATATAAAAACTTTGTGCACGGCGAACCTTTGTGAACTGTAACTAATTCAGAATTGCATTTGAAGCCCGCACAGTTTAACCTGGCTCAAGTCAGAGCTGAAAGCCCGCCAATAGGAACGCCCCCAAATACTATTCCGGACTATGACCAACATCATCCCTCAAGGCGCTTGTCATAAAAAATAAGACCAGCTAAGATGATTTTATGACTCGAATTGTTGGCAGCATCAACAGATTGAAATACAATATGAAACAGGGATAAAGTAGCAGCAGCGGGGGGCTGGCTGGGGAGAGTTATAAATTAAATATCTGTACGACAAATTGATTTTACACATGAAAATATATATTTATACTTATATGTATGTAGAATAGATATTTGTAAGGTGTTTGGGCTCATTGTGTGAACAACAAATTCAATTTATTTTCCAATAATCGAGCTGCTGGAAAAATGTCCTTTTAGACACACCCGCTGGACAGTCGTCCGTGTGCCTGAAGTGAGTTGCGTTGCGTTGCGTTGCGTTGCCCCCCTGCAGAGTGGGCAAAAAATGCTGCCGCGGGGGAATCTTAAATGTCTCAAGCACTCATAAGTCATTTACCCCTGAAAAGTGCAGTAATATGGATCAATTTCCTTATGTGCCAGCCCATACCCATCGAAGGCGGGCTACGATTCTGGGCGAAGTCAAGTGAAGTATCTTTTGTGTCGACTTTGTTGCATACGTGACAATCAAGCGATTGGTTTATGCACAGCAAAGGTCTCAAGATGGGAAAATCTTTAATTAGCAAAACTTGCTGAAGAATCAAAAAGGTTTTCAAAATTTTTTTAATTATTTAATTTTAATTTGAAGCAAGTTTTAAAATGTGATTTTGGAATTTCATTCAAACTGAAAGGGATTCAAGTCTTAATCAGCGACAAGCTAAATATTGGAAATTAAATTCATTTTTCTTTAGATTGGAAACTTCGGACTTTTTAAATTTTAGACTCTCTCCAAGACTACAATTTCACACTTAGTTATCCTAGGTAAAATCTGTCAGCAATCACATATTTCTATAGCTATCTAATTTGGTATAGTTACACATATCTGAAGTTCCCCTAAACACACACACACACACACACACACACAGGGAGCACACGCTTTGTAATTAAAACAATAAACCGTTAAAATCGGTTGTTCAACACGAGCAAGTGGAAATGGGAAAAGCCGTGGAGGAAGCGAGCTGTATGGCTGTAATCCCAAATTGTAGCGGATGATTTATGTTAATGCCATGTCAACTGATTAATATTTTTGGTCACGTGCCGCCATTCATAACCGAACTGCACTGTACTGGACAAACACGACCAAAAAAACGAAAACAAGATGAGGAGAGTGTGAGAGAGAGAGAGAGAGAGAGAGTGGTAGGGCTGGCAGCAGGGAGATTTATCGCTGCACGCGACCTGGCAAACACTTGGAGGCTGGGCGTTCAGCCTTGTCATCACTTTGACACCAGTCCAAGAGTCGACACGAGAGAGAGAGAGAGAGGGAGAGAGGGAGAGAGGGCAGCGAGCGAGGCCCAATCCAAGTCGGAAATGCGCTCACGTAGCGCAATGTGCAACAGATGCCAAAACTGTGGGAATCCATGCATATAATCTGTTCGGGTTTGTTTATGGCACTACCAAGACATAAATACAGCAAGCCCTTGTCGCTGGGGGCAACCCAAATGGCCGAGCTAATCCCTGGAACAGTGCCTAATCCGTGCAGCATTTCGCAATTGCTGAATTTTAATTAACCACATGAATATGAAGCTGCCGTCGCGTTGTCATGGCTACCAGCTCCACGATTTGCATTGCCCCGATTTACGCCTATGACAACGCGCACTCAGAGCGCCAACCGAGCTTTCCAGCTTCCCAGTTAGGCAGTTCCTTTCAAACTATTCACAGTCGACAGTTTTCTTCCTTTACTTCTTTTTTTGAGGTTAATGCATCCTCAGGCGAGATAGAAAAAAGTGTCTGTTGACTGCTTCGGGGGCTGATATTAATTATTAACTCGTTTCCCATTCAGCAAAATGCTTTCGCCTCACCAAGGCGCTTATCTGTTGCACACAGCCTTCGGCTGGTTGGGCCCAAAACTCCAACCCAAAGCCGGAAAGTTGCCCGTGCAATGCTCAGCGATGCTAATGAAGCGTTCCACTTGGCCCAGCCTCCGGGCTCGCGTCACACTTTCCGTTTATCAGCGAGTGCTAAATGCAGGTATTTGCAGGCAAGTTTATTTAAGATTTTTGGCTTGAGCGGAGCTGCTGGGGAGCTTAAAGGAACTTGGGCCATCATTTTAATTAATTGATATAACTAGTTGAATTAACAACTTTATTTAAATTGAAATTGAAGTGAAATTTCTTAAGTGAAACTAAATATTTTGAAATTGATTTCGTCTGCCCAATCAAATCCAATGATAGAACGGGCAACTTAAAATATATATAAAAAGCTAAACAGATTTTATTTTCTTTCATAGCTTATGATTGATGGTTAAATTGTAAAAAAAAACCCCTGATAGATGTACTCGAGAATGCTGATCCAAACCAAATGAATTTCTTGATAAATATATTTCACTAAACAATCAAAAAATGATAATATTTTGTCAGCAATTAGATGAAATAGATAGATTTAAAATTCTTTAAACATTAAAAATATTTATAAATTAATATATTTTAAATATTAAATATATTTAAGTATGAATATATTTTAAGTATTAAAATATTAATATTTGAATATTTAAAATATATTAAATTTATTATTAAAATATTTATATTTGAATATTAAAAATATATTCATATAATTTAAATATTTAACAAAATAAATTTAGATATGAATATACTTAAAATATAAAATTTATTTAAATATTTTTTTTTTATATTAAATTTAAATATATTTAAATATTAATGTATTACAAATATAAAATGCATTTTTAATTTTTATTTATTTTTTATTGTCTTTTATTAATTAAAAAAAAAAAGAATTTTTAAATACGAACATATTTTAATAAAAAAATATTTTTCCTAAACAAAAATTTGTTAATTTTCTGTCAAATCAGTTGCTTTTCAAAATGGTAATTCAATTTATGATGCTTTGATATTTCTATTTAAGCTTTACATCACACATGCAGCATATATAAATGTATATCTATGGATATTATCTAACTTCGATCCCTATCGCCTGTCATGTACAACAAATCCAATAGCTTTGCTACTAAATACCACACGTCTTTAATTGCAATTTAAATAAATGCAACAATTCGCCTCATTAACTTTATCAACTGTAACTTTGAATAAATTTGCATTTTATTTGCTTAACAATATGGCCCAATTTAATTAGGCATTGCGATAAGATAATATTATCAGATAACTGATAAGCTTGCATTGCCATGAGTTGCACTGGGTAACACTATTTATATAGAACTGCACTTCATTAACATTTTCATCAATTCACACAAATAAATGTTTAAGGAACTAATTAATTAATTTTTTTTTTAATTTTATGTTTCAACTTTAATTAAAAGTATTACAAAAGTATTTTACGAGGTGTTTTGTAGTAGGTGTTAAGACACAAAGTTTATCTTTTATTCACATGCTAAAGAAAAAAAAAAACACGAAAAAACCGCGTCCAACCGAAAAACATGTGGGCGGATCAGCGAGACAGAGCTATTAAATGAATTAAGCACGGACCACAATGAGAATTTGTGTGCCAAATATTGCCCCCTCCACTTCCCATCCAGCCCCCCTCACTTACCCTGCAATGCGCCGCCCCAGCAGAGCCAGAAGAGCGCCCACTTGGCGGTGCAGAAGCGCTGCAGCCACTGCGGCTGGAATCGTAGCCAGCCAAAGCGAGGTGGCTCCTCCAGGCATGTGGAATCCGTGCCGGTGCTGGTGCCCGTGGAGCTGCCCACGCGGCTGGACCGAGCACTATTGTTATTATTCATGTTGCCATTGCCATTGCGATTACCATTGCCATTGCTGAGCTTCGGCACAGTCGTGTCCAATGAGCAAATGGTTGACATGTTACTCGAGTCCCCATCAACTGCCTGAGTTGTGGACATCTTCTACTTAGATTGTACAAAAACTTAGAAATATTTCACTGGAACTCGCGACTGTTGCGATCCGCATCGAACGAAGCGCCAACTGCAACTGAACGCACAGATTTGAACTGCGCCAAGCCAGAGCTCAGCCGCAACCTCAGCCTCGGCCTCGGCCTCAGACGTTTCCTGATGCTCGCCGCTTAACAGCGCAGGACTTAACAGAGCTCTGTTAGCTAGCCAAAAGCAACCCCATTCACACACACGGCTACACACACAAAGCTATATATGTATGTGGAAACACATCTGTTGGCGTAAACAAACTTTATGAATGAAATTTTATGCCGCTTACCCACACTTTGGCTGACGCTCCCCTTCCGACACATGGTTCGCATATCAACAGTTGTCAAGATATTTAATTTGATTCTAATTTAAAAATATCTTAATGTGTTCACAGGCGGCAAATATTATTTGAAGAGCTCGCCAAGTATTTGTAAAATATATATTATTTCTTTTTTCGTAAATTTCAGCTACGAATGACTGAAATTTTTGGTTTAATTTATGTGCAACTTAACATGGATTTCATATTTCAAAATTCGGTCAATACCTTAGAATATTATCGTGTAGTTAGCATAACTTTAAATTGTTGAGATGATTATTTATTACTCTATAAATTTCATAGCCCATGCATAGGTGGTATATACGATTGATGTGTATTTTATGTATTTTTTATTTAGTAATAGTTCCATCGTCTTGAAAGATTTAGGTAAAATGTCTACTATTCGCTGTAAGTTATCCCACAGTCGAAAATCAAAAACAGAATAGAAAACTCAACATACGCGATACTTTTTGAGCAGACCTCGCATACAGTAACTGACAAAACTAATTTTTCGCTTCTTGATTAATTATGTTCCAAGTACAATATCAAGCAAAAATTTAAATACAATCATTTTTGAGTATATTCCAATTTTAGTTTATCTTGTATCATTTACAGTCATATGTGTGTTCAAGGCCATATTGGTAACTTGTTTATAGGCAGTCGAGTCGCTTGCACGACAAAAGTATGTATACCCCACTTATACATCGCTTCTGTAAATGGTTCTATATGTTATATATATAGACTATAGAATATTTGACAGTAGATGATAAAATACTTTCTCTTTTTAGTATGCGTCTGTAGATGAGCACAGAAGACGCGAGTGAGCTGAACAAGAAATATTAAATTTTAGTTTAATTAACTCCTAATTTAGAATATATATACACCTCACAACAAAATATATATATAAAAATCAATATATAGCAAATGAAAGTCTAAAAGTCAAGTCAAAAGTCAAGTTCTTCCTTTAGACGAACTTCATATCCCATAAACTAACTAAACTATTATATTTTTATATTAATATTTCAGCTGCTTTTATCAAATATTCACATTTTTCTTTGACAACCCTCGTGTAGAAACTATTTATCTAGTAATTATTTATAAAAATCTTCCACACTATTCCAGTAGTACACCCAAAACCGTATCATACATATATGTAATTGTATTGAAATATCCATAAATATTAATCAAAAGTTTTCACTAACTTAACTCTACGATAACTTTAAGATAAACTTCATTAAAAATTTCAATAAGTTTTGATTTAATTCCACTGTACGACGCACTGGCAAGCCACAATAACTAAAATCTTTAGTTAATTTATTTAAAAATAATAAAAAGCTATTCTCAGCAAAGTAGAAGAAGAAGAAAGCAGTTCTCAAACTTGACATTACATTGTCTTTCTCTAAAATGAGGCACACTCAAATGGAACGTCTAATCGCCCGTCATCATTTCCATGAACTCTGCAAGTAGAATCGATAGATATAGAGATTAGGAATTCAGATTTAAAGTTTCATAATCAAATTACCATCGAAATCGACAGTGCCTGAGCCGTCGGTATCAATTTCGGCAATGATGCCATCGAGATCGCCGGATGATAGCTTGTCGTCGAGGGCGGCTAGAATCTCTTTCAGTGTGGATGTGGTTATGTAACCGTTGCCCTCGCGATCGTACAAGCGAAATGCCTCTTTCAGCTCCTTTTGTATGGCCTCAGCATCCTCCTCCTCGAGGAAATGGGCAGCTATGTTGCAGAAGCCATCGAAATTCACTTTGCCCGTATCCTCCGGATCGTTCTCATCGATCAGATCCTGCAGTTCGCTCTCCTCGAACATCTGACCCATGCTGTTCAGGATGGTCTTCAGTCGCAGCGTTTCGATGAAGCCCGTCTTCTGGGTGTCAAACATCTGGAATGCCTTGCGCATAATGTCCATTTTCTCATCGTCCTCCTATTATCGAATACATAATACGCATAATATTTTCAATTTAACATTTGAACATATATATGATATAATAGCCGATGGCAGGCGGCGATTCGTACCATTTTAATAATATTCCGCTGCCGGTTGTTGCTGTTTGTTCCGTTTGGATGAGCGATGCGACTATGAATGTGGGGTATACCGAATGCGAGTGGTATGTGGCCAACTGACTTTGTACATCAACGAGTTGCTGCTGCGTTGGACCGCGAACGTGCACTAATCCGTTCGTCTGGCCAAGATCATTATTTATAAACAACAAAAAAAAAGTTTTTCTGCTAAGTGACTACGTCATCAGCACGCAGCACGCTGAGCACACAGCGCACAATTCAACCACACACACACACACACACACACACACACTCTCTCACTCACTCACACCTTAGCCATTTGGCCATCCTTCAAGTTGGAGGGGGGTTATTGTTGTTTGTTAGGCTTTTGGCCGCAACGCCCTGTTGAAGCTGACCAAAAATATAGCCAAAAGCGCTCGCCACATGCATATAACTATTGGAATGTGCTGGCGGAGGCTGGCCAGACATTCGAGCAGATCAAAGTGGTGCACGACCAGGTTGATCGGTCGATCTCTCGATCTCTAGATCGGTCAGACTAAGGTCGCCCACTGCCATCACAGATGGCGACGTCATCTACAAATCAACCACGCTCAACGACTGCCGGAAAAATTCAAACATAATGCAGCGAAAACGAACGAAAAACAAGTAAATCTGCTGCAACCGTAAGCGTATTCGATTGTCTAATGCTCGTTCATGGTTCAAAGACTTCAAATTAGCATAAGAATTGCATGGGTATAAGATGAAGCTTTTACACTAACTTTGCTACTGACTTTTGGGTCTTAGAGTGAATCCTTGAATCTTCAAACATGAATCCTTGTCTTATCCATGAGAAAAAACACTACTAAGATATAGCTGATTTATTCCTGAGTAGAGATCTAAACTCTACAGCAATATTGTCTAGTAAAAGACTAGTTCCTAGCAACTGCAAGACAAACTGGACTTAACTTAAACAATCCCAAAAAAAAAAAAACATTTCTGTGCAGCTCTTCAGCATTCCATAACTGAAAAAGAGAAATAGCTTTAAATAATTATAATTATAGTTGGAGTCCTTAACTCTAAATAATGAAAGTTGTCATTGAAGTCTAGTTCCTTGACAGCTGTGGTCATAAAAATAGTAGTATCTATAAATGATAATAAAAACAATTAGGAACTTCTACTTCCACTTCTTACTATGGCTTCAACAATTAACGTAATACTTCGCAAAATACATAGATATAAATTCAAACTTCAACTATTCAAATTTCTCAACAAGCACAATCTATAGCATTAGGGCTATTCACGAATATATAGCTCAAGCTTCAGATCCTTAGTTTCAATAGATCCCGCGTACAACTGGATAAATGAATAGTTAAGTGCCATTAACTTATAGACAGAGATTGCATAATCTGAATACAGTTCAGACACAATGCAAATATACTCATTTTACAGTTTGTACAATTTATGAACGCTTATAAAATTATACAATGTCGAACCGAAGAGGCGCAGCAGCAGAGATTGCCCCTCAGCTCGCCCCCAGAGTCAGTCACTAAAAATCGGCTATAAACGTCCTCACAATCAGTCACAAAATCAGCGCAAATTTCTCACGGTAATTGTATTTTTAGTACTTTATAGCAATTTTTGTCCAAATGATCATGAGCAGTGGGCCAGATGTCGATGACGATGCCGATGCTGATGGCGACGGCGACGGCGATGGCGATGGCGATGGCGATGCTCTTGCTCTGCCGCCATAGTTACGGAGCGCCCAAAATTCACCTCTCCTCCGGGCGCGTAAATTGTTCTCTGAAAAAAAAAAAACAACAACACAAAAAATGTTGATGTGGTTTTAGATTTTTGCGTTAAAATAAACAAACAGGCATTTCAGCTCTGGCAAATGGACATCAGAATTGTTGGACGTGCACCAAGCCCAGTGGACAGGTCGAGCGGGGGGCCTGCGGTGTTGCAGGCGGCCTTAACGCGTATGTGTGTGTGCGTGTGTGTGTGTGGGTGTGCGTGTGTGTGTGTGTGGGTGTGTGTATATGCTCTATATAACCTTCTGACGAATTGGTTTGGTTTCTGTGCGGCATTTTTGGCAATAGCCAAAGGCAATTTGATTTTTATTATTTATGACAAAACGTGAAGCACTTTGGAAAGCACTTGTATGTAGTTGGCTACGTACGTATGTGTGCGTGTGTCTGTGTGTGCGTGTGTGTGTGTGTGGGTGGCAATGAGTGCACTTATACACACACCAACACACACACACAGACTGTTGTCTGGGTGTATGTACCTGCCAGATACTTTGCTCGATTGTTTTTGAATATTTGTGTTGAAATATATCGTATAAATATAGCACATTCTCGGTACATGTACATATGTCGAAAGTTTCTAATTTAGCCGCTGACAGTTGGTGGCTAAATTTGCGGTTAATTAACAAAAATAAATTGTATAATCCAGAAGCGTTTGCGTACCTTTTGAATATTTCACAACATTTCACACAGTCCAAGCGTCAAATCGTTTCACTAAGTAATACAAAAACTATAAATACAAATATATCGTGTACATATAGTACATATATATATATATATATATATATATATATATATATATAAAGATTTCTTTTTAACTTTCAGTTGTTTTGTCTTTAAGCAAACCTCAATGCTTAAACTTAAAAAAAATAAATAAATTGTCAATAAATATTTAATAAATAAGTAATATACAAAAAAATCTTTTTTTAATTTCAAATAAATTTAAAAAAATAGAAGAAATAGTGGATTTGAATAAACTAAAAACAATATTGTTTTTAATTTAAATTATTATATTTTATAGATTTTAACACAAAAACTAGATTCATGAATCAAACTTCAAGTCGGGCTTAAGCTGTTGAAGGAGCCAACGTTTGGGTGCTACTTGAAATATTGGAAAACTTTTAATATCAAATACTTATGTATTGCATGTATTCTTCAGCTTGTTTACAGTCCAAGCTAATAAGTATATGAAATCATCAAAGGAAAATGTTCAAGTTTTCATAAAGGCGACAAGGGGTAACAACAAAAACTAATAAGTGTTTTGTGTTTTCTTTATATTTTTCTAAAATTATATTTTAGTTGTATTTCCCAAAGATATACGAGTACATCTACAGATAAATTGGACATATTTTCATTAATTTATAGTTGATTTCAAAATCATAATTATATAAATAAATAATATTACTTTAAAACCCTTTTTAGTTTAACATTTCATCTTAAATAATAATGCAAAAGGCAGCAGCAACAGTGTCGTAGGAATCTCCAAGCATAACTCTAGTCTAAACTAGCTAGTATAGATCAATTTTGAAAGCCCCTTACTAACAAACGAGCCTATTTCATATTTCTTCTACATATGTTTACTGAAAGCTAATGTTTGATAAAATCCAAGAGCCCTGGAATGAATCTATAAAATTAATAAAATAATAATAAAAATAATAAACACAATATTTTAAAATAAATAAATAAAAATTTAATTTTATATCTAAATTAATAAATTACAATTAAAAAATGTTATATGGAATAATCTATTCATGAATCAAACGCACAATGTTATCTTATTTAGTTAGTGAAAAGAATCAGAAATGAGTTAATCCATTAAGACTTAACAGTATTTCAACTATGCCCCCAACTATTTCGAGTTCAATAACATCCCTAGGCTAACCCAACACACAATGATCTACTGCAGCGCACAGCATTTTGAAGCCTCAGTGAAGCATCCAGTGATGCTATAATCCAAAATTGTTGCGCATGATTTATGTTAATGCCATGTCAACAGTTTAATATATTCGGTCACGTGCCACAATTCAAAACCAAAGCAAAAAAACACAAACACAAACAACAACAACACAAATTGAACATTTTTTATTTTCATTTAACAAGAATCATGTTTATCTTGCTAAAAGAACAAAATTGAAACAGAAATGTATGTGGGCGGATCAGCGAGACAGAGCTATTAAATGAATTAAGTACGGACCACAAAGAGAATTTGTGTATCAATATCCCATTCCCTCCCCACCCACTCAACCCGTCACTTACCCTGCAAAGCGCCGCCCCAGTAGAGCGCCCACTTGGCGGTGCAGAAGCCAGCTAAAAAAGAGGGGGTTCCTTCAGAGATCGAGCGCTACTATTGTCGTTCATATTCCATATTCCATTGTTTAAAAAATTAGAAATTTTCACAGGAACTCGCGACTGCTGCGATCCGCATCGAACGAAGCGCCAACTGCAACTGAACGCACAGATTTGAATTGCGCCAAGCCAGAGCTCAGCCGCAACCGCAACCTCAGCCTCAGTCTCAGCCTCAGACGTTTCCTGATGCTCGCCGCTTAACAGCGCAGGAGTTAACAGAGCTCTGTTAGCTGCCAAAAGCAACCCCATTCACACACAGCCCACGCACCCACAGCTTTACACACATACACATATGTATATACATATATGGAATCACATCTGTTGGCGTAAACAAACTTTATGAATGAAATTTTATTCCTGACGCTCCCCTTCCCCTTCATCGGTATGTTTCGCATATCAACAGTTGTCAAGATATTTAATTTGATTCTAATTTATAAATATCTTAATGTATTCAGAAGAGGCAGCAAATATTATTTGAAGAGCTCGCCAAAAATTCGAAAATGAATTATTTAAAAGAAATTTATTCAGCCATAAAAATAATGCAGAAACTAGACATTCGTCATGAAATCACAATTTTGGCAAATTTATTTAAATTATTTTTAAATTGTAAGCAATTAAGATTGTGGGCGATTTTGATGAACTAAGTTGAGGTTAACGCAGAGTTGAATTTAATTTTTAGAAACAATCAAATTAAATTCTTTTCTAACTTCCTTCTTTTATAGTTGACCTGGAAAATATGGAAAATAGATTATTTAAATTTACAGATGTTTCCTGGACTATATAGACATATACATAGTTCAACATCTTACATATTCAAAACTAAACTTTAGTATATAAATTAAGTCTCAAAAAGAGAGTACTTCATTCGCCTCCACGCGTGCTTCATGGTCGAGCAGTTGAGCACTCTCGAGAAGACTACTCTTACTTACTCTTATAATTGTCATTAAGTTTCTTTTCGAATTAGTGTAATTCAATTTATTTAAACATTTGATCGACTTCGCTCAAATTCCTTATCGGCCCAAACTACCCAAAGAACGTCCATAAAATGTTGACTTCATTTTAACTTTCCAAAGTTTATTCAGTAATTTTTTTTAGTAGTTTCTCTTGGTTTCACTAAATATGATCTTAAATTATACAAAAATTGTACGCGCACTTATTTTGCCAATCAAAGTGTGTTCGTTTTCAGAATGGTTGATCTAGAAATTATTTTTAATTTAATTTTCTTAGGGAATCAATCAATGAAATCAAAACAGAAAACAATTAATTAATTCATTAATTTACAGTGTCTGCAGGTGGGCAATGAGCACCAAGAAGGAATAATTAATATAATTTGTAAATTAAGTACGAATGAAAATAAATCAATCAAACAATAAACTGATAAAAAAAAAAAGAAAAAACAAAAAAACAAAAAACTACGCAACATTAACAACAAATATATATTAAAAAAATCTAATGAATTTATTTTTTGTTTTTTTCTTTTCTTTTGTAGTTTAAGTTTGGGGCATCATCTAACACAATTATCAGTATTTACAAGATCTTTTTTCTTTTATATATATATATATATATATATATATATATATATATATATATATATATATATATATATATATATATATATATATATATATATATATATATATATATATATATATCTATATATATCATTCTAATTATGTATGAATATTGTATTCAGTGTTAGTTATTTCTATAGAATTTTTCTCTTTTTTTTTTTGGGATTGACAGCTTGAAAAGTTGTACTTCATCTACTTTGCAACAGGCTGGGCTTAGGCTACAACTTATTGAACAATTTGTGTAATATGCTTTATAATATATTATTTAAGAAAAAGAAAAGAAAATCGTTTGCTTTTCCTTGGGTTCGGTTCGCTTAGAGCGTACTTAATTCGTATGCTTGGTTTAACATGGATACAGTGAACGCTTTGGGCACTACGACAAATATCACATAATGAGATCAATTGGATTTATTTTGGGTTTTTTGTTTGTTTGTTTGTTTGTTTTTTTTTTGTGTTTTGTTTCGTTTTTATATATATGTGTGTGTGTGTAAGAATGTACGATGTCATTTGAACTTAACATTGCCTACTGATTGACTGGTGGGTTTATCATTCAATTATAGTATTCTTCTTCGAGCAAACTGTTTTTGTTTTTGTTGTTTTCTTAAATAAAGCATACGCACAGTGCACAATAAAATTGTTAATTGTTAAGGTGGCAGCCTGTGGCAAAGCGAACAACAACAAAAGTCTTGTTATAAAATGTAAGATGTAAGTATATATAGGCTCTAGTAAGTAATGAATTGGTGTTCCTGTTTGAACTTAAGTATGCATTACAATCTTTTGGATAATCATCTTTTAGATAAGTACAAAAAATTAACAATAATCTTATACAACTTTTCAAGTGTCAATCAACTCAAGTTTGCCCGAAACATTTCAAATATATATATATATTTTTATATATTCATATAGTTGTGTATTTAGCTGGCCTAATTTATACATACATATATAAGTAGTTGTTTCATATTTCATTTCATTTCGTGTTTGCATCTTTCACTTGCCATTTGATATCATAGTTAAAATATATTGTATATATATTTTGTTTTGTATAATTAGGTATATGTATATACGTATATAAAACTTAAAAAGAATTTAACCAAAAAAAAAAAATATAGATATATGTATACATACATATACATATATATATACGTGTATGTGTGTGTATGTGTATTTGTATAGTAAAATAGTAAAATAAAACAAAGTTATGTTTAAAACTTGTGTACTTTTTGTTGTTTCTTATTGTTAACAGTTTTTGTGTGTGTGGTGGTTGGGCTGAGGAGAAGCAATGGGGCATGGAAATATACCCGGTTGCGTTTTAGTGTCTTGACAGAGGGTGGGCTACAGAGACAGACAGAGTTAGAGAGATAGTTATTTGTTAGATATAGAGAGTGGGACACAGAGAGTCAGGGGGAATGCTGAGGTGGGTGTTTGCTGATTCGCTGCTTTTCCTGCTCAACATTGTCAAATTGCACACGTCATTGTTGTTGCTTTCGTTTGGGCTGAGTTTTTAATGACCCAAACCTGCCCCCAGATCCTCCTGCTGCTGCTGTTGTTGTTGTTGTTGTTGCTGCTGCTGCTGTGGCTGTTGCTCAGCATCTGGCATGTCGGCCAGCTCACTATGCATCACAATCTCAATGTCACCCAGCTCGGCGGCAGCCTCCGCTTTCAGCGTCATATCCTCGACACGCGACAGCTTCTGCAGCGTGTGCAATGTCTCCTCGTTGATGGTATGCTCCGGCGAAATGTTCTCCTTGAGTTCACGCTTCAAGCTCAACGGCATGTGCACTGCATTGCGTTCAGGCGGAGATGGCGACTCGGCAACATTGCTCAATATCGGCGATATCGTCATGGCAGCCGCACTGGGATTGACATCCAGTTGACCCGCACTGCCCACACCATCGTTGCCAATATTGAACGAGAGGTTCGGCCGGAACACTTGTTTCCTGAAGTCGCGCAACTGACGCGACGCTGTGTCCAGAAATGAGCTGCCGCCACCGCCCGTCTCCAAACCAAATGCTCCTGTCCCACCCGACCCTGCACCCAGCCCTGCTGCCAACGACGCTGCTCCTCCCGTTGCCGTGTTGCTGCTACAGCAGCTATTGCTTCTCGATGGTGGCGTTGTCTTTCGTGTTGCCATAAACGTTACGTTAACATCGCCGCTGTTGCCCAATGTTGTTGTGTTTGTTGTTGTATCTGCAAAAAAAGAAGCCCATAAGAAATTAAATATTGCAAGGACAAGCTTGAGAGAGATGGGTATATATGAGAGATAGGTATATATGGTATATATGAGAATGCTTGCAAGATAAGTTGCATAGGCAAGAATTAGATCCTTTCACTGACCGCATATCTGTCACGATTCTCATACTAGCAATTTAAGCCTAGAGTTCTAAGCAATATAGTCACTTCAACTCATGTAATGTGCTGTCAATTCACTAACAGTTGCAACATACTCTCACAATTATTATTCTTACTATATATGAGAATAAAAAACATTTTAAAATGTTAGATTTCACACATCATTCATTTCTCAAGTCACAAATATAACACAAAATATCGCAATTTCTATCTTTCAACCCATAATTTAATTTAAAAACAATTGAATTGCATTTTAACTAATTTAACTAAATTTATCACTTGTTATTATTCAACTCTATCTCCAACATACATTCATACCTCCTTTAACAGCAAATGCCAAAGGCATTGGATAAGAGGCAAATGGACGGATTTCCAAGATATTTTCCTCATACTCAGATTTACAAGATATTTTACTCATATAAACTCAATTGAATTATTTTAGAAGTGACTTTGATTGGGATTGAATGAAATTCGAATTATTTTTAATGACTTTTCACTAACTCTGTGCGTTGTTTGTGAGTGGAGCCACGGCTGAGGCCGAAGCTGCCGATGCCTTCGATTCCGGTGATGAACTGCGCTGGAACATGGTGCTCGGATTGAACAAAGTGAGCAGCTTGTCCACTGTGGTTGGATTGGCAATCCATGACGATTTGCGTGCGCGTGTCGCCGGCTGTTGTTGTTGTTGCTGCTGCTGCTGCTGTTGTTGTTGCTGTTGTGGTGGCTGCTGTTGCTGTTGCTGTTGCCCCGTTGCAGTCGATGTGGAGTCTAGCTCACTGCCAACTGATGCAGCTGCTGAGAGTGCTGCACCGGCTGCCGAGTCCTTGGTGAGTGTTATATCATTGTCACCAAACACAGCTATGGGACAACTCTTGACAGCAACAATTGCCGCTGGCTCCGTACAGCCAGAGTTATCTGTTAAATCGGTGGAGGCCCCACTGCTGCTGCTGCTGCTGCTGCTTGTTGCACTGGATACGGGCGAGGTGCTGCATGAACTTGATGATGTGCTGGGTGAGTTGGGCGACAGCTTCTGTATCGTCTCCTGCTCCCCATTTGTACTTTGTTGGTGTGCGTTGTCATTGTCAGCGGCGTCAGCGGCGGCAGCTGCGGCGGCTGCGACGGTGGGTGGCGATGGCTCCACAATAATCACGCTGCTGATGGGCATCGCTGTTGTAGTTGTTGTTGTCGCTGTAGCTGTGGCTGTTATTGTGGTCGCTGCCACGCTGCTGGTCGCCTCAGCCAGCTGAGCGGCTGCCTTGCGCGCCGACTTTAGCATCGGCGTTGGGGGCAAGTGAATCGGTGGCGTCTGCGGATCCTCGTAGATGCGCGAGACTTGAAAACGCGAACGCGGCGACACGGATAGCCGCTTGATGGTCTGTGTGGATGAGGTCACGGATGCCATCGATGGCAGCGAACTGGACGTGGGCAACGGCAACGTGGCAGCGACATTCAGACTGCTCTGGCTGAGCCGCAGGCCGCTGCCACTGCCACTGCCGATGCCTTCGTCGCTGCCGCTGCAACCAATGCCGGCGGTGGCCATCGGTATGGACATGCAGCTGCTGGCCGAGCGCGGATTCGGCGGATGTTTGGGTGGCATTTGGGCGAGCGGCGAGGTCAACGGGCTGCCGATCTCGTTAACGAGCGACACATGAAAGCGGCTGCGATTAGGCGAGGAGGACGGCGATATCGTGGGCGGACTGGGACCCGGCGAGCGCAGACGCGCATTCGTCTTGCGCTTCACCTCCAGTTTGGCAGCCGGCGTGGGCATTGCGGTTACTGCTAGCGCAGCGGTCACAGTGCCAGTCGCTGCGTCCACCAACGGCCGACTGTGGCACGTCAGCGAGATTTTCCGCGAGCCCAAGTAGTAACCGCCGCGACACCGATTAATGCTGCTATTGCCGCCGACGGCACCGTTGCTGTTGCTGCTGCTGCTGCTGTTGCCATTGTTATTGCTGCTGCTGCCGCCACCGCCCACGTTCGCCGCCTTCTCCGCCAGCTCCAGCTCCTCCGCCTGCATCTTCTCATTGCGCGAGCACATGGAGCGCACTGTGCCCAGTACTCGCGTATAATCCAAATGCGCATCGCTGCCAATCTGCAACAACAATAATCAAAAATATAATTCCAAATGGAATGCATTAGTTTCATTTTCCTCTTTGGTGTGTGTTTTTTCAAGATTTCAACGTTCATAACATTCGTCTCAGCAGAGTACAAATATTTGTAGTAAGCATGTGCACAACTAAACTAACACCATTCTGTCCTTTGAAGGTTTTCCAATTGTTTTCAATTACTTCTTAAATATTTCCTATTTGTAAACTCTAATTTAAGGCTAAGCAGACTCAATTTTCAGCTCAAGAATCGGACGGCAATGTTGCTGACTTTAGGAATATTCAGCTTTTGATTCCATGCAAAATGATTTCTCAAGAGAATAGACAAGAATAGACTATTCACTGTAAGCTACTCTGTTACCAGTAAGTCATTCGAAAACTCACATTTGTGATAGTTGAATATCATTTATCCGTTATGGACAACATAGTCATCAGAAGTGGTCCTTAACGTATAACGGATAACTGCGAGCTATTGGTAATATGAATTTGGGAATACTTCGATATTTATCTCTATAAATAAACTGGCTTTCGTTGTAGTTGTATAATAGTGATTGCTAGATGTACGTTAAGAAGTTTATCAGTGACTTGACATATTAACTTTTCATTGAACTAGAACTATTGGTGACATAACTTTGGGAACACTGCAATTTGGATGCTTGGACAATCTCTAGAAATGAGTTCTCAATAGCTGGTTTTGGTTACAGTTGGGCAGTGCTGACTGTTAGATACTCTATGTCCAGTTAGTCATTCAAGAACTCATTTTTCTAAGAGTGAATATCATTTATCTGTGAGCGAGCTCATCAGGCTCAAAAACTATTCCCGATATGAAAATTGACGAATATAGTTTTAGTGGAATGAACTGGACACATTATTGAGTTAATCTTTAGAGCAAGTTATGATTACTTGAGCATATTCTATATTTGAAGACTTGAGTTCTAGTTACTTGACTGCAATATACCTTTAATTTCCCCTTCCAATGGTTTCACATACAACAAACAAAACGAATACATTTTCAGAACTAGTTTTTAAGCTGCATATCTAACACATACGATGCACAAGCAGAATTTGCAAGGCACATGAAACATAAATATGATATATTGGTTCAGATTCTCAGCTGAAGTAAAGAAATGGCATTTTGAAAGAAAGAATATTAAATATATATATATGTATAAAAAACTAGTTATGAAAACTAGTTGCATTTAATTCAAAAACAAATATCTTTGAAGCAAAACTAATCAAAAATAATAATTATAAAAAAAATGTATAATTTCAATAAATGAAGCTCTATTGTCAAAAAGAAATCTGTTTTTTTTATAGCCACATTGATAAATTTCTATGATTTCTAGCTGTTCAAGCAGCGTGTTCTTCAGTTATGCACACGCACAAATAGTTGTAAAAGTAATTGTGTTGATCGTGCGCAATTTTATTTTATATAATTTATTTATTTTCTTTAGCTAAGGTGACTTTTAATAAACGTAGTTGCAGCTGTTGAACTATTGCAATGTTAGCATTGTTAGCGTTTTTTATTTTTATTTTTATTAGTGGTAGCAAAGCCAATAATTCGTTGCGATTATGCCCAGCAGGCGGCAGAGAAGTATAGAGCAAGAGCAAGAGAGAGAGAGAGAGAGAGAGAGATATAGAGAGAGAGCGAGAGCGAGGAACGAGAAAGAAATTGCTATGATGTTGTATGGGATTTACTTACGCTATCCTGGGGCATTGGCGTTGGCGGTATAACTTTTACTATCGGCACTATTGGCAACTTTTGCGATGAAGGAGTTGGTAATATAACAATATATAACAACAATAAACAGCACGAAATGAAAATGATTCAATTATAAAAATCAATCAACAATCAACGCAACGCTTAGAGCGCACAACTGCGCGCAACTACTACTAGTTTTTATTTTTTTGGCATATAGAATTTATATTGGGTATTTGGCTAGAGCCAGAGTCAACAATGTCAAATACATGCGCTTAAGGGTCCAACTGGACTCTGTAGATTGCAGCTTTACAAAATAAAAGTAATCAAATTCAGTTTCCTTATGTCTTAAAGCTCTTAACTTGGAGTTTTACAAATTTGAATATATTTTCAATTGATTACCAAAAATAAAACTATTCAAAAGATTCTAACTTTAGTTTTAGATAATTGTTGAAATTACAAAATGATTTATTTTAAAATTTAAATAAAAGAAAAAATTCTATTTTTAACTTTTACTTTAAGTTTAAACTTAAACATAAATCATTTTCGGATTTATCTAAAACAAAAATAGGTTTTTCTTAAATAGTTTAAGATTTTTTGTGCTCAATTTAAAATATATTCTAATTACATTTGATTTTATTATTTTCTTTTAAAGCTCTAGAAAGAAAATGTATATAACATATATAAGTAAATAGCTCCAACTATGTGTTTGAGAAATTTTAAGTTTTCCAAAGAATTTTTCAGAATTTTGTTACAGCTTTAGAGTTTTTGAGATATTCTTAGAGTTTTGAGCTATTTCGAAATGAAATCTCAGTTTATATTATAAATTAAACTCAAACTTGTTTCAATCTTGAGTATTATTAGAATTAATTAATGAAATAGTTTTTAAGCAAAATATTTGATATTTTAGATTTAGATTTGATTTATGATCAACTGCAAATATTTAAGATTTGACTTCAATTAAATTTATAGTAAAGGCATATAATTCTGCCATAAAAATCATTAAATATTACAGTAATTTCAAACAATACCCAACGTGTAATTGACATTGATATAGATGTAATCAGCAAAAAACAAAAAAAAAACACATTTTAAACAACTCAGCTTCATTTTCTGCATTTAAATCGTATTAAAATATGAGATATTTATGGCTAATATAAATATTAGGCTGTTCGTTGGGTTCGGCGAGCGTTCGAGGAGAATTTCAATACACAGTGATGTTCAGCTGACTTACCGTTAGACGCTTGGGCTCATCATTGATATCAATTTGGGTGATCGTCTTGTTGGACTTGAGCACCTCGGCAATTATATTCAGACTTTCCACCTCTAGTTTATTGTCACGAATGTCGATGCGTTGCAGCTTGCTGTTGCCGCCAAAAGTTAGGATGGAGGCGAGCGTCTCGATGCCCTTGGCACTGAGATGGGCGCTCTGCAGGCCGAGAGTGGTGAGCGTTGTGTTCTTGGTCAAGCTATCCTTGATGGTGGCCACGAAATCATTGGACAAACAGTTCTTGCCAATGTTGAGCAGCTCCAGCGAAGAGCTGCGCGAGAGCAGCTCAGCTATGCAAGGACCGCAATCCTTGGTCAAATTATTGCTCCAGAGGGCGAGCGCCTTGAGGCCGCTGGGCGCACGATTGGCCGCTTCCAGTGTGGGATCGACCAGATGGCGACGCGACAGTGTATCATTTTTGGTCAGCTTCTCGGCGAGATGCGGATCAGCAACACTTGTGCTGCCATCCAGCGAATTCTCACTGCACAGACTATCCGAGCTCTGGGAACGATTGCGCGTCGACTGGTTGAGGTAGGTACAGCTGGTTTCCACGCGACGCAGGCCGCTGCTGACGCCGCCCGGTGATGTTGACGGCGGCGGCGGCGTAGGTGTTGGACTGGGACATGGACTGGCACTGACCTCCTTATCAATCGCAGCAATCGTTACCTTGGGCCCCGCCGTTGCCACAATCACTTCGGGTGTGACCGGCTCGGACGGCGGATTCAGGTGCACAGCTGGTGTGAGCGCGGCTGCAGGCGTGGCTGCCTCCTCAGCCACCAGCAAACACTCTGTTGACTCACTGGCTATAGTCGCTGTCTCAATGGCCATTTCTTTGGCCATGTCATCTAGTCGCGTGCTCTCCAGCGACACAGACAGTCGACTAAACTCGTCTGGCAAATGGCGACTAATGTCGCCCTCCGATGCGCTCTCAAATGCCGAATCCATGCTGTGCGTATCCTCGAAATCATCTCCAGCCTTCGCATTCTTGTTCATGTCCAGCGGTCGTGAGCCACTCGGCCCCTCAATGCCATTGATGCAGTCGCTCTCTACGGCGGTTACCTCGTATATCGATGCTGCTTCATCGGAGGCGCCGTCGGCCTCAGCCGCTGGTATTTGGTTTATAACTTTATTATTATTATTATGATTGTTGTTGTTGTTGTTGTTGTTAATATTATTGTGGGAATTAGCATTGTTGTTATTCTGTACACAGGTTTCATTGGGTTCAACGGTTTTAGCCTCTGTTGAGGGAGTAATATCTGCAAGAAGAAATAGTATTAGAACATTTTTGAAGAGAGAAGACGCAGCGGGATCGAAGGACAATAACTTTAAAGTCAAGTTAAGTTAGTCTAATATATATGTATGGCAGTGTAAATACAATTAGTAAAAATGCAAAAATTATCTAATTTGAATATCTAAAAACTCTTAAGGAATATAGCCATCCATATATTATTTGAAACAGAATTTTCCAAGTATTTTCAAACGACTCAATTTACTTATTTACAGTTTCTGGATATATATATATATATATATATATATATATATATATATATATATATATATATATATATATATATATATATATATATATATATATATATATATATTTAGAAATTCTATATCTACCAGACACGTTCGTACTTTTCCATTTCCATTTTTAAGTTTTACATTTTTATCTATTTAAATATTTACTGTTCATAGTTTTTTTTATGATTTATTTGAGTTTTCTATTTGTGCAAGGTGTAAAATGAGTCTAAAAACACCTGTAATTTTTTGTCTTTCTCTTTACTTGAGAAAAAAAATATTTTTAAATGCAGCAATAAAATTAAAATAATATATTCATATAAAATAGTTGTCAAAGTAGTTTTAGTTAAAAAAAAACATTTATGTATTAATTGTTTAATAAATATTGTAAAGCTAATTCAATAATTTAAAATATTTCGAAATTCAGTAATATATTAAAATAATATTTAACTAAAACTCAAAAAAAAGAGTTTTGCTTTAGTATTATTTCAATATATTATGAACATATTTTGTATTGGGGAATTAATATATTACTAAATTTAGAAATAATTTTCTTAAATATATAAATGTTGTATTTTAATAGTTTGAATTTTTCTATAATTTTATTTTAATTTATTATTGAATTTAAGAATGTTTTTTTGAATTCCCTATTCAAATAAATTGATGCAATAAAATAAAAAAAAATGAATAATTACTGTTCCCCAATTTAGAGTTCTATTCAAGCTACTGCTACTCGCTCATAATCAAAGTATACTACTTTCAAACAGTTAAATCAATTGTGAATCTTCTTAATGAGTAACTATTCATGCTTCAAATGTACATCATATGTAGGCATTACATATATAAATATTCTTAAGTTTTAACTAATTTATACACTCTATTAACACTCAAAGAAGTTAACATATCAAAACCCAAAATTGTGTATAGCAATTGGGCCAAAATGACCTGCAAAATCAGCTGCAAAAATGTCAGTTTCATTCTGTTAGTATTATTATTGTAAGGCATATAAATAAAATGTCTTGAACGGCGACTTTCAATAAAATGCATATATTACCACATAAGTTGCGTTCAGTTTGGGAACTTTGCTGTTGCTGTTGTTGTTGCTGTTGCTGTTGGAGTTGCTGGTGATGTTGCTGTTGCTGTTGAATTGCTGGAGTTACTTGCTCCAGGCTTGGACTAATCACCGACACAGGCGACATGCAGTTAGCAGTTAGCGGCATTGTCGTTGTTGACTCATCCATGGATGTTGTCAATGTTGCTGTTGAGGACAATTTGCCAGCCACATCGTAAATATCATTGCTGATCTCGCTAATGTCCTCGGAGCAGCAGGCGGCTAGAGTGTCGGTGGATATGTTGGATGGCGCCTCCTCGCTGCTGCTGTCGCTGTTCATCGACAGCAGCTTGTCCAGCATGGATTGACCAGTTGCACCCTGATTGCCGCCGCCCCTCAGAGTGCGCACCGTGTCTTCTGTATTGTCATCGTCAGCATCATTCTCCACATCCACTAACACGGCAACAGCTGGTTCACTGTTGCTTAGTTCTTTAGTTGCCACCAGCGCTACCGATGTAGTCGCTAACGTTGGCGGCTGCTGCTCCGCTACGGTCTCCATAATTTCAACGGCATTCGGTGTTGTGCTGGCTATTGTCGCCTTTGCCTCTGATTGCTCGCTATGGCTATCCAACTGCACCGGCGCTGTTGTCTCCATGGGCGATACAAGTTCATCATCCTCAATGGCTCGCGCACGCTGCAGCGGCAAGCCACTGCGACGTTCCAGTTCGATGGCCTGCAGGATCAGTGCCTGCACCAGGTACTTGGCTCCTTCGTCTCGTATGTTGTTGTTGCTAATGTCAATTAGTTCGATGCTGTGATTGAAACGCAGCATATCCGCAATATGCTGCGCATCGGTGCAGTCCAAATCATTGTAGCCCAGCCACAGCTCCTTCAGTATCTTGTTGTGGTACAGCTTGCAGCCTGCAAATAGTTGAAATGCTTAACAACATGCAAACACACAGGTGTGCCAAGGCTCACACACTTACAGAAATTGGTGAGTGGAGGTCCTTTGAGGCCGCAATGCTCCAGCTTGAGCGTATGCAGATTGGAGGTACTCAGCGCACTACCCAAATTCTCGGCGCCCACCTTTGATATCTGATTGCCTTCGGCATTCAGCAGCTGCAGCTCCTGGCTGCGGCCAACCATGTGCGTGCAGAGGCCCCAGCCACGAACCGTCATCTGTTCCTTGTTGTACGAAATATCCAATTCATTGGCAGCCTCATAGTACTCAATCATCTGGCAGAGCGCACTCAGGCAGCTCTCGTTCAACGGGCACTCCGACAAATCGATGGCCTTGTATTGTATCTGCGGGTTTGATGCGTAATAAAACATTAAGTAATTGCATTTCAAAGCGAAGAGCTCGCCACAATTACCCGCATGAATATCTCCTCCAAAGGCTCACAATCGTTCGGCGTCAGCTGAATGCCTTTGAGCGATAGCAGCGGTTGCCGCTGCAGGTGCAAATCCAGCACCTTCAGGTGTTCCATTATGTTTTTCAGCGGTTGTGTGTGATGCTTATTACAAGATTTCACATACAGATCCGCGATCTCGGCTATGCTCGACACCTGGCATACTGCAAAATAAAAAAGAATTAAGTTAGTTAGTTAGTTATTATTAAAAATGATTAAATGATTTTTATGGCTACATTCAAAAGAATAGCATGATAGAGTTCTGTACAGCGATATCGTCGAACGACCTTGGACTATGAAAAGAAATGAATGATTTCGGAATTGATTGCAGCTGTGCTGACAGATGCAGCATGCTACGGCCTTAGCACACGGTAGTGATATTATGCGGAAATGGCTTATAGGGCAATGCTGCAGGCCTACAAAAGAGCCTGAGACTTTGCCAAAAAGGTATGGCGGCACTTAGCACCATAGACACTCAGAGCAGAAATAAGGACTCCACCTTAACTGCTAATGAATATCAATACCAAAAGTCGCTACTACTGAAGCAATCAAACCTGAAGTAATCTAATTTTTTGCTTGACTGCGACTTCGATTCGAGTGCCAACTAGCCAAAGGCAAAAGATTCCAAACTTTCAGCAATTTGCACAACAAAATTCTTGAATAATTCTTAAAAATTTAAAAACGAATATTCCAATTAATTATTGATTTTACTAAAAGAAAACCTTTGTCATGCAAGAGAACATAAAATTACACTCATAAATCATGGATAATAATTAATTATATATAAATTATGCTACATACACATGGAAGTCCTTTAGCTATGCACTTTCAATATATTATATCTAAACAAAATCGCATTAGATGAACTTAAAATATATTTGTGCATAAATCTACCATGAAATATGCGGAAAATAATTCATCATTATTCAATTACATTTCAAACACAATAAATTCTTGGATATATAACGAGTTTATATGCATTTTAATTGCTTGGGTATAAAATATAATATATATATATATCTATTTGAAATTTCTATTTGGCTCACGCGCGCACACGTCACAACTGGAAGTGTGCATATATATTTGCAATAAAATATATATATATATATATATATATATATGTATGTATATATAGATATCTATATATCTATATATATATATCTCAGCAGAGGCAGCTGATCAAAATTCCGCAATTTGTGATCAAAAATACATAAAAACAAAGAACATTGTTGACTCTTCCGTTTGTCATGCAATGTGACAATTTCAAAGCAACTACGTCCAAATACATAACTGATAGACTGTGCAATACCCTATGTCGCTTAATAATATAACTTAAATAATTGTTAGCTTTAAAGTTCATAAGTAACTTTAATGTACATAGTTCAAGTTTGTATTAAACTTAAACTTGCCCTGCTCAACTCCTAACGTATATGCCACTTGTAGCTTTTACTGTAGGGTATCAACAGCACTTTGCTCTTGTATGAAGTCATTCAAGCATTTGTCATAAATAAAACATATTTACACGCACATATACATATATCAGACAAGCTGATGGCGCGTGCGTGTCTACCCCAAACACCCAAAACACATTATAATCATCTCCATCATCATTATCATCATCGTCATCTAGATGAGTCGTAAGACGCAGACAAATTGTCCGCAAATGTCAAAAAAAAAATATGTATATACTATATATATATATATATATATATATATATATATATATATATATAGATAGATAAATGAAATTGCGGCATTTCCAAATCGTGAACTTGCAATTTGCGAGTCGGACGAACCTGCTGCTGTCGTCTACAATTTGGATAGACAAGTAATTTCCAGCTAAATTTAGATACTCTTTATGATAATTTGACAGACGCAATCGAAACTTGACAGAATCCGCACTGAATAAAGAGTAAATATTTGTCCTTTGATATGAATGTATGTATGTATGTGCTGAAATGAAAACTATATGTTTAGGTAGCACGCTTGGGGGCGTATCAAATCGTATTTAATTTAAACATTTCTGGGCGACAAAGAAACGCAAATTGTGCCAAATGCCAAGTGCATTGAAAGACATAACGACACAAAGCTCTGCTAAAAATAGTTCTTCTTCGGAAATGTAAACAGATTAATCTATCACTGCATTATCTAGCCTCACACAGCACAGGCAATTAAACGATCCATTTTAAATCAATGACAAAATTTGATGCCAACACGAAAAATGCTCGCACAAATGTTGTGATACCCTGTACGCAATGCCACATGGCTAAGCGGGGTATGATGTCTGCTTAACTATTTTATGAATATGTATGTGAGAAAGGAAAGAAAGAAAAAGTAGTTATAATTTCACAAATTTGCACATTCAAGTTGAAAATATAATGTACAAAATCTGTATAATAATAATATAAATATAAAAACATGTATAATAATATAAATATATAAAAAGTATGTTTAATAATACAAAAATAAATAGTATATATAAAAATAAAAATCATATAAATATAGCTATAATAATAACATACATTTGTAAAGCTTATAGAATAATAGTAAAAGGATAAAAATATTTATAATATCAATATTAATATTGATAAAAATATACATATATATAATAATAACATTAATTAATAGAAAAACTTTTTAAATAAATATTTATTTTTTTTTGTATTTAATATAGTTAAATCTATTTTTTTACATTTAATTTGTATAAGTTTCATATGCAATAAAAGCAACTTTTTGAACAGACCTCGTGTAGCCCACTAAGATTTTGAATATACGCATATATATATATATAAATATTCATGTAGAACAAGTCCATAATAGATAATAATACTATACATTTATTTTGCACGTTGCATACATCTCATTCATATTTTTGATATTATAAATTCAACTTTAACTGCTCAACCTGATCTCAGGGTATCTTTTAGTCGTTCCCTCTTGCCCAAAGCAACCTTATGTATTCTTGGTGTTTTTTTTTGCTAGCTTAGATTTTTCTTCAAACAAAAAGTACATTTTTGTTGTTGTTGTTTCGCTTTGGCAATCGTTCAAAATGTGTCTCATGCCGCTCAGTTTTCATAGCTTGTGGCATACGAGACGGACATCTGTTAAATGATTCATTAGTGCTCGGATGCACACTAAAAACACCAATTCCTCAGAAACATTATTATATACACGTATGTACGTAAACATATATACATATATATATATAAACTATATATGTATATCTATATCTATATATGTATATGTATTTGTATATATATACCATATACAGCTCTTTCATTTGGCGCTGGCAGACAATGTGTCGTCCGGCTTCGGCATTTCGCATTTCGCATTTCGCTTTTTGTGTGTGTTTTCAGTTAATTGTAAATAATTTTTTTTCAACTGATAAAATATTTTCCATGAATATGCCTCGAGTGCTCCCCTGGCGGTTTACGTTTGTCAATTTCACATGGCATTAGTTTGTGTATTGTTTGTTGGCCATTTATATTTGTTTTGTTTTCGTGTAATTAAATAGACAAAAACGCGCCAGAGTGTTGCAGTGTGGCGCTAGCGACTCTATAATACTCGCTCACGGCCCAAAAACAGTTAAATCAGTTTTCGTAAATCTCAAAATTGTCAAATTTCGAAGTTCTGGTCATAAAACTGTGAAGGATATAGTTTTTGTCACGCTCGCAATGGGCGCAGATATATTAACCATATATTTTTGCTTGCACTCGTCTATATGAATATAGATTCCAAGTTTTCCAAGTCGCTAGCATCCAGTAGGCGTATCGGGAAAATCTTAACAGTTTACAACATAATGGAACCAAAAGTACATTTTCCAAATATCATTTCTCTTCGTAGACAGACGCACACTGCATTAAGCCAATACACTCTTTTCACTTCGTGAACGAGTATAAATGTGAGCAGTATTTCATTAGAATCTATTTAATGATATACTAGATGGGTTTTTTTTTACAATAAATTATTCATACATCAACCAATTTATTAATGTTGAAGTGCTTTTGTCGAGGTTTCCAGTTGAATATGATAGCGTTACAAATCGATATTTGTGAAGTGAACTGACGTGAGATTAAGTATAAAATTATTCTTCCTGGAATGCGTTCTGTTATGAGTTCGCAGCTTTAAGATTAACAGCGAAACAGCGAAACACAAAACTATCGAGTTTGATTAAGCTACAAATGCTAATCAAAACATATGAATATCATGAGTAGACAATTTATTCATCAATTACACAAAAATTTGTTCATAATTTAACTATTTTTCTATTATATTGAAATTGATTGAATAAAGTCTGGAAAAGCATTTTGTTAATCAAGGAATAAACTAGTTTCATTTAACACTCTAATAGAAGACTGACTAAACGAAATGTTGAAACTTATTCGTGTATTAATTAATAATAGTTTAATTAATCACTTTTTCATATGTAGAAAAAAATTTCATACAAATCACAAAATATTATTAAATAATATAATATATATAATATATAATAATACTATTAAAATTTTCTTTTTTTTTTACAATTTTTGTACATTTTTTTAATAATTTATAATTAACAAATATTAATATTGGCATAAATAAGCTATGCAATAAAAGAAAAACAAAAGAGGAGTCAATTGTTATATAAGTTAGCAAATAGCAAATAATAATATCAATCATTGTGTGCACGATGCCTGACTGCCGCCTATTAGTAGTATATACAAAAATAATCTAATATTTGTTTTTTAATTGGAAACGCAGTCATGTGGCATACCCGCTATACGCAGACTCTAAAATACAGCGTATAAACAAAAACTGGGCCTACGAGACTAGAACAAGCACAATGCAAAATATAGGAAAACAAGATGAAAGCATTTCGTATCGTAAACAGCTTGCAAATGTAAATAAACTATGAGAATTTCAGAAATTAGACGCGAAACACACTTTCAATTCAATTCAATTCAATTCCACAAACAAAAATAACAAAACAGAAAATTCGATTCTTTTGTTTTTGTTATTTTTGTGTTACGCTCTTATCGCATACATGACGATAAAATACATTTTGTTTACTTGAATTAAAAAAAATAAAAATAAAAATAAAAAAGAGCTAAAATGAAAATCAAACGATATCTTAATCAAAAGAGTTTGCTTGCGCCTTTTGGCACTTGTATGGGCTTGTATGGGAAGGGTAGCATAACTTGATGAGTTAATCTGAAACAACTAAATAAGGAAACTGCTCGGAATCGCAATAGATATAGCTGCAATGATATATACTTCAATCAATCCATTCTGTCAATTCTTCAATCATTTGAAATCGACAAAATTCTATTCAAATATATACAATATATACGCCTCTGGTTTTGAGTTCCTCTACCTTCTCGCATCACGAACGGTCGTGGTATCTTCTAGTCGGGCACGCCGCGCTCAATTATTTTATTTAATTTTATTCCTTTGCCCGCTTCGCTTTTATTAGTCAGCATTTGGACTGCGTATAGCTGATAAATGTCAAATAATTATTGTTGAACAAGTATAAATATAAACGTATTTAAGTGCTCATTTCTATTTTAATAGCAAGTCTATTTTTTGCCCGAAAATTTCAATTGTTGACAGAGCAAACGAATACATTTTATGCAATTTATTTAATAGAGGAAATCACATCAAACAGATAATATATATATATATATATATATGTGTATACATATATACGATTTATTGACATATGGTATATGTATATTGGATCCTTTTGCTACACTTGGCCAAAGCTCAATCGTCTGATTTAATGATTCAATTATCGATCGAAAGCGAATTAGCTCATCCAACGGTTCAAACTAAGAAAACAGCGCGTGCCTGCGGGCAGCTGTTATATGTGTGTGTGTGTGAGTGTGTGAGTGTGTCTGTGTGTGTGTGTGTGTGTATTTATATATAAATACATGTGTCTATGTATGTATGTGTGTGCAGCAATTGGCGTATTAAATGCTTTTCAATTTTTTATTATTCTATTGATTTTTATGCGTTATCGACAGGCGCTGCCTTTGAAAGGGGGAGGCAAAGGCAGAAAGCAAAAGGCAAAGGCATAAAGCAAAAGGCAAAAGGCAAAAGCCAGCAAACGCTGAAAGCCAAAACAAAAAAGACGAGCGCAAAATTGTTTCAATTAAATTGCTGTTAATTTTCTGCTAAACATTTACAATGTCGGCACAATTCGAGCGATTGTTCATTCTCGAAACTTGTTCTCGACGTTTGAGCCATTTATTGAAATTTGTTTATTTTAATTTTGTATTTTCTTGTTTTTTTTTTCTTCTTTTTTTTTCGGCCTCTTTGCCAACAGCAAATTGAAACTGAGAGACAAAAATTTGAACCATTTGAATAAAATAAAAAAAAAACAAAAAAAAAATTGGCATCGAGTCGATAATTTCTTTAGTTCGTAGCCAAAGCAAGTGATGAAGCAGCGGAATGAAAGCTTCATTAAAACATGCATAAATCCGTTTAGATCATCATAAAAAACTCTTTAGCTTAAATTTTGCCACTGAGCTTGTTTATCACTCAAAGAATATGTTACTTTTCTCAATGCAAACAGTAAATCTTGTAGGGGCAACAAATGAGCTTACAGTAGCAGGCAGTATCCGACTAGGAAATATCCTGAAACCAGCTGATTTGATCATTCTAGTATATGTAATGCCTCTGCTTGTTCTTCCTGCAGCCAGCAGCCAGCCGCCAGAGCATCAACTAAGTGTCATTCAAATTTGATAGCAAACCAGATCAAGTCAACACGACTTTAGCTTAATGGGCTCTCAAGTTAAGCTTTGAATACTTTAAGCTCTTATCAGCGATATTCGATGAGTTTAGCTTATCAAATGACATCATCTTACCATACTTATAGTATATATAGGTTATATATACATGTATCATATGCCTATCATCGATTTATCTAAAAACTCTGCTCTGACTTTTCACATTGTGGTGTGCTAGCAGTTATCAAGGCTTAATAAATCGAATTTCGCCTTATCAATTGAACAACATAATTTGAATTTCTTATGCCCTGAACCCCTTGAAAACAAAGTGATTTTATTTATAGACCTCGTTCGTTATGCAAAACTTCGGCTAAGTGAAAACAAATTGTGTACAAAACAGTTCTTATCGCGCTTTCTTTATTTTTTTTTTTACGTTTTTCTACGTAAGCAGCCGCTAATCAGCTTGAATACCGATGGACGATGAAATTGGAATCGTTTATCATTGTTAAAGAACCAATTCTAAGACACTGGCACACGAAACAAATGATATATGACCAGATAAATAGCTCACAAATACAACAAAATAATGAGTAATTATGGACTTAATGTAATTGATTCCAATGTTTGCTTCAATCTCTCTCTTTTTTTTGGCATATTAGTTATAAGAGAATGGAATTGTTTCCGCAACAAGTGACATTTCAGCTAAAAGCAAAGATTAGCATTCATATTTGATTCGTTTATACTCGTGCATGTAGTCAGAAAGGAGAGTATATTGGTTGGGCATACACACTACTTATGAACGAGAACTAGCACTAACAGGAGAAACTAAAGATCTAGAGCTAGACAAATCATAAATACGCCATAGCAAATGTTAAGATTTGGATACGCCTATCCGGAAATACTATATCTTTTGTTCATACTCTTCTTACTTAAACAATGTTAATTAAAGTTGAAGACCTCAAATTTCAAGTGCAAACTGGTGAAAACCCATTGACAAATCATAATTTAGCCACTTGAAGGCGTGGCAAATCGTCAGATTGTATCTATCGGTCATAGTCCATAGTCCATAGTCCATAGTGGTACCACCAGAAGTCCAACATTTTGTAGACTAGTTTCCTATATACTTATGTAGTTTTTCTACAGTTCGTTCTAGCAATATACGCTCACACCCAAAAACATTTACAACCCAGTTTTTGACCTGCTCTACAGTCAGAACTGTAAACCTCTAAGTTAATTTATTTTGTTCTTTGATAAAGTCAATTTTTTCTTTTTAGCCTTGAGCGAGTATTTTGCAATTGTTTACGCCCGTCTATTGCGTTCTTACTTGTTTTTCTTTGTGTGTTTGTTTTGTTCTTTGTTGATTTGCTTTATGCTCGCTCTTTTCCTTGTTTTGCTTTAGTTTGCTTTGCTTTGCTTTGCTTTGCTGTGCTGGAATTGCATTAATTAATTACATCGAAATGTGCATTAATCGAGCTCGTGACATTTTTATCATCTTTCATTAGTACTTTGGGTGCTTACAGACAAATACAAACACACACAAACAGATATATATATATATATATATAAATATATTTATATGTATTTATATGTATTTATATGTATATATGTATATATATATATATATATATATATATATATATATATATATATATATATTCATATTTATAAATATGCGCACTTAAGTCTCTTTAGCAAAACGCTGAATTTGCATTTTTGTTATGAATTTAATAAATGAAAAAAAAAACTTGACATAATTTCCCTTAAAAAGCTTTACTCTATTTTCTTTTCTTTAAATTTTGTTTATTTCATTTATTAAATTAAAAGAAAATAAAGTAAATTAGACATACAACTTAAACAGTCTGTGTGAAGTGTGGCAACGCCACGCTAACAGCAATTGTTGTAGCTATTATACGAAGTTTTATTGTTTCTTTAGCAAACATATGACATATTCCATGTAAAATATCATAAAACAAATCCCCAATACACTACATAAATATCAAATTGTTATAGCATTTCCATCTTGTAAAGGATCAACAAATTTGTCAACACTTTTGCAGTTTAAGCGAAAAGTTCGGGCCAGAGAACAAGCTGTAAGCACAGTAATTACATCTAGTTAGCTAAACTGCTTGTACAAATTTGACATGTTGTTCAACAATCGAACGAGAGTACGAGCTAGCTGCAAACATCTTCAATTGTTCTGTTTATACACAGTAAATATAAATATAAATATAAATATTTACTCTTTGCCTTAACAGCTAAACAACACGCCCAAAACGCGCCTCATCAATGATGCTGCCAACTCATTCACTTAACGTTCCATTTAAAATACCAAACAACACGATAAGCTAAAAAAAAAGAAATAGTTTTTCTCTTAATCTGAGCTCATAATATTTCTACAGGCAAAATTCTTAAATTTCTTTGGCATCTACTATCAAATGACATTCAAAAAGGTAAACATAACATTGACATAGAGTATTAAGCAATGCAAACTGTGTGCAAATATGTATGTAAGTATATAAAGTTTCAGGTATGCATAAGACAATATTTGCATATTGTAGAGTTTGACTCTGTTTACATTGAAATTGACGCGCAATGGGTATAATGTGTTTGAGCTAACATATGTAACTGGCAGAAGCAGAAGCAGAAGATGTGGCCAATTCCATAGAATTATGATAGTTGATAAGCAGAAAAATACGACTCTGAGTTCAATACGTCTGTATGATAGTTGATAAAACTGTCGAGAACTATAAAAACTAGACGCTTGAATTTTAGAATATATATTCTTGTAAATCGTAAGCAGTACAAGCTTAGAAACTTTTCTTATACTTTTTTATAATTTGCTTAATATCGATATGAAATCTATAATTCTATAAGGGTTTTCAAGTACAATTCGATAGCATTAAAACTAAAGACGAAAACATTTGGTAAATAATTTTCTCTAATTTGAGAAAACTCTCATATCTCATATCTCATATCCAACCATATGCCACAGAATTTAAAACAAAACATATCCTTAGTTATCTAGTTAGAGCCTTAAGCCTGTCCATTTTCAGGCCTCATTGAAACAATACATCTATAACTAACTTCCCACAGTGGAAAGAACAAGAGCAGTTGCTGCACAAGTTGCACAGGTGCTGGGTATTTCGTAGTCGAGCTAGCGCTTACTAGGGCAGGCTAGCTTGTGACAAGGATGACATCACATGGTACGACTTATTACACCTACAAAGCAAACCAAAGGCGAAAAGACAAAAACAGAAAAAGGGAAAAGAAACCCAAAAAAAAAAGCTACTGCAAATCTAGTAAACAAGATATAAACAAAGGCAGAGACAAGACACGAACTCAAGCAAACAAACAAGACATACAGTCTACACACTCACATACATACTCAAAGTATTTACACGCAGACTTATAACTAAATATACATACAATACGCCTATATAGAGGTAGCTATATACATATATATATGTATGTATGTATGTACGTATGCATGTATATATTTATATATGTGTATGTAGAAACAAACACGCTGAACAAATCGTAATCGGTTTCTACAATTTATAGCATTTACGGTGAGAAAACAGATAGTAGACAAATGGCAGACAGCAAAAAGTAAGCCTACAAATGGAGCCGGTAAAAAAGCGACGACGAGCAGAATGAGAGAATGAGTGAACTGAAAAAAGGCGCAAAAGCCAGCAAACCAAAAAAAAAAATATATATATATATATATATAGAAAATAAAAAATGGTGAGCTTTATGAAGTGAGCGCAAATCTAAAGCGTAACCGATCCGAGCCCCAAAACCGAATCGTTGAATCTCACGAATCGTACGAAATTCGTATCTTATCAGCGATTCTGCTGTTGTTCATCTTTATCGCTAGCCAGGCAAAAAAAAAAAAAAACTAATACGAATACGAATACGAATACGACTAGAGCGAATAACAAAATCAAAGGCAAACCAATCACTCATGGGCAATAACAATAGGAACGGCGACAGAACTCAACGACTATTGTTTAAATAAGGTATTCCAGATAAATACAGACTGTTCAATTGGCGAACATTGAACCATTTATAGATGCCAGATACACTTCTGTTCACAGACTGCAATGTAGTTGAAAGCATTTTGACAATTAACATGATAAACAGAATTTCATTTCTATATTTTTATTTATATTTTTTATTTTGTTATTAACTCATTTTTACTGGCATCATTCTTATTCATTTGTATATAATTGAGATTAAAATTTTATATTTTTTATATATTTTATTTATATTTTTTTTATATAAATAATTTAAATATATATTTATACATTAATTTTTTTTTATTTATTTTATATTTGTTACAAACTGCCTTAAGCACCCTTTTAAATAGCAACTCCTAAGTAATCCTTAGGTTTTATAAAACCTGGTAATCCCCCGTGTTAGACATATGCACTTATTTATAACTGTAAGACAAACGACAAAAAAAAGAACTTGTGAGCAACAAAATCAATCTATTCTAATGCATTGACAATCACATCATTGTATAATGTTTGTGCACACATGCACATGCACACACACACACTCCTACCCACACATACAAACACAAATACAAATACATATACTCAATATGAAATTGCAAGACTGCAAAACGGTGGCAACCTCGTCGTCATCCTCATCGTCATCATCAACATTGCCGTCGTCACCCGCCCGCACGCAAGTGTCAACTGTCAACAATTCGCACTATGATTGAATTGTGCGCATCACTTTGGCACTGGACAACCAAGTAAGAAAGAGAAAGAGAGAGAGAGAGAGAGTGCAACACACGAAACAATGTCAAAATGAAATGCGCTTGGCAACAAACGTCATCATCGCCATTTATTGCGTTCCGTTATTTCGAGTGCAGCGCCATTCAGACATTCACTTCAAGCAAAATGCACAAATATTTGTGCGCACTTCATTGAATTGGCTTCGTTTCTTCTTTCTCTCTCTCTCTCTCTCTCTCTCTCGCTCTGTCTTGTGGGGTTTGGCAGCCACCCACACATCAGTCTTGCCGTCTGTTTCTTGGTTACCCCACTCGCACTTTATCTCTCTCCCTCTCTCCGTCTCTCTCTCTCTCTCTCCCTCACACACACATACAGTATTTATTTGTGCTTTGTGCTTTGCGCACTTACCGGCTGCATGATCAATTGCAGTCTTTGCTTGATTGCCTATCCGAATCCTTTTCGCACGCGCTTTGCTGTTGCGTTTGCTATCTCTTTCCTGCTGCTTGTTATGGTTTTTGTATTTGCTTTAGCGTTTCTTTAGTTTCTCAATGCATTTCTCACTCATTTCTGCTAGCAAATTAATCGGTTTAATTGAATTAAATCACAGGAAGTGTAATTTACGAAATGTGTCTCAAGTTTAACTTCCGTGTTTGCACAAGTTCTCGCATAATAAATAAAGTATAGTAAAGTAAACTAAAGCAATGCAAGTCCATTAACTGTGCATAGCCTATAAAAACCTAGCGAAATTGTCTATCGTATCACGTATTCTTCCACCTTTATCTCTATATGTAAATCGGAAGCAAAGCAATTAACACAAGTGCCAATCAAATTAAGCATTGATTATAACGAATTTCTTATAGACTTGGGATGAGTCGCGTAATGCATTACTTTGCCTAATACAACATGAGTAAAACACAGTTTGAAATATTTAAAAAGGAAGACAAATAAATACATCAGATTATAAAAATTTATAAAAATTGAGGAAATTAAATTAAATTTATGTACAGAAATAGCATCTTTTTTTTTTTAATAAAATTTAAAAGTTTTCTGGTTGAAATACTATATTAATTTTCGACATTTATTTGAAATGCTTTATGTAAAACGTTCTTCAATACTTTTGGCCAATATGAGCTACATCAAAGACTGAAAGGTATTTATTTTAATATTCTATTGTTTTTTTATTTTTTTCTTTTATATAAATATTTTTTTATTTAATTAAATATAACTTTTATTTATAATTTTCTATTATCTGCATTTATTTTTATTTACGTTTGTTTTTGACTCTTTTTTTGTAGCTTTTTTATTTATAAATTTTTTTAATATTATTATTTTTTTGCATTATTTCTCTTTGAATTATATTTTTATTTTTATTTATTTATTTTTATTTACGTTTGTTTGCATCAAAATAACTTCTGTAATATTTGTGACGTAATATACAATATTTAATATGTCTTGAAGAAAATTTCAAAGAAATATCAATTAAATAACATTACGTTTGCACAATTACTAATTTAAATGAAAGCAAAATGTATTTTTTTAAATATATGTTTTGTAAACTAAATTTTTTAATAATCACACATAAAATAATATAAAGTTTTTGCAGTCAATGAAGTTTTGTTAATCAAATAAAAGTAGCGCCCTAAGCCTAATACGCATAAATGTTTTAATGAGATGAGTGAACTGTCATTTAAGCCCATTTGCAATAATGTTATATAATCGTATAAATAGAATTTTGATTTAAGATGACTTACCTTTTTCCCATGGATTGGCCGGCTCGAGATATCCAGTAACAAGCTCCTTATCACTTTCCGGGAATGAGACGCGACGCGGCATCGACGCTGCATTGAATGAGCCGTCCGAGAATTTACGCTGCAATAGACTGGGCGCTGTGGCATAGCCGCCGCTGCCGCTGCCGCTACCAATGCCGGTGCCACTGTAACTGCTTCTGCCCATGCCCATGCCCATGCCCATGCCCATGCCATGCCCAATAGCATCGATCGATCCGGCATCACTTCTGTTCGAGCTGGAATTGGATGCGAGCGAATCGGTTCGCCATACGGCGCTCTGTTTGGCGCCGTGATAAATTCTTATTTTCTGTTGTTGCTGCGTACGCATCTGAACATCGAATGCTGGCTCTGGTTCTGGTTCTGTCTCTGCCAGCGGTTCGTTTGCAACGCCAACTGCGCTGGCAGAGGTTCTGGCAGCGGCAGCGGCAGCGACTGAGACATCAGCTGTTGTTGCTAATTCAGTGTGCTCTGCTGCAGCTGACAGCGGCAATGGCGTCGATGCATTGTTGGCTGTCACTGTCATTGTTGCTGTTGCTGTTGCTGTTTCTGTTTCTGTTTCTGTTGCTTGACCCTCAACAGCTGCAACGGCAACGGCGACGGCAGCAGCGGTATCAACAACAACAACTGCAGCGATTGTTTCTTGTTCTGTTGCACTTGTCGATGCTGGCGTTGCTGCTCCTGTTGTTGTTGTCGTTGGTTCTATTGTTGCCGTCGCGTTCGCAAGGTGCGTTGAAATTGTTGGCTCCGTTCCATTGCCAGTTGTTTCTGTCGGGGCCATTATTGGTGTTGTTGTTGTTGTTGCTGCTGCTGTTGTTGTTGGGTTTGATGTTAATGTTGCATTTGGCGCGGCATTTTCATCAATTTTATGCAACATGATAACTAAACTAATTTGTTTTCTTTATATATTCCGTTTCAATTTGTTAGAAATGTTTTTTTTTTAATTTTTTTTTTTAGATAATTTAGTTTTTCCTTCGTTAGCTTTTTACATGTGCATAAATTTATTTAATATTTTGTTTATTTTCTGTTTTCTGTTTCTTCTTTTTACAAACAATTTCCTTGCGTCTCTTTGGTTGCGACATTTACATTTTTACGGTAATTTCAAATGCAATTGGTCAAAAAATGAAATTTAGAATATGTTTGTGTGTGTCTATGGGTGTGTATTTGTATGCGTACGTATTATACTTGGGTCAGCACTGCAAATAAAATATTAAAAACAAAAAACTTTTTACAATTTACATTACAATTCACATATCAGCTGCGGCACACAGCATTTCACTCTAATCAGAACATTCCAAACACTGAAATTTTCCTCTCAAAAAAAAAAAAGAACGCACACACAAAATTTTCCATGTAAAAATGGTTTCAAAACAAAAGTCAAACGCAAACGGGAAAAAAAAACAGCGGCATTGAAATGAGCGCAAGTCGCTCTCTTGCTGTTGCGCTCTCTTTCTCTCTCTCTCTCGTACGCTCTCTCGCGCTCTCTGTCAAACTGCACGAAAAGACGACGCAAAAGAGAATGGCGTAAAAACATTACCTAATTGTTGTTATTGTTTTTTGTTTTGTTGCTTTTGTTTCAGACATTTGGTAGGCGGGTAGGCAGGTAGTACTAGGGCGCTTCGACAGCTCTGCCGCTATTTCATTGTTGTTTTCTCTTCTTCTTTATTAAGTCCATGCCATTGCCGTTATTATTGTTGTTGTTATCCATTTTCCCCATGCACATTTTATATTTTTGTTTACCACACACACACACACCCAGCCTTTCTCTCATGAGACGTTTTGTCGTGCATGTGTGTTAGTGTGTGTGTGTGTGTGTTTTTGTATGTGTGCGAATAACACGCGCCCTGTTGCATGCAAAATTCAAATTAAAAGCCAATTGCAATTGGTAATTACAAACTGTCAAGAGGGACGGACGGACAAACGCACACGCTCTTGATGTTGCTGCTATTTTTTCTCGATTTTTTTTTTGGCAATTTGCTTTGAGTATTTGTTTAGAATAAATATAAATTACGTCACATTCTATAGCGCGCCCTCACTCACTCCCTCTCTCTTTCTCTCTCGCACTCTTTCGCTGGAAAGTGAACTTTAGAAAATGAAAAAAAAACAACACTTTTTGTTGCTGGCAATTGTATGGCGAAACAAAGGATTTAATTAGATTTAATTTTATTTCAGTGCATAAAATTTTGGGAATATTTTTTATATTATTTTTTAATTTTTTGAAATATATTTATAATTTTTGCTTTAAATGAGTGAGTTAGCTTTTGGTTTTCCTTAGGTGCTATACGTTTCATTTTATAGTTTCACAAGTTATTGTTGCTTTTTTCTGTTTCTTTTTTTTTTTTGTTACACTTTGGCATTTAGTTGCCTTTACTTAGCGCATTTTCAGCACATAAGATTTATAAATATATACATGTATATATTTTTTTTTGATTTGTTACACAATATATACAAATCACTCAAAGTTGACGTACAAATTAAACATACAAAGTAACTAAATCGCATCCGAACAACAAACCAACAACAACCGATCACAAAGACGTTTAAAATGCAAAAGGTAGAAATCGAAAATAATGAGCACCAGCAGGAACACGCACTGACACTCTGCTCTCCTCTCCTCTCGCGCTCTCTCGCACCCGCTCTCACACTTTGACTCCCTTGCTGGCAGTGATGCGCGTTGTAAAGTCACGACAAAGTATTTATTTCATTTGTAATCATCAAATATATGATTAACTAACTAAAACATATTGTATCGAAAACTAAACACGATTCTCATATGTATCTATTTTATGTATTTATACTCAAATTTTATGGATATAACAAAATTTTTAATATTTTTGTCGCGCAACTACGCTTAACACGGCACGCTCACATATCTAATTTTGACAGCGCGCACAGCGTTGCCAGAGTGACAAAAGCGCAGTTTCGTTTCTTATCACAGCAAATGTAACACGAAATTAGGTACTATTATAATTATTTTATATATATATATGAAAATTTGAGGGTTTTGATAATAACTTATGCTTAACATATTCAATAAGCCATCGGTAAAAGAATTAAGCCATAACTTTGCAATAGCATATCTGGCAGCGCACCTAATGTCGCGCTCTTTTTACGCAGCTCTCCCCTCCACTACACTAACATTCTGATTTTACGCACATAAAAACGAAAATAATCAAACTATCGACATGGGCAATTAGCGCAAGTTAAATACACTTGCGAGTATTTTAAAACAATAAAATTGCATTCAATTCTTAAAGCACAACACGGCACGCGGCACATAAACTATTCACAGCTCTCACACAACCGAAAATTGAAGTAATTAAGACGAAAAAAAAACCTTTTTGTTTGAAAGTGTCCTTTATTTTTTGCTTAATAGTCGCGTGAACATTTAAGCGCGTTTCATTTTTGCACATTCGGCTTACAAAAAGCAGACTAAAGCGTTTAAAATGTAGCTATGCCAGAGACTATGCAGTGTGACCGCTGCAGGTAACTGATCAAATACACAAAATGTTCTCTTTTTGTCGAATTTCAAGATACCAAAAGTGAACTGACCGAAAAGTGCTACTTTAGTATTTAATTGATGTCTAGAGGTATATCGAGAAATCGATTTATTTCTGACATGTGGCAGCACCGGCTGAGCAGCTGTTATGACGAAAAGCCAACTCAGCTAATGTGAAGAAATTTTTTATACACAAAAAAGTTTTGCACACTGAACCATACTAAAGATAATTAGGGCCGCGGATTAGTTGAATTAAATTGTAGACAGTGCAGAAATAGAAAACAATGCAAAATGCGGCCAACAAACGCAAATGCCCCAACCAAGACGCTGTGGAGTGACTTGCCCATCTACCTGGCCATTGCCTTAACACTTTCCCTTTCAAGTCTTCCAACGACGTGGGCTTTGTCCGACAAAAGACTGTGCGCTGACGCAAAATGTGAACGTAAGTAATGCGCGATATGCGTAAGCAAAGAAACTAAAAACTAAATTTAGCCAAATGCTAAATACAGTTCACTAAATTAACCCCCTGACCCAATTTCTGGCTCATATTTCATAATTTTTCATTTGTACACAGAGATTATCTCTTTTGGTATTGCTAAGATCAGCTATGTGGCTGGTGAAGATGGCATGCTGCCATTTAAGATTAATGCGCCCGTACGCATTTTGTCTAAGAGCGCCGGCAACAATCCCAAGTTGTGGGGCGTGGAGATTAATGGTCGTAGCGGCTATGCCAACAAGGATTTCATAAGGGAAAATAAAATTTTGATTAAAGACGCGGACCTTAAATTCGAAGTGCCTGTGGTTTGGCCACCCAAACCAGCAGCAGCAGCACCAACAGCAACGGTTGCGGCTGCGGCCCCAGCAACAGTTCCAATTGCCAGCGATACACAGGAAGAGCAGAAGCCACAACAGCCGCTGGAACACGTGCAGCCAGTGCTGAATGCTTCTGAAACAGCTGAAGATATAGCAACAACGACCACTTCACCGCTGGACACGCTTAAGCTGGCCATACTCACGGAACAGGAGCAAAGCACCAGCAACAGCAATGAAGTGTCTTCACCTATAACACCTGTGCAGTCCAATTTACAGCTAGTCGATGGTACAGAATTGCCGCTGGAGGCTGTGCCCGCTCTAACAGAACGAAATCCAAATGCTTCCCATGCAGAAGATGTCACAACAACGGCAAACAATAGTAACAATGCTGAGGTGCAAGACGATGAAGAATTAGATTACGAAGATGACGAAGAGAAGATTAACGACGACGACGACGACGACAACGACAACGAGGCAACACTTGATAGCAAAGTTAGCGGCAAACAAAACGACTCGAATGCAGACAGCAAAGCAACTGTTGAGGTAACAACAACAACAACAACACCAGATGCAGAAGTGAACGATCAGCAATCAAATGGTACAGCTGAAACCGATTTGAAGCAGGAAGCTCATCCAGAACTTACTGCCAAACCAGTTGAGCCTTCGCTGCTTATAGAAACACGCAACGTAAGCGCGGTGCTCGATGAGCAGCAGCCAAAGGCAGAACTAACAGCTGAATCGGCTGAAAAGACAGCACAGGAAAAGAAACTACCGGAGGCTAATGAAATTGATAAGTTGCCAAACATAGAGCCAGTTCAACTGATGTCGCGACAGATTACTGAACCAAACGGTAAAGAGGAAGCCACAGCTGATGCTTTACCAGCTGAAACAGAAGCTCAAGCTGCAGCGATAAGTGAGCAGAAGCTTGAAATAGGAAACCAATTGGAAGAGGCTGCAGCAAACGCAAGTAGCAGCAATGTCTTAGTTGCAGAAGAAGAAGAAGAAGAAGTGAAGGTGCAGCAGGTAACAGAGCCACAGCCAGAGGCAAAAGCAGCTCAACCGAGTGAGAGTGAAACGGTTAAGGTGGATGCCGCAGCAGCAATTGCAGCAAAAGTTGAGGATGCAATTATGCTCAGTGAGGTCACTCAGCAGCAAGTGAAAACAGATGCCGTTGTAGATGCAGCACAACCAAAGACAGAGGAAATTGTGACTGCAGCTATGTCACAGGCAGCCGATGAAGTGGACAGCTCTACGGCCAGTTCCACTGAAGAACCAACTTTGCCAGCTAGTCTACCGCCCTTATTTAAGCAGCAGCATTTCAACAATCCAAATGAATACTACAAACAGCTGCAGGAACAGCAACAACAGCAGACGGATGTAGATCAGCAACAGGAGAACCAGCAACAGAAGGAACAACAGGAAAAACTAGCAGAAGAGCAGCAACAACAGCTGGAGGAGGAGCAGAAGCAACAACAGCAGCAGCAGCAGCAACAACAACAAGAGGAAGAGCAAGAGAAACTGCGACAGCAGGAAGAGGAACAGCGAAAACAAGAGGAAGAACAACGAAAACAAAAGCTGAAAGAGCAGCAGGAGGAGCAGGAGAAACTGCGACAGCAGGAGGAAGAACAGCGACAACAACAGCTGCAAGAGCAGGAGAAACGGCGACAAGAGCAGCAACAGCACTTTGAACAGCAACAGCGGGAACTGCAGGAGGAGCTGCAACGTCAACGAGAGAAGCAAAAGCAACAACAACAACAGCAGCAGCAGCAACAACAACAACCTGTAGAGCACACCACGCCTTCTGCAACCGTCTTGGATCCCTATGATGCAGTATATCAGCCGGAGCCAACAGCAGCGCCAGCAGCACGCGACCAACAAGCTGCGATTGGTTCAGTGGAACAAGTTGGCCTGCCGACAGTGCCCACCGAGACGCTCAAAGAGGACGCTGCACCGGGCCTGGGACTATTTAGCACCATTATGAACACTGTCAACTCATTCATATCCAATGAAGACCAAAAAGAGCCCAAAACTGAGCCGCTCACGGGCACCGATGAGCTGCATCGTTTGCTTTACCCAGAAGCGCCCAGTCCAAAGGGTAAGTGTCTTGAGCCTAGACTTTGTATATACAGCTGTGTTCATATAAATAGTAGTGCAACTGAAATATTGGACAGCAACATTTTGTGATAAGCCGAATATTTTGACCACAATTAGAATATATTTTGCAGTCGAGCATTGCGGTCACACTACTATTTTAATGAACACAGTTGTATTGATATAATTTCAATTTATTACAATTTTTATTTGAAATTTATAATTAATTTTCTAACATTTTGAAGTTAAGGTCAAAGCATTTTATGATTTATATTACAATCTCTACTGAACCACTCGAAGCCTTAGTTTTCTTCAAGTCAACAAAATAAGAAAGTCTTGAAAATTTTAATTAGTTTTTATTTACTTTCTTTAATCTTTTATACTTTAGGATTATTATTATATTTTGGCACGATATAGACGAGTAAATATATAAATAAAATATAGTTTAAAAATGTTCTTATTCATGCAAGACTTGAAAAAAAAACCCAGGTTAGCAGCCTAGAAGTCACCAAAGTTAACCTGTTTCTATATATAAACTGAACTTATATAGTTTCTTTATAAACAATCCATCAGCAAATATAAAACATTTTATATAACATTTTCTTTAATCCATATTTAAATTGTAACTTTTGTGTTTACTTTATATTGCAATAGACGATGCTCAGTCGGAGGGCTATTGCACGCGACCATTGGATGGCAACTGTCATGCCACCATTAGTCTGGATAACTTTGTGGAGGTGTTGGCAGCGAAAGTGTTGGATCATAGCCTGTTGTTGCTTTGTGTGGTCATTGCGGCTGCCTCATCGTTGTTCTTTTTGCTCACCTACTACTGTTTCTGCAACAGCAGTCAGGAGGGTGCATTGCTGGCCAAACTGAATCATCTGGAGCGCAGTCTGTTGGCGGCGCACAAGGAGAACCTACTCATCAAGCACGATCTGATGGCCACACGCACCAAGCTCTCCAGCATTGAGGATAATTCCTTTGGCTCAAATGATATGGTGGCGGCTTTGAAGAAACAGCTCGAAACGGAACTCTGCGAGAAGGCGCAGCTGCAGGAGCAGGTTAGCTCACTGGAGAAGGTAAGTTTGCAGAGAACTTTGAACTTGAAATTGAATAACAATATAAAATATATTATCATTAGGATTTGGATAATGCAGCCGAAGCAGGCTTGGAGCTGAATAAAATGCTGTCCGAGGTGTTGAATAGTCAGAACGGCGATGAAGCTTTTATGAACACCGTCGACGAGCTGCAACGCCAGCTCAACGATCAAGAAAGTGAGCCAACAACATCAACTTCACATCAACTCAAACTAAATCCTTTTCCATATTCATTTCTCACAGAGATCATCATTGATATCAATGCCAGTTTGGCGGAGAAGAGTCGCGAGAACAGCGAACTGCAATATTCGTATACGGAGTCCACAACGCGCTTGAACAGTGAAATGAAGTCGCTGCAGCAGGATAACTACGAGCTGGAAATGGAGAAGTCCAAGCTGCAGACGCGCCTTGACGAAATCCAAGCGGAGTCCGAACTGGAGCTGTCCAAGGCTCTGGAGGCGCGTAACTATGAAATGCAACGGCTGCAGAAACAGATTATGGAATTGAATGCCAAATACGACAAGGAGCATAGCGAACTGCAGACGAGCCTGTCCAAAATCGAGGCGCTCGAAGACTGCTTGAAGACGATCAAGAAGGATGGCAATGCCAATGTCAAGGAGTTAATATCAACGGCCAAACTGCGTGGCGAACTCAATGCAACGCTGAAAAAGTTAAAAACGCTGCAAACGAAACTGGAGCAGGAGATGGAGAACAAGGCGCGGCTCGAGAGCCAGCTGCAGGCATCCAGCGCAGATGTGGAACAGCTTAAGCAGGACTTCAATCAGTCTGAACGCGATAAGCTTGAGGCGCAAACCCGCCTCGAAGTGCTCTCCGGCTATTTCCGTGAAAAGGAAACACAGCTGCAAAAGTGGGTGCAATTTATGAGTCACTTAGCGGATATTGTCCAGCCTTATCTAGGCAAAGTATTGCTTTGGATAACTTAAGTTTTGATTTGGATATATGTATATATGTTGTAATTTGCTTAAGACGGGGTCAAGATCTGCTAGAGATCTTATGAGTTAATTTTTCATTGTCTGATCATCAGTTTTTACAATTTGTTTTCTCATCTTTTTTGCCTTTACAGAGAGCTCAGCTTGCAGGAGTCGAGGTGGCTGCAGCACCAGGGCGAAAATGCCAGCACTGTCGAGACGCAAACGCTGATGAAGAATGAAATTCAGCTGTTAAAGTAAGTGAAATTCGAATGAGATATATATATATTTATGGGCATATCTATAACTATACTATTTGCCAGATCTCAAAATGATGAACTGCGCGCTGAGATTGAGGCGCAGATTGCCTCGCATAAGGCACAGATGGGCACGCTGGAGAATCGTGCACATGAATCTTGGCTGGCGGCGCGTCAGTCGGATCGACGCCGCGAGGAGGCGCAGGCTGAAGCCGCTGGTTATCGGCGTCAGATGACTGCCATGGCTAGCGGAACTGGCGATGTGGTGGCGGATGTGTTGCCAGCCAATGGCGGACTGGGCGCACCTGAGCAGGCGAATGCGCCATCGCCGGTGCCATTGCCGCTGCCATTGCCGGGTTCGCCGGGTCTGCTTAACATGCCCAATCCACTGCCATTCCTGCCGGCGCCCTTCTCGCCGTTCATGGGCCTGCCGCCATTTTTGCCACCACCAGTGGTTACTGGCGGTGCACGACCACCGCCGCTCGGCCGCATGCGTTCGCCGCCGCCAACGACATCGTCACGCGATCGCTACTCGCCGCATCGCGATGACCGCGACGACTACAGCGACTATGATGACTACTATGACGATGAGGATGATGATCGCGGCAATGATCGGCACAGGCGACACAGCGGCAGCTGGGGTCGCACGCGTCGCGACTCGTTCAGGCATTCGCCGCGCACGTATCGCTCGCTGTCGCCATCGGACAGTCGCTACAATTATAACGAAACTGAAACAGACTTCAGTCCGCCGCCGAGCCCAACTCCCCCGCGCAAGAACAGCTCACGCACCATCAGCGAAGTATGAAGTATGAATTGCGGCACGGTGTACTTCACATGTAGTGGACAAACGTATCCTAACATATTATGTACGAGAGTAGTTGCAGCAACTCAAAACTAGTTCAAATCTATGTATATTTATTATTGATCATCGGATTAGCTACGACTTAGGGCGACTCACACACCTATACACACATACACATACACACACACACACACACACATGATTCCCACAATACGAATCTGAGACATTATCAAATCCAACATCAACTCAATGGCTCAATGGTAAAAATGATATCAAATGCAAAACTACAAAAAATAAACCAAACATTAAAAACACCAAAAAAAAAAATGATAAAAATCTTTGCTTGGCGGTGATGTAATTTACGTAATTGTAAAGCCAGAAATTGTTGTAAAAAAAATAGTATTATTTATGGCCTCTGAAAGAGTTTTACAAATTTGCAATTTCAACTTTGTGTGCTTTAGGTCTGGCAAAGCTAATGTCTTAAATTTATATTGCTAAACTCGCTACAGAACACTCAGAGCCTAGCTCAAGCAGGATTTTCTTAAAGTGATGAGAATTGCACAGTAAGGACATATGGGAAAATCATTGAAAGATGTATTGAGATATGTGAATATATTTCCAGATCTAGCCTAGCCCAATGACTGATTGCTTTTTCATGAAACGGAAGAGGCTCATCTTCTATGACGCTAGGAAAGGATTGGCAGGACGACAACGAATGAGCAGTTTTTGCAGTTCTTCGAGGATTGGGAAAAAACGTTGGTGCATAAATCTGATGGGAATTACCTTTAAAGGAGACATGAATAAATAAATTATTAAAAAGAAAAAAAAACAACATTCAAGACCATCCACAGTAGTGACTTAACGCATGATTCAACATGAATCCAAAGTAGGATTATTTATTTATAATTTGATTATGCGATAAGATCAACAAAAAGCCATTGCTCATAAACAATTATCAGAATCAAAGAATTCAACCTGTAATGCTCCGTAATGTTGTCTATTGATATTGCTGATTGGCCAAGTCTAATCGATTTCCAGCTTGCGAAAGGAGCCGACTGCACCGAACGTGGAGCATTTGTCCTGCGGGCGGCTGTCCACATCGCGTAGCTTTTCATCGCAGCCAAAGTGCTGGGAGGCCAAGAAATATTGTGCATAGGCGGCAAGCTTTGATTCCATGGCGTGACTAATGTCGGCCATCATGCCGTGGCTGCCACCATATTCCAAGGGCAAATAATCGGGCGAAACTAAATTGAAAATGGCATCCGGATGGGAACTCACGGAAATCTGAAGAAGAAATATATATATATATAAATGGATATTAATTTGGAGTATACGATAAGTCAGCTCACTCGACTCTTGATCTTGGCAGGAAAGAATGATTTTAGCGTGTTGAAGCCGGCCTCAAAGGCGGGCGGCACATTGATGAAGTGGATGCCCTTCTGACGCGTGGGCATCGCCTCATCGGCATACGCCGAGAACTTGCGCAATAGCTCCGGCTGCAGGGCGAACAGATGCGTGCCCGTAATACCCTTCATATCCATGATTTCGACATAGCCGGAGATCGTTGCATTCTCATCCTCAAACATCATAATCTCACCGAACATGGAGCCAACGCGTATAATGTCCTGAAACTTGTATTTGCTCGTATCGTAGCTGCCAGCGCGTATGATGGTCACGCAAGGACCTGTATCGTCTTCATGTTGGGGTATGCGCAGCAAGACGCTATAAAGATCAGATGATGATATTTATGATATAGATATGTATATATATATATATATATATATAGATTTGCCCACCCCGAGCGTATGATATCCAAGACCAATGGATCTGTGGCCAAGCGCCGCTCATTGAACACCTCCGGTATGGAGGCCTGCAGCGTATAGAAGCGATCGTATTTCTGCTTGGCACGCTCCAAGCTGAATTTGGTGCCGCGCAGAAAGGTCAAGAGGAATTGGTACTCGGTGCAGCCGCGCAAATGCGGCTGCTTGAGCACCCAATCTCTCAGCGTCTCCACATCATCGACCACGCGTTGCGGCACCTCGTTCAGCTCCTGCACGGCAATCAATTGCAATGCCGGCTTCAGGGGGCGTATACGCAATGTGTCCATGGCTAGCCGAGTAGCAGAAGCAAAGAAAATGTTAACAATTTCAATATTAGGTATGTCTGATAAGTATAGTGATTAGAGAATCGATTAGAGTAATAATAAGCTTGTATACACATTGCGTTTGTTTGTTGTGGCTTTTAAGATAATCACGCATACGACTTGTTGGCCTGCATATAAAATGCATTTCTTTTATTTAATCTAAGCTTTTTATTTTTTGCATTCATCAATATTTATTTTTTTATTCATCATTTATTTTTTATATAATTTAGAAATTTTTAGTAATTCAATTTTGTTTATTAAAATTTGATTAAAAGTTTTGTATTTATTTTATGCAGAAATTCTAATGAAATTTCTATTTGACTTTTATTTATTTATATTACACATTTTTTATTACTTTAGTTCAATTCATTAAAATTCCACTGAGTTTCCCATTTTTTTTCTTCTATTTAATTGAAATCCAATAAGTCAATATAAATACATAGACATACAGTGGCGCACATACACATATTTTTGCTCAAATTTAATGTTAAATTGTCAAGTTAACATTAATAAATTCATAATTCAGTAATGCCTTTTTTATTTTTCAATTTGTTAATTTAATTATATTTTAATTTTATTTAAAGAAAAATAATATTTTAAACTAAACATTATTAAATTAAAGTTTTGCTAGGTTTTCATTCTTAAAAAAATAATCAATTTATATTAATAGAAACGTTTCCACTTTTCAGTTTATATTAATAAAAATTGGCAAAATATTTGAGTGATTTTTAAAAATTAGTAAAACTTTAGTGTTTTCATACAATTTAACACTTTGTTCAATAGTTTTCATAATTAAGTATTATTTTTTAAATATGTAAGTCATTAATACAAAATATATTTTGTTCTCTTTTTGAAGTTAACATTTATCACTCAAGCTACCAATTAAATATAAAAAGAAGGTTTTTTTTAGTTATTTAAATTTAATTTAAAAAAAAATAATTAACTCAATTTTTTTAATTTTCTTGATTACAGACTACACACTACAATTTTAATTTAATTTAACACTTAATAAAAATTGTAATTATTTAACAAGTTTTTATTATTTTTTTTAAGTTTCAACTTTTTTTTTGCTAATTTCGTGCAAACATTTTCAACAAGCATCAATTTTTGATTGAATGTTTGTTTTTATCTAATTAGGCACAGGTGTTTTTTTTTTTAATCACAAAACGCTTCAGTTGCGATTTTCGTTTGTTTTTTGTTTCTTTTTCTCTGGCTGCATTAGCGTGTGTTTACCGTTTGAAAATGCAGTAGCGACTGATACAAAAGGAAAAACAACAAACGACCAAATCAACGAACTTCGAAGTGTTTATTTTTGTTGATCAGAAGTCGATTTTGCGGCGCACGAAGTCTTTTTGCTGTTCCCCACTACAAATGGGATCTTGGGGGTATATTGGTTCTTATCAAATATGTGTAACAGTCAAAAGTTTGTATATTCTTAATCAGTATTAATAGTCAAGTCGATCTAGCTCTAGTCTCTTTATTCAATCGTTCTTCTATCTATCCTTTCGCATATCCTTTGGTCTGTCTAACCATTCGTCTTTCTGTCTATCCGTTCGCCCCTCTGTCTATCTTTTCTTTTGTCTCCACGTTCATGTCTTAACTGAAGGTCCTTCAATAACCACTCAGATCAAGTTGGATTTAAGCTATCGATAAATTTTAACCATTTCATGTGAAATCGATTAAAATTAATAGGGAGCGTCTATCGAATTAATGAAAAACTTATTTTAAATAATATATAGAGTTTTGTCTAGAAATGTTTTTGGAAATGTATCCCAACATTTTCATTGAGATCGATCAATAAACACCCCAATATTTACCTGAGTTTTGGAAAGAAGAAGCACAGCGGCAACTCATGCGTGGCCTTGCTCATGCGTATATGTGTGTGTTTTGTGTATGCATGTGTGCATACATATGTACATATGTATCGCATAAATACTTAAGCCACCAGTAACGGGGCTTAGGGGGTATTTGTTAGTCAGTCAATTGTTTTTTTTTTTGTACTATTGGCAAACGCCTAACGGGGTAGGAAGCAACGATTTACTTGCTATGTTGAGTGCCAGGCGCCGTTAGTCACATATAATTTGCAGTGGGTGGCTTTTCGACAATTGATTGTCTTAATTGGCTTTGGATTTAGCCACATACAAATACACGCACACAAACGCACACACAATTGCACTCACATGCACACATGCATTTTTTAAGTGCATGCACCTGCGCCCTTCCTCTAGCTGGATTTTGATTTGTTCCAATTTTGTGGAATACTCGACGTCATGTTTAATTATTTAAATGTTATTTGCGAACTAATTTGTTCAATTTGCTTCTTTTATTCATATTTTTCTTATGACTTAACAATTAAATGAACGCTGATAATAGAGAGAGGTTACTTGAGTGCATCTTACTTATATATGATATTTTTTGTTTGTTTATTTAATTGAGGAAATGAACAATTTTTATTTATTTTTATATTTCAATGTATGTATGACGTATTTAATAAATTATTTAAAATTAAAAATTAACTTTATTGATTTACTTAAATAAATTCTTCTATTTCAAATCTTTTTGGTATTAAATGTATTGTGGCATTAATTAAAATATAAAAATTTCGTGCAAACTAGCATCAACTTTTAATATAAAACATAAAATTAATTATTTTTAATTAAAATTTTTTAAATCAGTCCAATAGGAAATTCCATCTTCATCTTATATATTCTCGAAAGCAAAAAGCTTTCATATTATAAGACTATTTTAACTATATAGTGATATTAATATTTTACACATTTTGTTGCCTCGAATTTTTAAATGGATATTTTATAAAATGTATAAAAAAACGAAAATTTTTAAAAATCTAATAAAAATTCTCCAATTAATATTTAAAAAATACTTGTTCTTTGGTATTAAATAGTATTTTGTATTTCGATAAATGTATTCGATAGCTCGATTTTTGTGCTAATTGGCATAGTGACACAGTGACAGGTAGCAGAAAATATATATAGAAATTTGTAATAATAATTGTTGTAGAAGCAAATACCAATGTTAAATGTAAAACTCCAACATAATGCAGGTCGCAACAATGTCCACCGCTGGAGACAATGAAAATCCATTTGCAGCTCTGCTGCAGGAGGGTAGCGAGGCCAATGGCGTATCCAAGCAGCTGATCGAATCTATTTTGCTCTTTACACTGAGCAAAGATGTGGACACTAATCGAAATAGGACGATACTATGTTTGGCCGATGTCGTTGTTGCGGACAATAGCAGCGAGGACACTCTTTGCATTGATCTGCTGGCGCATGCTCTATTCGAACGCCTGATGCTGGACGATACTACGAAATATCTGCTGCCAGCTGAACAGGTTAATCAAAGGCAACAGGAGCAAGCTTTGGAGACACGAGCCATGATCTATCTTCACGGTACGTTCGCCAGATGGGAGCAACTGCAGCGCATTTCCAGTATACAAGACAAAAAGCATGGCAATCAAATACTTGACCTAATTTTAAACAATGCAAGCACCTGTATGCGCCAGCCAGACCTATTTGCACCCCAATCGTTCTCCAGCCAGTGGCTGGAGCTATTCGAGCAGGCGGATGAGCATGATACCAGCACGCAGGAGTTTCTGGTGAGTGTTGTGGGTAAGGTGTTAGAAGAAGTTGAACCTCTGGAAGCGCTGGGAGCTCTCAAGGCCATATTCTATCCCATGCTAAGTGAATTGCAAAAACAATTGGCCAAGGACAATTTGATTACAATACGAAAGAATATATTCTGGATCTTTAGTTTCTTTGTGCGCGAGAAACGCGCCGGCGTACTGGGTGAACTGCTCATTGATTTCACCACACCCAATCCAAAGGCTAAAGGTAAAGCTTCACAGGATCTTATAGATTCTGCAAGAGATTTAGATATATTTGTTTTTTAGGTGGCGAATACATGGATACGCTCTTTGGCCAATTACTGTGCATGTCAATTATGCCCAAGACTCAAACGGCGCCCTATGAATTCTTTCGCGATATTTCACTGATCTCGCAGCAATCGGATCCCACGCTGTGGCAGCTGTTAGCACATCATCAGCAGGCCATGTTCACGCTAATCAAACAACTGCTCGTTCAATCCTCCACAACCAAGAAAAAGACGCTGCAATGGATCGCCAATTGTCTAGATGCGAATGTGGCGCGTGGCCATCTATGGAGCACCATCAACATCAACTTGGAGCAGACCGTGCACAGCACTGCCAGCGATGCATTTATGACCAGCCTCAGCGCCGTGCTGATGCGTCTGTGTGCACCGCTCTGCGCGCCTAACCTGAAGGTATACGGATATATCTTTAAAGTCTGTTAATATATGTATATAACATTGCCTTTCAGGTGCTGCTAGTTGATCCCACATATTGCGGTGTGGCGGACATAATGGAACGCCTGACGAAGGGCGTTAACATGCTGAAGGCCTATGAAGAGACATGCCTGCTGCCCATGGACGAAGGGGAGCGGCGCCTAACAGCAGAAAAGTATAATTTCATCACAGAAATCTTCTATATGACGCACAAGGCATTCGAACTGGGCAATCGAGCGTGCATTGAGCGATTGACTCGCATGATGCGTGAGCTGCAGAACACTCAAACCGCATACCAAGATGTGGCAGCCACTGATCCCAACAATGATTTAACTAAGAATCTGTTTCGCATGCTGCAGGATCAGATGCAACAGGTACTTTGCATACGCAACGGCTTGGCTGAGCCAGAAAATGATACGGCGATACTCAAGTTCTTTGAGGCGTCGGCCATTTGGTTAACTGAAATTGCAATGCTGCCGCGCGAGTGCTACGAAGCGGGCCTGGACAAAAAGGACTTTGCGCCACAATTGTTGCGCAATCTGGAGCTGTTGTCGGAAACGCCGCCCTTTGTGGCGCCGTATATGAAGTCGGTGCCAGAGAATATCATTGACAACATTGCTGCTTATTTGAATTTCTGTCGCAGCTTTCCTGGCGATCAGTTTATACAGTTGCACACCAGCTCGCACGATGCGTTCTTCAAGATGATTCTGTTGTTTATGGGCAGCTCGGAGCTGGTTAAGAATCCGCATTTACGCGCCAAATTGGCGGATGCTTTAGAATTTCTATTACCCTCACGCAAGGCATTCAACACGCACGTCTTCGACAGCCATCCGGATCGCTTGCAGGTGGTGCGCAGTCTATTAAATGTATTCGTCAGCATCGAAATGACCGGGCAGTCGGTGCAGTTTGAGCAGAAGTTCAATTATCGTCGCCCCATGTACGCTATCATGGAGTTCCTTTGGACCAAGGAGGAGCATGTCGAATGCTTCAGGCAACTGGCCAGGGATGCCGAAAACAGCATGGAGGCTATAGAGCCGCCGCTTTTCTTGCGCTTCATCAACCTGCTTATCAACGATGCTATATTCTTGCTGGACGAGTCGCTCTCCAATCTGGAGCAAATCAAGCAGCTGCAACAGGCTCAGGACAATGGCGAGTGGAACAATCTGTCGCACAATGAGCGACAACAGCAGACCACTAATTTACATCACCTGGGCATGCTGGCACGCTTTGACAATATACTGGGCCGGGATACCATCAATCTGTTGAAGCTGCTGACCAGCGAGATCAAGAGCATCTTCTGTCACAACAGCATGGTGGATCGTATTGCGGCTATGCTCAACTATTTCCTATTGCATTTGGTGGGACCGCAGCGTGAACGGTTCAAGGTTAAGGACAAGAAGGAGTTCGAGTTTGATCCAGCACAAATGGTGCTGGAGATAGCGCACATCTATATCAATCTAAGTACTGACAACAGCTTCTGCCTGGCCATTTCGCAGGACGGCCGCTCCTATAGCGATCAACTCTTTGGCTATGCCGAAAACATCCTAATACGCATCGGTGGCGGGCAGCTAATTGGCGACATGGCCGAGTTTGCGGCCAAGGTGCAGAAAATGGGCAACGATTACAAGGAGGAGCAAGAACTGTTGGCCGATGCGCCCGAAGAGTATTTGGATCCGATTATATCAACGCTCATGACCGATCCGGTCGTGTTGCCCAGCTCCAATGTGACCGTTGATCGGTCCACAATTGCTCGCCATCTGCTGAGCGATCAAACTGATCCCTTCAATCGCGAACCCCTCACCATGGACAAGGTCAAGTCGAATGCAGCGCTCAAGCTAGAGATAGAGCAATGGATCGAGGGCAAACGTAATGCGGCGCGTGTCAAGAGTTGAACAATCAAACTGGGCTAGGGCAAACGCGCTTAACCAAAGAATTAGCTCGTTTTTTTTTGGGGGGTAACCGGATAAGGCTTTAGTTTAATGTAATTTTCTCTATTCTCCTCACAATTCCAGTTTATGTACAAGCCACAGCGATATCTATGTATGTTTGATCCGTACATAAACAGCATTTTCAATTTCCAATCAATTCTACAATTTTATGGGTTAGTGTTCAAGTGATGCGAGTGCGTGTTTAAATAAACAAAAAAATAAATGTTAAAATAAAAATAAATGTAAATATTTGATGTCAGCGTTCAGAGGAAACGCATCTTAAACAAATTATGAAGAAATAAATAAATAAATAATTCTTTGTGCCGTTGCATTTGACAAAATATTTATTTTTTCTATTGACTTTGGTAATGCGATAATAGAAAATGAAATATATCTTTAAATATTTATATATACATATACATATATATAGCAAGATAACAGAAACAGAAAGATAGCCTCAGGTTGTCGTAGACAAAGTTTGTTGTACTTTTGATATAGAAGTATTATTACATCTATAATGCAGCGGGTTCCTAACATCTTTTCATATTACAAGCTACATCTTAGCCCTAACTCTATAATTAATTATCTTAAGCTTAACCCCATAAAAGTTTATTTACAATATTTGAGCTTACATTTAGTGGCGAGCCAAAGCCTATGGTCATCACATCTCATGATCCTCGACCACATCATGGCTCATATGCTCAAACTGTTCGGTGACCAATTGATGAGCCAGACAATCGCCGCATAGATTTAGATAGCAATAGCAACTGTTGCAATGCCAACGCTTACGTGTCACGGCCGACTCCTCACATTCCGCGCACTTGGGCGCCAACGGATCCGGACTGTAGCCATCCTCTGTTTGCAGCTTTTCATCTCGTATGGCTGTTAGTATTTTCAGTTGCAGCAGTTTTTGACGACGCGCCTCCGTTTCGAGCGTATCTGGTTCCAATTTGGGTTCAACTTTTATTTGTGGCGGTGGTGAGGGTGCAACAGGCATAAGATTATCCAAAATGTAGTCATCATCGGGCATATGTATCCCTATATTCTGGGCCGGAAAGAATGTTGAGCGACGCACATTGAACTTGGGCCGGGTTGGGCCGCCCGAACGACGATATTTGGGCAAACGGCCAGGCACCGGCATGCCGGCATCATGTAGCTTTTGAAAGTACTTTTGCACACGACTGAAAACCTGCTGAGGTGTGCGATTTCCCAGAGCTTTGGCGATTTTGCCAAAGCGTCGCATTTCCACCTCTTCGGGCGGATACTCGATGAGTAGCTGTTCCAGGCGACGCTGTTCCTCATTTGTCCACAAACGAGTTTGTGTCTTGTTACCATTTTTATTAGTCTTGTCCTCCTCAGTCGACTGAGACTGAGAACTAACCGCAGGAACCTCGATTTTAACATCTGGTTTAACTGTTAGTGTGGGCAACTCGGGCAGGCGAACAGTGGTTAAATAATTCGGTGCTATCAAAGGCTCGTTGTTGCGTAGCCTTTCCAGCAACAGCTGCGGGTTCTCCAGATAGTTATCACGAGCTTGCTCCAGTTCCCCAATTTGCTGATGGACGCGAATGCGTTGCGCCTGTAGCGTGGCTATGGTGCGCAAGAGATTGCTATAGCATTGATTGCCACGCAGCGCCAGGTGTTCCGTTTCAAAGTGAAACACATCCTCACTGTCGCCATTGCCATCGCTGCCATCGCTATCACTATCATCATTCTCATTCTTTATATTTTCATTCATTTCATTTTGTTGAGTGTTTTCGGTTTCCATTTCAAAGCGGGCACAATTCAAGAGCACTAGAGATGGGCAAGCCGCAAAGTAAAAGCGATCAGCTGTTAGTGGTGAATTTATCGATAGCTTTTGAGCTAGCGCCAATTTATGTTGCTTTCAAATATACATTTTCTTTAAACTGCCCATAAATCTGTTTATTTTGCAGCCCAATGTAAGATTCCTTTGTTATTTGTATAAATATAGTTACATATGTGTATAGTTATCTTATCAACTCATATCATAACTGATAAAATGTTATCGATTTGTCAAGATCATTCTGATACGCAGCAGCTGTTTTCTGTGTTAAAGAAGAGGCACTGCACGTAACAAGTTGTTATTTCTATGCATATTAGCCATAATGCTAATTCCACGGTATTTGGCACGTCCTCTACTCCAATGGTCTGTCCATGTAAGTCTGCGTGTATTATTGATGCAATTGGTGTTCAAGCAAATTAATTTTAGGGCAGATCCTCAAGATCTATGGCTCAGCTGTCGCAGGATAAAGTCCGCATTGTGGAGGTGGGACCGCGCGATGGTCTGCAAAACGAGCCAAAGCTGTTGCCCGCTGCCATCAAAATTGAACTTATAGATCGGCTTTCGGAAACGGGATTGCAAACAATTGAAGCCACGAGCTTTGTGAGTGCCAAATGGGTTCCTCAGATGGGCGACAATTCGGAGGTTTTGCGCGGCATACGCCGGGCACCCGGCATCAGTTATCCCGTGCTGACACCCAATCTAAAAGGCTTTGAGAGTGCTTTGGAGGCCGGTGCCGAAGAGGTGGCTGTATTTGGTGCCGCTTCGGATGCCTTTTCACTGAAAAATGTCAATTGTACAGCGGCAGCGGCTATCGAGCGCTTCAAGCCTGTCCTCGAAGCTGCCAAGAAACATAGAGTTCGTGTGCGTGGCTACGTTTCTACTGTGGTGGGTAAAAGCTGTTCAAATAGCGCAAAATTGTGCTTTACATGCTTTAATTTATTTTAGGTAGGCTGTCCCTACGAGGGCGCTGTGCCGCCCCAGGCTGTGGTCAAGGTGGTGACAGCCCTGCACGAGATGGGCTGCTATGAAATCTCGCTGGGCGACACCATTGGCGTGGGCACGCCGGGCACCATGCGCAAGATGCTGGATGAGGTGACACGCGCTGTGCCTGCACAGCAACTGGCCGTACACTGTCATGATACCTACGGCCAGGCGCTATCAAACATTTTAACTTCCTTGGAATACGGCATACGAGTTGTGGATGCATCTGTCTCTGGCCTAGGCGGCTGTCCGTATGCCCGCGGCGCCTCCGGCAATGCAGCTACAGAGGATGTCGTCTATATGCTGCACGGCATGGGCATCAATACGGGCGTCAATCTGGACAAGCTCATTGAAGTGGGCCGCTACATATGCACGGAGTTGGGCAGATCGTCCGAATCGAAGGTGAACCGTGCTTGGAAAGGTCCTCAGGGTAAAAAGTTATAAACCTTTGCTTACCCACAAAGCAATCGATGGCATTTACTAGTTACTAATTGTTATTACGTGTGCGTGTTATTACCGTAATCTTTATTTGTTACAAAATTAAAAACTAATCGCGATTCGCTTTATGAATTTGTTATGAGTTCCATGTAGGATACGTTTCCGCTTCTTACCATGTTTTCAACAATTAAAATTAAAATTTCTGAGCATCCTTAAGCGTGTACAATGAGATGTCGCCCGAGGCCAGCGACAAATCTGCCAAACTTTGATTAGGACGGCGCGGTATGTGCGTTGTATTCTTGTTGCTGGTGGTGGTGCTGCTGCTGCTGCTATTCTGGCCAGGCATCTTCATTTTGCCATCATGGCGCAGCACTGTTGGCTCGGCAGCTGAATTCAAATACTTTTGAATTTTCGGCACACTCGGCATGGGCACAGGAGTACGTTCATCAACGACCTGACGAATGTACACAAAATGTTTTGTTAGAAGTTTTAGGAATAAGCTGATTCATATATTACTAATTAAATTTTAGTTTTAAATAATTCAATTGAATATTGTTAAGCCTCGATAAGTTATCTACAACTTTAAGCTAAACTTTGATTGATTTGAAATCAACTGAGGTCAACCTAGCGACGAGGTTGTCTAGGGCCATGGATGAGACCTTGTTAAAGCATCTGTTGGCTTTTGGTTACATCAACGAATACCATACGATCTATCTACCACAAGGAAGTCTAGTTCTAGTCTATACAATGGTACGTGCCATTACATGACACATTAGACTCACCTGCTTTAGCTCAGATGAAATATATGCCTTCTTGGGCAGAAATGGAGCAGTGGGATTAAAGCAATCAATACTAAGCTTGGCGGCGTTGCCATTGCCCGCTGTGGCTGTATTGTGTCCCCTATTGATTTGGCACAGCAGTGACTCCTCCTCCAATTGTAAGACGCTCAGATTATTAGCTTTCTCGCGGAACATGCTCATTAGGGGCGCAGTGCCTGACTTTTGTGTATAGGTACGTATGGGACTGACAATGTGTGCGAAATTATCTTTGTGTTGTTTCATGAGGCGACGCATTGGTATGGACGAGGGCTGCTTGAAGAACTTGGTTGGGTTCGGCTGATCCATATTAATGCAATGTCGGGATCGGCCAGAAGATGTTGGGAGCTTAGTGCTGCCATGCTGAAGCTGTGGCTCCGATTCCTTTTGGGGCGTCAGCACAAATGTATTCTGTTTCGTTGGCTTCTGATGCACATGGATTATGTTGGGATCTGGTTGTTGTTCTGCTGACTCTGCTGGCGGTATCTCCTTTTTGGCTTCCATATACTCTTGTGCTTTCTTCAGCATATATTCCATTTCCTCAATGGTGCCATTTAAACGTATTGACTTGTTTTCCTTGTCTTCTTCCTCATCTGATTCAATTAGGGAACATTCCTCTTGTTTAATGCTTTCCCTTTTCACCTGCTGCTGATCCTCATCCTCATCCTCATCTTCATCATTCTCGCTGGATGAGGACAATTCAATGATGGTGTTGTCCGCCGCATCGGTGAGTGCCAGATCCATTAAAGTCTCCTGCAAGTCAACCAACAGCTCTTGCTGCTCACACTTAGATATGCCATGTGGCTTAGCCTTGGCAATGGCCGCATAAAACAAGTCATCAACGTTCAACGTTGTTGTTGCCTCTTTCGAGCTGCTCGCAAACGAATTGTCTGGGGCCGTCTCGTAGCAGCTTGAGCCAGATGTACTTGCCTCGCTGTCGCCTTGTTCCGTTTTCAGCGTATTAGCGGTCAGAAAGCTGCTGTTGAGAGAGCACGACCCATCGGATGGCAAGCCTGTCAGATCAGCTTCATTGGCCTCCAGTATGGTTGAGGGACGCAATAGGCCGACCATTTTTACGGGCGATGTCTCTGATTTTGGCTGAAAAACTGAATCGATGCCATTGAACATAGAATCGTTATCCCAGAAACGTGATGGCGCCTCAACATCCTCCAGCTGTGTGCACTCGGCACTCTTCAGCGGACTCTCGTTGCACAACTGATCCTGATCACCAACGTCCGCCAGCATGCGGTGCAAAGCCTCCGTTTCCATGTCACCAGCTACAAGACACATTATAGATTCATTAATCAATAGCTCTAGCAGTATTCTAAGTTGTGCCTTACATTTATCTGAGCGTGAGCTCCGCCTCTTGGCTATAGCCAATACCTGTTCCTTATCGTCGCTGTGCAAATATTGGAATAGTGTGCTGTCTGGATCGGAGGCGGTCTTATCGCACATGCGTTCGAACACATCGAAACTATCATCAGCTGCCATCTGTTTCGTTGCATCCTCGTTGAGTTGAGAGATGTCTTCGTTGTCGATCTTTGAATCCATTGATGAACTAGTTTTATTTTTGCGCTTCAGTTCCAACTCAGCCTTGCGTGCCTGTATTAGAGCCGGAAAATCCAAGACAATACCTAAACTGGGACGTCGATCGAATGATTCTACTTGGGGTTTCGGTGCAGCTGGTCGTGGCCTTAAAAAATTCAATATTATTATTTTTTTTTTTTTGTTAATTGCTTAAACTATTTTGTACGTATTTATGCCTGACACTAAATGAAGTGAACTAAATAAGTTTTTACTTGCAGCGCATTCTAAACTAATTCATGCTACGCTGGAGCTAATTTCATTCACTCTACAGTATATACATATATTGACGTATTTACCGATCCGTGAGCAAATGGTTGAGCAATTTCTGACGCCATGCTGGATTGTCTTGAAATTTTTCCAGGCCAGACATTTCGGTTGCGTCCTTATTTTGTTTATGGTATGTTCATGTATAAACACAAATTACAATAAATACAAAGTTGCCTATTTTACAACACCAATCGCACAAATTTTGTGGAAATTTACTCACATAAAAGGGGGAAACGAATTGCAATTGTAAAGGACAAATAGCGTTTGTGCAGCTGCTCCTCGGTTCAATTGAGTCGATCGTAGACGAGTAAGTATCGACGCGCTCGAAATTGTCGGGTAATTTTAAAATCGATACTTTATACCCTTTTCTGTAGGGCTGCAGAAATACGAACAAATGATCAAAGAGTAAGTGCAAAACAAATTTATTCATATATTTTCTTCATTAAAAATTACAATAATAAAAGCTCATATACGACGGCATTTCTGATTAACTAAACGAAAAGATCGATCATAATGCGGCGAACAGTTATTAATTGGTGTTCGTGGACTGTTTATGTCGTGATCCCTCAGTGTGCTTAAGCCCAGGCTTTCGGCTTCGGTTGACATCATTATATTTGTAAATTGTAAAATTGTAGACGACTCCCTCGCAGATTGTGATGGAGTTGCTAATCTAGATATACATTGATCATTGGCCATTTCACTTGTTGTCTTTTCGGTTGAGTCAAAGGGACTCCACATTTGAGCTTCGTTTGAAGAACGCGGCGAGCTCGAAGAAATTGTCGAATGCAGTGCGTTATTGGCATTCATTTTGTACACCAATTTATTAAACTCACTATCGGAATCCATATTGAAAGCAAGCAAACGAAAACCCTGAAGAAGCAAAAATGAAAAGTAACTGTTATTTATCGAAACACGCCGGCTATTTATTATCGATACCCACATAATTAACATCGATAGCTGTGTTATCAAATGGCTAAAATGCCGGGCAAGAAGAAGATACATAGATAACAAATATTGTTCGTAACGTAAAAACTGTTGTATATGCAATAAATTAAGTAAATATGAATGCTTTGAGACACACAATATCACTCGTGGCGCTGGGCACCTTTCAGCTTGGCCGCCGCATGAAAAGTCAGCATTTGCATGGAATTCTGTTAGGCACTGGGCTTGGCCTTTCCACCATCGCATCGGTCACGTACGCACAGGCCGAGGCAGCAAAGGTCAACCGTAAGTTGAACTTATCCAAATTTATGGCTGAGCCCATTACGGATTCAGCTATATTGTTGGCCGATGAGGAGAATATGCGCCATCGCATGGAAGTGATGATCATGGAGATTCAAGCCGAATTTTGCCGAGCGCTCGAATCGGAGGAGTTCAATGGCCAGAAATTCAAAGTGGACCGTTGGCTGCGCAAGGAGGGCGGTGGCGGTGTCACCTGTGTCCTGCAAGATGGCGACGTCTTTGAGAAGGCTGGCGTTAATGTATCCGTTGTCACCGGCTGGTTGCCACCAGCTGCTGTTCAGCAGATGCGCTCCAGAGGCAAAAACCTAACGGAGAACGCTAAGCTGCCATTCTTTGCCAGCGGCGTCAGTGCTGTTATACATCCGCGTAATCCTCATGTACCGACCATACACTTCAACTATCGCTACTTCGAGGTGGAGCTGCCCGATGGCTCCAAACAGTGGTGGTTCGGCGGCGGCACTGATCTGACGCCATACTACCTGGACGAGAACGATGCCCGCCATTTCCATAAAACGCTAAAGAACGCCTGCGATGAACATGACACCGCCTACTATCCGAAGTTCAAGAAATGGTGCGACGACTACTTTCACATCAAGCATCGAAACGAGTCTCGCGGCATTGGTGGCATCTTCTTCGATGACATCGACGAGCCCAGCCAGGACAGCGCCTTCAAATTCGTGACCAGCTGCGCCCGTGCTGTGATCCCATCGTATTTGCCGCTGGTGCAGAGGCACAAAAATGCCGCCTATGGCAACAATGAGCGCGAGTGGCAGTTGCTACGGCGCGGCCGCTACGTCGAGTTCAATCTAATCTATGATCGTGGCACCAAATTTGGTCTCTATACGCCTGGTGCCCGCTATGAGAGCATCCTAATGTCCCTGCCACTGCACGCTCGCTGGGAATATATGCACGAACCCAAGGCGACGTCGAAGGAAGGTGATTTGCTAATGGTTCTACGTAATCCCAAAGAATGGGTTTAAGTTGGAGTGTTCTCTATTTTATCTAACTATAATGGGATTGGTGCCTTTGCTCATGACTAAGCTTTGATTATAGTATAAGAGTTGATAATATTTATGCCTGTACCACCTATTACCGTTAAAAAATTAAAAAGTTTAATTTTATAAATATTCTATTTTTCACTCAAAATTTCATAAATTTTCGAAATTGTTAATCATATTTTAGGTTATGTTTTATTCACACATACACGCACGTGTGTATGTCTAGTACCATATGACGTCATGCATTCCATATATAGATTTTGAGGTTATATTTGTAGATCTTAATTTTTTTGCTTAGCTAGATTTTGTACAGTTAGTAAAATGCCCGTTTCATTATGCCCTTCAATCTATATATATACATACATATACATATATACATATACATATACATAATTAAATATTCATGTTTTTTTTTCGTACACATGGACAGACATCTGTCTGCTTCGATTGTGTATGTATACTCGTTTTCATACACACACACACACGCAAACGTAGTTGCTGTACTGTACACGAATTGTGTCCGTGTGTACCAACAATGCTGAAACATTATACACACACACGCACGCTAGCCCCATGTTACAACCGCTGCTCGTGTATTTCTGTGTGCGTGTGTGTGTTTAAGGGATATAAAGCGGGAAATGCGCGCCATCGGCAATTTAGCCACCAAAACCATAGAAATAGAGAATTTCATTTATGAATCAATCATAGTTTACAAAATGCTTTATTTTTCAGTTTTTTGTGGTTTGTTTGTTTTTTGTTTCTTTTCTTTTAGCAAATATCTAGATGTTTCTTGGGACACTTCCTTTAGTTGTTTTCATTTCAAGTGTAACTGAACAAGAACAGAATTGAAAATTTGTTTTCTTTTTATTTTATTTATGTAGAATAATGCTCGCTTATTTGTTGTTGTTGTTGTTGCTGCTGCAGTTGGTTTTGTTGTTGTCGTTAAAATGAAAAGTAACTAGCTTAACTACATTCATACAAGTATATATTTAATAAACACCGCCGGTCTGCTGTTGGTACACTTCAATAGTATCGCCCTCCTCCATCTCTAGCGAGGTTGGAGTATCGTTCTCATTGATGGGCTGGCCGTCAAAACGGAAGCGCACCACCTGCATGGAGAGTCCGGCACGGTCGCAGTAGGCATTCATTAGTTTGCGCAAAGGTGTGTGTTTCTTAATTTTAAATTGGACAACCGCATTATCCTGACCAAGTACTTTCAGATTAATGTGCTCAGTTTCGCCTCCCTTCTTTTCGTCAGACATGTTTTTTTTTTCGCTATGTACGCGCTTTACGATATTCACAAAAGTAAAATGCAATGATGCCGGGCGTGCGAGCTGTAGATTAAATGTTAAGAATACGCAGAAATTAATGAATATTCACACTCAATATTATAGATTTGCTGTTTTTCATTGCAAAAGTGCAAGTGAAATTGAATTTTCCTTACTTTTTTGATACGTTTCACCACTCGCTTCCTTCTTTTTTAGATTATCAAGCGGCTTGCGCTAGCTACACACACGCCAAAAAATGGTTGTATTTTGAGTGTCTCCCTATTCGCACACGGCAAAATTACGAGCGAAATAATGTACTAAAAATGACCAACGACGCCGACTAACAGTGTTGCATAAAAATGGAAAAAGTATTTTTAAAATAAATTGGTGACAAGCAAATATAAAATTAAAAAATATTGTTTCCTGCAATCAAATTGAAAGGACATCATTTTAATAATAAAATTATTTATATATATAAGTTTTACAAGCCATTTTTAAAAAAAATTCTGTGGTTATATAGTTGCATTATTGTTATCGAAAAACACTTTAATTTAAATATACTGTTACAAATATATAACCCTTAAACAGATATTGTTGTAGGATAGTTTTAATGTAATTTGAAATTACAACATAACATAAGCAACCTATATCAAATTTAAATGATTTGCTAAATATCACAGTTGCTTCGTGCTGATATATCGAACCGTCTGATTCATTATCGATAATAAATTTATTTATCGGCGCACATTTAAATTGTTTAACATGTCTGTGAGCTACAAAGGCAACTAAAGGCCTTTACCGAAGCTTATTTCCAGATAGATAAATTATATACTCACAATTTGCCGATTATACTGATATTTAGAAAATAACAAAATGGATAACAATTTTCTTTGCTTGTATAAAATACTTTATTTTGTTTTTGAAGTATTATATTAGCACATCAATAAAGTTTTTAGCCTTCGAGCAACAAAAATTCAAATGCACATTCAAAAAGGTCCCACATTTGCTTTGCTTAATACTCCTTTAGCAACTATATTTGGAAAATTCAATTCCGAGATCAACATAAAAATGAAACAAAGCTAATGTTGGAACTGTCTGAATTTATAGATAATAAACTGTTGTCAAGTATATTCCCTTAGGTTTAAATTCTTTTTGTTACAGTTTTTTTCCGTTTTACTTTCACCCTTCTTATTTGGATTGAATTGAGCAGGTGGTCTACAGCATTTGAAAGACTTAAGAGTATACCCTATAGACGGACATTTACCAGTTATAGGCGCCAAGTGAAAACGACCAACAAACCTGATCGCTGTTCCATGGTGTGTGGTCCTCTAGTACAGGTGCCACACAAACCAATCACCAAACGAAACGTAAACTTGAAAAGATCGAAACATGATTACTACGATATCAACTTGATATATAACCATTTCTATGGGGCATACCTCACCCCCATTAAGATCAAAGAATATATACTTATTTATATATATATATATATATATATATGTACATATATTCTTTGGTTTCTTTTCCATTTTCATTTTCAATTTGACCAAGTTATTTGGACAGAAATCTTACCAACAAACCAGCTCACTCAACAACTTACAATCGTCAGATAATATTTCGAAAGAAATTGAACCGATTTCAACTTACTCACAGACCCAGGTTTGGATAGAGCTATGGTACACCAATTGAATAAGCGGAGCCATCACGTTTCTAGTGTTGGCCTAAAACGGTAAACGCAAGGATTAGTGAGATTTGTGTAGAGAAGAATTACCTGATTCTCGATAGGTTTCTAATGGGTCAATGTTTTGAGTATTTTTGTTTTTGTTTCTTTTGTTGTTTTGAGGGAATTCTTATGGGTTTCGGAACTAATTTTTTTTTTTTTTTTTTGTTGAAATACTTATGATTTGTTTTCACACTCTGGGCGTATATATTCAATATACAGATTTTCAATATTGAAAACTGCAAAAAATAAAGAAAACAAAATGGCACGAGTTAGCGCACAGTTTTATAGTAGAATTGTGTTTTGTTTGTGATTAATTTTAAACATGTTTTGACCAAAACAAACCAATCAGCACTCGCTCGGAATCCGGTTCGGATATATACCATATACCATAGCATTCCCTTATACCCCCTTACCAAAGGTGGGGAAACAAACACATGTTGATCTGATTTATTTTTACTTACTCTTCATTTTCAATTGTTAAGATTTACTTACATATTTAAACGTATTTAAGCTATGCACAATTATTTTTGTTGATTTACGTACTTTTTTTTTTTAGTTAATTGTTTACTTCTTTTCTTTTCTGTTTTGTTTTTGCTTTCATGATAAATTTAAAAATAGCAATTAAACGTGCTTCCAGCTTAAAACGGACTTACAGCATGTCTTACGCTTCGATGATTCGTCCCACTGGCTGATTCGCTATGAATTTCAAATTTCAATTGAATAAATAAGTAAAAACAATCGAGACTATCGATTGTGCCAAATGATGGGTTGGTTACAGTTATAATAGTAGTGTGTTACCAGCGCAGGTTGATTACAAAGAAAAAACTCTGAAAATTGTTATCGTATTCGATTACCAATTGTTATTGCTGTTGTATCGATGCACAGGACTCTTACTGCCGCCACCATGTCGGATCGCTGGCATTTTGGCCACCATTATCTGCATTGTTGCTGCGTGGAAGTATCGGCGGTGGTGGCACACTGAACATATTATGATGTGCAGGCGGCCGATACTTCTCCTCATTCTCATCGTCCAGTTCACGTTTGATGGACGTGTTTTGATAGTCATTCATCGAATATGTTGGATAACCGTCATCGATGGGCTCCTCCTTAATCTTAATCATATCCATTTCACGGAAATCTGGTTTGCGTTCTTTGACATCACGATCGCCACCACCGCTACGCTCAGAGCCTCCGCGATCCCGATCACGTCGCTCACGCTTGCGATCGCGCCTCTCGCGCGATGATTCACGTTCACGGGACTTGGAACGCTTCTTTTTCTTTTCACGCTCACGATCGCGATCGCGTTCCCTGTCTCGCCTGTCGCGTCGTCCATCGAAATCGTCATAGTCACGCTCCCTGCTGCTGGCACGACGTTTTCGGCGTTCTCGCGAACGGCTGCGTGAGCGACCAACACGTGCGCCACGTTCCCGATCGCGTTCTCTGCGATCACGGGAGCGCGAGCGACGCCTCTCACCGCCCACAACCCCGCCGTAGGGTGCACGACCGCCACGTCCATCGAGACCATTATTGGCGCCACCACGAACACCACCCTCGCGATCCTCACGCTCACGCTCCAAGCGATAGCGTTCACGCTCACGTTCATTGTCCTCGCGGCCGGAGTGCTTGATATTTACATCATTGCCACCACGCCGTGTACCGCCCAAGCCGCCGCCCAGTCGTCGTGGCAGCCAGCCCTTAACGGTACGAGCGCGTTCAACATCCACCAGGACACGCTTGCTGTCTATCTTCTTACCATCAGCGTGCTTGTACGCCGCATGCATGTCTCGTTCGTGCTCGTACTCAATAAAGGCATAGCCCTTGGGTTTACCTGTTAATAATTAATGATTCATAAGTAGGTCATTATTATTACTTAATTGAAATGTTCATTAACACTTTACCTGAGTCCTGATCATGAATGAGCACGATCTTTTTGATGGGACCATAGAATTCAAACTCGCGCCTGAGCTTGGACTCGGAGGTGTCGTAGTTGATGCGCGCTATGAAGAGCGTTCGGAATGGATCCTCTGTGGCGTTTTTAATCTCGGTTGGATCCCACAGTGCAATTTCACGTTCTAGCTTATATGCGACTTGTTCAGCCTTTTCGCGACGCCTTCTCTCAAGTCGCTCCTGACGTGTTTCCACTGTTTTGGGCGGTGGTGTGTCCTTTGGGTCTTCGAAGTCGCTCATGAATTTGGCTACGCCCAGATATCCTCGTGATTTTTTCTCATGCGGCAATTTATCCACCGGCGGCATAAACGGTATTGGATCACGTGAGGCGAATAACGCCAAAAGATTTGGCGGCAGATATTGGGTCATTTTGTTAATATATTATTACCTTTGTCTCCGTCGTTCCGTCAAATTTAGTGCTAGACATTGAAAATTGAGGTTATGTTACGCTTGTTTACGACAGTAACAGATTTAATCGATTCACATACTTTTAGATCCATTCAGTGGGAGTTATTGAATTATTGCTAAAAAATTATACAAGCCCAATCGCAATTAACGCAATTGTCAATTTCTGCTCAATCGATTTATCGCAATTAATATTTATAGACAAAAAAATATTTTTTCTTGTAGCGTAGCTACATAGTTACTAATGATGGCATTATGCTAGAGATGTGTAGCTCATTGATGTCACAGTGATTGTTACTTTTAAGTATTCGTGACAATGTCTGTTACACTTTAAATAAATAGCTTTAAAGTCATTTAACATTTTTCGAATATATTTTAAAATTCATTTTGTGATACAAACTAAATTTCGTATTGTTTTTTAATTGCCTTTAATTTTTGCATTACTGCTATTGCCTTTGCGCAAATTGAAGTGAATCACTATTTCCATTCCATGATTGGTGTGTTATCGATAGTCCGATATTAAGCATTGCCGAGCCATGAACTTTCTTACACGGATTCTCTTTGGATCAGTATTTGAGTTCAAAACACCCACACAAACATAACACACACATACATCTATGAGCCGGTGCACGATTGAAAAGACAAAATAACGGCATCTACGAGCTCGCCATAAACGTGATTTCATTTTGCAATATTTGAAGTTACACTTTGCGATAAGATTTTAAAGTGCTAGGTTTATACCCAAAAAAAAAATATTTTTTTTTTAAATTATTGTAAGTATAATTAGTACCTAGTACAACAAATAAACAAAGATTCGGAAATGATTAATCGCAATCAAACAGAAAATGTCGACTAGTTCAAAGCAAATGCTCGAGACTGAAGTGATCGAAGAAGAAAATGGCGCTGGCGCTTTAGAATCAAAGCAATCACCGAAGGAGCAACGCAAATGTAAGCGAAAATATTTCCTTTTGATGGATAACGAAACGGCTAGTCGGGAAGATATCGACGAATCCGATATCCAACAAGTGCTAACACCCATTGAGAAGGCCAAATTCGCGATGCCACCACCGCCGCCACCGCCCACTCCTGTTCAAGCGCCGCCACGACCAACGTCAGCGGCAGCAGCAGCAGCAGCAGCGGCGGCAGCAGCTGCATCGCCGGATACCGAAGATGATGAGGCAAATTCGGAGAAATGGGAAGATCCTTGTGCGCCACCACCGCCGCCACCTTTGCCAAGGGTCACTTGTCAGAGGTATGTCAAATTGACAGCCGTCAAGTTAAAAGACGCCCTGGAGGAGGCCATTACGAAAATGGAGAGCAATAAACGGGAGCAGCGACGAGCGAATTTCGATGTGAGTTAAATAGAAAAGTGCAAAAGTGCTCAATTTACAGTTATGTGTTTACAGTGCACACTCGATAATATTGTCGTATTGCATTTCAAATAAGAAAAAGAAAACCTTTTGTAAATAATTAGAATTTAGATTGACGCGGAAAATGTTGATTGGTATCAATATTTTTGGGGTTTCACAAGTATTGAGAAAGAGAATAATTTAAATTCTTATTGTGTAATATTGAATAATAATAATAATATTAAATATTGCTATTATTATTTTTATTTAATATTTGATAGTTAAACTTAATTGTTTTAATTATTTTTATTTATTTATATATATATTTATTAATTTATATTTATAAATATATATTCATTTATATATATATATATTGATTTATATATATTTATTTATATATATTTATTTATACATATTTATTTATATATATTTATTTCTTTTAAACTATCTAGTAAAAAATTGGAAGAAAATATAGTTTTTAATAGTTTTAAAAACCTTAACCTTCATAATTTTAGTTTGATCAGGTTAGCTTTTATCATATATATATATATATATATATATATATATATACATATATGTATGTAGTTATTCATATTTGATTACTGTGTTTGTAGCTCTGTAGCTGTTCCAATTACTTCATTTTTTTTTAGAATCTCAACTACATTTGTTTTCTTACATTTACTAGAACAACAATAGGAGCCCTATTTTATATGCTCAGATTATTGCGAAAGTTTTTTCCAAATTTATTAAGTGTATTTTTTTTTCATTTTTATTTTGTTAACCTTCCATAGTATAAAATATTCCAAATATAGTTAATGTTCTTTGAAAGGGCTGCAAAATCAGCAAACTGACCGCAACAATCGTTTGACATTTGAAATTTTTTGTTTTGGCAATGACATTCAAATTAACGTGTCTGAATTTTGGCTAATATATATTCTTGTTGAAAATTTCGCTAGTATTGCTAATTTGTTCTGAATTAAATATAGATTTTTTCCTTTTTTTTTTTTTTTTGTTGCTGTTGTCAATTGTATTGCCCAACAACAACAGTCCGTTGAACCAAGTCTGGCTGGATCAAAATCGGATGCTGTCCAAATGTCTCCTACGTGTGCAGTGAAACGTTCGGTCAATCCGATCACAGCCATAATTGTGCATCCGAAGTGCAATAAGCCTGCTGTCATCCGTAAACTGGAACGAAAGATGAAAGTTGGTAAGCTGATGGCCAAACAGCTGCAGGCTAAGAATTTCATCATCTCGAAGGATGCCATACCCTTGCCGCCGGCAACAGCAGCGCATGATGATGAGGCCAACCCGGGCTTGATGACCATGCAGGTGTTATCGGCGCGCGCTTCAACTCCGTATACACAACCAACCAGTCTGTTGTCCTGCGATTTGCATTTGAGTCCACCTACAAATCAAGCCAAAACAATTGAAAAGAAGCAATTGTCTCAAATGGCCGAAAAACCACAACAACAGCAGCAGCAGCAGCAGGCAAACAGCCACAAGTTACGCAGCTCCTCGACGGCTAATGGTCTGAGTGCTCAGCGTCTGTCGAAGCTACGCAACATCCAATCAGCTGGCATATTGCCTGCGAACAAATTGGATGTCTTAATACATAATTATAGCCGTCAGCATCTGCTGGAAATACGTAATGCTATGATCCATGCACTGATACATCGTTCCAAGGAATCGCAGACCTTCAGTATGCCGCGCATTGCCACCTGCGATGACATCGAGCTGGAGGGGCGACTACGTCGCATGAATCTGTGGCGCAATGCGGACGGAGCAGCCATTATGCGCAGCACCAACAGCTTTAAGCCACGTCTCAATCTCCATAATACCAATGGCAACAGCAACGAGTGCATGCCCGCCTTCTATAAGAACAGGAATAAGCAGCAGCAGCAGCAGCTGATTACCGATGAGTCTATCATACAGAGTCAACCACCGCAGCCGCAGCAAGAATTTCAGGTAAGCGCTGCATTACTATATATAAAAATAGATGTGTATACATGTATGTTAATATACATATGTATATGTATGTATGTATACACTCATCTAAAACACATATATATTAGCATGCATTTTTATATGGTATATAGACAACGTAATCTGTGCTCATTAATCTGATTGCATTTTGATAAGGCTTGTCGTTTGCGTCCCAACTGTTTCGGCAGCTTAAGGTATATAGCTAAAACATTTACAGATCATGATACATAATTATATTGTATATACGATGTATACTCATCGAATGTTGTAGCTCTTTCTAATGAGAGTTTAGACCATACTCAAGAGTAATATTTTGTATAAGATCTTACTGGCGAAAGATCTAATCCAATCCAGCCAGACGAATGGGTTAGATTGCTATGAATGCTATACAAATATATGTATGTATTTAGTGTCGCATATATGATATGACCAACATCATATATATAGTATATATACTCTATATATGTATTCATACATTTATAAAAATCAACTCAAGTGTTATGTAAATAAGTAAGAAACGTAATCTAAAGCTCGCTGGCCATTTTCCTATTTACTGATTATAGGAATTAGTTTTAGTTGTTCTCAATACAAATTTGTCGTATTTTAGTTTTAGTTTTTTTTGTTGCACATTTGCAAATGTGCATTAATTTTTAATTGGTTCAGCTTGGAAATGTTGCAATCATTTGCTCAGATAATGCTTTATGCCGTCCGATTCGCGCAGTCGCTGTGCCGCCTGCTCTGGCGTCAAGTCGCGCTGTGACATCGCCAGCAGCTCAAATCCGACCATAAACTTGCGCACGGTGGCCGAGCGAAGCAGTGGTGGATAGTAGATGGCATGGAGTGTCCAGTGGGCGCTGGAGGCATGCGCATGCTCGGGTCCAGTGGGCGCACCATGCCAGCCCATCGAATAGGGAAACGAACACTTGAATAGATTATCATATTTGGTGGTCAGCTGCTTGATGGTCAGTGCCAAATTGTGGCGCTGATCGTCAGTTAGATCATTGATGCGTTTGTTGTTGTTGCGCGAGATGAGCATCGTTTCGAACGGCCAGGTGGCCCAATAGGGCACCACGACCAGCCAATCGGGATTCTCAATGACAATGCGTTCCTTGCGCTGCAATTCACGTTCCACATAGTCGCTCAGCATGGGTCGATCGTGCGTGGCATAGTAGGCGCGTAGTCGTTCCTGCTTTTGCTGTGGCTCTGTGGGCAGGAAAGAGCACGACCAGATCTGGCAATGTGGATGCGGATTCGAACAGCCCATGGTGGAGCCCTTGTTCTCGAATATCTGCACCCAAGCATACTTGCCACTCAGTTCATTAAATTGCCTAATCCATCTGAAATTGAAATTGTGAGAATGTTGAGCGCAGCGCATAATGAATTATTGGGTTACTCACTCATCGATGACAGCGCCGATTTCCTTTGGACTCATAGTTGGCAAGGTTAAATTCGATTTGGGATGGAAGCACATGACGCGACAATTGCCGCGCGCAGGCGCTGCCTGAAATAGCGGATCATCGCTGGCGGGCGGCGACGGCACCTGCTCCAACAGTGCGGGAAAATCATTATCAAAAACATAGGTGCTTTCATAACGTTCCGTTATGAGGCCATTGGGTCGCTTCACGCCCGGGCAGAGCGGATTAGTGGGATCGAATTCGGGTTGTTCATTAAGTTGCGGCTTTTCCTCCTGACCCGACCAGGGTCGCTGCATTCGATGCGGACTCACGAGCACCCACTGACCATTCAATGGATTGAGGCGTCGGTGTTGATGTTCTAAAAAAAAATATTCATAAATATAAATACATAATTATATTATTTTAAATTATATTAATGCAATCAGAAGAGCAGCGCGCACTTACCGGTAGCCACAAACTGCATTTTGTCACTGATCCCAAAAAAAAGCTTTGCTGCTATCACTGCTGCATTCACCTACTGAGTAGAGGGGTTACCGCTGCTGTTGTCTATTTGCAATGGCTGTGGTTTACCGTAATCTGTCGCCCGCTCGGCGAATGGAGTCCACGGGACAGCACAATGCCAACTGGCGCTGGCACCGTTTTAGTTTTTGTTTTTGTTCATCTCCGACTAGCGCTTTATGCATATGTATGTATGTGTGTATGTACACATGCACTTGCACATACATACATATGTATGTTGTGCCTTTCGAAAAGCACAATTTTCATTTTACCTACTCTCCCTTTTGTTTTTGCGCTCACTTCGCTTAGCACGCACATTCGCAAGTTTACTTTGGCGGTTTATCAGCTCACGCTTGCAATCGCTCCATCTCTCTCTCTCTCTCTCTCTCTCTTTCGTTCACACGCAGCTGTGGCTGTAAATATAAATATGTATGTATGTATGCATGAGCTTCTGTGTATGTTGGTTATGTGAGAGTTTCACAGCTCTAGTGCCAGCTGCTAGCGATGTGCAATCTGTGCGATTAACGGTGAATGTCACTAAACAGTTACACATTTGCAGTACACAATAATTTGATTTTGTCTTTAATTTGCTGTGTCACAGATTGTTGGTACAGTGAAACATCGCTAAAATGAATGCACAGCATTGATTATTCTTAAAAAACTATTAAACAGCAGATTATAGTATATAGGCAATATGTATGTACATGCATATATATATATATATATATATATATATATATATATATATATATATATATATATATATATATATATATATATATATATATATATATATATATATATATATCAAAAATATTTATTTAATTTTATAGAAACTATATTTCTTATATTTAGCAGACTGTAGTGTAGAGTAGATTAGCGAAACGATTAGAAGTGTTTATTTACATACATACATAACTATGTATAAGTGTTTGTCTACTTAATAGCTTTTGTATACAATAGACAGTGTTTACTCGATGAAAAGTAAAGTTTACATTTTTACTTTCAAATATTTGCCAAAGAAACATTTTAATTATATTTTCATATATAATTACTTTCTTGCGCTTATCTTGAATATTTTGTAAATATTTTCTTTAGTTACAAATAACATGATTCATATTATAAAACTCTTTCGACAGGATCCGGCTATTGTTAATCAGAGACGTATTGGCAGCGGCCGTCTATCTCATACAAGATGGTCGTTAAACAACAACAACAACAATGACTATAAGTCCATTCATTCATATACCAACAATCAGCCAAATGCCATGGGTAAATCTCACATGGGAGATATGAATTACCAGAACAAGAACAGCCACAACAACAACTCGAGCAATATGACTGTTCTTAAGTTCTTCGATAATGGCGAGATTAGCAGTACGCAGTTAAATGCAACACAGCAATCAAATGGCCGTCCGAATACGCCCATAATGGGCATGTCGAATAATAGTCGTTCGGAAAATGAAAGCCTGAAATCAAATGAATCAATCGAGGATCTGAATCGAGCTAATGAGAATTATGTTAAGCGCGTCATGTCTGGCTTTTTGGTCGTCTCGAAGTCGAAGTCGCGTGAATCTGAAGAGCGACACTATCGTCGCTATAGAAATCAAAATGAGGAGCCAGAGTGGTTTAGCTGTGGACCCACCTCTAGGCTGGATACTATTGAATTGTGTGGCTTCGATGAGGAGGAAGAGAAAATGCTGAAAGAAGGCGGAAAATATGCAGCAATTGACTCGAACAAGGACTCCATCGTGCAAAAGAACAAAGTAAGTAGAGGGTGAGAGAGAGTTATTTAGGATTATATTATATTTATATCCTTATCTCTGACTTGTAGGTCGAATCTAGTAAATACAAGTGGCAGCATCCGGACACAATTGGCCGCAATAGCAGCAGCAGTAGCAGCAGCACTCACAGCAACATCGGCGGCAAGTTAATGCCAAAGAGCGATAGCAATAACAACAACAACTCATTGGAGAACATGAACAAAATGCATTCAACTGAACATCAGATGCATCATCAGCAGCAGCACCAGCAGCAGCACCAGCAGCAGCACCAGCAGCAGCATCATCAGCCGAATCAGCAGAGGGATGAGAAACGTTACAGCAATCGTTCGGTTCCGTTTGATAGGTTCAAGCACAATCATAAGAACTTTGATAACAATAGCTATCAGCAGCAGCATCAACAACAACAACACCAACAGCAGGTTGCAAATAACAATAACAATTCGAAATTTATGTCGTTCTTTGCACGCGATCGTCAGGATAAGAATGGCTCATCGTCATCATTGAATGACTTCTTCCGGCAGGCTATGAACCACAGCAACATCAGCAACAATAACAATAACAACAACATCTGCAATCAGAACTTGGAACAGCCGAAGAGCTTAGGTTATGTTAATCAAATGCCATCTGTTGATCAACTGGAGGCCAAATGGCGTCGAAATTCGCTCGGCAATATTAACGATATTCCAGCAGCAACAGCAACAGCAGCAGCTGCAGCAGTTGCTGCTGCCGCAGCCAATTCTAGCAACGACAACAATAACAACATCAATATCAACAATATTAACAAACAGTCGGATAGTTTCCAAAAGTTAATTGGCGCTCTGCATGGTGCCAAGCCGCAGATGCCAGCACAACAGACCCACTTGGGTGCCGATGCCATTTCGAATTTCATTTTACAACAGCAACAATATCAGCAGCAACAGCAAAAGCAACACGTGCTCATCCAACAGCAGCAGCAACAGACCGCCTTTCTGGCCAGCCTTCAGCTTAAGGCTATACTAGGACGTGCAGACACGCAGCTGCTGCTACTACGTCTGACCAAAGGTGTGATTTAGTCTAAGCTATATTTATTGCATGATAATAATCTTATTGTATTGGTTGTAGGTGAAATTTCAAAGCATGGCCTGCTGGTGCAGTTGGCCAATCCGCGCCTAACCACCATGGATCGCGAGGCCATAACGGCTGTGCTGCAGTTTACAAATACACAGCAGCAGCAACAGCAGCATCAGCAGCAGCTGGAGATGCTTTCGAGTACAGTGATTGCCAGTCAATTGCAGAATCTACACAATTTGGCTATTGTACAGCAGACACTCGCAGCGCGACAGCAGCAGCAACAGCAGCAACAGTTGCAGATGCAGCAACCACAAGTGCAGGTGACATTGTCACAAGAGGATCTGCAGGCTCATGCCAACACCATTATGCGCAATGCGGTGATGAAGCGTAAAATGGAGGAACAAACCACAAAGTTACTCAACATGAATGCCACAGCAACGGGCAAACAACAGCAGTTGCAGCAACATCAGCAACTGCAACAACAACAACAACAACAATCACGCGCTCAATTGGCGTCAATACTTGGAGCAAGAGCTGGACGTCAGGATTCATCATCAAATGCGCTGTTGAATGCGCTCATTGCTGGTAAAAACCTACCAGCGGCAATTAACGGGAGCTTGATGCCATCCCAACAGCAGCAGCAGCAGCAACAGCAACAGCAGCAATTGTCGACTAACTCACGACGTTCTGACGCAAATTTGCGTTTCGCAGAAGGCGCAAATTTCCAAATTGGGGAAATGGCCCAGCCGGTTGGACAGTATCTTTCTTATCAACAGCAGCAGCAACAACAATATGCACAACAGCAACTACTTAACCAACAAAACAATCAGAACAACAACAATAACAACAACAATAACATCAATATTAATTTAAATACCAATTTTAACAAACCTCAAAATCAATCACTGCCGCCTGTGGCAATGTTGTCAGCTGGCAGCGGCGGAGGTAAGTCCAATATTCATTTGTAAATCAATTCATACCTTCATCCATATAGCTCTCCATGAATGCTTCGTCTATCTAGCTAAATTGTAGCTCATTTTACATCTTACTACAGCAGCTTGACGGCAAACTACTTTGGGTTTTATCGCTTGCTAAACGGTAGTAAAATTATGATAATCTTTTTGCATATCCAATTTATATATTTTTATATATATATTATATAATCTTTCTTGACACGTGTGGACGTCAGTCTCTGGGTTTTTCTTAATGACACATCTTACGCTCAATACCTTTCTTGTGCATAACCTTTGACTGTCTTCAATCTCGTGATGTTTGTGCATATGTAAATGAATTTAAATAGCAGAATCATGAAACTTTTCACATGTACTTAATAACCTTAAGGCAAAAATTGAAGAAAAATAGGAATAGCGCTACGGCTACAGGGTATATTATTGTTCAACCTGCCGAATACAGAGTTCAATGGTTAAATTCTTTCAATGCTTGAAAACATGAAAATCCTCCAAAATGAATGTAATTGATATTCAATTTCAAGTATAAGTGTCTTCGGCTTATCATCTTTCTTATATTTATATTCGTTTACAAACTGAAATGGTTATATTGGTTTTGTATAATGTCCCTCTTGCTAGTCTGTACGCGTGCGGGTTGTCCGTATGAACGGTAGCCATTTCAGATTTGAAATTTGGCACATATGTTCCTTGGTATCCTCGTCGTTTTGTCGATATACTTACTAGGGGCGTGTCAAATCGAGATATACTATATCTGGTATAAGAGAAAGGCTCTAATTTGATTTGGAATATATCTTTGTGTGGACAACCCAAGGTTGAAGCGTGAGAACTGTATCTTGCACAGCTCTGAAGCTAGTGCAGACAATCTCTCGTGAGATTTACCAAAAAATTATATATCCACGCCAGCTGGAGGCGTGGCAAATCAGAAAAATACGATATGCTCCAGAATTTCTGTGTTGAATTCGTTAAGATCTCCTCCTCCAACCTTTGGGGCGAGTCAAATGTAAAATATATTAAGTTTTAAATTAACATTTAACTGTTTTTGGATCTCAAACCAGTATTGTTCAGTCGGTCACGCCCTACTGCAATATTTTGACTTCTTTATAATTTTTTTTAAATAATTTGGTTTTCCAATAATCGGAAATGGGTCAAAAAACTGATTGAATTGATAGTTGCTTTCGGCTATATCTCTTGAGCTGCTGATATGGAAAAATATATATTTTTTTAATATATTCTGCATTGGCAAGGAAGGAAGAGCTTCTGTAAGTGCCAACTATAGTTGATATATAGATATATCTGGCTTGTTGTTCCCTATTTCCCTTATCTATTTCACTTTGGTTGTTTCTACAATGTATTTTGGTTTTTTTTTTTGCCAAAGATAAACACGTTTTTGCCATTAAAATATTTAACGGCTAAAAAATATTTGAGTGAAAGCACGAATACATATAATGGGAGCGACCTTTATATATACCTATATATCGAATGTATGTATATACTTTTGGGATATGTAATAATAATAATAATAATAATCGTGAATCAGTTGACACAAAGTAAAGTAAAGTAAAGTAAATGCAGTTTATTTATATTTGCAATGCTTTTAAGTTTTCATATTTGATGTGACTCAATGAAACAAATATATAAAAAGAGACAAAGGGCTGTGGCTGAGGCTGAGTCTGACTCTGATTTCTGATAATATGCCAAGATAAAGGCAGAGTGTTTGTTTGTTGTCTTTGAACTTATCAGAAATATAATGCTGAGAACTCCTCCCTAATAAATCAATTTCAGTCTCATTATAGATATATATATTTGTTATTCTCAGTTCAAGCCTAACTTGAGCTAATCTGATTTTAATATAAAACAACAGAAATAGAAAACATTCTCGTTTATCAACTTCCTATTTAAACACGTTTTTTTTTTCAAGATGAGAAATGTTGATTATAAACAAAGCTTTGTTTAGCAGTAATATATAATAGATATAATAAGGTATAATATTATATAATAAAGTATTATATGACAAGCATAAGTAAGATAATGTAAAAAGCAAGATTCATTAACAAAACTGTAGAACTCTTCATAGTTGCTTCTCAGCGCAGAACCAGTTTTTTTATGCAACTCATCTTTTTATATATGTATGTACATATATGCTCATGTATATATATAAATATATATATATACATATTTGAGCAGATTAGTGTATCGCTCAGCGCAAAATAGAATGAGTTGATAAGACAAGACCTGTTAATACAATGGTATAATATTTATTCACAACTCTCGCTAGATTAAATATGCAAGAGTGTTGCGAACAACTTATGTTTGTTTCATCTTCGATCTTGAGTTTCTAACAAGTTCGCGTCGAGCGCAACCGACTGCATAATACTCGCTTTCAGTGCGACATATTCCAGTGGCAGAGCTAACTAAGTTATGGGTCTATTTAGTACAGTAGGTTAAAGTGTATCAAAATTAGATGATTCTATTCTCAATTTCCCATAAGGTTCAATCTGTAGATTAAATTTGACTATATTATCTGAGGGTTGGTATGGAATTTGCCAAATATATACACAATACAAATAAGAATGTTGCAGCAGCTCACGCCCCAATGGGCGTAGATGTATTTACTATATATGTATATTCCAAAATTCAGTTTATGATTTAGTCACACTGCGCGAAATCAATATACTCTTATTTGACTCATGGACGAGTAGAGAAACAAATGTTACACAATAGCAGCAAATGTTGACAACTTGTTATCAGCGCATTTGAATTTGTTAGTATATGATGGATTTTTATAAATTGATTAATAAACGATCGACTCATTGGTTAAGATGCTATTAATAAGACTAACGCCAAAGAGCGTATTTTAAGGGGGAAACTGTTGACGTAGGTTTACCACTGATAAACTTTCTCAAATAACTGGAAATACACGCCATGATATATATACAGATATTTGCATATATGTATATATGTATATATAGACATTGATCTGAAATTGTCTATGAAGGAATCGTGCATTGACTTGTCTAATTGTTATATGGTGTTAATTAGATCCCACACTCGTCGTGAGTCATGTGGGGCTTAAAGTGGGTTTTCATGCTTTTGAACTTTGCCTAACTGTTTACACATAGATATGTATGTGTGTGTATGTATGTGTGTGTGTGTGTGTGTGTGTTTGTGTGTGTTTGTGTATGTATTTGCGCTCATAAATCTTGAAGCGCAATTGTTGATTGTGCGGCCTAGTTGGGTGTGGAATTTCCATGCCTTCTATAAGTCATAGGTGTATTAATTAGCTGTCTAAATGAGATAAAGCTCTTGACTGAATAGCTATGAATTGAAGATGTCGATAATTTAAAGCTATCTCGGTAGATTGAATACCCTTAGCAATATCTATATTTGCTATTAAATAGTGGAAACTGTAATATGTGATGATAATTTCTGTTACTTCTTACGATTTTAAGTACTCCACATATAAGAGCTTATAGAAGCCGGTTCTTTTTTAGTCAATTCCATAGAATTTTCCTTGATTATGTTAGCTCTCATATCCGTATACTCCTCCCCATTCTATACAAATTTTGATTATAGTAAAAAAGTTTTGTTTATATAGAATATCTTTTATACAATAATTAGAACACATTTTTCCACAATGGAGTAATCATCTATCCCATATAATAGGGGGCGCTCTGTGTAGATTAACAATTTATAAAAAAAAATATGCATATTCTGATATATATATATATATATATATATGTATGTATATACTATAGTTTCTTGTTTATTATTTATGTTACTCTGTAATCAAAAATAAGCATATCAAGGGCGACGCTTTGTAGTCGTCGCCGTCCTCGTCGTCGTTCTATTGTCTTAGCTTCTTAATAGGGTTGATGGACTTTGCCGGCGAACAGAATGTTGCCGGTGGCCTCCTCCTCGATGAAGAACACAAATGGGCGATTGACATTGAACTCAACAATGGTTTGGGAGCCGCCGAATTTGTTTTCGATCTCAACGACAGTGGCCGCATAGGCCTCAGTGCCTTGTTCGTTGACATCGATGCCAGCCTTTTGCAATATATCCGAGACTGTCACCTTGCCGGAGACGTCGGCGCCGCGCGTTAGGCCTGGCAGTGAGGCGGTCGTCTCGAAAATCTCACGTACGCCCAGCTGCTGGAGTGTGTCCTTGAAGCTGCGCTTGTAATCGAAATGGAATTTCGGCAGCGTCACCTTCACCTTCACCTCCTCCATGGCCCATTGGGCGCTCTTGACCTCGTCGTTTTCCAGAGCATACAGCAGCTCATTGATGCCGTCCATGGCATGTGGCAGCAGCACAAACATCGAATTCTTTCCCTTGTACGGCAGACGCAATATCTGCGCCTTCATCTTGTCCGAATTGTGATAATAGAAATATTCCGTTTGCTCCATATACTGAACGCGCGTCTGGTCATTTTGGGTGCGGAAGAAGGCGCCATCGTAGGTGTGGAAGAACTGACGACGCCACAGACCCTTGAAATAGATCACATTCGTTAGCAGCATTACGCAGTCCTGCAGCGTCTCCGGTGTGACCAGATTGCGTAGTCTTCCATCTGTGACATTGTTCGCCCACTCGTTGATGGCATAGGCCGCTGCCGGAGCATTGCTAAAGTCCAGAGCTTCAATATCGCCATCATAGAAATGCTTCAGGGTGGCCGTAAACTTTTGCTGTGTCTCGATGAAGCTGTCCGTGAACAGTTTCGTGCGCACATTCAGTGTGTTGTGCAGTTGATTTTCCTTTTTGAACGAGTTGAGGGTCTTGCGATAGAACTCGCGCACATTGTTCGTTGATCTGATGTCCGGCTGTGTGCTTATCAACTCTTGCTGTGTCTTTGTATTGGTGCCGGAGGCCTCCGATAGCATCGCCAGCACCAATTTAATCGAAAATGGCGATATGATGACATTATTCTGGTGCTCCGTATCATTCAGCAGCACCGCCTTCAGCAGCTGCCATGAGAAATTGTCATGGGAATCACTGCGGAAGGGCACAAATGTATCGATGTCATCATAGGATGTGGCTGCCGGCAGCGGCAATGCTGCACTCGCTCCACTTGGCACCTGGTCGGTGCGCGTCTCAAATACGCCCGTCGGCGTAGTCGCAGTGGTGGGTATGGAGTTGCCACTGACACGATGCGTTGATGCGCCAATTAATAGCATTAGCAATGGCAGCCATTGATTTGAACTTTTCAATATGTTTGTGTACATTTTTTTTGCTTCTTTTCTTTGATTTCGTGTGTGTATACGTTTGTTTTTCACTCCTTTTCGCAAAAATAGAATTGAGCTTAAAGCGCAACTTGGCGCTCAGCAGCAAAATGGAATGGAGAACCGTTTGGCGCACAGTTCCAACTGAGAGTGACTCAAAGCTCGCTGCGCGCAGGCCATTTTAAAAACCAGCTTACTGTTTAACTTTGTTGTTGTAGTAGTTGTTTTACTGCTGCTGCTGCGGCGGCTGCTGCGCGGCTTCTGCTTTTTCGCTCTATTGCTTTAAAGGGAGTCCCAATCACGTCATTATCTTGTCTGCGCTCTCTCTCGCTCTCTCTCTTTCTCTCTTTATCGTTTTCTGTTACTTGTTTGAACTAACTGTTGATTGATATGTAAATATGCACAAGAATGCTTCGATAAACGTAGACAGATAATAAGATTCGTGCAGCTCAAAAGGAAGTCCGCATAGTTTCCAATTGCGTCAATAACTTTAAATGAGAAAAACCCCATGCTAAGATAATGATTTTAGTATACCTTCATTTTTTTGAGTGTGTGTGGTTAACTTTAAGTTCTTTACGCACATATAACTTAAACAAAAGCTGATTGGTATGACAAACAGTAACGGCATATGGCAACGCCAAGTGACCAGTGTTGCTAAGTTGCAGTTAGCTAAATAATCAGCTGTTTTCGAGCACACTTTTGCGTTGATGTAACAGTCGCCGGCAAAGAGTAATATTTTATAAATTAAATTTCATTATTGTGCAATGCAAATACGTCGTCCTCGTGGTGTGACAGTGCCTCAGTTAATGGTTGTAACCGCTATTGGTTTCCTGGGCGGCGTTTATATTTGGAAGCCACTTATATTGAGATTTAAAAACGAAAGCCAACCAGAAAATAGCGAACCGACAACAGCAGCAGCAGCAACAACAACAACAGCAGCAGCATCAGCTATAACAACAAACTCGTCAAAGTTGGGGCGCATTGTTTAATTTAAATATTATTATATGATAACTAATATATTTGTATGTTTTCTCTCAATTTCCAGATGAGCTTCATTAAACAATTTGCCTCAACGACTGTCGGAATGATGGCAATCGCCATCGGCTCGACCGTCGTCATTTATTGCACTAACCGTTTTTTTATTAAACCATATCAGAGTAAGAAGCAGCGTTTGGAAGCCGAAGCCTGTGCGGAGTATATATTTCAACAGGAGTCCCAGAAGCGTTAATAGAGATACCGAGTATGATGGCTTTCCGTTCACAGAATTTAATATAAATTTTCTATTTACGAACAATAATTGCATACATTTTTAAATAGTATAATAGAAAATAGATTTAAAACGGTACAAAAAAGATGTGTGGAAAGCTTTTTTTTTATATATATATGCTCAACAATCAAGAGCCAGACTTTTGTTAGGTTCAAAGATGGTATTGTTAAAAAAAAAAAACAACAAATAATTTACCTTTAAGTTAAATAATCAAAAATGGAATTTTATTGGATGATTTATGAAATGAATTGAAATAAAACATATAAATGAAACACACTTAACTATAAATATAAGGATACACGTATGTTTACAATTTTGAAATAAAATATGATAAAAACCATTTGAACATGCTAAATTAAAAATAAAAAAAAAAAAACAATTATCTAATGGAGCGATAAAGTTCGAGAACGCTGCGTTTTGGTAGCTGGCGCGTTTGCTTCTTGTTCAAGGAATCCAATTTGTCTCTGGGATAGAATTCCCAAATTGAGAAGGATTCATCCATGCCAGCGGCGGCCAGCTTGGTGCCATCCGGGCTCCACATCATGAAGATTGCGCCTCTATTGTGATGGGTCAGTATGTCCACAACACGATTCAGCGAGGACAGCACAAAGATCTCACAGCACGGACAACCGTTCTCATCTAGAGCGCAACTCATAGACAACAAATAGATAAAAGAGAAAACAAATGCTTATATTGATCCACAGCTTACCGTATTTATAGATATTGACCAGCAGTTCGCCCGTGATCTTGCTAAAGGTAATTGAATTGATTAAGATCTTATCATCGCCGCGCTGATAAAACGAAACAATCTCACGACGCGGCACATTGAAGATGTAAATTGATGAAAGTTTCTTTTCAGCTGTAAAATTGAAAATTTTCCATTTAAATATCAAAATTTGGAATATTTCCGAATCTTTGGCTACTCACAAATGGCCAGCTCGACGGTCTGCCATGGATGCCAGTCGAAGACGATGCCGCCCTGCTTCGCGCCCAGACGCATTATCACCTTATATGTGATGCCATCGAATATATATATTTGACCCTGGATATCGGCTGTGGCCAGGTAGCGGCGGTTCGACGAGAAGCGCATGCAGCAAATGCCTTTCGTGTGCTGCCTCAGCACACGCTCGATGGTCATCGTCGAGAATTGTATGACCACAATTTGGCCACTCTTCGTGCCGCAGAGTATGTCCTCGCCATCATGACTCCACTCAATGCAGCAAATCGACTCGAAAGATCTGGGCAAATATTTGCCATTGGCAATCAGAAATTCCTTAGGCGACTGCAATAGCCAAATCTCTAAAACTGAGCGAGAGAATATATAAATATGAAGAGTTTACTTTGCTTCATAAATAATTATATTTAAGATTAGAATTTAGAATTTAGAAATGATATAATACTTCTGTAGTGTAGTTAGGGAGCATCTTTGCTCCTATTAGGTCATATAATCAGGATGATGCACTGAGCTGACCTAAGCTTATTTTCATAATTGGCTTACTCAATGTTATGATGATAATGATCAATGATCAATGATAGTGATCATATTATAAAGGTACTCATATATTTATAATAATAATTAACTATATTTAAGATAATGCTAATGATTATGCTAATACTAATGATATTTAATAAGCATGCCAATAATAATTGTATTAATAGTGATGCTTATGATAATGATATGGGTAATAAGGAGAATGAGAGATGACAATGAAAAATATGATAATGATAATGGTGCTGACGATTGTAATTAATGATAATTAAAAGCGTATTGCTAATTATGGGCATTATAATGGTAGTGATATCGGTAATGATAATGAAAAATATAATTATAATGATAATAGAGGTAGTGGTAATGCTTGTTATTAATGATAATTAAAAGCATTAGCATTGTCGTTAATCATTAGCTTTACAGTTAGCAATACTCAAGCTAATGATTAACGATATTGCTAATGCTTATGCTAATAATAATAATAATGCTAATATTAATGATATTTCTTATTGTAATTTTATATGATATGTAACATAGTGACAATTTTAATTATCATGATAATTAGTAAAGATGAGTAGTACTAATAATAATGATGATCTTTAACGTTTGGTTTAGGACTTAGCCTGGCAAGGCATTCTCCTATTCGAGTTTCTTAAAACTTCTTGATCTTAAAGAATATCATTTCAATAGTTATTATAATAACTAATCACTCATTCCATGCACATTTTATTCATATAGAATTTCAATTGATCATTTGATAAGTTTACCTGGGTTTTCATTGTCCATGCAGCCGATGGCCAAGTATTTGCCATTTGGCGAATATTTCAGTGAACTCGTGCGCTCGACATTGAAAATCATGCTCGTATCATCGCGATTGCGCCAGATGATTAGATTCTCGTCGAATGATAGAGCCATCTGATCATTGATCGACCAGTCCATCATATTGAGATCTGCGATGGCAATTGGCATTTGGCATTTGGAAATGAAATTATGCATTGGGCAGGAGATTCCGATATTAATCAGGCTTACCAAATGACGTGCACAGCTCGGGCATTTCGTTTGTGGTGGTGGCAAATGCTACGGGTCGGGCTCTGGGCTTACAGAACCAATCGCTGTCCGTGTTCTGTCTACCCGTCCGGGAGTATTTGCACTGCATATCGCTGAACTGCAGCAAACGATTCTCTTCAATGTCGAACACTTTGTTCATGGCCGACACAAAGTTGCTCTGGCGCCAATAGCTCGATTTCTGTGTGAGGCTCTAAAGCAAACATATTTTATAGTTTATATATTTAACTAGGGAATACCTATACCATTTTCAAGAGATCCTGCTCTTTGGTTTTGCCCACATATTTGAGATTGTACTTGATGGCTTCAGGCTTGAAGCGTTTTGGTATAAAGCGATCGCCAAATGTGAATTCCTGTTTGTTGTTATTGCGTTTATTCTAATTAAAAAGTGTTTTTATTTATTTTTTGTTTCATTCTCATTAGTTTTACTTTTGTTTTGTTGCTTGTTTTTCCACCTGGTAAACTTCATTTCGCCAATCCATGCGACGCTGTTTCATAAAGGGCGGCGCCAAGTTGGGGTCCATCAAAGGATTTTTGTTAAAACTCTCACACACATCCATAACGAAGACTAACATTTAACTAATTTCAAATATTTCATCCACGCCATATTTAATCATCGATTCTTTTAGGTCTACGATTTCTGAAAAGCTTCACTTAACTAACTGTACTTGCTCTCCCTCTCTCTCACTCTCTCATTCACTCTTAACAGAAGTGAGATTAGGAAAGTTACGACTATACATCATCTTACTTCTCTTTGTATACACTAATATGACATCTAGGGTAGACTAGGCTAGCTATATAGAAGTATATATGTATGCTTAATATATACTTATATGTACATATATAACCATTTGTTTTCTTGACAATGATTTTTAAAGTTTTGATTTCAAATCGAATTCAACTTGAAATTTAAATCATAATTAATATTCCCACTGATCTATAGCTCATAGGTAAAATAACCCAAATCAAGCACTTAATGTATGAATGTAATGAATGTATGCAAGAAAATCAGATATATACATATATACATACATACATACATACATACATAAATACATACATACATATGCATGTTTTTTTTTTGCTGTTTACACTTTTAGATAGGTGAGCCAAATTTCCTAAAAGGGTAAAAAATACTCTTATTTGTCACTCAACGAGCAAGTGCAAAAACTAATGCAGCAAAAGGCAAGCCTGCGCAGCGCAGCGCAGCTTCAGTCGACTTCAAGAGTAAAAACGAACTCAAAGCAGGGCTCAACACTCGATCTCGACTTTGAGTCAAAGTCGTAGAGCCCTATACAAAGGCAAGCCTGCGAGGCGCAGCGCAGCCTCAGTCGACTTCAAGTGTAAAAACTGACTCAGAGTCGAAGAGCCCTATATAAAGGTAAGCGCAGCCTCAGTCGTCTTTAAGTGTAAAAACTGAGTGAGCGTTGGAGAGCCGTACATAAAGGCAGCCCGCGCAGCGCAGCCTCAGTCGACTTCAAGTGTGAAAACTGAGCGAGAGTCGTAGAGCCGTAAATAATGGCAAGCCTGCGCAGCGCAGCATCAGTCGACTTCAAGTGTAAAAGCTGAGTGATAGGGAGCCGTATATAAAGGCAAACCTGCGCAGCGCAGCCTCAGTCGACTTCAAGTGTAAAAACTGAGTGGGACTCAGAAAGCTATATAAAAAGGCAAGTCTGCACAGTGCAGCGCAGCTTCAGTCGTCTTCAAGTGTAAAAACTGAGCCAGAGTCGGAGCGCGTCAAAGTCGTAGAGCCCTATACAATGGCAAGCCTGTGAGGCGCAGCGCAGCCTCAGTCGACTTCAAGTGTAAAAACTGAGTCAGAGTCGGAGAGCCCTATATAAACCCAAGCCTGCGCAGCGCAGCGCAGCCTCAGTCGTCTTCAACTGTAAAAACTGAGTCAGAGTCGGAGAGCCCTATATAAACCTAAGCCTGAGCAGCGCAGCGCAGCCTCAGTCGTCTTCAACTGTAAAAACTGAGTGAACGTTGGAGAGCCCTATATAAACCCAAGCTTGAGCAGCTCAGCGCAGCCTCAGTAGTCTTCAAGTGTAAAAACTGAGTGAACGTTGGAGAGCCCTATATAAACCCAAGCCTGAGCAGCTCAGCGCAGCCTCAGTCGTCTTCAAGTGTAAAAACTGAGTGAGCGTTGGAGAGCCCTATATAAAGGCAAGCCTGCGCAGCGCAGCCTCAGTCGTCTTCAACTGTAAAAACTGAGTCAGAGTCGGAGAGCCCTATATAAACCCAAGCCTGAGCAGCGCAGCGCAGCCTCAGTCGTCTTCAACTGTAAAAACTGAGTCAGAGTCGGAGAGCCCTATATAAACCCAAGCCTGCGCAGCGCAGCGCAGCTTCAGTCGTCTTCAAGTGTAAAAACTGAGTCAGAGTCGGAGAGCCCTATATAAATGCAAGCCTGCGCAGCGCAACGCAGCGCAGCCTCAGTCGACTTCAAGTGTGAACACTGAGTGAGAGTCGTAGAGCCGCACATAAAGGCAGCCCGCGCAGCGCAGCCTCAGTCGACTTCAAGTGTAAAAGCTCAGTGAGAGACATAGAGCCGGCAAAACTGCGCAGCGCTGCTTCAGGCACGACTCAGCGAGTCTGAGAGTCCTATATAAAGGCAAGTCTGCGCAGCGCAGCTTCAGTCGATTTTTTACTTTCGTGGTGTTCAGTTGTGCGGTGTTCCTCTTCTTTTTCTGGATGTGTATTTGTATAGTTAATAATATTAAGTAAATTTAGCAGAATTATAATAGTTATATTTCTAGTTATAAGGAATTATTTTAATAACAATTGTGTGACCAAATAATTATACTTATAATAATGATCATTTACTAATGTTAAGTTTTTCTAACATTTTATACAATTTGTTTTAAATTTTTTTGCTCCTTTCTCTAATCTTAGACAATATTATTTACAAAATTTTGCTTTGTTTTTTTTTCTAGTTTTAATTATTAAATATAAATACTTAAAGCCTTTACATTTGTTCGTTTTTAACTAGAAGTGTTTTCTGTGTTCGTAACTTAAGTTAAATATATGCAAATTGTCTTATTGACTTAGACGCGTGGCCCACTTGTTGCCACAGGTGGGGCAGTTGGAGCGGGTACGCAAATATTTTCTAATGCAAACTCTGTGGATTTTGGTGGCACAGTCTGTGCACTTGATGTCCCAAAGCACCAGCTGTTTGCAGAGGGCACATTCCTTGATCGTGTCCGTAAAGTTGGAGCGCAAGTAAAACTCGAATTCGACGATGCTGCGTGGACCCAGATAGACTCTGTCGCCTGACTCCAGGAAGTAACCCATTTCGGTCCATTGTTGGAGCAGCGTCTGCATACGCAGTTTCTTGGGCGGTTTGGTTGAGCCTTTGAAATCCAAGTCAGAGTACGCCTCGTTCCAGGCTATGTGGTAATCCTCTTGGTGGCCAAGTTTCTCCAGCAGATTGGAAAAGTAGAGACACTCCTCTGCCGTCAGACCAGGATGATTCTGTTTATCAGGAGTTGCATCCGTGATGGCAAACACCAAATACTCCTTGCCGCTTATAGGATGAATCATAAAGCTCAGCGATTGATTGAGCTCCTTTATCGTATTTTCGATGCTCCTAACGAATTCGTGCAGAGCCTCTTGATTCGCGGGTTTTGTCACTTGATGCTGTTCGCAGAGCGGTGTTAATATCTTATCAATTTGATCATGATCAAGGCAGCTGTGATTTATGCAAGCGCGTAAAAATGTTCGTTTTACTATTTCCATTGTAACTATTAATTATTAACAACTTTATCTTTGGTAAACAATAACAGCTTAAGAAGCAAAATTCTAAGTCAGGCAAAATAAAGCGACGCGCAAAATTGCAATGTTAGACCCTGTATCGATAAGTCAATTATCGATTGACTATCAGCTGTTGCTTTGCAAAGGCAGCAAGTTTTTGTTAAAGATGGAAGATTATTTAGCAATTATCGATTACTCTCAGCGTTGACGCTTCAATGGTGGCAAGTTTAAAATGTAAACTTTTGCAAAATTTGCTCTGTAGACATAAAATTTGTATTTCGGAATAAAAACTATTGTTTGGTAGTCTTCAATTTTTATTGATTTTAAACTTATAAATTAATAGCACAACAATTAATATTATCAATGTCTATAAGAGCTTTGCTTTAATTAAAATCATATAGATATATTTAAATATATATATATAGAAAGAGTTAAATAGTCAGAGAATATTAAATGTGAAAAACGAATATCTTAACGTTTTAATGCACTTTTATCGTGCAATCATATTAAATATACATGAAGAAAATATACATTAATCAATTGCAAGAATTTGTATAATTTGAAAACGCAATTACATATCTAAAGCAGTTTAAAATATATTTATTTACACTAATTATTGTTCGGCAATTTTGAAAGCATTTTCTATAAATCTATTGTCAAAAAATTGGAAAGAAAAAAGATTATTTAGTTCTATAGTTCCTATAACTTCTTGCCATAAAATCCTAATAGCCTGATTCTCGTTGATACCGGACTCTGAACATGCTCCAGGATTTCCATCTAAAGATTTGTGTGTGTTGTTTCGGTACGATTTTGAAGAATAGTTTTGATAAATATTTTAAAATGTGTAAATATTGATTTTGTTTGTTCATTTCAGATGTAATAAAATGTAGCAGCGGTTTCAAATAAAAAAGAGAGGGAATATAATAAAGCTATGAGTATTTTCTTTCATAAACATTTTACAATTTATTTTATTTATTTATTTATTTATATATTTTTTTGCTGTTTTCAATTTAATATTTTCAATTGAATTACACTTTAAGCTAAAATTATGTATTTATATCCTTTTATATAGAACAAATAATGATAAAAATTAAACTTTCAACAAAATTATGATTAAAGTAACTCATAGTTCGTTAACTAGAATCCAAATCACAAATCTCTTAAGAACTAAAAACAAATTTCAAAATAAAAATCTAATTTGTACGCATTAAATTTTCATCTTAAATGAGACCAATTGCATAAATATTAATGTGTGTGTGTGTATGTATGTAGCAACAAATCAACTTAGATATGAACATTCCCATGTTCGGTTGGAACCTATAAGAGAAAGTTTATAAAGTGGGAAGAAACCGAGATGAAATTATAATTGAATTTCAAATAGAAAAGAAAAACAAAGCAAAACAAAACAAAACAATGTAAATACTTGATTAAATAAATGATAATGAACTTATAATTGTATACTTACATGGTTAGTCGCATGTTAGATTCTAAGAAATAAGATTGTGAGATACATAAACATAAATAATAATTACAAAATACAAAAAAGCCTCATCAACATTTTGTGCTTGTGCCACTAATACAAAATAGACCAATTTCCAAGCAATCAGCCCCTGACCAGATTGTGTTTCAAATATTTGTGCGATCGGACAGGCCGAAAACAAACCTACGTTCACTTATACCGGCGAGTTACCAAGTCTTTCAGAAGTTAAACAAAACAAAAAAAAAAAAAAAAAAAAAAAAAAAAAAAAAAAGAAATGGAAAAAGGAAGTAAAATATTCAAATTTCACAAATTGAACGCAAATAATTTGAATATTAATTAATCAAATAAATAAGCTGAATCGTTTTGAATTGGTTGTGTTAAATTCGATTAGGGTTTAATTTGATTCGTTAAGTTGTTTCCAAAATGATTACATAAAATTATTAGTAACCAAGCTGAGTTCGTTTGCAATGTGATTAGTTTCATTTAATATATTTGACTATTTGTTGTTTCAGTTATGTTGGTTGAGAAAGATGTGTGGAGAGTGTTTCAGTTGGAGAGGCAGATGGTAACCGTTAAACCGAATATATAGAAATTGTTAAAAAGTCCGCATGAGTTGTTGTTGTTGTTGTTGTTATTATTATTATTATTATTTATTATTAGTTTGTTAAGATGATTTGAGGGAAAGATATAGAAAGAAAGATGCCGCAGCAAAATAAATAAATTAATATTTTGTCGCTGAGAAAGTTACATTTTGCATTTGGTTTCTTTGTACTTATATATTTTGTTGTTTGTTTTTTGGTTTTTGGTTTTTAGTTTTTAGTTAGCCATGCAGTTTAAACAGTATGTAATATTAACAAAAATATGCAGTAAGACTAGAAATCGCTTGGCGTATATAAATTATAGAATAATGATACTTTTTAATTAACAACACAATAATAAATGGTATACAAAATAAAAGATTCCGTTTTTATAACCTTTTTTTGGTTTGGTTGTACAAAAATTAACAGTTTTTTGTTTTTTGTTTTTTTTTTTTTTAAATAAAAGAGTTAAGAACATAAATCACAATTTCGTTTTTAGTACATATACAATATATACATTGATATATACATATATATAATGAGCATATATATATATATGTATATACATATATACGACGTTAGGTAATTTGTAGTATTTGATTTGATATAAATCTCGCTTATAACAATGCGTCTACTTGGCCAAAATATCTATTAGATATATATGTATATATATATAGTTGTTTTGCAGTTTGTTTTTGATTTCTTTTCTTTTTTTTTGGTTTAGTTAGTTGCTCTTTCTACATGGTATTAGTCTTTGGTGCTTCATTCAAGATTTCTGTAGCTAGCAAGTAGGTTCTGAGTGTCGCCCATGTACCGAATACTTACACGATTTATCGAGTTGCGACGCCCTCCGCCAAGGCCATCCTGGCTAAGCCCATTGCCAGTGTCGTTGTCAATGCATATGTCCGAGTCGGAGTCGACTCGCCGAAACTCGCTGCCATCCTGCAAATCAAATGTCCCGAATAAAGCGCTGATTGCAAGGATTATGTATGAAGAGCGCTTCACTCACCTGTGTCAACTGTTGCGTTGTAGTTAGCAGCCTGGCAATGGGATTACAACAGACGGGCAATGTCTCCAGCAGTGTGGGCCGCGAGTGCGTCAACAACGGCTTCATATATCTGGAAAATACTTCAGCTTATTCTTTCAGTTTTAAAGCACGCTTCAATCGCTACTCACTTGGTGTCAAAATTGCCCCAAATTCGCGCCAGAATCGCCTTCTCATGGCTGTTGCGTCGTCGTCCACAGGCCGATGTCGCTGCATTGCCATCGATTGGTGTATCCAGATTCGAGTCAGCGCCACTCGATAGGCGTCCCTTGCCACGCCCGCCCCCACCAGCGCTGCCGCCTTCCACGTCCTGCAAGTAGCCATCAGACTGAACAGATTTCAACGAGACAAGATTAGCGCTTTGTGTATGTGTGGGAATGTGATTTAAAAGTAAGTACCAGCAAAAACAATAACAATAACAATCAAATACCCATAAGAGAACGTAAGCGAACTTATAAAGCAAAGATAACTCAATCAATGTAGTATGTATCGTGTCGTGTTTGTGTGTGTGGGACAAAGGGACACGGGGACAAGGGAGAAGCACACAGAAATTTGCAATTGAATGGATTTGTTAGTCAACGTACCGGAGCCGAATGTGAATTGTCCATGGAATTGTAAACCTTTTTTATTTGATAGATGCAAAATGGCATGAATTGCGCAGAATTGTACAAAATAAATAAGTTAGAGAATATGCTGTCAAATGTATGTATAATGATGATCAAAAGCAGAGAATGAGAAATGCATTATAAATCCAAGCACAAAGTGACCTTTCAATTGCCGAATCAACTACGTTAAAAACAAGCAGCATCTCGAATACCCTTTAGTGTTAAAGACCCTACGATTTAAGCTACATATACTTGTATAGTCATATATCTTAATTATATAATATATATATAATATATATTTGCATTGTGTTCGGTGTATCGATTGGGTTTACTTAATCTAGTATTCAATCATTTTACTTGTTGCCAAATCTCAAATTAATCTATGAATATTTTTAAAATAGTTTGATAAGTTTTGAGAGCAAATGAAATGTAAATTCCAGTTTTTGCCCATTTTTTTATTTTCTATTTTTTTTTTATATGAAGCGATACATACGCCCAACCAGTTGTCTTAGAATCAACCTATAACTGATCCAAACTATTTTTTAAAAATATAATTTCATTTCATATTATTTTCATATCTGTAAATTGTTGAATTTTGCGTTTTTCTCTCATTATTGTGTCAACATAAAAAAGCCAATTTCAATAATAATTACAAGCCTCATTTAAAGTGAAATTAAAGAAAACTAGAGCTCAATCGAAAAATCTGGGTTTGTGTTTATATAAATAATATAAAAAGCAAAAAAGTTTGTTTTTTTTTTCAAACTAAAAAAGTTTTAATTTGCTTTATGTGGCAAAGTAAATTGTACTGAAATAAGAATATATATTTATATATATAAAGCTTAAATACTTTTGAATTGTTAAATTCTATTTGATGGACAAATTCCTAATTAAAATACAAACAGGTTTCATTTAATTATTTGAAAATTCAATTTAAGTACTGCTAAGCTGTTAAATTTAAATAAAAATTAGTTTAGTAGAATCTAACTGCAGGCGACAAATAATGCGGCGCTTCTGATATTGAACTGGCTCTATGTTATATTTATAGTTTATTTAGCCGTGCTTTCTTAAAGTATTTATCAAAATAAAACTCCCAAATTGAATTTAGCATAAGAAAAAAACAAATGAATGAACTGATTGTACAATTTGATACTCACACTGTGCACCTGATAGTTATTCAATTGCTCAGTCTCCTCATCGACGCCAACGCTGCAAACAGGAATTTTACAATTAAGATACGCTTTAGCGATTCGCATGCAAGTAGAACTCACGGTATTTTCAACCAGTTGAGGAAAAAGTTGGCGGCACCGCCCTGGATAATGACCGTAAAGATGACAATCAGCGATGTGGCTGTTAACATGGTTTGACGAGCATCGGACACGGTGTTTCTGATGGCCAAGGCAAAGGACATAGCACCACGTAAACCTAAATAAAATATTTTTTTTTGCTATAGATATGAAAATGCCAATTGTATTGCTCATAAGTACCAGCAAAGAAGAGCATGTGCTGGAAATTTGACGAGATTTTGGGCTTGCGTTTAATGTTCAACAGCCAGGACAAAGGATAGACATTGACGGCACGGCCCAGAGCAGCGCATATCTATGAAGGAAGTACAAGTAAATTAATAAAAAGTTTAGTTTTATTTAACTATATGACTCACGAAAGCTGTTATTATGAAGCCTGCATCGAAATGATGCTTGGGAAAGGTGAACATCGAGACGCCAATGTAGGAGAATATGAAGTTCTCGGCCAGAAAGTTAAGCAGCTCAAAGATCTGTTTGGTGCGCTGTCGCGAGTCCTCCGACAAATTGTTGTACGTGTAATGCGCCTGGCAAATGCCACAAAATAATACAGCCACCACGCCGGTCAGCTCCGTTGCCTCGGCCAACAGAAATGTGCTGTAGCTCATGAGCACAAACAGCGCCGACTCCAACAGCGGAAAGTCACGAACACGCGTAAACTTGGTCAAGTGTGGCAGGAGTTAAGGATACAAATTGACTAACAACAACAACAACAACAACAACAACTGAAAAATCAATAATATACATATGGTTTGTCTTTTGTTTCGCAAAAAGGATATCAATGCCGTAAAACAGCCCATCACAGCGCCAATCATCAGCGACAAGAAGAAGATAGAGAAGAAGTCACTCAGCGAGCGCAGAAATGCCGTAGTCTCAAATTCTCCCGTATTTGAATAATGTTCGCCGTAGTTCTGAATGGCCCTGTAAACATTCATTAATTACAAATATTATTTCAAATATGTCAAACTGTTTTTTTTTTTTGTAATTAGTTTTATGACTGGCTAAAACTGATAAGCCAGAATAATAAGTTAAGCTGTTTTTTTCCCGAAATATTTCCATTAAATGAACTTCCAGAAAAAACATTTGCGCATTAAAATTGTTAGGCAAAAAAAGCGAAAACTGAATACTCGAGTAGCGAAATCAATTACAGGCAGACATTGCCCAGTTTACGCAAAGATTCATATTGCCTATAGAGAGTGGCTGATAGAGTTAAGCAATTCAGCCTAAAGATGCATTATGCATAAGCTTATATATTAGATAAACTCACTCGTAAGCCAATAGTTTCTAAAGCAAATGTATGTATATTAGATTGAATCAATTGAATAATGCAAATTTCAGTGAGAAATGAGAAGATATAATAAAAAGTCAAGCCTTTATATATATGTAACAGAGGCAGACAAAACTATAAAGATATAGGTCTTAAATGGCATCTTTCCTTTGCAGATGATAATGGTATCTTTATAAAGCTAAATAGATTTCATATACCTGAATATGTATATAGCATACGTTTTTCAGTAGTTGAAAAGGCTTTAAAACTATGCCTAAATATATTCCCCTAACTTTCTTATAAGACTTCAATATGAATTTCCTATGCTAGAAACAATATTGTTATCATGTAACATTTAGTAGATATGCTCACCCGCTTAGCACAATGGCAACGGCATCGTTTAACACAGATTCGCCCAATACAAGCGCATAGAGATTAACATCGACATGGAGATCGTTGAATATGGCCAGTATGGTGAGCGGATCTGTGGGCGATATCAGCGCCCCAAAATACAGCGTGTCCAGAAATGTGAAACTGCTGCTCAAGTATTTTGGCATCAGTTTCACACAGCCGTACATCAGGCCACCGATTAGGAACGCCGATAAGGTGGTGCCCACAATGGCAAACGTGAGAATTGCGCCCAAGTTGCGAAAGAAGTATTTCTGCAAATTGAAAAACGCACATCAATTACGATCGGATTACACACATAATGCACAACATACTACTACATACCTTCTTTAGGCTGTAGCCGGCGTAAAATATAATGGGCGGCAATATGATATTGAAGAAGACCTCCGGATCGAAGGTGGCCTTCAAATCGATTTCATTCTCCTCGATATCGTACACCTGTCCACGGAACACGTACGCATATGTCTTCACACCCTCGGGCAGCTTTGTGGTATTTGTTTGATTAACCGGATACTGAACAGAAACAGAAACAGAAACAGAAACAGAACCAGCAACGGCAACAGCAACAGAAACAATACAAATTAAATGACAATAGACTCTAATTGCATAAGCAAACGTGTTGAGCTGTGCCACGCACCTTGAACCACAGTGTGTCCGGTGGCAATTTGTCATTGTAGGTGGGTACGCCCTGCGGCTCCACCTGCATATGCACCAGGGTGGTATTTGTGCCCGCATATCGTATGATGGCACCCACAATTAAGCCTGCGAATGGAATAAGAATGCAATTCACGTTAAGTATATGATGTTTCTTATTTAAGAGACTTTTCTCTGTTAAATAAAATCAATTTAGATCTGTTATTGATTACGTTTAAACAAAGAAATATTGAAAATTTACTGAAAGAGTGAAAAATGAGTGGAGTGAGATCCTTTGCTTACAAAATTACTTCTATCTTAAAATATATATATATATATATATATATATATATATATATATTTCAACACATATTTCTAAACTGATGCAGAGTCAACCCTACTTAAATATTGGAAGAAAAGAACTGGATGAGTCAGACCTTCACATATATTTTGTTCAGCTCATGTTTAGGTCCTTTGGGAAATGCATGTATGTATATGAGTAAGACCTTGAACTAGAGTCAAAAATCTAGAGCGTGCTGTCTGCTGCTCTGCTAAGTAATAATATTAAATTAAAAGCACTTTAAGCAAGCTTTGCATAAATGAAACTAGTCGCAGAAAGACAATCTGAATCGGTTCAAAGAGGTTTTTTGCTGCCTTAGTCGCAAGCTCATTCTATTATTGCCTGACCTATCACAAAGCTCGCTTTGAAAATGTGACTAATGTGAATGTGGAGCAGTTGCCGGCTGAATGGCCTCCCTCGCTCTCTCGCACTCTCTCTCTCTCTTTGTGTTGTGTTGATAAGATCGTGTAGAACAAGTATGAAACATAAATAAATACTCAAGTTGTTGACTCACTCACTTCACTGTGAAAACCAGAGCACGCTTATCAGCCAAAACAGTTTGCGAGCTACCAAAAACTCTTGAGGCTTATCTGCATTTGGTTTATGTTTTTATATACGTTTTACTCTGATAATATTTCATTGCTAATCAAATTTTTTATTATGACTTTGCTTAGATACGACAGGTTAATTAGCATATTTAATTATTTCCATTGCAAGCGAAGATTAAATAGAGAGAAAAAAAAACAAGTATAAGAGTGCAAGATGGACGTAGCCGACTAAAAAATACCCTGTTATCGAAATGCTACAAATTCTAGTACTAAAATAGGGTGGTATACGAGCTTATTTCTTGAAATTATTAATTTTATAAATAGTATTATTATTATTACTATTAACTTTTCTACACATCTGAGCTGTCGACTTAACATACATATGCTCCATTTAGTAATATATTTAAAATTAGAAATACTTTTAATATTTTAACTGATCGCGAGTATAACTAACAATTATCTATCTGGCTCTAAAGAAAGAAATGCTATTTGTGATACAAAAATCAATAGATCTTTATTGTTACTTGAAAAAAATTGAATTTTAAATAGATAAAAAGCAAAACCAGATAGGCTTGAATAGTTTAAAATCTAAAGGAATTTCTATTCTCAACTCTTTAGATTTTGTAATTACAGAGATACATAGATGAGTTCATGCGAAAGGACAGACGGGCATGGCTATATGGGCTCTGCTTATTGTCTTTATCAAGATATACAAATAGATACTTGAAGGGGTTGAGCATACCAGACGTTCCGATCCGCCTCTGCCATAAATGTACATAACAAATTAGCAAGAATTATATATAGAAATATATGTATATAAATCACGTGCATATTGAGCTGTCGAATTAGTTAGAATGCCGTAATTCTCCACTGCTGGATGACGTATGTATATATATCATGCGTTTGATACCCAGCTGATATCGATAGCAGACTTTATTTATGAAATGTAAGGAAAAAAACAGCAAAAAATGCAAAGCGCAAAAACATTTGAGGAAAAACCCAAAGCAAAACAACAAATGCGATTGTTTTAAAAAACACTGATGCAACTCGATACAATGAATGATTCAAACTTGAACTAAGTTTGTTATTAAAGAAGAGCAAAAAGCAGCAGGTGTAATTAAATTTATAATTAAGAACAAAAGAACGCCTGTGTTTTGTAGCAGTAAACTATGAATATAATAAATTGAATTAGTCTAAACAAATAATTAGAGAAATGCTGAATCAAAGCATTTGGATTGTACTTAATATTAAATATCTAATTAGCCAATATTTTTTAGTTCAAGAGAAATGCAAAATTTCGAGAATTTACAGAGTAATTCAGAAAATAAAATTATAGTATGTTTAATGCGTTATTCAAGATAGTAGTAAAACTGATTTACAATTTGATTGCGCTAAAACTCTTAATTTGCTTAGTTGACATTAGCGAATGGACACTGTAGTCAAAGCATGCACATTTTATAATGGCAAAAATGTCGCTGAATTGCAATTGCAAATTTGCGGTGCAGAAGCAGAATTGAAGGCAAAAAAAAAAAAAATGAGATAGGGAAAAGAATTTTAGTGTTGTCATGTGTAAATGGTGTTTTAAATAACAGGTTCGTATATCAACGAAATGTTTCTATACATAAAATGCGGGACTTAAAAGCTTTGCAGTTCCGATTACAAAAGCCAATTTGGGTTTTGTACAAGTTTTAGCTTGGGCATGTGCACGAAAAGTGTAAAAATACGTAATTACGCATTTAAATATATTTATATCAAAATATACATCTGTATATATGTATAGACTATTTATCTATATGTGAGGCATATTACGAATGTTAGAGAGACAAAGAGGCAGGTGACAATGATCGAAGAAGAAGAGCATAGAGAAATAATGATGAAATGATACTATTGAAAATAATAATATAAAGCCAACAATTAGCATGTGTATGTAGTTTGGCCAAAGCCAAGTTAGCTAACGATTCGCCGCTCACTTACCATAAATAACAGCCAATCCGGTCTCATGCAGCCACGAAACGCGATGATGTTTGAATAGCCAAATGGTTAATACAGTTAAGGCTAGCAGAAATACGAATACCAGCAAATCGAGACTTTGAATGCGATGATTGAGCGTCGCTTTGGCATCGAGCGTTATGTCCGTATCGGCTGCACTGCAGCCAGCGATGAGGGCACACAGCGTCAGCAGACGCAGCGCTGAGCTATTCCAGCTGCAGTAGCGACAGCGGCGATTCAACTGTGGCCTCGCCTGGCCTGAGTTAGCGTGCATTTTGCACTTGCTGTGTGGCGACGGTGGAATGAAATTAGTTGTACAATTGTACATTAATTGAATGTGCACAGCAGACTGCTGGCAACAGCAGACGAAAACTGAAATCGATTTTCACGTTACGTTTGTGTGCGCTGTAAATTGATTTGGCGCACAGCTTTTGTGGCCTGCGTTTGTGCACAAAGGCACCTTTGCGCGGAGTTTGTTTGTATTTGTTTTCCCTGTTTTTTATCTATTTTATTTTTTCCTTTTTGTTATATAAAAAATAAATATTTTACACTTTTAAAATTGTCACAAAAAATGTCTATTTGACATTATGCTTGCCTCTTATAACACTCTTATACTAAGAACAATTTCACTACGCTATGAAGAGAAGGTAGTTTAGTTTCCTTAGAAAGCTGCTTGCTGCTTGCATTGCTGTTAATCACAGCTGTTTGTGTGGCTATCGATATTTTCTAAAGTTTTGCAGCCGATTTTCAGTGCTGTTAAATTTACCGATTATTATTTTTTGGTCTTTTGTTGTGGTTGGCAAATTCTGTTATGTTTTGTGTCAGCATTCTCAACAAAAGAATCAAACTGAGGGTAAATTGATCAATAAAAACGCCTATGTAAATCTCGGAAATTTAGTTTTTGCATTTTATTTTTTAGCTATCGGATTGATTTAAGTACTGTTCTCTCTTGTATTTGGCAATAATTTGCATTATTTCCAATTTAGCGTCTATTTTGTAGTCCTCATCCAGTTGATCCAAATCTTGGGCAATAGTCATACCATAATGATAGAAATACGATTTGTGTGCTTTTCTGGGGGTTCGCATTTCTAAGATAGGTGACTCTTTTGGTCTTTTTCGTGTAGGTGGCAAAGTTGCTTCTCCTTCATTATCATTATCATTATCAGGCTCATTTGATGGTGGTGAATCCTCAACAGAAGGCTCTTCTGTTTTTATTGTAATTGGTGGCTGGCATTCCTGGGTGGCAAGCGGATCATCTTCTGATAGATCAAAGCTGCTATTGCTTGCAGTCGCAGGCAGTGTTGTGCTACAGGCGTTCACTGCCGCTGTGTTTTGCTGTGCTCGAGCTGGTGTGTCCAGAGCTGAGCTCAAGAACGATAATGTCAACCTAAATTTCCAGGTGGTACTGAAGTTTTCTGCATCTGCACCGATTCGTCTCGATTTGCTTTCTTCGAACAAATAGTATGTCTTCATATTTGTCCATTTCTTTTGCAATGCCTCTAGAATCATAGAAATTTAACTTTAATATGATAATTGTAGATTCAATTTGTCTATTTTACCTTTTGTAATTGGTGTGGCCGAAAAAAATCCACCGTAGGCGTTAACTTTTTCTGCAAGAAGCGACCAGAATTTCGCCTTCTTTGATTTATATGCGAACTGTGGATGGGAATGATCCCAAACGAATGGTGCTGCTTTCACATGTTTTATAATATAAAGCAGAATTTCATCAGTCCACACCACTTTGTTGTTTTTACTCATTTTGTTTATACTGTCTTTCGTCAGCCAATGTACTGAAAAATCGATGAGCTGATCCTATCGATAGTAGATTTTTTGTTTCGATAGGAATATTTGCGCCTGGTATGCATCTTAAGCAAATATCGGCATTCGAATCAAATTAACTAAAACCTATTTAGCTTGCATACCTTCCGATGACGACAAACAAGCCGGCCCCGAAGGAATGTGCTTTGGAATTTATTTCGCCCAACGCTTGCTTACATTTGTGGATAGTAAACGCATGTTTCATATACAAACATATAGTTTATTATTAATAAAAAACGATAGTTATTCCCATATTGATATGTTTATAAATTAATTTAGAGCTCTACTTTGGTCCACTGGCTTCTCATGAATGTAGAATACTCCTTGGCACCGGTATTGTTGAATTTCTCAAAGTACGGCAGCTCGCTGAGACGTGCCAGCCAAGCGGTGATCCTCGGATATTTCTCTGGATCAATATCAAAAACTGCGGGAATGGATGAGACAGTGGCAGCACAGCAGAAATCAGCAATGGTCAATGTATCGCCAGCGATATACGGTTTCTCCAGCAGAACCTCTGTCAAGCGGAGAGCGCCGTGAACGTTGTCCGTCCGTTCCTTGGTCACCTCTGTGATGCCCTTCATCCAAAAGACGCTGCTCACATTCCACAATGCTTTATAGATGACGCTGGCATCGAAGAACAAACGCTGATTAACTTCTGTGCGCTTCACTAGATCCTTGGGATAAAGTACATCCGTCTTGGCATATTTCTCGCACAGATATATGCAAATGGCATGCGAATCTGTTACGATTATACCGTTGTCATCCAACACTGGCACCGTGCCTTGTGGATTCATCTTCAAGTATTCCGGCGAACGGTTCTCGCCTGCACCCAAATTAATCAACTTATATTCGAAGGGCAGCTCCAGTGCTTTGAGTGTTACTAAACAAGCACGCACCGGCGGGGACATATCAATACCATATAGCACGACCTTCGACATTTTGCTGTAGATGTGATCGTATCAACGCAAGCAATTCGACTGAAAGCCGTTCGCAGCTGACGAGCCTTATAAAATTTTATGTTTGTGGAACGCAAGTATAGATAATAACTGTGCTGAGCTTTCAAGTGTTAAAAAGAATCGCATAATGATGACATCGCAATTTCATACCCTAACTGAGAAAATTCAGACTATTGAAATTTGTACAGCCTATGCCTCTCTATCTGCTCACACATGATTAGAAAGCGAATTTAGAGTACTTAGAAGAGACAAATATTGAGGATTTATCACTTAAAAAATCATTTTATAATCATGTTGCTTATACTTATATTTTATTTTAATGCAACAGTATGATGTTGTCTACAGGGTACAGGGTATATTATAGTCCACAACGTTTAGGAATAACATTCAGCTTGTTCCCCTAACTATTTGTTCTATTGTATTTTCAATTGAGCCTGAAGTAAAATGAAAAAAAAAAAATGCTTAGTATAGAACTTGCCCAACCTAACTAAATTGTACTCACGCGAATTGTAAGCAAAATGTTGCTAGCCCAACAAATTTATTCGACTAAAAGTTCATTAATTGTGTAATTAAATTTTGCTTGTCTATCAACCCAGGCATGAAATGTATTTAACTCTTATGTATTTATTTTTCTATTCAAATATGAAAACTCACTTTGAATTATTGATGACAAAGGTCTTCTTGTATCATAGAAATATATCTGAGCTCATGAGAATATGTAGCTAAATTTATTATCAAATTTTGAAATTTTTCAAAAATTAGTTATAGTTCTTGAATTCTGTATTTTTATATATTGTTTCAAAAACTGTTTAATGACTCAAAATAAAAATTGTATAAATAGATTGTTCAGGAATATGTCCTGACTATTTTTATACTAAATTTAATTTCTATTCGGTTTTTTTCAGTCTCGTATTAAAAATCAATTTTTTATCATAAATCCAATTTTCTATTTTTTTTTTCACAATTTAAATATGTCAAAAAAAAACTTGTATTTGGAATATTATTCAAAATTGGAAACAATTTATTTGAATGATTCTTTGGGATGGTCCGGCTGCTGAGGAGACCCAGATCCGTGTCAATGGTGTCCTGCATTCTTAGATCTCGATGTAGAATGCGTGTTGCCTGTTCACAGAACCTACATCAGTCTGTCGCTCGAAGCCGTTGGCATGACACATGTGAATTTGAAGCCTTTCAGTCTGGTCACTGTTCGGGTACAATGTCAGATGGTAAATGTGGCAGTATCTGCGCCTGTTTCGATTCCGTTTTTAGCACACTCTTTCCCAGTGAGTCAAAATATACAGAAACAAATTGGCTTGGAGCCTGGCTACTACACGATACCCAAGTGTCGGGCAAATCTGCTCAGGTATACGCCAAAGCGTGAGGATTTGCCCAGTCGTAGCATGACAGAATCGTTTACAACGGCGATATTGCCATTGAGTTGCAGCTCGTATCGGGAACGGTATGTCAACCATTTGCGTCGAGTGCGTATGGGACGTCTGATGGAGGAATTGGACTTGTTTGCGGGTAAGTCAAGGGATATGCTGGCAACAACTATGCGAGGCTTAAGTATGTCAGGCTCTTAGTGTGGATCTGTCATCGTCATGCGAGTGTGCCGACATTGCCCAAAGGTATACCGCTGCCCTATATATTTGTCACGGTGCTGGTCGAGAGCGTGGAGTTTTCTAATAGCAATAAGATCTCGGCATCTGAGGACATCTCTTTGTGTGGCCATGTCTCATGGACTGGATCGACATCCATGGAGATAACTATTTATATGCAGCAGAACTTTCGAACCATTCTGAAAGCCATCTTTGTGATGGTGGCGCGCAATGCAACGAATACAGCAGCGGCACCAATCAATGCGCTAAATCCGGCCAACGAGAAGGAGAAGTCCTGCTATGAGGATTCGGTTAAGAGGTATGAGGCACGCAAGGTCAAACAATCAAAGAGTGTGCTTTACATCCGACCCACCAAGGAGGACGAGAAGCTAATGTTCGAGATCTTCAAGCGTACCCAGGGCACAAACGCTCAAAATATGTACAATCTTGAATTGCCACCGAATTGCAGATGGATGTCCGAATCGAATCAAACTACCTTGCTGCGTGCCTTCCCCGACAATCGCAACTTGCACAATCATATTTTTGGTGGATTCGTAATGCGAACTGCTGTAGAAATCAGTTCGATTACTGCCTGTATTTATGCTGGCGGTCGGCCACTAATCGAGTGCATCTCGGACGTGGCATTCTATAGTCCACTGAAGGTGAACTCGTTTATAAAAGTAACTGCCTACGTGGTCTACACATATAAGAAGTATATTCAATTGTTGACAATTGTGCAAGTCCTGCATGAGGACAGCACGGCACACTTAACGACAAACGCGTTATTTCTCATCTATAGGGCTGAGAGAAATGTTAAAGAGGTGCTGCCCATTACGTATCAGGAGTCGTTATGCTATATGAACGGACGCAACAAGTTTCGTGCCTTTCAGAAGTTGAGACGTGATCGATTGATCAATTTAAAAAAGTTTCAAAAAACCGAAAAATCTGGCGACTAATAAAAAACGTTTTATAAAAAATATACTTAAAAAAAAGATTGATATTCAATTTAATTGCGCATTGAAGTGCTTGATTTGGGCAGTGCTTGCAATCGCTGGCGACGCTTCGATTCAAATTCTGTGGCTAGGTGCCAGGTTTCCTTGTCGAGCGTCGCATTGCCGCGCGCAATTCCTAGCAGACGCGATAAGACCAGCAGACAGTGCAGATCATCGGCATTGCTCTTCACATTCGCCTTGCGCATATCCACAAATTCCTGCTGTATCATTTCCGTGTGCTCTTCGCTAACGCTGAACTGGCCAATCCGCGACATGGTCAAATAGTTGCGGAACTGCTGCAAGCGTCTTGGCTGCAAATAATGCAAAGCAGCTTTCAGCGACTCCTCGAACATCTGCACAGCCTTTTCATCCGCCTTAATGGGCAGCACAAAGTCGCTCTGCAAATGATATACGTATATTAATTGGATATATATTGTGACCATATTTCTTCCATGCAATTCCATACCGGCAACATGCTGCGTCCCTCGCTGAGCACCAGCACCGGAATATCCACATTATAATCTATGTGATAATACTGAAAGTCGCACTTCAGCTGCTGATTGTTAATGAGGTTTGCCAGATGCTGTACGGCATGCACACCATTCGCTTCCAGCTTGCCCTGCTGCATGCGTGTCTCGTCCAGCACTAGATGTGTATGGGGCGCCAGCTGCAACAGCCCAGAGACCAGCTTGTTTGTCTCATAGTCCTTTCTGTGGAAAGTCAATGCTTGCACATGTTACACAACACGATGTAAAGAAAGTTGTACTTACTTTGGTGTAAAGGCGGATGTGTTCATTGTTTCCAGTGTCATTGGCAGATAGTGACTGGCAGGTAACAGCAGCTCGAGCACCTCGTATAGCTTTGTTGTATACTGCTGCAAACACTCTTTGGGCAGATTGCAGATGTTTAATGCAAATTTGCCAATGCTCTGCATCTCAGAACGGCTATAAACTGTGGAAATTAGATGACAGAGTAGATATTCGGCAGCGAGCTCGTCTTCGAACAGGCAAAGTTTGAGCAACATGCGCATGTCTTTGTGTATGGATTCCAATGATTGTGGTGCATGTAGCGCTTCAACTACAGCGGGCTGCTGCAGACTCTCATCCAGCAGCGGATTGGCATGGCACAGAGACTTGACGGCAAAGGCATGCAGGCGCGGTATTAGAAATGGCGATGGATTCTGTGCCTGCAGCTCGGCTAGGCTTTCCACATCTTGCATTGCCTCAACGTCCAGCGTGGATGCGTCTAATGCTGGATCAACAGACAGAAAGCCGACAAAATCCATCAGCGAGTTTAAGGTGTACTTATCAAAGTCCTCGTAGACCTTCACCATGCAGGCCATGCTTGGACGACTGGGTAGCGGTGAATTGAGCAGATAATCAGTGCCAAGCACTGCGGAGCTGCAGTCATTTGTTTTTGCTTTGCTCTCAACATTCAAACATTGCTTTTTAGCTGAGCTAATGCTGCCAGATTCATCTGCTTTGTCCACCTCCATATCTTCTTGTTCATCCAAGGCACGTTTTACACCACTTCCGACACTTGGCAGCTGCTCCGACTGCGGGTTACACTGCTTTTCGTGCTCTTTTGCCCAGTTATTGAGACCAGGCACTGAGACCACAAACAATGTACGCCGCTCTCCATGCACATTTCTGTCGGCGTTGTAGTCCAATTGTTCATCCTTGCCCAGTCGTAGGCAGTCGCGATATTTGCCTGGCTGTAGACGTGAACTGCCGTCCGTTAATTTTACCTCATAGCGCTCCAAGTAGATTTCTGGATCCATCATGTCCTGCACCATGCCACGAAACCGCACCAATCCCTGGTCTTTTAGTTTGTGCAAAGGTGTATGATTTAGCAGTGGAATTGAGTGCCATTTTGTGGAATCATTGAGTAACTCTTTCCAATGTGTATTGTCTTGTGCTGTCAGCTCTTCGGGAGTGCTTGGTAATTCCATGTTGCAAGGCATCGCGCATATAAACAAACAATTATTGTTTCCCTGAGTCGCGTGCGCGCCAAATTACAATGTTATTGATGGAATAAATACGATAGAAATCTACAGCGAGAATGGAAACTCTAATTTAATTCAATCGAGCAGTTATCGTAATCGTTTTTGTGTTATCGCAAGTTGTGTTGTAGGGCTGCGATGAAACGGATGTAAAGCGGAGTATCCGCAAAAGAAATAATGAGCAAGAAGAGTCGAGTTTGGAACTTTTTCTACAAGGAAAGCGATATTGTGGCAATTTGTTGCCTGTGCCACAAAAATTATTCACGTAAGGGCCGTGGTACAACATGTCTGCGAAATCATCTCAAGAGCAAGCATCCTGCCGAATTTCTAACTTTATCCGAAAACGACATTAAGTACATGGTGAAAACGGAAATAAATGATAACGCATCCGTTCACACGAACCTGCAACTACACGTAAAAAAATCTGATATACTTTTGGACAGAGCTTTAACAGTTCCTAAAACAATTCCTATTTCTTTCTATTCAGGATGCTGATCCATTGGAAGTTCAAAGGGTAAACGATTCGGACGAAACTTATGCGAGCGATGAGAAATTGGCTTTGATGATAGCCCAGCATGATAATTCTTTCAGCTTGATAAATAGCGTTGGCTTTGTGAACTTTATTAAAGTTCTGCAGCCTCGATACACAATTAATACTGTTAGTTATTATGAGAATCTGTTGTGTCAAGACATATATCGGCGCATGCAAACGCAACTGAAGCAACAACTCGTCATGTTAGATTCTGTTTCGCTGGCCACAAGCATCTCGTGGGGAACTGGTGGCCAAGGTTTGCTTAGTTTAAGCTGTCACGGAATTTCCAATGACTTCCAGTCGAAGCAGTTCCACTTGAAATGCGAAGCTCTAGATGGACGACATACAGACGATGTTGCCTGTCGCATTCGTATTATCATTTCCAACGTTTGCCAGGAGCTGCAACTGCCCAAGGAGAAGATTAATTGCATTATCAGAGATGAGGGCACTTGTACACAGGACGCTATAGTCGAGTGCAATGTTCACCTACTAAAGCTTTGTGTGAAATATGCCCTCGAATCGAATGAACACCTTAAGCAATTAGATGCCAAATGCCTTCAAATTGCAAAACACTTTGAACAATCTCACATAGCTTACAATCATTTGAAATATATTCATGAAAAGCAATTGAATCGTGAGCCATTGCAATTGGTGGAGCACAATGACAACGACTTCGCCTGGAATGCGATCTTTCGTTTGAAAGGACGCCTGCTCAAGCTTAAAGATGCTCTTTCGCTCTATGCCGAGGAATATAATATGGTAAAGATTTATCCAGATGAATGGCTGGATATCGATTTGGGTCAACGAGTCATACAACCAATTGAGGAAATTGTCAATATTTGGAGTGGAACCTCTGCGACGGCATCCTCAGTCATACCACTAATAGCCGCACTACGTGATTCCCTTCGCACAGACATCCACAACTTTGTGTCATCAGTGGTAAACTGAAAATCTTATCATAAATATTAAACTAATTCTAATTTCGAATCTCTTACAGACCATTTGCGCCTTTGCTCGAAAGTTGCTCGAGGAGCTGGAATCGAGATGTTCGACTATTACTACGGATATCAAGTATCTGATGGCCACATATTTGGACCCGCGTTACAAGCAAGCATTTTTTACCCATCAGGAAGCACAGCTGGTAACTGACGAAGTCTTGACACAGCTTTGCCGAACTCAACTCCAGCAATGGCAGCCGCCGATGAAGAACGCAAAAGTTGCCCCGAATGCTAAAAACGAATCGAAAATTGATTCTTTTCTTGACAATATGCTCACACTATCCAACACCAGTCCGGAAGCATCCACATCATTGCATTCGCAATCGCAACTGAAAAACCTATTATATTTATACAATTCGGAACCAAGAGTTGAGCGTCAAAGCGATCCAATAAGTTGGTGGCGATCAAATAACAAATACAGCGCCTTATTTCCAATTGTTAAACGATATCTATCCACGCCCGCCGCTAGCATTGCCAGCGAGCGTCTATTCAATATATCTAAGTGTCTATACAGTGATATGCAATTGGGTCTCTGCCCCGAAAATGTTTCCAAAATTTTATTTATCAAGGCTAACTTAAAAGCTCTAGAGAAAGACTAGTTAACTGATTTCAATGCAGATTTTATGGATTTTATGTATTTATTTAATGACATTTACCCAATTTTATGTTAAATATGTAGGTTTATGAAAACATATTTCCCTTAAGATATTTTTAAGATTTAATTTAAACAAAAATCATCCCAAATATCCCAAAGGGGAATATTTATTTATTTTAAATTACAAAATAGAGCAAATTGATCTAAATAAAGATAAATTATATTATACAGGACAATAAAATGCGATTAAATTTAAATATAAAAAATCTGAAACCTGAATAGCTAATAGTCCTTTTGGAAAAAAAAAAATTAACTTGAAATTAATCGGCGATCTTCAATCCATTTCCCTTGTTTTCCTCCTCCTTAGCAGCGGATATATTTCTAATATTGTTTACAATTATATAATTGCAATATTTAATTATACGTAAGTATTGCTTAATATAAATAGTTATTAAAACTAGATAAATAGCAAGACCACCTTTTTCAAATCAGATCCAATCTCAGAAATGTATATGATAATGATAACATCATTCATCTAGTAGTGTTAAGCAGTTTGTTTTTCGAGTATAAACGCTAAAATCCGTCAAGTATAAAAATCAGTCTGATTCGAGTCTGACTCGAATATCCAAACTATGTGGCTCCAACTAAAAATTCTATACGCTGTGTTCTTTGTGACTTTGCTAGTGATGCAAACGAACTCTTCGAAATACTTATTTATTCCTGAAAATGATGATCTATTTGATGATTGCCAGAACGCACCCAGCAATGTTCTCAGCTCGCAAGGATTCATGGATATGACTGAGCAAACGATTACACGGAAAGGCGATAAAATATCTGTTTCGGGCAATGTGACCTTTAAATGGGATATTCAGCCAGGGGATCGCGTTGAGGTGTGTTTCGTCCATATTCTCTCAGCTCAATAATAATAATAATAATACAATTGCTCTTCTACTTAGGTTAGTTATCAGCTATTTCGATTTGATCGCATAACGTGGCTGCAAACACCTTACGGTTTGACCGTTCAAAACATATGTCCAATTTTGTACGATGAGCCTCAATATTGGTATAAATATTGGACAAAATTTGTCGCCAACAGAGAAGAAGTGCAAAACGAGTGCTTTTACCCTGGAGTAAGCTTATCAAATACACAAATATTTTGTAATTAACAATTTTGATCTTTGTCTTTCAGACTAAATTTATTTATAAAACATTTGACTTCGATATAATAATAGATGTGACTGGATTGCCCTTGAATGGACGACATAAGGTTATTATCACATATCAGGCTTTTGATTCGAGTGATGTGAAGCGACAAACTAGCATCTGCATGGAAATAGAGGGATATTTGGACAGGCTATAAATTCCAGGAATTTGCAAAATATAAAAAAATAAAAACATAAGAAACATAGATCATGTGTATGTTATTCTAATAAATATATGTATAAATAATGATTATATATTTATACTTTGTTTGTAGTACCGAAATGGAATGATTAAGATTTCGATATAATAAGAGTTTTGCTATATTTATATTTTTGCTAAATCTGTATACGATTTGCTTAATTGGGATCAGCTCCATCTTAACCTCTTAGCACCACCTTGAACAGATAAACTCAATTGTGCGATAATTATCTATAACCCTTAAAAATTCGGATTCTCCGTAACTGAAACTGTTAGTCATTCGATTTACCACGCCTCACATCATTTTTGTCTAAAAAATTCCAAAAGAGAAACTGAATTTTAAACTAAATTTTAAGCTATAAGCACCGACAATTGAACGTTACTAAATATCGAATTTCTAGACTTTTCTTAACCCTTGTCGGACCTATGTCCTTTAATTTGATATAGGTTTTCGTAAAATAAATAAAAAATTAGAAATATTGAGCTTTCGCCAAGTATACGTAGTTTGCAAATGTCATATTGACACGTTACGGATTGGTGGTTTTATAACAAATTATTAGCACTGATAAGTTTTCATTAATTAACTGTTCACGTTTGCTAGATTTCATCCGAATAGAAAAAGGTGGTCCTGGTATGATTCGAGATATATATATTTAACAAGCTTTATGTTCAGTTTATTTGAGTAGCTAATTAGGGCAATGCAATTGGCTAATGATTACATTTCATATAAATAATTATGTGTAACTATTATTAAAATGGAATGACTTATATAACGAATTCAAAAAAAATAAATACATTGAGTTGGCGGCTTGGAATTAAGTTCAGTTTACTACTGTCATTGCCAGCATGAACTGTTGTGCTTATATCCATTGTGTCATGTTAGCTTAAATTTCGCTATAAGAACGCCTTGGAGAAAAAACGAACTCGGAGCGTCGCAATCATCATAGAAAACGACTAAGGACACGGTTTTTGAAAAATTACTAAGGAAGAGCGGGCATCTGTACGAGAGAGCAAGTACATGCGTAAGGTTAAATCAGCAGGCTTCGTATCAACCAGTTTTGGTCTCAAGCAATCCGTCGTGCATTCCGCAAAAATCCAGCTGAATTATTAAATCGCCTTAATGTGAACATTGAATCTGACGCCAAATCCAAGCTGAAGCCCATCGAGTATCAGAGCAGAGAAGAACAAATTTTACGCAAAGCTGGCTGCCTGGCCTCATTCCCAGATAAAGACAATAAATTCCGTCAAGGTTATTTTATCGGCGATGATAGATAAAACTACAATTAATATAATATGATGCCATATAATATTTGCTATTCTTCGCCTTCGAGATGAGATACTATAGCTGTTGACTCCTGAAATTCGCGCTGAGACTGCGCGTTCCAAAAGCGACAATGATTTACATGCGGGTGTCACCAAAAACCAACTCAATATTCACATATACAGCTGTGTTCATAAAAATAGTAGTGCGACTGAAATTTTGGACAGCAAAATTTTGTGATAAACTTAATATTTTGAAAACAATCTGAATATACAATCTATATACATACATATATGTTAATCTAAATTTTGCACTACTATTTTTATGAACACAGCTGTATATATGTAATTGTATAGATTAGAAATGCGAAACAACGTTTTGTTTCTCATTTCTCATCTATGCAACGGAAATTTGCCACAAAGAAACATGGAAGGGTGTTGTTATTTTAAAAGTTTTGTTCTTAGGCAAACCCCCTATATTTATTCATATACTTAAGTAATCGTATCTTATTAATGTTAATTGTTCTGTAATATTTATCTTAAGTCTATAAGCTGTACTATTAGATTTCAAAGCAGATGCTAGTTGCCCGCTTCACATTTTCCGAGTTGAAAGCTTCAACCGTACTCAAAGCCAGTAGTCGAATTCCAGCAAAATTAAATATCGCGCTTACGTCAAGCGGTTCGTCAATATGTTTAGTCTGTTAGACGCAGATACGTCCTTCAGGTCTTCTTTACTGGCAACATATTTTGTCCAATATTTATGCTAGAAGTTAGGTTCGTAATATAGAACTGAAGAGCTGTTAGGAATAATCAGACCGAATAATCTAAATGAGAATGCAATTGCATAAATTTAGTATTCCACTTAAATAATGTTGATCGAAATTGCGTAAATTTCGTAAATTGTTATTTACCTCAATGCTTTCCCCAGTTCACATTGTTATTAGGACTAAGGGTTAGCTCAGACATATCACCGAGTCCTTCAAGGTTGAGAACATCACTTGCTGAGTTTCAGCCAAACGCACAAAATCAGAAATAACACAGCGTAAAGGTACTTTGGTTGGAACAACATCGTTTGATTATTCGACTCGAGTTGGAATTGATTTTTGTGCTTTAGGAATTGGGCTTTTTATACACAAATGAGCAAGTTGTGTAACACTGATACTTATCACAATAATTGCCTATAAGCGTTTCTCAAAAAACACCTAATTTGAAAGAGGAGGTCCTGTATCAATCGAGTTGTAACACTTAATTATATTTAACATGGTTTATGTTCAGTTGAATTGACCAATTAATGTTATTTAGTTGACCAATGTTAAAAACATCCGCTGTTCTAATCATTTAAAAAAATATATTTGCTCTAAGATCGGGTGATAAACTAACAAACGAGAGCTATACCTGCATATGCATCAGCAAACAGATAAAAAAACAGTAAATTCCGATAAAGACAGACTGGAGAGTGGAAACGGTACTTCCCTCTGAATGCTAATCAAATTTCCAACAATTGTTTTTGTTCATTAACCTACGCCCAAAGCGCTAATCTATTTAATAAAGTTTAGCATATAATTTTTTAGTTTATTGTATGTTGTTTTATTTATTAAGCCCTTTTTTGTGGGTGTGGCAACAACTTTAACATTGAGAGTTTTATATTTAAAGAGTTAATATATTTTAAAGATAAACAGATGTATAGCTTTAATAAAAATAACAAATAAAACAGCTGTAGTTGGGAATGAACGACTAGGCAGATACCCTTGTTTCAATCATTTTGGGTTTCTTGTGTAAATTTATTCGAAAATATATTCTAATTGAAATGTTCGCAAGTAGAGACGATCAGCAGCACATCAGCGCAGGATTCATTCCGAGAATCTGCTTGTCGGGCTCTTGCAACTAGAACACTCTTACTTGTCTAATCAAGTCTAACAAATTGTCCTTCTACTTGGAAGCAGATGCTAGTTTCCCGTGCCACGTTTTTCGAGTTAAAGGCCTTAATTGTGGTAATGACCTTATGTCGTCCATTTAAAGGGAGTCCAGTGAATTCGAGTATAATATGTATGGCAAATGGTTCGTGAATAAATTTCGTCTGAAAACAAACAAAAAAAATGTTAATTACAAATATACTTCCATTTGATAAACATACTCCAGGGTAGAAACATTTGTCCTTCACGTCTTCTTTATTGGTTACATATTTCGTCCAATATTGATACCAGTACTGAGGCTCATCATACAGAATTGGACAGATGCTAGAAACAGTCATACCAAATGGTGTTTGCACCCAGGATATACGATCAAAGCGATATAGCTGATAGCTCATCTGAAAGTAAAGTTAATTATAAAGGTGTATTTCCACTTAATTGAATAATGTTGAAGCAAAATACCTCAACGCGATCCCCTGGTTGAATGTTCCATTTGAAGGTAGCATTGCCTGAAACTAATAATTTACCGTCTTCCCGAATTATGGTTATCTCAGACATATCAGCCGCTCCGTGAACGTTAAGAACATTAGTTGATGTCTTATGACAATCGTCAAAGAAGTCATCATATTCAGGATCGAATAGGTATTTTAGAGCACGCGATTGCCTTGCGAGCAAAATCACGAAAAACACTGAGGACTGAAACTTAATGTGCAAAAACATCGTTTATTATTCGACTGAATTTAAAATGGATTTTAGTGTCTTATGAGTTGGGGTTTTTATATACCAAAAGATGAATTATACAACACGAACGATAGCACAATAATTAGAAACATGTTTTCCATCGCCACTAATTTAATCATGTGCACTAGTCGGGAGTGTGCGACTAGATAGTACCCAAGGATGTCAAATCTCTGTCAAAACACACATGCGCACATGGGGAAAGTTATCAGATGATGACATATTCGTAATAAGTGTACTTTTAAAATTTGCCAGATTTGCTCAGATACCTAAAGTTAAGCATCGATAAATATATATAAATACTTTATGGGTTTCCCTCCTTCCTTTAACAAAACTAAAAAAAAAAAACAATATCACGGACTGATCTAATTATGATATAAATTATACATATAAACAACCTATACATCCAATTTAATAAACTAATTGCAGTAATATAACTGACTAATATTAACAACATCCGTTGTTCTAATCATGTACAAATATAATTGCTCTGTGATCGGACGATAAACTAACAAACAAGGGCTATATACGTATCACTAGACAGTACAATGATATATGCTTATATTATTATCGATGTATATTGATCTATATAGTTACATAGACTAGAATTCTAGAAGAGGACTGAAGAAGGATTGAATCAGGTTCGATGAGACATTATGAGGTAAGATGCTATTCAGACAATTTGTTCACACTGCCAATAATAAAAAATAAAATTTGTTGGGAATCTATCCTTCTTTTTGGCACAGACAAGTTACTTCATAAGATCCCAAGGATTCGAATTGTGCAACAGATCTGATACTCTGTTACTTAGTTTTTACCAATGGCAAATATATATTATAAAGGAAATATATATTATCGGGCAGAGTATCCCATTGAATAAACTTCGTTTTATATTTTCTGAGTGGAACAATATCTTTGATCGACTTATATCTTATCTTATAGTCTCTCTTTCAGTTACCTCGATTTCAAATTTAAGAGAAGTGTATTTCATTTTTAGTATTGATTTTCATATCTCTGTTAATTGGAACACATTTCTATAATTCATTTTGATATCATAGCATTTACATACATAATCATTCGTATTAAATATAATCATTAGTCAATTACATCACCATGATTATAATGAACATTACCTTTTTCAAGTCAGATGAAATCTGACTAACACGTGAGGCTGCACAATAGTGCTTTTATCAGTGTTATATAATTGAAGTTCTAGCGTATAAAAGAAACATTTCGTAGAGCAGCAAAATCAATTCTAAAGTGAAACGCGAAAAATCAAACGATGTGGTTCCAGGTAAAGTGTCAAGTTAACTTAGTTCTATTGCTGATTCTGCTCGCAAGGCAGTCAAGTGCTCTGAAATATGCATTCATACCCGAGGATGATGACTTCTTTGAAGATTGCCAAAAGGTATCAAGTAATATTCTGAACGTTCTCGGATTAGTTAACATGTCTGAAATAACCTTGACGCGGAATGACGGCAAAATTTCAGTATCAGGCAATGCTACCTTCATCTGGGATATTCAGCCAGGAGATCGCATTCAGGTAATTTCGTTTAGCATTGTTCAAGTGGAATATCTTCAAAATATCAGTATTATTCAGATGAGTAGTAACCTATATCGGTTTGATCGTGGCCAGTGGCAGCAAACGCCATTCGGTATTACTCTGTCTGACAGCTGTCACCTTCTATATGACAAGCCGCAGTACTGGTATAAGTATTGGACACAATACGTAATCAATAGAGAAGAGATAAAGGATAAATGTTTTTATCCCGGAGTATGTATATGCCATAGAGAGATATCTATTAGTAATTAACAATTTGCGTCTTCGCCTTGCAGACCAAAATGATTCATGAGCCCTTCGACTTATACGTGGAAATGGAGTTTACTGGCCTGCCTTTAACTGGACGATACAAGGTTGTGTCAACATTTAAGGCATTCGACAAGAATAATGTGGAGCGTGATACTAGCATCTGTGTAGAAGTATTCGGCGAATTCGAAAGGCTAAACTAAAGAATGTATAGTCGTGGAATATATATATATATATTTATAATATATATATATATATATATATATATATATATATATATATATATATATATATATATATATATATATATATATATATATATATATATATATATATATATATATATATATATATATATATATATATATATATATATATATATATATATATATATTTATGACCCAATTAAATTGAAGTAAATCTGCAAATCTTTCAAAAATTTTTTTCCTTTGTAATAATATTAACTTGTTTAATATTAATTTTTTAGATAGGTAGATTCGGAAGACCCATGTTCATTATATCTAACAAGGCTTATGTTAAAATATTCTTTTAATTTGGTATTTAGTCACTTAAAATGCTCTTATATTATAATTTAATAAAAACACCTTCTCGTTTATCGTTTAACAATTAGAGGATTCAAACAGGATGAGTGACTGACTCGTAGATACCCTCATTTCAATCACTCTACGCTTCTTGTGTACACAAAGACAAACATACATTTTCAGAATTTATTTGCAAATGAAATTCGCGTGAGTTTCAAAGAAGCCATATTCCGTTTATTTCCTAGTTAGAATGATTAATTATTTTTTAATTTAGCCTTTCAAATCGTCCTTCAATTTCGTAGCAGATGCTAGTTTCCCGCTTCACATTCATCGAGCTAAAGGCTTTTATTGTGATAATAGCTTTATGTCGTCCATTTAAAGGCAGTCCAGTAAAATCAAATATCATATTCAAGGAAAACGGTCCGTGAATTAATTTCGTCTGAAATCAGACAAAAATATTCCATTACAAAATATTTATATATTTAATAAACATACCCCAGGGTAGAAACATTTATCTTTCACGTCTTCTTTATTGGTTACGTGTTTTGTCCAATATTGATACCAGTACTGAGGCTCGTCATACAGAATCGGGCATATGTTAGGAATAGTCATACCAAACGGTGTTTGTATCCAGGATATACGATCAAAGCGATATAGCTGATAGCTCATCTGAAAGGAAAGTTAATTGTAAAGGTGTATTTCCACTTAATTGAATAATGTTGAAGCAAAATACCTGAACGCGATCTCCTGGTTGAATATTCCATTTACAGGTAGCATTGCCCGACATGTGAATAATATCGTCCTGCTGTGTAATTGTGAAATAAGACAAATCAAAGAGTCCATTGACAGTAAGAACATTATCAGGCTGATTTGAACAATCGGTAAAGAGCTCCTCATTTTCAGGAACAAAAAGGTATTTCAAGGCATTCGATTGCCGTACGAACAAAATCACAAATAACACTGTGTGAAGGCACTCTGATTGGAACAGCATCGTTCAATCATTCGACTCAATTGGAATTGAATTTTGGGCTTTAGGAATTGGCGTTTTTATACACCAAAGAGCAAGTTGTATAACACTGATACTTATCACAATAATTGCACCTGCACGTATCTCAGATTGTACCCTATTTGAAAGAGGAGGTCCTGTATCAATCGAGCTATAACAGTTAATTATATTTAACAGGCTTGTGTTCTGTTTAAATATTAATTAAAGTTATAAAATTGACTTATGTTTATATTTCCGCTGTAATACGCATTTCCGCTTTATGATCAGCAAAGATAATTCTGTATGTACTTTACCCGGGAACCCATTGAATATGCAGGGTGAAATGGCTTGTGAAATTGTGTGTAACAGGCAGAAGGAGGCGTGGCAGTCGTATGATCAGGACAACAAGCTGACTCCACACATAGTAATGACCGACTGTCCGTCCGCCTCGTCAGCCCCAAAAGCTGTAATCTAAGTACTATACACAGTATGGGCACATCATTTCTTTCCACATCTTATTCCAATTCCCTATTATCGATATTAATCGATGACTGTGTACTATTGTGTACTATTGTGTGTCGATGGCGAATTTCAATATCAATAATTTATTTCCTTGACAAGCCAGATTGCTCGAATCATGCGGATAATAAATTTATATTGACCCTTTCAAATTGAACCTTTTAAATAGTCCGTCTACTTCGAAACAGATTTTATTGGCCCGCTCGACATTTTTTGAGCTGAAAGCCTTGATTGATTGTTATCACAAATTCTATGTCGTCTATTTAGGGGCAATCCAGTTAATTCTTTAATCAGCTTTGTTTTAAACGGATCGTGAATAACTTTAGTATTTAAGACGGAGATAGTATTAGTATTATTACTTCCAAATATTCATAAATGTATTTGATTAACATACTCTAGGGCATTTGTCCTTCAGAACATCCTTATTGCTTATAAATCTTGCCCAAATCTAACAGTACTAAAAGTTCGTCATAGTCTGAAGCTGATATTTGGCCGTCAACAGAAGCTATCAATAAGTCCGCGAAGGGTCAGAACATTGTTGGAGTATTGTCCATAATCCTCAATTAATTCTTCAAATTCAGAACTGAATAAGTACTTCAAGGCATTCTATTGCCTTGTGAACAAATTCGTCAATAAAACTGCGTATCGAAACTTTAGTTGAAAAATCATCATTTTCCTATTTGCCCTTCGAATTGATAGTTGTTCTGTAGAAATTTCGGTTTCAAATTGTGTAACATTTATACTTATCACAATAATTCTGAGCACATACTAGACACATATATCTAACAAAGGTAAAGTTCCATTAAATCGTTACTCCAATTACGGTAATGTAATTTAGAATTATTTCTGTTATAATATCTATCTACCATAGGGGGAAGCGGACTAATATATACTCTCTTTAATTGGTTTATTAAAATGAGTATAAGCCTATTAAGTTTTATTTAGTTCGAGATATCAGGACCTCCTCTTTCAAATAGGGTACAATCTAAGATACGTGCAGGTGCAATTATTGTGATAAGTATCAGTGTTATACAACTTGCTCTTTGGTGTATAAAAACGCCAATTGCTAAAGCACAAAATTCAATTCCAATTGAGTCGAATAATTAAACGATGCTGTTCCAATCAGAGTGCCTTCACACAGTGTTATTTATAATTTTTTTCGTACGGCAATCGAATGCCTTGAAATACCTTTTTGTTCCTGAAAATGATGAGTTCTTTACCGATTGTTCCAATCAGCCTGATAATGTTCTTAATATCAATGGACTGATTGATATGTCTAATTTCACAGTTACACCGCAGGACGATATTATTGAAGTATCGGGCAATGCTACCTTTATATGGAATATTCAGCCAGGGGATCGCGTTCAGGTATTTTGCTTCAACATTATTCATTGAGTGGAATAACATCTTTCCGATTGACTTTCCATTTAGACGAGTTTTCAGCTATTTAAGTTTGATCGTATATCCTGGATACAAACACCGTTTGGTATGACTGTTTCTAACATATGCCTGATTATGTATGACGAGCCTCAGTACTGGTATCAATATTGGACAAAATATATAACCAATAAGGAAGATGTGAAGGACAAGTGTGCTTACCCTGGGGTATGTTTATTAAATATATAAATATTTTGTAATTAACAATTTTTGTCTGATTTCAGACGAAATTAATTCACGAAACGTTTGCCTTGAAGTTGACATTCGATTTAACTGGACTGCCTTTATATGGACGATATAAAGTTATTACCACAATAAAAGCCTTTAGCTCGAATGATGTGAAACGAGAATCAAGCATCTGTATCGAAGTAGAGGGAAGATTTGAAAGGTTAAATTAAAAAATTTAGTTTGTATTCGTCGAAAGTGCTCGAGGGATTCCTAATTAAAATATAAGCTGACTAAAGACCAAATTAAAAAGACCAAAAAAAATGTATCCTAAGCTGACATTGCGCCATCATCCTCATCATTTGATTTAATTTCTAACATCCTGTCTATCTGTCCATTTATGTGTGGAGCTCATATTGCAAATTTCATTACTATTTGTCAAACTCAGAATGAACTTCTTTTATAGTTCTTACATTTTTATGCATTCAAAATTAGTTTTCAAATTCAATTTAAAATTCGAAGACTCACGAGAAAAATTGGCTATGACGACCCTTAGTACTGGTACAAGATTTGGTTACAGACGTGAAAAGGAAATACTATTACCCTGGTGTACCAAACATACACACATGTGTTTTCCGAATGGATCATATATTTATTTGAGAATATTGATATTGAAATTCATCTCGATTTAACGGGATTGCCTGGAATGTTCAGCGAGGAACTAGCGTTTGCTCGGAAATGTCTGGAGAATTTGATAGGCTATAAGTTTTATAAATGTTTGTAAATTGAAAAATGTTATTTTATCAAAATAAGAACTAAATCAATGATTGTCGCAAGATTTGTAGTTTAACTGACTATTACGAGTTAATATATATAATGAAGTAACGAACCGAATAATATGCTATGTATATAACACCGTTTTCAACACACATTATGCATTGATTTATAATTAAGTTAGTTAAATCATAACAGTATATCAATAATTATAAGTACGCTCTAATTGAAGTTACGCAAATACACTTTATTCTTAATGCTAAGTGAATGGATCCTTAATTTAATATGTATTTAACTGCCTTAGATGATCTCAGCCTCTATAGTCGGGATCATTGTGTTCGTCTTCGTCTTCCTCCTCCTCGTCATCTTCATCTAAATAATAAATAATGAATGTGTTTTATTTCAAAGAAAACTTTCATTAACTTCCAACTGCTTACCATGATCTCTGCGCTTGCGCGTGTACGCTCGACGTGTGGCCACCGGCGCCTGATCCGTTTCGCCGTGCAGCAGGGAATTACGGTACAGTATTAGGGGCTGCCATTCCTCGGCACGACTTGACGGCATTCCTGGCGGAATGACCTTGTCCAGGAAGGCCATGATCACCTTCTTATCTTGCTTCAGCAATTTATAGTTGAATTCATTGAGCACCTCCAGGAATAGAATGCGAGTCGGTGCTCGAACTGGATCATCTGGCTGCTTATTGGCAGCAAAGTAAATACCGCCACGATGTATGGAAGCAACCGAATCGCGATTCTTAAGAGCATCGAAGCCAAAGGTGAGAGCGAAACGTTTAGCTAACTCCTTCAGATCGATGAACTCCTGTGAACTCTTTGACACAATACCATCATCACTTTGCTCTTGTAGACTCTTAAACACAGTGATTAAACTCAGCAGCAGCGTCATGGCAAAGTTGACTTTATTGATTTCACGTGCCTTTCCTAGCGTAGCCTTAATAATGTCACCATACTCATTGTAACACTGTAATTGAATGGATAAGAGGATTCAAATATCAAACCATTTAAAACATAATTTTCAATAACTTATTGTAGCTTCTTTTTACTGTAATGAGCTTGAAGGATATTTTGAATTATTTAACTGTATGTACCTTGACATAATATTTGAATATGCTTGCTGCTCGCATTGTGGGTATTATGTTGTAGACAATTAGTTTGCAATAGCAGGCCAAGAAGTTTCGTTTTTTGTGCAATTCCTCGATGCGGGTTTCATCCTGAGCAACAACCTGTTTCAACGAGAACACGTAGTGCTGCACAAAGTTGTCCAAGATGAGATGCTCGTCCATGCGCGACTTGTATTCCAAGCTGCGTATATGTTCGCTCTCGCTGCGAGCCAACTGATCTGAGTAAATGATGAGCAGATCACAGATGGACTGGTAAGCCTGTCAAAAAATAAAACTCTCATATAAAAACATCTAATAAAATAAGGGGTTTCATACGCACAGCTTCTTGAATTTGTACTGTGGGTCCATCACGTGTCAGCTCAAAGCAGGCAGACATAAAGCTGTCCAAATTGCCGCGCAGCTCGGCAACAACTTGTGCCACGTTTAACGTTTCGCAATCATTCTCAACATAGTAGAGACCCCAACTAATTGAGAAGTAGCAGGCCTCTATGCAATACGCCAGCGCCTCATTCGGTAGACAACGTTCAACATTGTCTTTGCACTGGGCCTCCTCAACATCACGAAACAGCGATTTAAATAGATCCCACGGATTCAGATTGTGCGAAGAATATAAAATGGACAACACTTTTAACGTTATGGTTATATTATAGATGTCATCCTCGTTGGGTGTCTCCTCGCCTGCAATAACAATAAAATTATTATTAACAAATAAATACAGGTAATTTAAAGTAACAAGTTGATTCTCAGTAGATCAACTACCAACTAGATATTTTTATACAATTTAAATTGATTGTTTACCCAAAATAAGATTGCGCCACTCGACGATGGTATCCTTGTACTTGTTGACTGCACTCTCGATGATATTGGAGCGTGCAATGTTGCAGCGAGTGTATGTGGCGCTGCCTTCGGCGCAGAGACATTCCAGTGTCTTGGCACATGTCTCGAGTACGTCGCGACCCGTGTGCATACACATGACTTGACTGATCTTGTCCAGCAGTGCCTGCAAGTTGCCCTCCTGCCGGTTGGTGGTGTACAGATTGAGGTCAAAGTACTGCGGCACTGCCAACAAATTGGCCAACTTTTCGCTGTCAGCCTGATACTTTTCCAACAGAGCGGGCAGCGTCACAATGAAATGCTCTGTCAACTTGACCTTCTCATCCTGTATGGCCTTTAGCTCCTTGGAGCTAAGTGTAAACTTGCGATTGCTGGCACGTCCCACGGGCACCTCGCCCGATGCAGATTGCTTGACGCTGCTCACCATGATTTCAATCAGTGTGGATTCCTGTTTGTTGTCGAGCACCTCCTCATTGGGACCTGGCTCCTCCAGCAGCAGATCAGTCATACACTCCCAATCGCGCACCATCTCATTGCTATCTATGAAGGAGTCCACCAAATATGCGCCGTGTTCATGCAGCTCTGATTCAATGAAGAACTGTACGAGATCGCGAATTAGTGGTGTATTGGGCAGACGCAGTTTACCACGCTTGGTCTTAGTTTCTTCCATGTCGGCGGTTAGGTGAAACAAACGCACATTGAGAAACTCTGCAGCGGCCTGAGCAACACCTCGATGTGAGGAGTAGACCAACTCATAGACAATCTCGCAATCCTTATCAGCCAAAATCTCCGGATGTATTCTAATAGAAATGCATTCATTTATAAATAAATTCTTATATATTATTTTAAAACTCACTTTAATATGCTGATAACCAGCTTAACAGCGTGGACGGACACCTCGAATTCCTTGTCCAGTGTCATGGCTACAATTCTGTCTTTAAATTTGGATGTGAACAGCTCCAGTTTGCCCTTCAGCTCTTCCTTGTCATAGAGGGGCAGCAGCGATTGGAGACAGCGTAGACGCACTTCGCCAATTTTATCGTGCAATGTCCAACCGATATATTTCAAATAGGAATCGTCAAGGAAATTTTGTGGGTAATTTTCCATCCAGATGCCAATCTCAGCCATGCAAATGGCTCGTATATCTGGCAGCGTATCTCTGTAGCGATGTACAAATACCGATTTAAACATGTAGGTCAACATGCTTTTGATCTCATCCATATTCTCCTCCAACTCTGAGCGTTTTGTCATCAACGAGTCCAAGCGATCCGACGCGCGACGATCACGTGACTAAAATATTTAATAGCAATGGTTAGTAAAGGTGTTTTTAATTCATATTTTAAGTTCTTGCCTTGACGCGTTCTGCTTCGAATTGTTTGGCTGCATTTTCGAAATTATTCGATACGAGAAGAGCAACATCCACCAATGCGGTCATCAATTTCATAGCAGCTAATGTTGCGGTGTGACGAAAGGCACGCACCTGCGAATCGGACAGACCCGTCAACAGCGAGATCACATTGTCCATTAAGAACTGATCGTATATAATGGAATACTGGCATTGTTTAACAAGCGTCTGCACAAAGTCACAGAAATTATTTTTAAATTTCTTCCACTGTGTGCCGGTCATAATTAATGGATACTCGCCGCTTTCCTAAAAACAATAAAATAAATAAGTTGAAATTTTTAGCATTTTGCAGATTGCTTACCTCATCAAACTCTTCCGTCATGCGACGTATGATAGCCGTATGATCCACAGGATATTGTATATCCTCTGATATTTTGCCCTTGCAACCGCTAGCATTTATAAAGAACTGCATCAGGGCAACGAGAGCTGTTTCCCGATTTGCTTTGTACTGTCCAATCCATTGATCAACAATGCTCTGCGTTAGGAATAGATTTGTATGTTATTAAATATTGCTGAGAGATATTTCCGCCTGCTCAAATGACCCAATTACTAAACTTATCAACTAAAAGAATTTTTGTTATACACATATTTACCGCAATTGGATTCTTTGAGTGTCGCACAATATAGTATAAGCTGTTCTCGTCGGTTGTAATTTCACGCTCATTGTCGATGCGTTCGTGGTGCGCCTTTTCCACTGGCTCTTTGCGCGGTCGCTCAATGCGCTCTTTTCGCTCCGCTGGCGGTTTACGTGTTTGTGGGGTCTTCCGTTTGCGTGAAACGGGCGCAAAGAACTCATCCTCGTCGTCATCGATGATTGGCGGCTTGTCACGGACGCCACCGCGTGCTCGCAAACGCGTCATACGCTTGGTGGGACTGTCTGCATCAGATGTACTTTCATTTAAGGCATCGCTGTTGAAAAATAATTTCTCGTAAGAAACTGACACTGATATGAACTGGAGTTTGCACCTATTTTACCTGTGCAATTCGTCGTATTCTGGAGCCGGAGGCGGATCATCCATACGTATACGCTTTCCCCCGCGGCGCGCCATCATGTTGGTATATTAAGTGGCCTATTTACTAATAACTTATTATTTTTATAATGTTTTTCTGTCCGAAAAAGCGCTTTAGCGTCTAGGAAAACAACAACTAATGATGGCAGTGAAAAACCTCCAATACTATCGCAACATATATCGATATTAACGGCGAAAGAAAGAGATACAGCGTTTGTTTATGTTTTGTTGCGGCGAAATGGCAATTTGCAATTCTATCGAAAACAAGTATCGATATGCCACCACAAAAGGAAAAGAAGCAGCGTCTCTTTTTCTTTATAGAAAATAAACAGAATAATAAATAAAAACAGAATAGTAAATAAATATGACTGAATTTAGTGCGGAGTCGGGAGGACGCTTGAAAGGCGTAACAATTGTGAAGCCAATTGTGTATGGCAATAAAGCGCGGTCCTTTGGCAAAAAGCGAGAGGAAGACGGACACACGCACCAATGGCAGGTTTATCTCAAGCCCTATTATGATGAGGATATGTCGATTTATGTAAAGAAAGTACACTTCAAACTGCACGAAAGCTATGCGAATCCAAATCGCATTGTTGTCAAGCCGCCATACGAAATTACTGAAACCGGCTGGGGTGAATTCGAAGTTGTTATTAAGATCTACTTTAACGACCCATCGGAACGACCTGTAACCTGCTATCACATATTGAAGCTGTTCCAGTCGCCCGTCGTGGACGGCGAGCTGACCTCTTCCACGACAATGGATACCAAAAAGGGACTCGTATCTGAATCATACGAAGAAATAGTCTTCCAAGAGCCAACCCAGATAATGCAGCATTATCTTACGCTCTCCGAACAAAGTGCAAATGGCTTGCTCAACCATGATACAGATTGTAAGTAACTATATATAGAAGTGACTACAATTTATGATTAATATACGTATATCTTAACCATTTCAGTTGAGGAAAAGAAAAGCAAAACCTTGGACAACATTGTCAATGTGAAGCAAAAAGTAAAAGGCGAAATCATAAGTCATAAGGATAAACTTAAGTTAGCACGCGAGACAATTGTTAAATTCAAGGCGGAACTAGCTAAAGTCCAAAAACCACCTGCCTAGTACCGAAAATTGTGAAAATAATTCTTTTAAGTGAATCAAATAAACTAAGTTGTATAAAAAATTTTTTAGTATTTCTTTTAGAAATTCATTGTTTTGCTAGCTATTCGTTGGAAAAATCAAGCAATAATTTTTTATAACAAATGTGTTCGAACAGCAGCGTTGTTTTCTTTAGAAAATAAATCTCATTTTATGTAAAACAGCTCTTCATACATATTGTATATTGGTACTTAATTCACTAACGTACATGTAGGTTCTGCCAGTGAACTAAAAAGAAATTATAATTTAATCAATTAAACAGCAAAATAACAAACATTTATTTTCAATGTGAAAAGTGTATTCTCTTATTTCCAACTGAATAACGTTGTTTTCTTTCGCTTTCTTGCTCTTCATGCTCTTTCTGTTTCTCTGCCTTTGGCATAAACACTGGCATCCACATGCACTTACACACACATACAGGCTTACACGCACATACACGACTTATGCCTAATGAACCATTGAACCAGTCAAAGATTTTTTCAGCTGAATGAACCAGTTGACTTGAACTGGCGTCGCTGTCGTGTTGCAGCATCCAATTTCGATGGCAAATAATAAACTGTTATTGTTTATTTGTACAAGTTAAGTTAAGTTAAGTGCATATATTTATATGCATGTCGGTAACTTGTAAGCGAAACAATTAACTCGTTTCCCAGTTAACAATATAACGAGCATATAATGAGCGAACGTACGACTGTGTAAAATTGAAAGAAGAAAAACCTGCTTCCAGACTCTGCGCAAACGCGTCGGCTAGCTTAAGTCGAGAACCGAACAAAAGGAACGGAACGGAACCTTAAGCAGGTAAGCATGCGCAATACCTGTTGCCTGCTGGCAGCATTTCTAATATACAATATACATATATACGCTTCGATTTTATTATTTATTTATTTTTATTTTTTTTTTGGATATCACGTCGTTAAATTTGCACAGATTTGGCATTTGTAATTAGTTTTACCTTTTGCAGCAGGCGCCCCCAAATGTCGGTGACGCGACGCTACAAATCAAAGCCGCTGTTGCTGTCGCTGCTGACGTCGTTGCTTGCAGCAATTCCGGTTTTACAGGCCAATGCGCCGTCGGCTGGGCCAGGCGTGCGAATACTGCGCCCGCCCGAATCTACTGTGGCGCCCTCTGGCGACGAGGTGGTGTTTGTGTGCGAGACCAGTTTGCCGCCGGACCATTTCGAATGGAGTTACGCCTCGATGCGCAGCCAAGCGCCGCGCTTTAAGTATTTGAAATCGAGCAGCGCCAAAAATAATTCGAATGTGACCATAACTCATGACAATGACATATCCAAACTGCGCGTCATTGTACGACCCGAAACTCTGGGCGAGTATCGTTGTGTGGCCTGGTTTGGACCACTGGCCGTCACCTCAACCACTGCGCGTCTGGAGTTGGCCACCATTAGCAGCGACAGCAGTGCAAATCGTGCCCATTGGCGTGTGGCAGCAGGCAACACTGTGCTCTGGCATTGCGGTCAGGTGGTGTCCAATCCAGCGCCTACCTGGAGCTTCTATTACAATGACATCGAGATGCCAGCTGCCTCGACACTGAGTGATTCTAATGGTACGTTGCTTCTGCCACATGTTTCCACGGCAAGCAGCGGCACCTACAGCTGCGTGGCCACCAACACAGCCTCGGGACAGCGCCTAACCATGCCTAGTCGCTTGCAACTGCAAGTGCCGGCTGCAGCATTGCCCAGCGCAGCGCCAACTCTGCTGCACGGGCAACGCGTTCGAACAGAAGTGCTGGCCCGAATAGGTGAAACTGTGCTGCTGCTATGCCCGGGTGTGGGTTATCCTCCGCCCACGGCCGTTTGGAGCAGTCCCAATGTGTCCGGAGCTGTGTACAACAATCGAACACGAGTGTTGCCCTATGGACTGCAAATTAGCGGACTGCAACCAAAGGATGCGGGCACCTATATCTGCTACTTGGATAATGGCATACGGCCAGCCTTGGAGCATTTCATTCAGATGGTGGTGCAGCAAGCGCCACGCATAGTGCGTCCGCCCAGCGCCAATCTGACCAACGAGGGCGAGTTCATGGAGCTGGAGTGTGCGGCCACAGGCACGCCCACGCCGAAAATCTACTGGCTACTCAATGGCGAGAACAGTGTCTACGATACCGAGGCGGAGCTGCCGACCAATGGCTCCCTAATCCTGCGCAGAGTGCAGAAGCGGCATGCCGGCTATGTGCAGTGCTTTGCCAGAAATGTGCTCGGCGAGCACAGCGCTGGAACCCTACTCCAAGTCAATCCCACACAGATACAGGCCGGCGAGGGTATGGGCACGGGCACAGGCGGCATGGGCAGGTCATCATCTGCTCGGCCCACAAACAATCGCAAGCAAAAGCAAATGGTGCCGCCGTCAGCCCCCAATGTTACCCGTCTATCGGATGAGTCTGTGATGCTGCGCTGGCATGTGGTGCGCAACGATGGATTGCACATTCAGTTCTTCAAGGTGCAATATCGCATGCTCACGGACAACGGCAAACGCAAGAGCTGGCAGACCACCAACGAGAACATACCCTACGGCAAGCAGCGACACGATTTGGATGCGCCGGTTAAGAATTTCACGTCGTCGGTGACGGGCTTGCGTCCGGACCGTAGCTATCGGTTTCGCATCATGGCCGTCTACTCCAACAACGACAACAAGGAGAGCAACACCTCCGGCAAATTCTATTTGCAGCGAGGCGCTACACTGGCTCCCTTGCCGGTGCCCGAGCTGTTGGACATTAAGGAGTATTCACAAACGGCTGTTATGCTTCACTGGCAGCTGCCCAGCGATGCAGATGAGCAATTGATATCCGGCTACTATGCCTACTATCGACCCTCGGCTTCGGCCGGCGAGTATTTGAAGGCGACCATCGATGGTGCCAAGGCGCGTAGCTCTCAGATCTCTGCCCTCGAGCCGGGCACAATTTACGAATTTAAATTGCAATCTTTTAGCGCCATGTCCGCCTCCGAGTTCAGTGCGCTCAAGCAGGGACGAACGCAACGACCCAGAAGCAGCACAACGGCACAACCGACGATGCATACCGTGGACACCACCACGCCTAGCCACAACGAAACGTTCAATATGAATCCGCTTCTAACGGGCACCATTGGTGGCGGCGCCTTGCTAATCCTGCTCGTGATCAGTGGCTGCCTGTGTCTGTGTCGACGTCGCAGCTTACGCGACAGCAACTCACAGAACAAGCCACGGCTTGCGGAGCTGCGCGAGGATTTCGTGCCGCTAAACACCTGTTCGCCAAACAAGCCGCGCACACGACATATACACATAACACTGAATCCGCTGGCACAGCAGCAGCAACAGCAGCTGCAGCAGCAGCAGCAACATGACGAGAAGGACTCGCAAGATAACGAGCTGGGCTACTTCCAGCGCCAGCCCGTTGTCTACGATGCTGAAACGTTGGGTTTTAATGGACTTGCGCGCATGTCTTCTTCTTCGCTGCGACGCTCACAGCGCACGCTGGAACGTGCCGCTGCTGGTGGCGGCTCTGGTGGCAACAATAACAATCTGAACCAAGCAACGGATGCCTCACTGGCCGCATCCCTGGACAGCCCGCGCCTGCAGGCCTCCAACAAGCCGGGACGTGTTATTCTTAAGCGCGCACGCCTATCTAGCCGTTCCGAGAATCTCTCATCGGGCAGCCTAAACAGCGTGGGCGTCTAAACTCGTGATCTTTAGTCTATGTTCGTATATAGGATATATACTATTCCTCTACCTCTGTTTTACAACTTTTTAAACCTTCAAATGACATTTACTTAAACACTGTACTTATACATATATACAAATGCATTAGCTCTTAAGTACTTAATTAGTTTTCTACAATTTATTACCTGTATTGAGCCCATATAGCTCACATGTGCATTTTATAGTCTAGTGTTTACCTACTTATATAGTTAGTCTTCCACTTCTTGTTATAAGTTCAAGTTCTGTACTGATAGCTTCATAATTTTATACAAAAGAAAAAAAATGACAATAAAATTTGCTAACTTTCCGAAAAAAAAACTAAAAAATTAGAGTTGATGAAAGTCCAAAAAATTCTTACTCTTTGCTAACTTTCCGAAAAATGCTAAATATGAATTTCAGAAACTCTGAAAAAAATGTATAAGAATGCTAAATAAGCTTAAACTTTTATCGACTGCCAACTATAATTTATCTTGAATATTTTTAATTTGTTTATTTTTTTTCTGACTCAGATTTTTCGTTATTTCACGCCTACAACAAAAATCTTTTTCTTTGAAAAAAAATTGTTATGAATCATTGCATATTTTAACTGCTGTTCTATATTTTATTATTACAAAAAATGTGCCTTAAATTTGTTCGAATAAAATAGTATTTCTAAGTAGAAATTATTAAAAGAGTTTTTGCTTACATCAACAATGCAAGCTGCTGTCAAACGTTTAAATTTTAAAATTAAAAAATTTTAACGATAGACTTTCGATAAGTTAATTGTGTTCGATAACAGACGAAATGCAGTGCTGATTGAAAAAAAATGATGGCAACCTTCTCAGCTGTCAGCTGTCAAACCACCTATAATAATTGGGTCGTACCAAAATTTCTAATAGTAACTTTTTCGATGGTTTAATTTTATTTTTAAAATTCTAATGATTGGCAAACAGAATTTACAAAAGAAACAGAATCAATAAATAAGTCAAAAAACTTGAGCAACGTAACTAAAAATTGCATAGCATAGTAAAAAGCAAAATTAAAAGTGTTCTTTGTTGCAGATAGCAAGACCCGCTGCAAACAAAAAGGAAAATTGGAAAACTTCAGAGGAAGGTTGATTGGAATAAAAGGGTCGGCAACATGTCGAACCTATCAGTGGGACAGATGATAATGGACGCACAGCGGATGGCCAGTCGTGTTAAAGATTTGGATGCACTGGGCACAGCTCTGTTGGAAGAGGCTGAGACCAACAATCGTCTGGTTGAAAGCTTGCGTCAATATCAGGAAGATATTGAGTCACTTAATCGAGTTGCAAATAATAAGACGAATGCGGACATGGTCAATCGCATACAGCAACAGAATGTCAACAGCTCTGAGATATTAAAAGAAAATCGTGAGCTTAAAATCTGCATCGAGGACTATGAACGGGCAATGGAACTGATGATGCAAAAGTACAGGGAACACACAGTGACCAAGGTGCTGGACAACAAATTCAATTTCAAGGAGCTGTACAACGAACGCCTTTGGCAGGTGATACGCGAACAGCGCGAAAAGATCAACGAAATGGCGGCGGTGATGCATCGGGCGGCCACTGCGGATGATGAAAATGTGCAGCGGGAACTGCAAACAATATCTCAGCTGCGAATGGAGAACGAAACGCTGCGCGAACTGTTGCAAATATCCAAGCAGTATGGCTCAGCGCAGCGGCCAATACGTGAGGGCGAACATCTACTTGAAGAGAAGGCGGTACAAACGGATAACCAAGCAGATGACTCTGCCGACGATCTGTCTATATCGGGTGCTTCGGTGGAGAACATGAACAACAATTCAGTCATACAAATGTTAAGTAGTCCCGAATTGAACACCAGCACAAGCAATACCAGCAATAATTCAGCAATCACTGCCTCAGTAAATGCGCTCAGCGCAGCTCAGCTAACCAACACAGTTGGTGAAACTATCGATGCTGCTACTGCTGCAGCTACTGGTGTTAATAGTGGAACAATGGAACATACAAACGCCAATGAGAATAACAATGGACCTGCTGTACACGGCACGCCAGAAACGTCAGGCAAGCCAACGCCGGCGACCTCAACGGCATCAACATCGGCGACGACACCGAACGACGTTGATGAAGAGCACACGATGTCAGTTGTGGGTGGTGCTGTTGTTGTGGTTGGTGCCAATGCAACATGATAGGTGCTGATTATACAGCATTGTCTGGATTGAATTGTCATCTGTCGTCATTATCTCCAGTCAATCATTGTCTGGAATGCATTGTCATTTGTCGTCATCATCTCCAGTCAATCATTGTTAATTTTTATTCGCTTAACAAACACGTCTTTGATTTCCGGTGCAACGCACTCATCAGCACTCTATTAACAACAAATACAAATACACAACAAACACACTCACACACACACACACACACACACACATTACTCTGCATTAGTTCATAGCGACTAATAATCTCTAAGTAATTTATACATGCATACAATCTAACGTCTGTGCCAATCGCAACAGAACGCTCATCAAAAATCTTATGCACACTCACACTATAATCCACGTTGTACTCTCTCGACTTATTATGATTTCTTAATAAATACCATAATAGAAATTGTCTTTTATCAATTATTAGAATGGAATTGAAATATATCTATGGAAGTAGTTTTGTCCCCCTCCAATACATTAGACTTGAATAAAATATTTAAAAGATCTATATCATAACTATAGCTGACGACATCTTGAATAAACCAGGGAGAACACTATTGAATGCCAATTTAACGAAAATATTTTTAATTTTTAAGGAAATTTTATAAGATTAAATGATTAATTAAATCTTGTAAGTTCTTAAATGCAAATTCTTTTTGTTTCTATTTATTTAAGGCACTAAAACTGAATTTAATATAACATATATAAAAAATATAATATATATTTTGTATTAATTAGAAAAAAAGAAGATATATATTTTTTCGATTTTTCCCGCCTCTAGTGGTCGTACATAAAAAATCTTAAAACTATATCAGAAGAAGTCATACATAAACAAATTGGAAATGATTTTTTGTTTTAAGTCTGAAGTCTCCAGCTTCAATTGGAAGAAGGAAGCACATTGCAGACAACTAATATACTCTCTTCAGTTTATGAACGAGTATCATCATTCTATAACTGCCATTAAAATTTACTTTCGGATTTCTTGGATAAACGAACTGCGCACAACAGGGTATCATGCGTCAATTAAACTCTTTGTGCGCGTAACTCAAAAAGAAGAGAGAGAGATTAGAGAGCGCGGGAATCCTAGAGAGAGTGAGAATGAATGGATATAGGTAGCATCTGTTGCATTCTCTGTGGCTAGTTTGAGCTTTTTGAATTGATTTAAATTTAGTTTGTCGTCGATTTTCAAAACGTTCGCAACGTGAAATCTACGGAAAGCCCGCGTCGGCCCGGAAAACGGATTTGCCTGTGCAATTGGTGGGAAAGAGATGCAACGATCTCTATAAGTATATTTCGAGTGCTCAAGCGATCGATGTTATATCAAAAAAAGAAAATAAAAGATTCCACAGCATACATATGTATGTATATCTACACACACATATATATATATATACATATATATATATATATATGTATGTGTATCTGTGTGCGCGTCAAGTAAAAATTCCAAATTGAAAAAGTTTTGCTCGCCGTGAAAATTCGATAAAGGAAAATCGAAATTTGGAAATTTTGTAAATTGAAAAGTAAACAAATCATTTCTATATTATTCAAAGATAAGTTTCGAAAACGGTTCTGCATTTGAAATCTTTCTGAATGGGATATATGTGGAGAGTGCGCTGCCATTTACGAAAAATTCTGTGCTATTTATAAAACACAGCTAATTTTTCGGCCGTAAATTTTCGATAAAGTGAATATATCAAAAATAAATAAACTGAAACAAACAAAACGTAAAAAAAAGAAAATAAAATAAATTGAAAAGAAAATAAAGAAAAGTTTTAAGAAATCGAGTGAATTGAATTGAAAATTCCACTTAGTTTCCGATGCAATTTAAAAGCAGTTAAAAAGTCTCGCCGCCTGCCAATAAAAATAAAATTTCTTGCGGTTACGCAATTAAACATTTGGTAAATGAAAAGTTTCGCACGATTCGCGTACGAACAGGAGCAAATGCAGCAGCTGCTGTAGCTGTGGCCCCATTCCCAACTTGCCCAGCTTCAAATTCATCTAAATGCGGAATCTTCTTGTGTGAGTTCTAAATTTGCAATTCGCTATACATAAATACATAGACGTAGTGTGTATACATATATATATATATATATATATATATATATATATATATATATATATATATATATATATATATATATATGTATATATATGTATATATATATGTGTATATAATACACATATACATATATAATTGGTTGAAAAATGTTGATAATTATTTTTAACGTGCTAGGGATTTGCAATGTTGTAGCCCTCCTCTGGCAAGAGTATATGGCCAGGGTAAGAGACTAGCTCACGCAGCTTTCCAAAAACTCTCTCGGTCTCTCCTCTCTCTCTCTCTATATATATATATATATATATATATATCTCCTCTCTCTCTTGAGTGAGTTAAATTAATTAATCACTCATTTTGTATATAGTCTCATCTTTTATCTCTTTTATTTTAATTAGCCAAAAAACATGCGCAAACTTGCGATTTCTGTCTGCGCGTTGGCCACCTGCAAAGCGATCATAAATTCTCTGTATAACTCTCGCTCTCTCTCTCCCTTGACTGTGAGCATCTAAATATATATATATAGAGGACAGTGTAAACATGTGTTATTGTTTATATTTACAAATAAACTGATGTTTGTCTATATAAACAATGAAGCAAGTTTTTTTTTCTGCCAATGCTCGTTCACAAAGTGAAAAGAGCATATTGGTTTTGCACAATGTCCATCGTCCTTTGCGTTCGTCTATGCAAATGGAATGTAAAGTAAATCGCTTATCTTACACAACATTAAGGCTACGACTTTTGTAGTTGTTTGTTGAGCTAACAGATAGATATCCAATTTCTAAAGCATGTCGATCGGAGCGTCGCAAGCTGTCAAACATTGAAATTTTATAAATTTAATATAAGTATTTTGTATTCTGAACGGTATATCGTGCAGTCGGTAGCACCCGACTGCAACGTTCTTAATTGTTTCAATTTGGATTATTCAATAGTTTCTTATTTAGGATATTTCAAATCAAGTAGCTCGTAAATTTCGTACCAATTCCAATTTTGTGTTTAATTTATGAAGATTTCTTTAAATGCTGATAAGCAAATTTTGTTGAGCCATAAAACGATCGTCAGAGCGTAAATGCGAATTTTTGTTGTTAATATAAATAGTCTTCGATTTAATGAAGCTTTACTGCTTTCTTTAGATAGTTCTCTTTAAAATATTTTTCTGCAATATATATTTTTCTACATATTTTATTAGACTATATAAGTCTAGTGCTAAGTGTAGGAGATATATAGCTTTTAGTATTTGGTTTTTTCTAATTTCGAAGACTTAGATCAATTTATTTTCTCTTTCTTGTAATTTGTAATGAGGAGTGCCTGACTATAAGATAAACTATTTGTGTATACTTCAGCCGAATTTATATACTAGAAATGGGCAAGTCTAGTGCTTGAAATGCTTAAGTTGTCCTCAAATAACTAAAGTTCGCCATCGATTTGAATCAATTCAAAATATTTCAAGGGTCAGCCTCGACCTTTCAAGATTTACGCATGCTTACATAGGCTCTAATATTCGGACAGGATTAAACAGACACTTCTACATATGTATATACTTGCCTCGTCTCCTTTTGCCTTAAGTTTTCATATTTTAATAGAAATTTGAGTTTTGTTGTGCTGAGATCTATGCAAATTCTTTTGGAAGTTTTTTTTTTTTTTAAATATAATTCAATGTAGCTAATTTTCTAAAAATACAAAATCTATCCAGTTCACGTGGCTCATATTTATTTTGATTATGATTATAATTGACTCAAAATTCTTCTTTAGATGTTCTCAAAAGTATTTCAATCAATTACCAGACAAACTGATTCAAGGTTTATTGATCTATGTCAACATTAAAAAGAAAAAAGAAAAAACAATTTTAGATCTTTTGTAAAGCAAAAGACAAAAGAAATTGCGTGTAGATCGGTTGATTGCGTTACAGAATTACGGAATAGGCAATAGACAGACGAACGAACGAACAAACGAAGGAACATCTCTCTTTGCCATCAGATTTAGAACATTTTGTACAACATTCTTCAGCTTGCTTGGATCAATGCCAAAATTCCAATGAAAGCGTTTAAATTTAGTTGATGCCCTGCATATGATAGTGTCCACTGCAGATCTAAGGTGCACAATATACAATAAGTACCAGCAGCTCCAACAAGCAGGTGAGAAAATATGACGTATTTGGATGACGTACATAGAAAATTATAGACAATATTATTTCAGCGCTTTGTTTCAACTGTGCAAATCAAATCAATTGCGGATATATATTATATGGATATAAGCCTTATGCATCCAAAATTTAAAGTATATTCTTGAAAATTATAACAGAAAAACCAAAAGCTGTTATACTATGAGCGAGAGAAAGTAATGATAGTGCTGTCGAGCACTGTTAGCATAACAGTTTGACAGTATAACAAATATTTCATTGAACTGAAACGCATCCAACATATGAATTAACTATCAAAGAGTTTCCGAATGTCATGGTTGAGTCCTGCCCCTGTACGAAATTGTCTTACAGTTTAACATAATGAAACTGGAAACATGACAACCTAAGCGCACTTTACAAGATTGGCAATCAGAGTCTAAAATTGTATAACAGATGTAGTGAGGCATCTTTAAAATGATATGCAGTCAACTTGTTGCTGAATTTTCTGAGACTAATTACTAGTCTATTATATTGTATAACAGTTTCAAAATGAATATAGTAAAATATGTATGACACTGAAATATATATATGAATAACTTCTAATTGAATTTTGAATTTTCTTTTGATTAACAGAAAAGGCAAAGCTGACAATTTATATAGACACAGATGCATCATCTGTACCCATCGCTGAAAGGCGATCAGCTCTGCCCGCTCGGCTTTCATCCCCAGACGCGTTATCCAACCAGATGTAAACGCTGCTTTCGCGACTACAAGGAACATGGCGCCCGACGAGGCGGCGACGAGGTGGCCGCATCGTCGCCAAATCTCTCAGATGCGCAGAGCTCACGGTAGACAGCGAATTGCCACAAGTTATCGATATTTTATCGATCACCTCTGATAATTTATACTATTCTTCCGTAGGCCCTCCTCGCGTACATGGACATCAACACAGAACTTAACAAGTGCTAACTCAAATAACAACAATGATATAGGTATGAATGATGCGATATATTAGAACAGTTACTTCTTAGTCGAATAGAAAGACAAATAAACTATATATTCATAGAATTGTTAGTGGAAAGTAACTCTAATCCAAATATAATAACTTTAACTCTTAACTATGACTAAAGTGCATTGTTTCTATCAAATAATCATATGAATCATAACATATCTGTACTGCTCAGATTTGATAATGTTTAATCACAGTTACTTAATTTTATAAAAAAAAACATACTTCTTATTACTAAACTGTGTTCAATTTTTTAATGTTATTCAAGGAAGTTTTTTTAATGTTGTTTTGTAGTTGTCGCAGTAGTTAATGATTATTAAGTAAATTGTTATTATGAAACAAATTTTGTTGTTTATCATAATGTCAACATCAATATCTGGAGCACATTACATTCCATATGAATTCATAAGTAACTTAGAAAGATAGCAAAACTTTTCTTTGTTATATTTTAAAGCCTTAATTTGTATTCAAAAAATTTTTAAATTTTTTTTTTTTTTTTTTTTTTGAGTATAGATAATTTTCAATAATTTACGCACATTATTTTGAAATTAGTTATATTTTTTTAGCTTTCCAGCAACTGCTTGTAGAGATAGACATACATTAAAAACTATGTAAAACTAAGTTTATACGAAATACCCAGCAGAATATATTGGAAAAATGCAATGAGCACAGAGGTCCATTGATGTAAATAGAATGAAGCTGCTGAAGATTTGGGTAACTTCAAATACTTTCCTTGGGAAGCTAATCCTTTTTAAGAACCACTTTTTTATTTTAAATACATTTTTATTTGTATTTTTTTTATATGAAGTAATTTGATATATATATATATATATATATATATATATATATATATATATATATATATATATATATATATATATATATATATATATATATATATATATATATATATATATATATATATATATATATATATATATATATATATATATATATATATATATATATATATATATATATATATATATATATATATATATATATATATATATATATATATATATATGTATGTATGTATATATTCACTTACTTCAAATGAATGATTGAATTATTTAAGTATTTTTTCAAAAATATTCCTAAAAAAGATACAAGTCTTAGAGTTTTAATTTCAATAACCAATTGTCTAATTTTGATGTATTTCTTTCTTCTCAATAGCCTTTCAAAAAACTTTAAAAAAAATGTAGCTTAAAAGATTTATTGTTAACCAACACTGGTTGATGTTTTCATTCAAATAAAGCGCAATAGATCCCAATAAACATACTTTATATATACACATGAGTAAATTTCAATGTCGATATCGTATTTTATATATATAGATTCAAGTTTACTTTATATGACAGAATATTCTTTATCTAGATACTATTTTTCCCATATTTCTGTAAGGGTATTTAGACTTCGGTACTCCGAAAATAGCAGTTATTCGTTTCATGTTTCTCTCTATGTATCTCTGTTTCGATCTTTCACAATTTTTTAACTGTACTCTTGCACCAACTGTACTTTATTGTGTGCTCGTATCACTTTCTCTCTTTCTCTATCTATCTCTCTCGCTCAACACTAATCTGCATAACGTTTGTTAACACTACTTTGTACTGTGCTGTGCTGTTGCCCTGATGTAAATCACTTTTATCGCACCTGTGTTACGTAACAAATAACGGCACAATTTGGTTGGCCAACGCTCATCGCCGAATAAATTAAAAAATAAACAATAAAAACAAAACTGTGACTGTGAACGTGACTGTGATTGCCATTGCGATTGTGACCCAACACAATGATGTTTAATGTTGATGTCCAATCCGCTGCTTGCCTTTGCATTCGCTGCACTTGACGCTTTTACTCAACCCAGTTGTACACTTCAATGTAGAGCTAAAGAAACGTCCGCAGTCCTGGGCCTCCACGCCGGACATCGATGAGCCGCCGAATGAAGAGCAACGCCAAAGCTCAACCTCTGCATCGGCCAGCCGATCCGTCGCCGATCACAATGTGGCTGTCACCCTGAAGCTACCAGTTCCTCCACGTCGTCACACAACTGCCTTGGACATGGCCGAGGTAAGTTCTCTATGACTTTATGACTATCCAATCAAATCGAAGCATATTTGGAATAGTTCATTCAGAGTTGACTATCGAGTAAATCATGACTCAGTCAGCTTATCATTCAATCAATTCAATTCACTCAGTCTTCTATCATTACTATAATTTATCAATCGCTCAAACCCCTTTCCTGCCACATTAAAAGGTGGAACAGACGCTCACACAGGGCCGCGTCACAGCCTCACCCAGTAAAACTTCAAGTATTCCAGATGAGCTAGTCATCCTATCTACCGACAGTCTAGCCGAGCGTGTGCGCAAAATGAATTTGCTCAAAAAGCAGCGCAGTCTCAATTCAAGGGAGTCCAGCCGGGAACGCTCAGTGCCGCGTCGAGATGAGTAAGTCTAAACAGCAATCCAATCATCAAATACCAATTAACCCAAGTGCATCTCAGGGAAAGCGAATCTACAGCACCACCGCCAGATCGACCGGAACGCAGTAAATCCGGCACCTCGCTCAACCAGCAGACGGAACTCAAACGCGCCTCCCTGCCGCCAAAGAAGGTTCCAGTCGTAACAACGGCCACAGCAGCTGCCACTACTGCTTCAGCGACCACAACTCTAAAGTCCTCCACATCAACCACGTCGACAAATCACACAGAAACCAAGGTCTCAGCGTCCAGTTCGAGCTCCAGCAACAGCCTGAGCAGCACACGGCGCAAGGAAACGGAAATCAGCAATGGCAAGGAAACTATCAAAAGACAAACTGTACCGGCAGCAGGAACGACCACAACGGCCAGTACGCTGAAGGAGCAAATGGCAACGCTGCGCGCCGATCTGGAGGCCATGAAGGCGCGAGCGGAGCGCGCGGAGCGTGAGAAGAGCGATATACTGCTGAGACGGCTGGCCTCGATGGACACCGCCTCGAATCGCACAGCTGCCTCGGAAGCGCTGAATCTGCAACAGAAGCTGAACGAAATGAAGGAGCAGCTGGATCGCGTGACGGAGGACAAACGCAAGCTGAATCTGCGCATGAAGGAGCTGGAGCACAAGGACAGCCAGTCGGAGCTGAAGCGTAAGCTGCAGGCTGCTGAGCAAATCTGCGAGGAGCTTATGGAGGAGAATCAATCGGCCAAAAAAGAAATCCTCAACTTGCAGGCCGAAATGGATGAGGTGCAGGACACGTTCCGTGACGATGAGGTCAAGGCGAAAACCAATCTGCAAAAGGATCTCGAAAAGGCAACCAAAAACTGTCGCATCCTCAGTTTTAAGCTGAAGAAGAGTGAGCGCAAAATCGAGACGCTCGAGCTGGAAAGGCAAAGCTCCTACAATGCCGAGCTGTCCGCCAAGGTCAAGAAACTGGAGGAGGAGCTGCGTTTCTCCAGCGAGCTGACTCGCAAGCTACAGGTGAGCATGCCAAGCCAAGTAACTCTCCAGTCAACTCACCTAATCCTGCTCCTCTTCAGACAGAGGCCGAGGAGCTGCGCAATCCGGGCAAGAAGAAGGCACCCATGCTGGGCGTGCTTGGCAAGTCCACATCAGCAGATGCAAAGATCACGCGCGAATCACTGACACGCGGCGGCTCACAGGAAGATCCGCAGCACTTGCAGCGCGAACTGCAGGACTCCATTGAGCGCGAAACGGATCTCAAGGACCAGCTGAAGTTTGCCGAGGAAGAGGTAGGTTCACATACCAAACCAAACCGAACTCTGATTAATCACTTGCCAACTTTAACGTGAAGCGCCGTCAACTCAAAGCTAGGGCGTCCAGGCAACGGGCGCAAGTGAATCGTGGCACTCAAACGGGTGACATGCTGGCCATTCCTTTAGGTTTTCCGCGCTCCACCCAGACAGCGCCCATAGCTCAAACTGAAGCTGGCTCCAATACGTCGCCCATGCCCGAAACTCAGGCCATGCACACACAAACCCATCTGGTCGAGTCTACTGACATAGCCACACAAACCAATTTCGAGCTGAGCGCTAGAAATGTTTCCGCTGAGCGTGAATCTTCACCATTTGTGTCGCTCTTTGCACCCAGCACTTCGACCAGGGTTATCAATTCCACCTCTTTGCTCTTTCCCAGCGCCATGTCTCATGTGCTCTTGGCTGGCGCCAGCGCAGGTACCTAGCACAGATCCTGCTCACTAAGATCTCACCAGCAATGACCACAGCAGTGGGACTTATAAGTATTATGAGAATAGAGATCTGATAGAGAGCGTCTTAGAGTGCGACAATAGCCAACGCAGAACAGTATCATTATAATTGTTATTGATATGCATTTGTATTCATATTGTTCATAATCATAATAGTCTTTGTCAGTATTATATCTAGCCTTTATTATATATCATTTCATATAGCTTTTTGAATCTCATTGTCATTATTTATGTCCATCATCATTATACTTTTCTCTGCCATTAGCCACAACATTATAATTCTTGTCTTCATCAGCGTAATAGTTATATATATAATTACTAAAATCGTTAAAAAGTCAGAATAATATTATGATAATATTATTGTTATCATTAGCAATATTTATATTTGTATTATCAGTTTTTATATCATTGCCATATTTACTATAGCCATCATTATCATTTATATAATTATAGTCATATAATAGTCATTATCATTCTCATTCTCCCTCAACTTCTACAGCACCCGTTTCATCTTTAGCTTCGTCGTTAGCAACATCTTTATCATTATCGCTTTTATTATCATTTTCTTTTCTAAATTATTTATTATTTATTATTATTTACAATGAAAAACAAGAAATTTTCACAATATTATTATAAATTCTCACTTCTCCCGTTGGTCTTTGCTGGTTAGAATCTGTCTACGCGTTTATGTAGTGCAGTTGAATTTCTTGTTTTACTCTATTTATAATACGTACGTTTAATTTTGTATAAATATGTTTTAATACACTTGCAAATACCAAATTAATTAAATTAATTATGTGATATATATCACGTAATTAATTATATATATATACAACCGAGTTCATAGAAATAGTAGTGCGACTGAAATGTTGAACAGCAAAATTTTGTGATAAACATAAAATTTTGAAAATAATTTGAATGTCAAATTTCTGTTGTTTGTCTGTTGGTCCGTTTCCTTAGGAAAAAAAAATTTGAATATATTTTGTTCAAAGAAAATAAATATTAAGTCGTAAGCCAGGCTCATGGCCCCAACCTCAAGACTTTGAATCAAGACTCTGAAAATAAAAAACTTTTTCACTTTATATACATTTTTTTATTGTGTGTTATTCAAAATTAAATATTGTAAATAACATATGAAATCACTTACATAATAATGAATAATATATTTAATTATATGCCAATTATAGAACAAAGTCCATTCTGGTCTGCAAGGGTATTCAAACTTCGTCCAGTCGAAGAAAATCTATTTCTTATCTATCTGATTCCATGTTTCCATCCAAAGCTAACCCAGTAGATAGAGTCTATTTTGTGCACCATTGGTATAACTTGATATCAGGGCCGAGTTTTTATCCTCGAATACGAAATGATTTGAATTGAATTAATCAAGTTTTACATAAATCAAATGTTGTGTTTTATACATTTCAGGCTGAACATTTGAGGAAAAAGGTGACTCGTTTCGAGGATGAAAATGAGTCTTTGATGATGCAGTTGAAAAAAATGGCAACGCGCTCAAGAAGTACGATCAAAATTTTATACATATAACTATATATATATATACATATAAAATACTTACATAGTTTTTTCTGCAAATTTACTAAATTTACTACTAAAAGAAGCAAATTTGAATGTAAAACTCCAAAGAGAAACGACTTAAATGATTTAGAGCTGGTTAGACTATTATCGAATATCTTTTAAATCGTTTCTCAGATTGATATACTTACTATATATATTCTATTTAACATATATATTCTAACGAACTAACGATATTTCTCATGCGCTTTCTAATGAATGGATTCAACAAAAAATTTGCCATTTTTTGCGGCTGCTCATGAAATGTGACTAATCAATGTGCACCTGTAGCATGCGACTAATTAATACACTCACTTTGCATAGATCTATTTCTAATTCCCGATTCTCAATTCCTGTGTAATGCAGCTCGCAAGTTGAGTCCTGCGCCGCATCCACATCGCTTGGCGCCCGAGGTGCACGCCGATCGGGATGAGGGCATTTCCGATGAGGATGATCCCGCTGAGCTGCGCATACTGCTCGAGCTGAATGAGCAGGAGGCATCCATACTACGTCTCAAGGTGGAGGATCTGGAGAAGGAGAATGCCGAATCGAAGAAATATGTGCGCGAGTTGCAGGCGAAGCTGCGCCAGGATAACAGCAATGGCAGCAAGACATCGCTGCTCAGTTTCGGCAGCTCCTCCAGCGCCGCTGAGAAGAAGTTGAAGACGCTGAACGATGAGCTCGTCCAGCTGCGCAAGACGCTGCAGGAGAAAGAGCAGAGCGTAGAGACTATGCGTGCTCAGCTGAATAAGCTGACGACGCTGGAGACCGAGAATGAGAAGTTGAGCAAGGAGAACAAACGGCTGCAGTTGCAGTCGTTGCGCAAGGCGAACTCCGTTGAAAAGAATGGCGAAGCGGAACTGCCCAAGCTCAAGGATACACTGGCTCAGGTGCAAAAGGAACGCGACGAGCTGACCGCCAGGGTGAAGCGCATGCAAGTGGAGGCCGAGGGCAAGTTGCCGTCGCGGACGCCCAAACGTGTCAATGATCTGACGCCCAAGAGTCATCTGAAGAAGTGGGTGGAGGAGCTGGAGGATGAAATCAGTGAAATGCGCGTCCAGCTGGGCAGCAGTGGTGTCAGTCAGCTGAAAACGTTGCAATTGAGCAAGGAATCGCTGGAGGAAGAGTTGCACAAGTGCAAGCAAAAGCTGACGCTGGCTGAGGGCGATTTGCAGCGCTTGAAGCTGCTTAACGGCACCAGCAGCAAGGCCAAAGAGCTGGAGCAGAAGCTCAAAGCCAGCGAGGATGAGTCCAAGAAGCTCAATACCAAGCTCAAGGACTTGGAGGATAAGTTAAAGAAGCAGGAGAGTCAGCTAAAGCAGACCGAAACAAGCAAATCCACGCTGGAGACGCAAAACAAGCGGGAAAAGGAGAAATCATCGAATCTGGAGAAGGATCTGGAGAAGCAAGGCAAAGAACGTGAAAAGCTCGAGTCGAAGCTCAGCCAACTAGACACTGAGCTACTCAGTGCCAAGAAGGCAGCGGAGAAAACGAAAACATCGCTCGAGAAGGACATCAAGGACCTGAAAGCGAAGGCCAGCAAATCGGACAGCAAACAGATGCAGGAGCTCAAGAAGCAGCTGGAGGAGGCTCAATCCGCGCTCAGTGGCGAACAAAAGCGCTACGAGGAGCTCAACAACCATTGGGAGAAACTTTCCGAGGAAACCATACTCATGCGCGCCCAGCTAACAACGGAGAAGCAAAGTCTGCAGTCCGAGCTAAATGCTGCCAAATACAAACTCGCTGACATGGACACAATTCGAATTGAGCGCACAGAAATGGCGCGTAAGCTGAACGAGGCGCAAAAGAAGATCAAGGAGCTGGAGGTGAAGACCCTCAAGACGGGCAACAGCGGCGACCATGAGCGCTCCATGCTGAAGAACAAGCTGGCCGAGAAGGAGCACGAGTACGAGCGACTGCGTCGCGAGAATGAAATGAATATCGATCTGGTGTTCCAGCTGCGCAAGGATAACGACGACCTGAACAGCAAACTGAATGACTTCAATCGCATCGAACAGGCGCAATCGTCGCTCAACGGGCACGGCGCAAGACGTGAAGCGGAGATTAAGGAGTTGAAGGAAAGGTAAATACTTAAGTGAAGGATAAATCGCGTTCCACTTTCCTTATCTCATTTTGATAAATTTACTCTAGACTGCAAGCCTCTGAGCTGCAGCTGAAGTCCGAAGTTGCCTCGACGCGTTTGCGCTATGAGCAGCAGGTGAAGAATCTCAGCGGAGAGCTCACATCTATGCAGGTAAGCACTGAGACCTACAGCCAGAGGCTAGTAATCTACTAATGATTGCCTTGCAGCGTCAATGTGAGCGCTTCAAGAAAGACAGAGACGCATTCAAGCAGATGCTCGAGGTGGCACAGAAGAAGATCGGCGATCTGAAGGCCAACAATACAGGTCGGCAGAGTCGCAGCTCGATGCACAGCAGCGACGATGATGACAAGAGCAAAATTGCCTACCTGGAGCAACAGGTCAGATCAAGTTCGAATTGTTTTTAGATAAGAGAAAGTTACAAACTTTCGATTGCCTTGCAGATCGGTCATCTAGAGGATCAGCTGGTCGAGTCGAGACTGGAGTCCAGCAAAGTGAAGACAGAGCTCGTCTCCGAGCGCAGTGCGAATGAAATCAAAATATCTGAAATGCAATCGAAGCTGAACGAATTTGAGGAGGAGCGTGTCATTGGCTCTGGCAGCACAAAGTTGCCCGGCATGAAGACCAAACTGGAGCTGTCCTGGCAAAAGGAGCGCGAGGATCAGCAACGGCTGCTCCAGGAGACATCGACATTAGCGCGCGATCTGCGCCAAACTCTCTTCGAGGTGGAACGTGAACGGGACAAGGAACGACTCGAATCCAAGCGCAAGCTGGATCAAACCAAGCGCGCAACCGAAGAGGAAATGGAGGAGGGTCGCAAAAAGATTGCCGAGTTGCAATGTGATCTGCTCGAGCTGCGCGATGTGCACGCCAAGTTGCGCACCTCCAATGAGAAGTTACGTAGAGAGGTGAGAATAATATAACCTATCTGGCTTACAGATCTAAACACCTTCTTCATCTTCTCTCTCACTCGCTCAGCGCGAACGCTACGAAAAGGAGCTAATCAAGCGTCGCATGGAACAGGATGGGGGTGAGCGCAAAGTGGGCGCACTGCTGCAAACTGTTGATGAGCTGGTGAAGATCGCACCAGATCTAAAGATCGTTGGTGGCTCATCCGCACGCAGCTCGTCCTATGCAGACAACAAACTGCGCCCAGAGCAGACGGATGTGCGACGCAGTCGCAGTCCGTCGCCAACGTTGAGCAGCGCACAGATCACCAATGTGCTGGCCCGCTTGGCCGAGGCGTCTGAGGAGCTGCGCAAGTTCCAGCGCTTCAATGAGGATGAGCAGGAGCGCAGTCGCATACGCCGTGGCAATCTTCGACGCGCTGCCTCGCAGGAGAACGATCCGCATGGCAGCACCAGCTCGGTGGCCAGTGCGGCTGGCTCTCAACGCGGCGGCGGCAGTGGACGTTTGTCTCGCAACTCGAGCAACAATGGCAGCCTGATACGCAAGAGTCTATCGCTGGATCACTCCATACAGCGCGATCAGGTAAGAGGTGACTGTAGGCGGGGAAGAAAGGGAACCAGCTAACTATATTGCTTTCAGAATATTTGGCGTCAGGACGATGGCAGCGTATCATCCATGCAATCCATTGACTCGGAACTGGGCGGCTTGGTGCGTGACTCCAGCTTGGACTCACGTCTCGACTCACGTTTGTCCGGTGGATCCACCCAAAGCGACATACCACGCGGCCCACGCAAGAAGAAGAAGGGCATTATGGGCAAGCTACGCAGTCTGACCAAAAGCAGCCGCAATTCCGAGAGTGAAGTATCGGTGGGTATTGCGAAAGAAGCACTATGCTTGATCCAAAAACTCTTATCAAAAATCAATTTCTTTTTTATTAAAGATTCAAGGATCTGATTCAGACATAAGCGTAGCGAGCGATATGAGGTCCAGTAAGAAGGATTTGCGTGGTCGTCTGTCGGGCATGTTCAAGCGTTCCGGTTCCAATTCACGCAGCGAGAGCATCGAGCGCGCTAGCTCGGAGCAGAGACCAGTTGCAGTAACCGTCGTCGGCCATCCGGATGGACCGCATCCACGCGATCCACCGCCGGCCAATTCGCTAACGCCCAAGCCCATACGTTCGGCAAGTTTTGAAAGCAACTCCAAATAGATGTTGGGAGTTACTGATTTCCATAATTCCTTACTTATAGATAAAGCCGCCAACGGGCACACCCACCACACCAATCACAAGACGGCGCCAAGCCAAGTAGCCAATCGAAGATTTAAGTTTCATCAGTTAGTTAGTACGCCCGCATAGTCCATGGTTCCCATCGTCGATCGTCGCACTGGAACTGGAGCTTCATAATATTCATGACTTATTTATTTGACTTGCAAGTGTTCTTCAATTATTTTATTTTCATTGTTTTCAATTTCAAATCTGAAACATGTACATCTTTAAAAAAAAAAAACACAAAAACAAACAAAAAAACCTGTTGGGGCCATTTGTCTTTTCTATTTTCGTTTGCCAAATCAGCGCTAAATTTATGATACGAGGTCGAAATTAATAGCGGAAATACTTCAGAGAAATTTGTTTACTCACAAGATACAACAAACACGCTAATGTCGATATATAGAGTATTTTGCTGAGGACCAAGGTGAAGTTCTCACCAGGCGGTGCCTTCGCAACGCCAGCAAAGAAGAAAGTTACTGTGCTACCGATCACAAATAATGGAAGTTCCAGCATTTTCGGGCTGACTTTAGAATTTAGAGCTGTACGGCAAAGTTAAATGAATTCTGAAACTAAAAATTCAAATTTCAAATTTCGTGAATGTCAACTTTTTGATACATCCGAAACTCTTTGAAATATTGTATAACTTGTTTCTTTTCTGGGTCTGAACCTAAAAATACTTTTGGAAATACTAAAAGTAAGTTTACTTTTAACTACTATTCAGCAGCTGAAGAGATCAACTCGGATAGCTGTATTTCAATCGGTATATATATCTCTATATTTGTGACAGCGAAAGCGTTTCTTCGCTTATAGATTCCCAGTATTACCTGGTATAACAGCAGCAGGCGGTAAAGCTACAGATAAACAAAACCCTTCTATAGCCCATCCATTGGGACCTGGCATATCCATCATCCGAACAAGCATTCTCTAAAGTATACTCTGATGAATTTAAGTAAACTTGATTCAACAATTTTGCCACAATAGTCGACTATATCTAGGATATAGAGCGGATATTTGTAGAGCCAATGAATAATGTTGAAATGCAGTTGAAAATAAAAAGAGTGAGTGACATTTATTCTATTTACTTGCAATTTATGTATATATTCAAAGTATTTTTTTTGTATTTTTTTTTTGCTTAAAACTTTTTTTTTACAAACTACATTTAAGTTTAAACATAATTAAAAATTTATAATTCATTTCGTGTATTTTAGTAATTGTTTTTCTTGTTTTTCCCTTTAAATATATAAAACAATTGAAATTTAAAACTTGAATTGCCAGACCAAGAAGCAAAAGAAAATACAATAAAAAGTTAAATTATATATACTCTATACACTTAATAGCGCTTTTTCAATTTTTGTTTTTAATTTATATATATTTATATATATATAAATTTTTTTTGTTATAAACAAACTTTGTAAATAATATTCAACTTTGCATTTGATGTTTGAGTATGTGGCTTGCCTAGAGTTTTTTATACTATATATACTATATACTATATGTATAGTATTTTATATAGTATCTTTGTTGGTAACAAATGTGAATGGGGATTTTTTGTTTGTACGAAATCAAAAGTTAAGATCTTTAAGCAACTTATTGTGGGTGGTACTTCTTTTCTATGCATTATTTTGATACACATACATATATCTATATATATTTGTATATATATATATATATATATATATATATATATATATATATATATATATATATATATATATATATATATATATATATATATATATATATATATATATATATATATATATATATATATATATATATATATATATATATATATATATATATATATATATATATATATATATATAGTATTTTAGTTATATATATGAAAGAGAGACGTATGTAGGGGGTACGTTGCTATATTTATTAGTATGGTATTTTTTGTTAGCTTCTGAATATTGTGTTTAAGTATGTCAGTTACATTTATACAATTATGCAATTTTAGTATTTATTCGGTATTTTTAAATGTATTCTGCTTGCGTCTTCTTTAAATTTTGTTCGCTTCGTATGTTAATTTTGTTTCATTTATACAATTATGCAATTTGGTATTTAATCGGTATTTTTATATGTATTCTGCTTGAGTTTTGTTTGCGTTTCTTTTATTCTGTTTTTTTTTTTATATTTATTTAAAAGTTAGCTTTTATTAAGTATTATTATTTTTATTATTATTTATTTGTTTGTTGTGTTTAGTAACAATGTTTTTTTCTTGACAGATATTTTGTTCACTTACTTTTTTTTGTTTTTTGATATTACTTAGGCACTGTGTTCGTATTACATTAAAAAATTAATTAAAAATTTAAATTTAGGTATGTATAAATACATTGTAAAAAATTTCATTAAGTTTACCGTAAACTAAAACCTTGCAAATCGCTCTATCTCTGTCTCTGTCTCTTTCGCTCTATATGTATGTATGTAATTTCCATTGTAGTTTATGTTTCCTTAGCTTTTTCTTCTTCTAACTTTTTCGTTTCGTTTCGTTTTTTTTCGTATTTTTAATATTTTTTCTTTGTTTATGTTTTTTGTTGTTTTTTTTTTTGCTGTATTTCTATGTATGTATGTAACTTGTCTGTCTCATTACAGGTTCGGTTCCTAATTTGTTATCTCTAAAAAGTACACGTAGAAAAGTCTAGAAAAAGTAGAACAAAACAAATCAAAAAAATACATTTTATATAATATGTATGTATAGCTTTTTCTCTATAAGTGTATGTATGTTTGTATGTGTGTGATACGTAAAATCTTGTAAGTTAAACTAAATATATATTTTTTGTATTATTATTAATGCCCAGCAGCTAAACCGGAATGATCAAAACACTTTTATTTTCCACACATCTGGCAACACTTAAATGTCTAAAAATACCGTTACAACTGCTTTACATGCTATAACTATATGTATGTATGTATGTATGTAAGTGTGTGTGTGTGTAACTGTTGAGTTTACAGCTACAGTTACAGCTAAAAGTATACGCTTAGCCTGTCTTACATTTGTCGTAACTAATGCTTAGTTGTCATAAATAAAAACAGTTATATATGTATTTTTAGTACCTAAATAACGTTTAGTCGCGCCTTTAGCCATACACTATACATACATAGTTAACAAAAATAATGAGTGTGTGTGTGTGGAGGTGTGGGTGTTGGCATATGTATGTGTGTGTGTGTGTGTGTGTGTGTGTGTGTGTATTTCTAACCATGCAAAGTGAACAAAAAGTTCTTTTAAAATAAAGAACTCGAAACTTTTTTACTGAAATCGTTGACAAAATTTGAAATGCATTTATAGCATAAGTTTTATATATATATATATATATATATATATATATATATATATATATATATATATATATATATATATATATATATATATATATATATATATATATATATATATATATATATATATATATATATATATATATATATATATATATATATATATATATATATATATATATATATATATATATATATATATATATATATATATATATATATATATATATATATATATATATATATATATATATATATATATATATATATATATATATATATATATATATATATATATATATATATATATATATATATATATATATATATATATATATAAATAAACCGTAAAATTAAAACTATTCGAAAAAATATTGGAAAATTCTTCTGTTGCTGTTGTCTCTGCTCTTTTCCTTAGACGAACTTATGTAGATAGCCTATTCATCTGAGATTTCCTAGATTTCTTCGTTTGTTTTTTTTTTGGTTTTTTTTGTTGTATTACGAGTTAAGAGTTATTTTAGTTTAAGCTTTACTTTCATCTTAATCTCTGCTTCATTTGTTGCAATTGTTTAACAGTCTCAATTTTTGGTATTATTTTGCATATATTTTTCTCTTTTTTTTCGGTTTTTTTCTGTCTATTATTATTTTTAAACTACATACAAATTACGTTTGTTTACTGTCTTTTTTTTTTTGTTTTTGTTTGTTCGGTTTGTTTTTAATGTTTTAATTTACTTTTTATACCATATATAGATATACACATACATACCTCATGAAACGAATTGAAAGCCAAAGTGCGAAATCAAAGAAAATAGAAGAAAATCAAGAATATAACGAATCTATATAATAAATAAATTGCTGGCATATAACAATCATTAAAACGACCTATATGCATCATATATCATATCATATAACACGCCTCGAAATCGATTTGAAAACAAAGTTTACGCTCACACACACACACACACACGCGCAGTACAGTCAGTACTTAAGATCTGATTCTGCTACCAAGTTTCGAGTGTTTATGCTGCCGCTGCTGATTCTTCTTCTTTTTCTTCTTGTTCATCTTTAAGTCTAACATCAATCTCTGCCTGTCATTATTATTATTATTAGTATTATTATTGTGTGTTTTTCTCTATAAATTTAGTCATTACAAAAGGTGTCTTAGGTGGAATCGTTTTTGTCTTAGGAATTTAGCTTAGATAACTGTTAAATCTTCTTTTTTTCGCTCTCTTATTTCAAATCATTCTAGTTTAGTCTTACGAAAATCAAGAAATAAATTTGTTTCAGGTGAAAAAAAACAGAATATTTAATCTTATTTTCTTTTAGCTTAACTATTATTATGAGATACCAGTCGAAAATTGTAAACCCAAACTATAACCATAACTATTCAACGGACTTTACATTGGATCTTCTTCTAAGTTTATATATATATATATGTATATATATATTTTTTCTTTGTCTACCATAGATTACTCAGCTTTTAATTTCTTTATATATATAACTTCTCGCAGTTTTTGCATTTTGGCGCATTGTTCGTAATTTTTTTTTCATTTTTTGCTTAATTTTTAGATCTTTTTTATAGCTATTTCATTGTCAAATTCAAAGATCGGCAAATTTGAAGCAGAGCTATATTCTTCATACAACTATTTCATAAAAGACAACTCGAAAACCCAAAATAAAAACCAAAAAGTGAAATAAATCTCAAATTTTTAGATTCATTTTTTCGATCTTACTCTCTTTTCTTGCTCTCTGCTGTGCCTGGATTCCATAAACTGTAAAAGCAATGAACACAAGAAAAATAATATATAGACACACATATATATATATATATATATTATATATATCTGTATATATTCCGATTCACAACTAGAAATGAAAAACCAAAACCAAATACACGAAATGAAAACACAAAACACAAAAGCGAAAAAAAAGCAAACAGTTTCAAATATTATATGCGATTGGACATATATATATATATATACATAGAGATATATTTATATATATATGAAGTCCTTGATTCTTATATATGGACATATGCTACAACAATATCCTTACACAATCTAAACTTGATTTTTGTTTTGTTCATTAACTGAAGTGAATTTGTTTTTAGCATAACTTTTTACGTTTTATCTTCATAGTTGTTTGTTTTTTTTTTAGTACAATATTTAGATTTATTTTTTACTGTTAAATTGATATATTTACGCATATATTTATGTATATAGTAATATATATATGTATATATATAATTGTATATAGTAGTTGTAATTACGTTTAGATGCATATATATGTAGTTCATTTATTAGGTTTTTATTTAAAAAATTTTTGCTTTGTTTTTTTTTGTTGTTTTTCTTTAACTTTAAATCATAAATCGTACGGATTAAAAAAGAAATTGTTTTACAATTAACAGTCAGTGTTTTTTTTTGTTTGTTTTTTTTAATAATTTTTTTTTTACATTTTCCATTACTTTAAACCTTGCTTTAACTATTTATGTATATATTTCCTTGAATTAGTTATTAATTTTATCATTACTTATTTCAAATTGTTAAACATCACTTTTTTATTATTTTAGATTTATTTTTGTTTTTCTCTTTTTCTGTAAATTTTAATTTAACTGTTTCTGTATGAAAAAAGTGGTTTTGGTAATAAACAAAAGATATTTGTAGATTTATATATATATATAAATATATATATATAATTATTTAGATGTAAGTATGCAATGATCATTAATCAGAATAATAATAATAATAATGTTTTGCTTATAAAATTACATCAGGTGTTTTCTCTTAACTGCATTTGACCAACACATTTTGTTTACTTCATTCTCAATTGTTAATATTAGGTGTAGTTGTTGTTTTTTTTTTTGCCCAAGTATGTATGCATGTATATTCATAAATATACACACACATGCATGCATGCATGCCATATAACGGTTATTTAAATGTCTATGTTAAGCCTGATACGTTGTTGTTGTTGCTGTTGGTACAGCAGCTTTTTTGCTGCCGTTATTCATTGTGTTAGTGTTATTGTTTCTCTTGTTCTTGCTCTTGCTGTTGCTGCTGTTGTTGCTGCCCGCTGGAAAAGAACACAGAAATTACAAAGAATTACAAGCGGAAAGGAAATGGAACGAAACTTCTTTCGCTCAACTTTGAACAAAATCTTCAACAACGCCCACATGTGCGTCCCGCTGGCCAAGCGCAGTGTTTTTCTTTCTTTTTCTGTTTGACTTTATCTTTCTTTTATATACAACATACAATTAGACATGTACACAACACACAAACACACACATAGAACAAACATTCTCGCCAAAACTCACACACGTACGAACGGCAGGGCAGCATTTGCTGCATTTTGATTTACAAATTAAAGGAAAACAAAAGCAAATTTTTCTGTTGAATTTTTTTCAAAATTTTCAAACGTTTTTCATACGTTTCACTTTACTTTGTTGTTCTTCTCTTTTCTTTTTTTCTTTTTTGTTTTTTTTTTTTTAGATTTAGTTTTAACTTTTACTGTGTAGTTTTTTTTTGCATTGTTTACGTTAGTTTACTTTGTTAAAGATTGTTTTAAGTGTATAATTATATAAAAAATTTAAGCATATGTTTATATGTATATTTGTAATTTAAACGAAATTAAATTAGGAATTTATGATTGTAGGAGTTGCTTGCTAAGTAGATTTGTAAAAATTAGACGAAAAAAAACACACTATGCAATAAATCACCGAAAAATAAAGTAAGGTATATATGTATGTGGTATGTAGTATGTATGTATGCAGTAGTATGTATGTATTGTATTGTATATTGTAATTGTAAAATGTTCGCGTAATCAACAAATTAAAAATTACGTTTTGTAGTAATAGCAAAAAAATATTACTTCATATTTGTATGTATATATGTAAGTATAAATGTATCTATTAGCGTAAATAAGCATATATATATATATATATATATATATACATATATATAAATACACACATATATATATATATATATATATGTACGTAAGGTTTTTGTAATATGTAATAATAAATTGTAAAATCGCAATTATTTAAAAATTAGTTTACTTTTTGTTGTTGTTTACATAACACATTCAAATGATCATGTATGTATGTTAAGAGTAAATAATATATATATATATAAAGTAATTAAAGATATATATATTTATATATAGATGTATGTGTATAATCAATAAAATATGCAATTCTCATGTTCTCCTACGCGCGTGTGTGTGTGTGTGTATCTATATATACGTGAGTCCGAGTGTGGGTGTGCGTGCGTGCTGCAGATTGCACACACACACACACACACTCACACACATGCTAATTGTTGTTGTCTGCTTGGCAAACGATGAAAATTTAAAAAAAATGTGCAACGCAACTCTAAGCATCGTTTTTTTCTCTCTCTCTCTCGTTTGTTTTATCTATTTTCTCTTATGACTTTTGTTTACTATGCTGCTTCTTTAACTGTAGTTTAAATTTATGTATGTTATATATACATATATACAAATATATGTATATATATATACATATATATATATATATAGATGTATATCAGTATGTATCTAGTTTTTTGCTTTTATTCTTTTTCCGTTTTTTTTTTAGTTTTGTTTTTTGTTATATGTTTTAGAGCGTTTCGTATTTTGTTTTTCTTGCGTTTCTTTTATAGCTTTCAGTATTAATTAATCATGTTGTTGTTGCTGTTGTTGTTTTTGTTGTTGCTGTTATTAGCGATTCTCTCAATCTGTTTTTTTCTTCTTCTTTAACTAAATAATAATTCCAACACTATATAATTCTAGTTTCAAGTTCAACTTTCGCTTACATGCAAACGACATACGACATACGCTTATTAATTAGGTTTTCTTTATATATGTAGTTTAACTTTTAGCTAGTTGTGTTTACTTTACTTTTAAATGGTAAATTTATAAATTTTGTAACGTGTTCTTCTTTTTTTCTTGTTGCTTTCTCTCTTGTTTCTTGCTGTTGTTGCTCAGCGCCAACACAGGCTGAACACACACTTGTGCCACGCCCCCGCCCACGCTCGTAACAACCCACAGGCAGACGCATTGGCTAAGGCAAGCGAATTTTGCACTTCCTTTTTGCTGTCCATATTCTTAACTGTTTGTATATATAAATTGTTTTTGTTTTTCCTGTATAAGCCTTACAATTGTTTTTGTTTATTCTACTGCTACGCCTTGTCGCCAAATTGTTTGCATGTTTGCTTCGAGCTAGAGGGCGCGGCATGTGGGCGTGATGCGCTTTTTCTTATCTCTGCTTTACTTTTTTCATTTACTTCGCTTTTTTTTTGTTTTTTGTTTTTTTTTTTTGTTTGTTTGTTGCCAACTAGTCAATTTAAATGTACAATTTCGAATTTGTATTTACTAATTTTAGTAGTTAAGGGGATGTGTTTTGTTTTTGTTTTTTTTTTTTAAGTATAATTTCTTATAATTCCTTTTCTTTCATCTTTTAATGTTAATTTTCTTGTGTTGGTATTTCGTACACTTTTCTCTTGTGTCTCTAATTGGCTAAACTTTATACTTTTATATCTTCACAATTCTATTATCATTATTATTATTATTAATTTCGTTTTTTGTTTGTTTTCAATATGCATGTATTTGTGGTTTTTAGTTGGATTGTTATTGTTATAATAAGGAGGGGCAGGGACACAGCATATACATATATGTATATATGTATATATATATATATATATATATATATATACATATATATATATATATATATATATACATATATATATATATATATATATATATATATATATATATATATATATATATATATATATATATATATATATATATATATATATATATATATATATATATATATATATATATATATATATATATATATATATATATATATATATATATATATATATATATATATATATATATATATATATATATATATATATATATATATATATATATATATATATATATATATATATATATATATATATATATATATATATATATATATATATATATATATATATATATATATATATATATATATATATATATATATATATATATATATATATATGTATATACACACATATATATACATCTGCTAAGATTGGAAGGGGAAACGCATGAAAAATGTTCTTGTTCTGAGTTGAAAGTGTTGACTGTTTTCTTTGCTATATTATTGTTGCCTATGAATTTTTACATACTCTTCGCTATAATATATATTCATATACATATATACACACACATATATACATATGTATATACATACATATACGTATGTATTTAAATACATATACATATGTATTTAAATACATATACATATGTATTTAAATACATATACATATGTATATACATACATACATATACATATGTATATACACACATACACATGTATATACATACATATACATATATATTATATATAAATCTATGTACCTGCCTTGTTTTCTTTTGCTAGGGATTTTGTTTTTAAGCTGATTTTGTGTGCTGTTGATTTGTTTGTTTGTGTGTGTGTTAAGTTATGTTTTTAAATTATTTGCTGTGTACACAAGAGTTACATTAATTAATTTCAACAACTGATCTCAAATAAAAAATATCTTTAAAATATATGAAACGAACAGACGACGCTTTAGCTTACAATTACCACCATCTTTTTATCTTGTTCATCATTCACCTCTTGGGGGGGAGCCGCAGGATGACACGAGACAACACGCGGGCGCGGGCACGGGCGCTGGCTCTTTAGACGGCCTGCGATGCAGCGTACGGCGGCTGCGTGGAGCTGTCGTTGCCGTACGCTGATCGCGGACCGGCGCCATAGTTGGAAGCGCCCTCCTGCTTAACATAATTGCTATAATCGTAATCGTAGCCAGAGCCAGAGCCGTAGCCGCCATAATCGTACTCGGATCCAGATTTGGAGGCCGAGTTGCCGGGTCCAGTGCGCGGCATACCGCCCACTGGCCCAGTGGTCGATGGTCCGCCCGCTCCCCATGTCTGGGCACGCGAGTACATGTCCGTGCCGGCGCTGGCGCCAGCACCTGGTGCGCCTGTTGGCCCAGCCGAATTGGGTGGCATATTCCAGCTGTTCCAGCTACCGCCTCCCGATGGTCCCGATGGTGCTCCCGTCGAAGTCGAGTTGTACATGTCATAGCCGCCGTAACCCTGGGTCTGCTGGGGTCCAGCATAGTTCGACCATTGCGGTGGTGGTCCCTGGGGGCCGGGTGGTGCACCCCAACCTTGATACGAGCCCGGGCCGCTATTGCCATAGCCATAGCCCTGCTGCTGCGGCGAAGTGCCCCAGCCTTGATAGCCGGGCATCATGTTGGGCGCACCAATTGGCATATTCAATGGTGGACCACCCATCTGACCATTCTGGCCTTGCATCATGTTGATGGGCGCATGATGTGGTCCCCAGTGGCTACACTCGTTGCCCAGTTTGCCATAGGCACCGCCCACAGCGCTGTTGTTCGAGTTCTGTCCACCAGAACCATCACGTGGCTCTGCTTTCTTAATTTCCACCTGCAAAACAGACACAAAATCATATTATGACAAAGATCTTCAGGCAAAAAAGTCTTATACAAGTCATCGTTATTTAATTATAAGACATTTTATCATGCTATTCTATATACATTTCTTTATCAGAATGAGTCAATAAACAGTTGTTCGACTGTTTTTTTTTTTAGTTATCGTACAATAGTCATACAACTTCAATGTTCTTAGATGTCAAAATATGATTATTACAATACAATGATATTAATTTTCAGTTGATAATTTAGGCTACTTCAATATAAACAAAATCTAAATATAAATCTTTAACGATTTTAATTTTATAAAATCATAAGACTTACAAAATTATAAATGATTTATATATGTTATAAATACGCACCTGCTTGCCATTCAGATTGATGTAACGCTCGTTGGTAACATGCTCCACGGAGGCCTCCTCCTCGAACGATAAGAAACCGAATCCACGTGATTTCTTCTTCTCCTGATCGTACATGATGACCACCTCGGTGACCTTGCCATAGCGACCAAAGAAGGTGCGCAAATCGGTCTCCGTCACGTTCGATGGCAAGCCGCCGAGGAACACCTTGTAGCCGCCGCCCTTTTTCGGCTTCTGCAGCGTACGCGGATTGCACGGCTTCGGATCAATGGTGCGTCCATCGAGCGTATGCGGTCCGCTTTGAAGAACATGATTAACATTGCCAGGATCGGCGAAGGTAACAAAGCCAAATCCACGCGATCTTCCACTCTCATTATTCTTCATAACGACACAATCGATAATGTCGCCGAAGCGACAAAAGTAACGAGAGAGATTCTCCTGCGTTGTCTCCCAGGACAGGCCGCCAACAAATAGTTTGCCCCTCTCGTCTTCTTCCATGATGTTGTTTTGATGATTGTGAGCTATTGCGCCGGGTAGATTTTCAATAATTGACGTAATTTTGCTGCTGTTTATGTTGCACTTGTGGACTTAAAAATTGTTGTTGTTGTTGTCGGGTGTCCGCTTTGTCGCTTCTTGTTTACACTTTGAATTTAACACTAGTTGCTTGCCGTTGTTGTTGTTGCTTGTGTGTTTTTGTTTGGGATTGGTTTTAGTTGCCAAAGTTTTTTTTATATATTTTATTTTTTATTATTCAAAATAATTAAACAAAAGCCACGACGTTTACACGTAACTTTCTAATTATTATTAAAGGTGATGGTCCATGCGTCGTCGGTATTTCCGGAAGTAGAAGAAGAAAAAATGCAAATCAGATCAGTAAAAGAAATACCAAAAGTTAAACGTAAATCTTAAATAACTCTGGCCACATTGGACGAGCGAACGGAAGACAGCAATAAAATACACACACAGAGGCATGGAAGCATACACACACACACACACACACACACAAGTTAGCATATGTACAGAAAGCAGCCAAAATAGGCACAAATAATTATGAAAGGCAGGTAAAGCAACCGGCCGGTACACATACATACATAAATACTTGTATACACATACATGTAAGTACATACATAAGTATATAAATGTGTATGGTGTCTTCTCTCTTGCTGTCTAACTGCTTTTTGTACACGTTCACAATTTGTTCGGCGTTTGCAACGCTTCGCTTGCTCTCATGTGGTTTAAAGCGCGCTGTTCGTTGATTGCCGTTTTGTCTTTTCTTTCTCTTATTATTTTTTTTTTATTTTTTGTAACGTTTTCTTTTTGCTGTGTAACAACATGCGCTAACGTAGTTGTCGTTGCGATGTCCCAGCCATAGCCACAGCCACAGCGTCATTCATTTTACACTTACACACCTACACTCTTACACATATACACCACAAGTGCCTATCCGAATAGTTGTGAGAACAACGAACTTTTTTCTCAAGGTAAAAATGGTGAAAACGGAATGACGGACAGAAGGGCCAAGCATAAAGCAAAGTGCCGGTTCACCACATTTGCGCGCCATTTGTTCTATATTGCCACACTATATTTTGTGGCAGAAAAAAACTATCTATTCACTAATACAATAATTAACATTTGTTTAGAAGTATTTATATTTAGAACTATTCACAACATTAATTTTCAAGTCAAAAAAGTATGCGAAAATTAATTATACCGTGTTTGCGAGACTGTAGCTACCTACTTGCGTACGTTTGGTATAAAAAGAAATATTTCGAAAACCATGTGGCAACGCCATGTGCGATGTGAAAGCGAATGTAAAATGAAAAGAAAGATACAAAAAGCAATGCCCTCAAAATGTACATATGAACAAATATACATACATCTATGTATACTATAACGCACAACACCAAACACTCAAGTTTCAGAACACACTCACACACATTAAAAGAATTTTAAATTAACGCTGCTTAATTACAAGAGCTCATAACAAACGCAATGAATTGCATGAAGTGCGAGAAATTCACCACGAACAGCAGCGACGGTACGGGCAGCAAAAAAAAAAAAACAAAATGGAAGACTTGTCGGTGACGACAAAAATGCTCCAACAAAGAAATGTGAACTGATTTTGTAAAGACACAAATGCGAGCGAAATTAATTGAAAAGAAACCATGCCACATAAACTATTTTTTTTTTCTTCCATTTACATTTTTGTAAATTATAAAACTTTAATTTGACCGGCGTATATCGCGCACAATTTACACAATATTGAATATTTTCCAAAGTTCGGATAAATTACTGTATATTTTCTTACTACGCAATTTTAAAATTTCGCATGATTTTTGTATTTTGCACCGCAATCTTTTATACATATACATACGCAATTACACTTACAAGCACACACGTGTCGATGTGTTAGTATTGTGTTCATGTGTGTGTGTGCATGCGAATGGCCGATGTCTTGTTTGTGTGTATGTGTTGGTGTGCGCTGTTATACATAGCATTTTTTGTATGTATAAAAATATGAAATTTTCCACTATATTAGGAAAATGAAAACTAAAATTCTTTCATTTACAATACACACAAACATAAAAGGCATTTTCGAATGAGCACCTATTGTGCTAGCGGCATCATAATTACACTCATCAAATCTGTTTTGTACACCTGGGGCAACTGCTGCTGTCGCACACTTAATTTAGTGGAATGGAAGGCAGAGGCTTCGTTTTTTTTTCTTTTTTTTTAAAGCACCAAATTCGTTATGTAAAATTTATATTTGTGTTGTTGTTGATGCTTACCGTTTGTGCCAAGTGTTCGTCTGTGGTTTTTTAAAGATTTCGCACTGCAAATTCACTAAATTTAAGTGTTTTTTCCTTAAAAAACTAGCTTATAAATAATTGTATGATTTGATGCATACGATATATAACCTAACTTATGATAGAAAACTCGCCACCGCCACGTTTAATGGTGGTAGCCATTCACAATTCACCGTAAGCCTTTTTTGTAATCGGTTGCTCACGGTTGCATTATGCATTTATCAATCTGGGCATCAGGGGTGCAACTGCATATTGCTTCTTAGATTTCATAAAATATTTCTCAAATCAGAACTCTCCCTGTTATCAATTTTAAGCATAGAAACGTTCTAGAATCTACAAAAGGTCATTGCAATTTTTTTTGTTGGGATTGTAGCCCTGACATATGATATTAGGATAGACGTTCATTTTTAACTTACCATGCAGCTTTAGACTTAAATTATCTATAACAGCTATAATTGTCGATTGGGGAATAGATTGTACGTTATGAAAATGTAAATTAAAGCGTATATTAACTTTGAAATATATCTAAACTAAACATTGACCGGCTTCAAAGTATCGATAGTGAAGAAACTCACCGCACTACAAACAATTATTTATGTATAAGTATGGTCACACTAATTGCGGTCTGGTTCAATTATTGTTTACATTTTTTTTTTGCTCTTCACAAAAAAGAATTTTGGAACTAGTGCTTCATTTCGTGAACAACAGTGTTTGGTTCACTCACCCAACCATTTTGCGAGTCGGCAAAAAGTTTTGTGCCGAAATAAATATAGTGCCTAAATAACAGAAAGACACAGATATTTACATAAAGTGATGATAAGCAATCAAGATTTCGATTAACCGAATGTGCTTTTGACAAGGGCAACCAACGCGAAAGTTTTGCACTCGAATCGATTTTTTCTGTGCTGCGCTGCGCTGCGCTGCTTGCGATTTTCACAGCGCCCACCAACAAAACCCAAGCTAGAAAATGTCGCGGCATCCTAGCGACCGGAAAGTGTATGTTGGCGATTTGGGCAATAACGCACGAAAGAACGATTTGGAGTATGTATTTGGTGCCTATGGCAGTCTGCGCAGCGTTTGGATCGCACGAAATCCGCCAGGTTTCGCCTTCGTCGAGTTCGAAAGTGCTCGAGATGCGGCGGATGCAGTGCGTGGCCTGGACGGACGTACATTATGTGGCCGCCGAGCTCGCGTAGAGTTGTCCACAGGCAAATACGCTCGGTCTGGGGCAGGTGGGGGTGGTGGCGGTGGTGGAGGAGGAGGGGGAGGCGGCGGTGGTGGTTTTGGAGGAGGCCGTGATCGAGGAGGCGGCGGAGGGCGTAGCGACGATAAGTGCTATGAATGCGGCATGCGTGGACATTTTGCGCGCCATTGCCGTGAGCGAAAGGCTAGACAACGACGCAGGTTAGTGGACAATTTCATTCATCATTTTATATTGTATACGTATACACACATACATACATATGTACATATGTATATGCATGAACTCTGCATATCAAATTTAAAATTGTTTTGTACATGGTGAATTTCGTGGTGGTGATTTAAAGAAACAGTGCGTACACATCCTGATATGAAAAAAGGCGCGCGAAAGGTTAACTTGACCAAATAAGGGCAAGATGCTCAACGTTATTACTGTAACTAAAGTATTTTTATTCATAGCTAGTTCCGTATTGTGTAAAGTAACGTTGAAGAAAATAAATACATTTGTTTAATTGAAAACATTAAAGTTAACTCGTCACTCTAGACGACGCGCGATATTTGTATGTCAACTGCAACTTATCGATAGTATCGTACATATTTAAAGCAAAAGCAACACTGGCTGCCGCACACGCACGTGTTTGTATGCCTCATTTTGGATTTTTCTTTTACACGCGGCGTTAGACTAAAGAAGGTTAAGTTCGTGTCTGCTGCGCGAAAAAATATTTTAGAATTCATTTAATGCATTGAATTGTGCATAATGTTTGTGTTATATGAAACGCCGGCGGGCTACGCAATTTTTAAGCTGCTCGATGAAAAGAAACTCGAACAGGTCGATAACTTATACATGGAATTTGAGACACCCGAAAAGGCCAACAAATTGCTGAAATTGAAGCATTTTGAGAAATTCAATGATACGACGGAAGCGCTAGCCGCCGCCACTGCGGCTGTTGAGGGCAAAGTATCAAAGCCATTGAAGAAAACACTGAAAAAGTTGCTCGTCGACGATGTGCAGGCATCCCTCCTGGTGGCGGATGCCAAACTGGGCACAGCTATCAAGGACAAACTAGCGGTGCAGTGTGTCTACAATACAGGCGTGCAAGAGCTGATGCGTTGCATACGCCAGCAGGCAGACAGTCTACTGGGTGGCCTGCCCAAGCGAGAGATGACAGCGATGGCTCTGGGTCTGGCACATTCGCTCTCCCGCTACAAACTGAAGTTCTCGCCGGACAAAATTGATACAATGATTGTGCAGGCGCAGTGTCTGCTGGATGACCTGGACAAAGAGCTGAACAATTATATGATGCGCGCTCGTGAATGGTATGGCTGGCACTTCCCAGAGCTGGGCAAGCTGATCACCGACAATATTGCCTTTGTCAAGACGATCAAATTGGTGGGCACCAGGGACAATATGTCGGCAACTGACTTGTCGGATATACTGCCCGAAGATGTGGAGCAACAGGTTAAAGAAGCGGCCGAAATATCAATGGGTACTGAGATCAGTGATGAGGATGTGCTTAACATTCAGTGTCTATGTGATGAGATTGTTTCCATTGATAATTATCGCAGACATCTCTATGATTACCTGCAGGCGCGCATGATGGCCATGGCCCCCAATCTAACGGTACTCGTTGGCGATACTGTTGGCGCTCGCCTCATTGCACATGCTGGCTCACTCATCAATTTAGCCAAGCATCCCTCATCTACGGTCCAGATATTGGGAGCTGAGAAGGCGCTTTTCCGTGCGCTCAAAACAAAGAAAGACACGCCCAAATACGGTCTCATCTATCATGCACAGCTGGTGGGTCAGGCGAGTCAGAAGAACAAGGGCAAAATGTCGCGTTCTCTGGCGGCGAAGGCGTCACTGGCCACGCGAGTGGATGCATTTGGCGAGGACTCCACCTTTGAACTGGGCGCCGTACATAAAGTGAAGCTGGAGGCGCGTTTGCGTCTGCTCGAGGAAGGCAATCTACGCAAACTCTCTGGCACCGGCAAGGCCAGGGCCAAGTTCGAGAAATACCAGGCCAAGAGGTTAGTTAGAATATGCCAATCAGTGCGCCCATCTTTGCTCAAGTAGAAAAACTTCAAGTGATGATTACAAAAGGTTTCGCAATTTGCTGAATTTCACAGTGACGAAAAACCTTGGCTGTCTGATGGAGTTTTTTTTTATATATATAGCTTGATCAAAGATTGCTGAGCAACTCTTCCACATTTGGTTTGCCCACTTTACATTACCTTTTTCATTTTTAGCGAGGTGTTCACCTATCAGCCGGAGGCGGATAACACGTTGCATGTAAAGAAACGCAAACATTCAGAAGTTGACACGCCCATCAAACAGGAGCCGATGGAGATTAAGAAGGAGGAGGTGGAGGATGAGGAGGAGGTAGCAACTTTTGCTGCTGCTACTTCTGTTGCAGATGATGAGGCGGAAATTAAAATTGAAAAGAAAAAGAAGAAGAAGAAGAATAAGCAAAAGGATGAAGAGGCGCCGCCAGCCGAAGCTGAACAAGCACCGCCTGCAAAAAAGAAGAAGAAATCCAAACATCAGGATTGAGAAGCAACAATTCTGCTACTCCATAATAGTGCTTAGGTATATAGTTTTTAGCAGTTACCCTATAATAGTCTTACAGCCAAGAATACACTTTTACTTGTTGTGTACATTACATTAGCAATAAAAAATGTAATTTGCAGGATAAATAACAACAAATTGACTTTTTTTAATCTAATGAGATTAGCAAGCATAAAAAACGAATCCGATTTACAATAAAATGTGCTTTTATTTTCATATATTCAAATCATTTCAGTTTCTGTAGAGAATTCTAAATGAGAAATTTAAATTCGTTCAGCAAGATTTGTTGTTGCCATCGATCACATATTGAGTTGTTCTATCACATCCATAAAGATCATGAAAAAGTTGGTTTAAAGTTCGTATTCTTTATGGAATCAGCAATCGGAATACATATAGATATCTAAATACAAAACTACAGTCGCACTACTATGTTTATGACCACAGTTGTATATTGGTAGAATCAGACATTGAAATACATATAATAGATATTCTAATACAAACTGCATTAGTATAGTTTCCCGAGAACAAATTTGTTCACTTGTTTCGGATATTGAAAATCAAAATTTTGATAGGTTTTACATACATTCTCATAAAATTAGATGTACAGTCCATTCATCTATTCGTTTGTCTGCCTGTCCGAATAGCCGAGTTGATTTAGGCATGTTCACCTATCCATGCATTCATCCGTCTGTCTGTTTGAAGCACTGAATTGACAGAGCTATTCATCTATCAATTCATCCGTCTACCTCTCTCTATGTACTTCAAGTTATAATTTCATTTATATAACAATTGCCAACAATGTGGCCCACTGTAGGTTGCAGAGCAGTTCGATTACGAGCAACAGACGACGTTTAGTCAGTCATAAAAACAAGGTGTTTGAATGCGCGTTCAAGCAGAAAATTTTCATCAGTCGCTGGGTCTGCAAAAGATGTCTTGCATCACTCGAGTCTGCGGATTTTGCGGTGAGGCCGAGCGAGCCCAATGGGTGTTCGATATAAAAGCGCTGGAGATGCCGAAAGATAGCGCTCAGTTAGACAAAATGAGGGGCCACTTGAAGGTGTTGTTGGTCTTGGGCCTGTTGCTGACATTTGCAGCGGCCAAAAAGAAGGAGGCCGCCTCCTCCGAGGAGGAAGAGGGCGGCGAAAAGCATGAGAAGAAGAAATATGGCGATGAGGAACACAAAGGCGAGCATGGCCACAAGGAGCACAAGGAATGGGATGAGGAGGAGAAGAAACATCACGAAGAGGAGGATCATGAGCATCATCATGGTGACAAGGGCGAAAAGAAGAAGAAACACTACGATGAGAAGGATGAGTATGGCGAGAAGCATGAGCATGGCGCGCACAAGAAGGGCGGCAAGCATCATGAGAAGAAGAAGCACAAGAAGGGTCACAAAGAGATGGAATACCATAAGAAATTCAACAAGGACGAATACTACAAGGAGAAGAAGTTCTACGATGACGAGCATAAGGGCGGCCATCACAAGAAATATGGCAAGGAGCACAAGCATCACGAGGAGGATCATGGCGAGCAGCATAAGGGCGAGAAGCACGACAGCGGCAAGAAGAAGGGCCACAAAAAGAAGGAGGGCCACTACAAGAAGGGCCATCACGACGAGGATCACAAGAAATACAAAAAGGAGCACAAATACGGCGACAGCTACGACGAGAAGGAGGAGCACGGCAAGAAGGGCGAAAAGAAACATGGTCACAAGCATCACAAAAAGGGTGGCAAAAAACATGGCTAAGCAACGTATATCTGCGATCTATAATATCTCTAGTTTGTGCTTGTTAAAAGATAATAATAAATATTAAAAAATTTATATGTGAATGGTGTAAACTTGATGTTAATCTGGAGCAGGGCAGGGCAGGGCGTACTGAACTGTGTAAGGATTTACCATGGGTATGATTGATGAATGGGATACGAGTTCATGGTTTAGCTGAGGGGACAGATATGACTAGAGTGAGTCAGCTTGAGGATTTGATTGGGAATATATATACACTCCATGTGGCTTACAATTTTATTAATTAATTTAATTTCTTTTGAAATATATCAAGTATTTGTTAATAGTTGGAACATAAGTTAACTAAAAATTCTTCTTTGATTATCATTGCAGAAGCAACTCATTGAGCAGATCGCGCAGCACATCGAGACGCCGTCGCACTCGTTCGAAATCGGGAACTCGTTCGCGCAGTCGTTCAGCCGGTTCGGTGGGCCGTCGCTCTGGTCGCTCCCGTGAGAATGGACGGGATGAGAACGGTTCGGTATCACGTTATAGTGACCAGGATCGAAATGGCAGCGGTGTGGTGGACTCGCCGCCGCCAGTGAAGCGGCGATACGATGATGATGATGATGACAGAGATCGGGGCTCGCGATCGCCATCACCGCCGCGTCGCGGTTCGCCATCAAGGCGTCGTGGCGATTCCTCAGTATCGCGTTCCATGTCCAGGGATTAGCGTTGCAAGGAACCTGATTTTGGCCATTTACAATAGGGCTCAACCTGCTGCTCCTTTCATTCCTTCAATCCAACCACAAAAAAAAAAAAAAAAAAAAAAAAAAACAAAAAAAGAAAACAAAAAAAGAAAACATCCAAAACCTTACATTTAACTATATGTTCGTCAGGCGGTCAATCATTTTAGTTGCCCACATTCTTAGCTTAGAATATAATCTATAGATTAATATACACAAGCATTAAACATATACTCTCCTTCCTCCCTCCCTTCATCTCTCTCTCACTCACTCTATTTTCTCCAACTCAACTGAGAATGCCAGGTAGAACAAATTATTTTGTCCCCATTAAACAGTAAATCTACAGATCGAAACAGTTTTAGAATAATCGATCTAGTCATTCACCGCATTATTAATGAAAATCTTTTGCTTTTCATACAAACAAAGAAACATACATACATACATACAAACATACATGCCTACATACATATACATATATAGAAACATATATCAGGCTAAGAATGTTTTTGTATTCGAAAAGTAAACAAAAAAAAAAAAAGAAAAGAAAACCAAACGTAATTAAATTAAAGTGGCAGCTTGAATCTTTGTAGGAATATCTGAAAATCAATTTCGTTTCGGACAATTGAAATTCTATCCTCATGTCAATTTTATGATGTAAACTTATCACATTGAACGAACCCTTTTAACCTTGAACGCCAGACAGGCAGACAGACAGACAGAATGCCCCGCGAATGATATTTTCACTTCAAGTTTGTAAGGTGTTTTAAATATTCATTAAAATTAAGCAAAATTATTGCAAACAAATTCAGATTTCTCATACATTACGTCATAGTTAAGTATTATAATAATAATGTATGAATTTTTTGAAATGCGCACTTTGTATGTACCAGTTGCGTATAGAACCTACAATACATTAATATTCAATCAATAAATCAAATGCCAAAAAATTTTGGCTGCGTTTTATTTCAATTTAGAAGGCGGGAAATCTAATATTTGAAATATTCAAATAACTATAATTTTTAAATATTTAATAATATATAGTATTGAAATATATATTTAAATATTTATTTAAATTAAATAGAAGTAAATTTGAGTTCTTTCATGTAAATATGCTTTCTGAAACAAGTTGTGAATAAACTTAAGCAAGATTTAGCGTCTCTACATGATACCATATTTCATGTATGCCATCATCATTCGGCTACAAATTAATGTGTAGGACATTCCGCCTGGTAAGGATCCGCGGTTAATCTTTGAGCATATCCCGTTGGAAAACTTAACACGGCTGAGCGTTTATCCATTTGACCTCATCCTTAGCATCATATTAAATGTCAGACAAAAATGGAATGGATAATCCAAATTCTTGGCATCAGTGCAGTCGCTCGCAAAGATTACATGCCTTAAACAGAAATCAAGATATGCTATATAAATTGTAAAAAACTTGTATTAGGACTTTCATTAGACTTAGGTTACAGTTCACAGTATCTGTGAATCATGTTGTTAAACAACAACTTTCTTCTAAGATCTCTCCTTCGCCATCAAATACAACTCAGTTGTCGCAGTAGTATGCTTTTATCTAAGCTTCTTGCCAGTTGTCGTTGGGTGCGAGATCTGCAGAATAAGACTGGGAAAGGATTAACAATACGTGAAGTTCGGACATTGTGGTTATCAAGGTGTCTTTGTAAAGCATCACCTTTTGCTTTCAACTCAACATTTCATCAACTGTTATTTATCAAGATTATTGCTTAGCTTATACTGTATTTTTCTTAGAAATCAATGTTTTTGTAGCTTTTGAAATTCATAATATTTAAGATTGTTTACCAAATTGCTTAAAAACAAATAGCCTGATCATCCTATTGAGATCACTCTTCAACTTAACGCAGCGCTTGAAATTTGGTAATGCGATCGATACCACATTTGTTTGAATAATTTCAATGCTGCCATAAATCGTTCAAAGAAACTCTGTGCTTGTTGACACCGATAGTAGCATTATCGATAGCGGTAGCGTAAGCCGAAGAACTCTCACCGGCTGCTATTGTTATCGATGGACGCACATATCGATAGAAGATCAATTGCGCTTCGCATTCCTAAACTTAATACTGTTTTGTGTTTTTGTTTTGTTTATTTTTTTTAACTTGATCAAACAACAAGCGTGATCAACAAAAAATTCAGTTCGGTAATTTGGTGAAGTGTGTGGCTAACGTAATCTAGTAATTGCAATTGCAATGGCAATGGCTTTTCGCTTGTCCAAGCACGAAACGAGCATCATCAGTGCGGAAGACACGTCGCTCGAGCAACTCGATTCTAGCGTCGAGATGCGTTCGCGTTCACCATCGCCGCTACTATTTAATCCACGCAAATTGCGCTTCGCCGACGACGATTTTGACAAGGATCGACAGGAGAGTCCGCAACACAAAAAGAAACCAAATGATGTAGACATGTCGCCACCATGCCAAAAAGTGCGCGCACTTCGTCTCTTCAATACACCAGCAACGCCAAAGACCATATTGCAAAAGTCCACAACTAATTGCAATCATCTATCAGCCGCTGCAGCAGCGGCCAATTCGGTCAAACGTGATGATGTCTTCAAATTAACAGAACGTCCACGCTCGCTGCCGTTGCACAATCACAGAACAATGCAGCCACAGGACACAGCCAATGTGAATCCTTTCACACCAGACAGTGAGTGACGATATGAACATAAAACATATGCAGATCAGATGGAAAATCGAGTTTATTCTTACTTCATTGCAGGTCTGTTGGCACACAACAAGAAACGCTGTCGCACTCAGTTCGGACGCGAGAATCTCAATGTGAGCGCCATGCAAAGGTTTCTGCTCAGTGATCCCGGTGAGGATGATGGTGTACAGGATGGTGCCGGTGGCCTTGATAGCATGCGAGAGATACATCAGCAGGCGCCCAAACGTCTGGCTCTGCATGACACAAACATCAGTCGCTTCAAGCGCGAGTTCATGCAGGTCAGCGTCATTGGTGTGGGCGAGTTTGGAGTCGTCTTTCAGTGTGTGAATAGACTCGATGGTTGTATCTATGCCATTAAAAAGAGCAAAAAGCCCGTTGCGGGCAGCTCATTCGAGTAAGTTACTCAATCAAAATCTCTCTTAGTTGACCTATTAATATCCTGCCTATTGTGTTCGTAGAAAGCGTGCCTTGAACGAGGTCTGGGCGCATGCGGTACTGGGTAAGCACGACAATGTGGTGCGCTACTATTCGGCCTGGGCGGAGGACGATCATATGCTGATACAGAATGAGTTTTGTGATGGCGGCAGCCTGCATGCGCGCATCCAAGAGCACTGCCTGGGCGAATCCGAGCTGAAAATATTGCTAATGCATGTGATTGAAGGCCTGCGTTATATACATTCCAATGATTTGGTGCACATGGACATCAAGCCGGAGAACATCTTCTCCACCATGAATCCCACAGCGCACAAGGCACAAACGCTGGTCAGCAAAGATGATGATGGAATGGATAGCGTGTATGAGGAGTTGCGCAGCTCGGAGAATCTGGTAACATACAAAATTGGTGACTTGGGGCATGTGACGTCCGTGAATGAACCGTACGTCGAGGAGGGCGATTGCCGTTACCTGCCCAAGGAAATACTGCAGGAGGACTATAGCAATTTGTTCAAAGCGGACATCTTCTCGCTGGGCATAACGCTCTTTGAGGTAGCTGGCGGCGGACCGTTGCCAAAGAATGGACCCGAGTGGCACAAGTTGCGCAATGGCGAGGTGCCCGCCATATCGACGCTAAGCAAGGACTTCAATGAGCTGATTGCGCAAATGATGCATCCAGAGCCAAACGAGAGGCCCAGCTCCATGTCCATATACAGTCATCCGTAAGTTGAGCAATATATTGGCTTGAAGTTTATTCTAAATTTTATTTCAACTTGATCGTAGAATTCTGAGTGCTGTTGATTCCAAGAGTAAATTGCAGCTTGGGCTGGAGCTCACCGTGGAGAAGCGCAAAAACGAGATACTGATGAACAAATTGCGGGAGGCAAAGAAACAAATTAAGCTGCTCGAACAGCGAGGTAAGCCCAGCATCTCTATATCAACTTGCATTGTTTTATAATATTATGTTTTCTAGTCTCTGTTCTGGCTGCTGCTAATACACCGGAGCCTTTGGATGGTCAACGTTGTTTGCGCTCCTTTACGAGACGCATGCGCACACCGTTTGGATCGCATGGTAAATTTAATAATCTGGCCGATCGAAATAAGAATGTCATTACAAATGTTTGACTATTGAAATCAATTGAATACAAAAACAAAGAAAAAACGCCGGCACTAAACTCTTCCGCACTTCAACGTGAACTAAGCTCACATTCTTGTTAACTTTAAGCATGTAATCATAGTTGTAAGTTGTTGCTAATATCAATTTGCAAATCTCACGCCTCAATATCGTTCGAGGCCTGTTCCTATTCAATCAGCAAAAGAAAACACCGAATGAACGCTATATACATATATATCTATATTTCTCAACTCAGTGAATTTTCTTGAATAAAAAAGGGGCACAATAAGGTATTGCCTTTAATTTTAATTTTTTTTATAAAAAAAAAAAACAAAACTAACAAAAAAAGATTTATGTATATATTGAGCTATAACTGTAAAATAGTATGTATTGTTTTCGTATTAAACTATTTATTATGTTATATTGAAAGCGAAAATATTTAAGAAATCATTTCCATTCGCGAATAAAACGAATGCTATCTATTAAAATTGCATATACCTATACTTTTGGTTTTAATTGTTATACGACCTATAAGAATGTTCCAGCTGCTTACAATGCAGTTTATTTATAGCAAATACATACATAAAACATTTTCATTGTTCTACAACGTTCTCGAGCATTTCCTGTTTTTGAACATAACAACCCCTAAATCAGACTATGCTTCGATATGTACAACTATCGATAATGATGATTGCATAGAGATGAACTAATTTTAAAATACGTTTTCGCCGATAGTTGGTGTTGTAGGGTTGACACAGTGTCAATTGTTTCATTGAGCAACTTCAGAAACTCATGTGGTTGCAAGTGCTCCAAGCAATTGATAAACAGAATGGCCAAAATACTTCAGAAATATATAAAATTTACGTCGAAAGAGCTGGAACAGTATGCCGCCAACCCGGAATCATGCGTGCGCTGCGTTAAAACAGACCTGCACCTGTCCATGGGTCCATACGGCATGGCCAACTTTAAGCATGCGTTGCACGAGCTGCTCATCCGCACCAAAGTTGGCATATACGATGGCAATGTGAATGGAATAGTGCTTGGAATCAAAAACATTAAGGTTTTGGGTCAAACGGCAGCGTTACGCACCGATGATCCCACCCTGCACTTAGTTATTAATGCCGATTTCTATGTGTTCAGGCCAGTCGCTGGTGCAGTGCTCCATGGCGTTGTTCGACACATTTCCAAGCATCAAATCAGCGTGATCATCTACAGAGTCTTCAACACAACCATACGGTTTACCAACAAGAAAAAACAAAATAGAGATGGCATCGTCATGGATCAGGAGATTAAGTTTCGAATCAAGGATTTTAACATAGGCAGCGCCATGCCTTATATCGAGGGCGAACTGTTGCTTGAAGACTCCGAGCCTCAGGTAAGTCAAAAAGTACAAAAAGTACATGTATATTCTTGTTGACATTGCTTTAAATTCAACTATATATCCCTATCGCAGAACAATATCAACGGAGAGCTGGATCATACCGAAACAAATGTAGAGCTAGATGCTCTGGTAAAGCTAATCAAAGAGGAGACAAGCATAGAGGCTGAGCCGCAGCTGCAGCCGCAGCCGAAAAAGAAAAAAGCATCAAAGCGTAAGCAGACCGTAGAGCCTGACATAGTTGTGGAAAAAGTGCGAAAAATCAAAAAAATAAAATCAGAGCCCATAGATACTTAGAATATATTTGCATTAAACTTAATCTGTTAGTGGTACAAATTAGATATGTAAGATATCAGTTGGCCATGTCACGTTTTAAATCCTAAAAAAAAAATAGTCTACCTTTCAAAATTAACAGCTCAATGGAAACCGAATGAACCGTGCGTCTTGAGTCCCAAAATGTATAGCCGTAATCGTTTCACCGCCATATTTCATGAAAACCAAATGGAAATATGCAAGACAGTCTCACTGTTGGCTATCTTGCTCAGCCACTTGCTAATGGGTACCAGACTGCTGCAACGCGAATAGGCTGTAGAGACCTTGTCTTTCCATTGGTCTCCACAACAAGCGTCGCCTGTGGATAACAAGGAAGCTCTGTTCATATCACTTTTGACATACGTTGGAAAATATGGCAAGAACTTTGGCGGCTGACGTTAATTGCCTGCAGCGTTGGTTTGCCGCTCTCTCTCTCTCCCTCTGCAAATGTCGTCGAATTCATGTATGATATGGTTCCTGCTTGCAAAGGCAACATACGGGTTAACTATAGACTTCATTGGTATTCTATAAGCTGAACTTTCTTCTCGATGACTTCCTCCTGCGGCTGAGTTCCACATGTACAAATGCTTGGCAAAACTATTTAGCAGCAGGGCTCAGTGATTCTATGCCATCGATGCCTTCCTCGCTGACTGGATGAGCAATGCTAAGTTGAATGTCTGATAGGTTTGGCTCTTTCGCACATCCGGCTGCCCCAATAATTAAGCACATCTTAGCTGTTCGATATAAAGCAAACCAGATACCTGGACTACCTATGACGCTTCGGTTCCTTCCAGCTTCTTTCCTGGCAAAAATTCTTCCACTAATGTTGCCTTGTCTAAAAATGACTACTATGACTAATAAAAAAGTTAAATAATATTCAGTAAATGTTAAATATACAAAATATGTATAGTATAAACTAAGATTAATTAGGAATAAGTCATAAAAATCCCAACGAATTATAGCCCGCGTATCAAGTAAGGAATAACAAATCGGATTTGGTTTGGTTTTCTTTTTCAATATCATAAAAATGCGGAGTATACATAAGTATAATTTTATTACATGTGTATTTCATACAAATAGATTCAATATTTTACAATACATTTACTCGCAAATACATTATGTGTGTTATGTTGTATATAAATATATATATGGTATATAAAGTTGTGTTCATAAAAATAGTAGTGCGAGTGAAATGTTGCACAGCCAAATTTTGTGATAAACACAATATTTTGTAAGCAAATTGTAAATTGAAAACAAAATTGTTTTCAAAATATTATGTTTGATCACAAAATTTTGCATTCCAACATTTCCGTCGCACTATTATTTTTATGAACACAGCTGCATATACATATATATATATATATAGTATATTGTTGTAATATTTTAAAAGCTTGTTTTACTTGTACATTATTTTGTTTTGTTATTATTATTATAATTATTTGAGTTTCTTTTGATTTGGCTAATTATCAAATACATAACAAGCAAATACGTGATAATCAAAATCTTAGTTCTTAATCAGTTAGTCGAAATAAACATAAACTATACACACACATATATATTTATGATGGAAAACAAACTCGATACATTAATACAATAATATATAATATATATCAGATATATATATATATATATATATATATATATATATATATATATATATATATATATATATATATATATATATATATATATATATATATATATATATATATATATATATATATATATATATATATATATATATATATATATATATATATATATATATATATATATATATATATATATATATATATATATATATAAATAGTTTACTAAATCGGAATATGTAGTGCCAAGTAAACTATTTATATATATATATATATATATATATATATATATATATATATATATATATATATATATATTTAGTTTAGGAACATTTACATAATGTACAAACAGACAATAAGTACGTACACATATACTTAACAGATTTATCAGATACAACTACGGCAAAGTATGCGAAGGATATTTTTATAAAGTATAGTTCTAGTTCGGCTGGGACTATAGGGGGGGAAATAAGTTCAAGCACTTTGAGCACTTTTCTTTAGAATTGAAATTCCATAAGCTAAGTTCAGAGAAAGGGAGCGAGAGAGACAGAGACACAGACACAGATAGAGACAGAGACAGATTTAGAGCCATTCTCATGCTTAGACAGAGATTTCCTGAATATGTACACGTTTCTTGCCGCTGTTCGAGCTGCTGGCTCCACCTGCAGTGCCCGCCTGACGCAGGATTCCCATTTGCTGCTGCTGTTGCTGTTGCTGCTGTTGTTGGGCTGCCAGAAAGGATCGTGGTGGCGGCGGCGGTTCTGGTATATCGTCATCTTGCATGATGTCGGAGTCGCCTCCAGCGCCGGCAGCTGCCTTGACTGCCTCCTCAATGGCCTTGAAGGACATTTGATCGGACGACTGCACGGCATAGTCGAACTGCAGCTGTCCGCTAGTGTCCAGGAAAGAGCCGCGTTTGCTGCCCGGCGCAGAGCTCACCGGATTCGTCTCGATGACCGTTGCCAGCGTTGGCAGCGCATTGTAGCTGACCATCTCGATGTGCGAGCTGCTCGGTGGTCCGTGTACCGCTGGCCGTGTCTTCAGCAGATCTAGCGTGCTGGTCGAGCAGGCCTCCCAGCTGTCCATCAGCAGCGTTGTCTGTGCTGTGCTGTGCGGTTGCGGTGGCAGCTCCACGAGCAGCTTCTCCTCCTTCATTTGCTTGGTCTTCTCGTCGTAGCAGCTATACTCGCCAAAGACCATGCCTATGCCGCCCTTGGTGTCCACAACGCCGCCGCTCAACGTATAGGCATCGCTGCCATCGCTAGCGCCTGCTGCAGCATTCAGTTTCAGTATGCTCGAGTTCTTGCTGGTGTCGCTGTCCTGTAGCTCCTCCTTCGTTTTGGCATCGCGTGCCCGTTTCTCTCGCTGATGATAGATGCCCGCAAAGATCAGGACATTGAGTATGAGCAGAAAACAACCAACGGCCACAGTGGCTATCAATGCGGTGGTGTAGCTCTGGAACTGCTTGCCGCTTAGGCGTCGCAACAGCTCCAAATTGCCAATGATGCCCGTCGATGCGGTGGCCAAATCCTTATGCGTCTCCACCTGTGTATGGCTGCGATTGTCCTTCGGTGCTTGGGTGGTGGTGGTCAGCTCCGACACGGACATGGCGCCATCGATGCCGCATTCTGAAAGAATTGTTAAAGCAGCGCTCTCTATGCCTTTGCTTATTGTATTACCTGTCGTGGCAGTTGCACCTGTGGCGCCTAAGGCGTTTGTTGCATTCGCTATCTCGTGCTTTGAGGTTGCTGGCGGCGGGGCAGTGGTTGTGCGAGTTGTCTGCACAATTATGATATTATCATCTTCCGCCGGCTTCGTCTGCAGCTGGGGACGCACCACACCTGAGCGGGTGAAAAATGATGGCTTTAGCTTTGGCCTCATTTTATGGGCTTAAACAATTGCTTACCTTCGTAGAGATCGCGATTGTTGAGATCATCCTGAAACTGATGGTGCCGCATCGACTGGTCGTTGATGTTGAAGTGCCGATGTAGCTGAGGTATGAGATTTAACCACATGGACAGCTTGTGGCCACGATAATGACTCTGAATGTTGGCCTTGTTGCCTGAGAGGGCGGAGATTTAGCAAGGGACTAAGCAAAGCTAGTTGTAGACTTACCTAGCTCAATGTACAGCTGATTGACCACATCGTAGGCATCCCAGAAGGGCAGCTCATCCCCATCATAGCTGCCCACCTCCAGCTCAGTGCCGAGACTCTGCTGGGCTGCGTTGGCATCGTTGCTGCGCAAACGTCGTCGTATGAAGGAGCGTTTCTCGTGCATTGCATTGCTGCGACGCTGATTGTAGATGACGGCCAGGTTGAGAGCCTCACCTGTGGCCAGTGCATCCTGATACCTGGGCGCTGAACGTTTGCGTTGCGGATGCATTGCGGCTCGACTCTGGCTGGCCGTTGGCAGAGCTTGGCCAGATGTCGATTGATTCGGATTGCTGAGGTGCAAAAGCTGGCCATTCAGAGAGACTTCATATCTATGTATGTTAGCTGCACTTACCCGGTTTTGGCAAAGTTGGCCAAATAGCGCAGCATCAGTCGTCCAATTTGATGCTCCTGCGTGGTGTAGTTGTGTGGAAAGAGTGGAGAGACTGGCAGGCCCAGCCAGAAGGGTACATCTTCGCCGCGCACCGAGCCAGTTCGCTGCCGAAATGTGAAGGTCAACAGGTCAGGTCAGGTCAGGTCAAGGTTAAGGGGTCAGCTATGCGCACTATGTTCACCCACCTGTGGATATTCATCCTCAACAGTGCGATGCTTGAAGTGCACAAAGTAGGTGCGGCCCCCACGCAAACTGTGCATATAGCCCAGCTTGATGAGGGGCGATGCCGTATGCCCATCGCTCAGAAACTGTAGTGTGGCATCCCGCGCGCTCAACGGATTCCTGATGGCCTTCTCCCAGTCCGTGTACTCGTTCTGCAAATGTTGGGGGAACAAACAGTAATTGAACAGCTGTGCTTTTGGCATTAAGCCACGACTTACCTTCAGCACCGCAAATATCTCATTCAGATGGTAATGGAAATTGTTGCGCACAAATGTACGCAAAATGCGATCCCGTCGCGTCTCATTGAAACCAAACTCCAGGTCCTGAGCGCTCAAATCCAAATACGACTCCACAGATGTCAGACAGAAGATGAGGTCACGTTTGGGAAAGTTGGCATATTCAATTCCTGAAGTACTGTTTGATGGCCGCGAGTGCGCAAATAAGTCGAAGTTTACTTTGAAAGGAGTTTGACCTACCTAACTATAGCTGAGCCCATTGGCAGCGCTGTGCTGGACATGACATCAGTTTTGGACGTGATGACAGTGCCATCCACAAAGGGCGCGAAGCCAACCAGAAAGCTGAAAGCAAGCAGTTAAAATGTATGTGGGAATTTAAGAGAAAAGTTCTCTTTAAATCAGATTGAGAGTCTCAAAGGTCATCCCAAGTCCATTCATACGATTTTACTCACCGCGGATGATCGATCTTAACTGAGAGTAGTTCGGCGACGCTTTTGGTGCGCAGACAGGGCGCCAGATCATCGTAGAGCATGTCGCCATGGCAGCCAGTTTGCTCGGCCACGCGCCGTTTTACAAACAGCGGATTCTTCTGTATGGCCCAGGGCGAGAGGGCGGTGCCGCTAATGAGCACCGCGCGCTGAATGAGATCTAAACGAATTGATCAAATATTTAGAAACTTTCTATAATATATGCAATTTCCAGCTGACGCACCACTGGCCACGGGCGACACGGCCAAGATGTTGGCCAGCACGGCTCCGGTGCCGTAGCCGAGCAGAGTGATGCTCTGTGGATTGCCGCCGAATGCGGGCAGATTCTCCTTGAGCCAGTGCAGGCCGGCGACCAGATCCATTAGGCCGAAATTGCCCTGAGCGCTCTCCTTGCCGCCGGTCTTAAGAAAACCGAAGATGCCGAGCCGAAAATTGATTGTCACGACGATGACGTTGCCATGGGCGGCCAGTTCGGAGCCATCGTAGGGATTGCCGGAGTTCCAGTCGTACGACTCGCCGTGTATGAACAGCACAGTGGAGAGCAATGAATTGGAATCAGAAGTGGTGCTCGATCTGGAGCTGGAACTAGAACTGGAGCTGGAACTGGTACTCGCAGTATCATTGGCAGCTTCATTCTCTGCTAAAACAATTAGAATATAATGCATATTGTTTGTATAAGTAAAGTACTGATGAGAGATGCGATTGGATAGATGAGTTTTTAAGTAATTATCGAATGTGAATTCCAGCTTAAAGTTTTTTTTGGTAACTAAAATATTATCATACTCGATAATGTCAATATTAATGCTAATACGAATGATAACGCTATAATAGGAACATGAATTGCTACTATCATTATTATATGTATATTGGTTAATAACAATGCTAATGATAATGACAATGCTCATGCCAATGTAAATGCCAATGTTCATGGTAATGCGAATGGAAATGGCAATGTCAATGTCAATGTCAATGTCAAGGCCAATGCCAATGCGAAAGCCAATGCCATATCCAATGCCAATAAGAATGACTATACCAATGATAATGACAATGACAATGATAATAACAATAAAAGTAACAATGAAAATGATTGCTCTACTGATAATGATAATGATAATAATAATAAATTAAATTTATAATGATAATGATAATAATAATGATGATAATAAGAATAATTTAAATTTATATTTACAATGCGATTGCTATTTAATAATAATAATTATAATGCCAATGCCATGGATAATGATAGTAATCATGAGTGATGTACTGTATATACCACACGTGGATTCATTAAGCTCAATTAGCTTCATTTGGCGAATCGCTTCCATATGCTGTCTGTGGTCAACGGAGCTGCCAATTCTGCAGCGCTTGCAGTAATTCCTTAAATCAACTGCAATGCACTACGGAATTGAAAGTTACGTAGCCATTGGTAATCAACTCGCATTGCTTAACTGTTTGTTCAATGCGAAAGTTTGTAAAAAAAAAATAAATTAATTCCATTTAATTTTCCACTTTCGCCAGGGGCGCAGCCCTTGTGTTGCCAATTAAGCTGTCAATTGAATCACTTTTGTAATTTTCCACATTTTATCTTCGAAGTTTCGCACTTTTTCAATGGCCAATTAGTGTCTTAAGCGCACATTGAGAATATTTATTTATTATTTGATAATTGATTTTATTCTTTGTATATTTATATGTATATTTTTATATACGTAATTCGAATCAATTACTTGATTTAACGTCATTGACATCAAATTGCAAATGTGTAAAGAAAATATTGACAAGGTCAAACTTTTGCCTAAAACCGATTAACTGGAATGATTTAGCATATCTAATGAGTTTATGATTTGATGAGTTTTTTTTTATTTTTTTGAATAACTTACGTCTGGTTCGCTGCATTTCGTAGGGCACATAGATATTAAGGTATAAGCAGTCTTCCGATTGGTTCTTGAGCAGCGGCAACAGCCGTCGCAGCTGGGCGAGTCGAGCGCGTGGCAGCTCCAACAAGGCCTCCGGTCCATTGGGCGGTATCGGCACATTCTGTGGGCAAACGGGCGAGAATCGATCCGCGTTCCGGGCCGTTTTCCACGTCGATGGCGTTATGGGTGGCATAAATCTGCAATTCAATGGCAATGGCCCCAATATGTACAATATAAATATATGCAAGCTACGCGCTCAACGTGCTAATGGCAATGGCAGCCAACTATCGCGACTACGTCCGTTCGTCTATCTGTATCTGTATCTGTATCTGCATCTGAATCTGAATCCGAAACGGAATCTGTGGGCGGATAAAGGATTCGTGGAGCTAAGTACCCAGGGCCCATCAATCAAAATTGGCAAATGCTTTTGATTAATTGTGCATTTTATTGTTTCGCATCGAATGCCATCGATCAAAAGACCAGATGAGTATAGCTCTTGCCCACGTTTATAGCGTTTATAGCGTTTATAGCGTTTATACAGTTTATACCATTTATGCCATGGCACATTCAGGCTTCACTGTTGATTTTATGACACAACAATTGACGCGAAACCTTTTTGATTGTTTTCGCTTTGATAAGAGCTCATCGCACAGCAGCGCAGCATCATTTTCTTCTTCATTCTGTTGCTCGATGAGACAATAATGCTCATAATTTTTCGTTTTGCCACGTTCCACTCCACATTTTCCACATTTTCCACTTTTCCACTTTTCCACTTTTTCTCATTTTCCCTTGCCGTGGCCTTAATCAGTTTCCACATTTTGCGGTCTCAGCGATGCTCAAATGGATGAAAGCCAAATTATGCTTTCAAATTAAATGACGCATTTTGTGGGTTTTCGCTTTTTGCTATAACAACGTCTTAACAGCGATAAATGAATAACTGTTCAGCCCAATACCCTGTAATATTGTTTCAGGATGGGTCTATTTGTGTGGGTAAAGTTAGCTAGAATGAAAAACTAAAACTAAGCTTAGCTAGCTTAACTACTTTTACAGGCTAAACATTTTTTTGTCTTGATTTTGCTTGCGGAATAAATTTTGAATACGATGTTAATTTTGTATCTTAACAACACAAGTACAATAAAGTATAAGAAACCAACCCTTTATATAGATATATAATACTATAATATAATAATATACAAATAGTTTGGGCTGACTAGGTTGGTGAATAAGTTTGCTGAAAAAGCTTAAGCTTATAAACCTATTAAATATGCTAGCCTTTCGATATTGAGCAGGTTAAATGGTCGACTCAGTGGGTTGGCTTTCAATGGACTCTGGAGTCTTAAAAGGCGTACGAGGTTTGTTCCGTGAGTTATGTATATTCTATTTTTGATTTCAAATTTGTTTGTCACCTTATGTTGTTACTCAAGTCTCGCACTTGTGTCGATAAGTTCAGCAATTTTGAATGTTCAGTTAATTTCTGACAGCTGCGCTGCTTGGACGTGCTTGGCCGTGCTTTGGCTTGTGTTCGCTTTTTGCTCATACCAAAAATTTAGCATGGAATCTGCATCAAATGAGGCAGCCCCACCAACTGTGATTTTATCTTGATCTCGAAGCTAAAGAGGCTCATGTAAGGACGATTGAGGAGATCAAGACGGCATCGCAGGGGCAGCTGAATATGTTTACTTTGCAGCAATAAATAAAAAACTAAAAAATAAAACACAAAATCCCCAATACTATTCAAACGGATCTCGTAACTCGAATATACATAATTCTGTAATATATTTTTATTAAACTTTTAACATATTCTGTGTATCAAATAGTCATCTCGACTTCATTAAACTCGTTTCACTCACCTAGGGTATTTTGAAATAAAACTTAATTACTTTTTAATTTGTTTAGTTGTTTATTCATCAGATTTACGCAGCTCTACTCTGGTTATTTAAATGTTGATGCGTAAAGTTTGTTGGCCATGAAATTTTGAAACAATTTTCAAATATACATACATTATACTTATGTATATATATAAATATATGTAGCTGATTATGCACATTTTGTAGCACAATTTTTGTCTAGGTAATTCTTAACACGACTTTCCTTTAGCTAAACCTAATGCTCTGTCTCTCCCTCTCTCTCTATCTCTTCTTTGGTTAAGCAGCCAAAAGAGAAAGAAAAATAAAGAAATTCGATGAAAGATCTGAACAAAATTTAGTTTTCGGCCAAGCCCATCAAGCGTGTTGCAAGTTGAAAGTAGTTGGCGTTGCCGAACAAAAATCTGTAGCAAGTTTGCGGCATATTGCAAAAGTTTTCTGCCAACACTTTGTCACCTCGTGGAGCGTGTCCTGTATCTCTGCTGGCCTGTCTGGAACGTACTTACACTTCGAGTGTAGCTAATATATGTATATTGTCGCTGAGTCACACAACAAGTGTGTGTGAGCTGATTAGGTGTGGTGCGGCCCATTTGAGTGCCGCTTTTGGGGCTGCTAAAACTCTGCTGGCAAATTGTTGTTTAATTACTTCCTGCACAAAGTGCCAAAGTCAATGGAGTTCGCTTATGAATCTTGGCTCATTGTTATGCAGTATCAACAGATGCTACAAATGAGCAACAGGACTTAATCAAATGCCAGTGAATCTTTCGGCTTTGCCTTTCCCACACACACACACACACACACAGACACAAACGCCGACACAAACACCGAGTCAAGCTGAAGTCTACGTGCGAATTATTCATGCTCCAATGACAATTGGCAGCCACTGTAGGTGGGTGTTGGGCGGGGCGGATGGAACGTGGTATTTGACAAATTGTCGATTTGCTGGATAGCAAGCGAAAGCTAATTAATCATTGCGTCTAAGCAAATCAGTGTCTGTCGCCAAAGATACTAAAAATTTCAAAACAAGCCAAAACGTGTTTTTATTCCAATCAGCAAAGAATACGCATGAAATCTAGACAAATCTTCGAGTAGGAGTTGAGAAGTAGAGGAGTAGTAGGGTAAAAGAGGAGTAGAGGAGTGGAGGAGGTAGATGAGGTAGAGGAATGGAGGAGTTGAGGAGTAGAGAAGTAGAGGAGGTAGAGGAGCAGAGGAGGTAGATAAGGTAGTGGAGTAGAGGAATAGAGGAGTAGAGGAGCAGAGAAGGTAGAGGAGGTAGAGGAGCAGATAAGGTAGTGGAGTAGAGGAATAGAGAAGTAGATGAGCAGAGAAGGTAGAGGAGGTAAAGGAGGTAGAGGAGCAGAGGAGGTAGAGGAGTCGGGGAGTCGAGGAATCAAATCAGCAAAGCCAACCTTATATGAGAATACATATCTTGCTTTATCTAATAAATATCCATTCGAGAGGTAGCTCTATGCCATTTCTATACCTTTAGTTGATATTCAACTAGTCTGTTTATAGAAAACTCTGCTCCTATTGATTAGCTCATTTATACTTTATAGTTTCCACATAGAAACAGTTTAAATTCCATTAGTAAACATCATATCATATCATCAATCTATGGCATCCAAATTATTATAAACTTGTCATGGAACATAAATGATGTAAAAATATACAAAAAGATCGACTCTGATAAAAATTCATATATTTTTTAAGAGTATTAAATCAAACTTTCCCTTGAGAGCAACGCAATTTAAAATTAGTTTAGAGCTCGCACATAAAGTCATCATTATTTGCAGTTGATTTTCAGTGATGTAACGCCAGAAAAAAGTTCTTTTTTATGAACATGACATGCAGGAAAGCAAGTTGAGCCAGTTTAATAACTTTGGCAGAGCAAAAAAGTTGTAGTTTTTATTTTCGTAGAAACTTTTATTACCTATCAGTGTTGAGCTGCTAATAACAGAATGTTAAAGTCAGTTTAACATTTGTGGAAATAGTGGATTATTTGGTTGACTTATTTAGGGCTTGGGCTTGGGCTTGCTAAGCTAGGCAACTGCTGCTTGCATTGAAATAAATGAGTTCGTTTAACGTGTTAAGCTTATTAGGAGAAGCCACGCTCTCGCCCTTGTTGGGCCCCCATTTTCTTGGAGAATTAGTATTAAAATACAGCCAGCTGCTAATTGTAAAATAAACACGAGTTGCAGTTAGCTTCATTAAGAGCCCTTTGGCTATTGGCCGGGACCGAAGCTGGGGCCAGAACCTTGGAACTTAATTCCGGCAAACAAAGTAAGGCGTATTGTGGACACGGAACTCTGACTCTGACTCTGACTCTGATGCTGGCGTTGGCGTTGGCGTTGGCGTTGGCAGTGCAGGGACGTGCAAAGTTCCGGACGTTCTTTGTGTGCTCATGTTCACGTGCATATTATCAAAATAATTATTAAAATTGCTCTTTGTCCGGCTCAGGAGTCTGATAAAGTTGCGTTGCCTTCGCACAAAGTTGCGGGTGAAAATAATCCAAAAAAAAAGTTAAATAAAAACAAAGGAAACTTAAATGGAAAAAACTTTACTGGGATGTTCCCGACTATGATATGAACTTACTTGATAAAGCTTAAACTTTATTTTAGAGATAGTACGATAGAAATACATATTTGTATAGTTTACTCTCCTTAGCTGAACTCTGTGGCATGGCAGCCTTCAATAGTTTTCTAAGCATATATATTTCTAGAACTCATGATATTATCAAACAATTTTAATATATATGTATATATATATATATATAGTCGCACTACTATTTTTATGAACACTGCTGAATATGGTGCGTAGAGCGGAGATATTTATAGACAATGGACTGGCCCACTGCGATATGGCTATTGATATTGAGTTAGCATATATCTGGAAGGTCTTACACTCACATTCATATAACACTAATATACCCCTTCAAAACACACACTGGGTATAGAAAAATGTTGCACGCAGACAACAGCTGCAGGCAGAGATCACACATACACACACACACACACACATACTTCACACAGTTATCCGCGGGTGGTTAGCCCGCATTATCTGAGCTTGGAACTCACCTGAGACTGCCGACGGGCGGCGATGCATACGGTATGCCAAGGAATGCCTCCACCAGGGGCGAGGAGCGCACCACAATGCCGCGCAGCAGGCCGTATCTGGTCTTCACAGTGCTGGCGCTCAGCTTGGCGCCATGGAGGCACTCGCAGTCCGGCCAAAGTGAGGACAACAGCAAAAGCAGCAGCAACCACGTGCTGCTGGATGCCATCTGCGCCGGGTCCTGTGTGTGCCATAAATGGCGTTTCCTATACGCCGATTGTTGTTGTTGTTGCTGGCGGTGCTGCTGCTGCTGTCCCAGCGCATGCTGCATGCGCTGCCTTTGATTGTGTGCTGGCATGGCCAAAGTGTGTAGAAATCTCTTTAATGTTATCAGTCTTATAATGCAAATGGCTCGGCTGCGGCGAATTTGCATTGCCTGCCATCGCGGCACGCGCGCTGCACGAATAGCTCTAATGTAGCTCATCAAGGAACCAATGAAAACGTAAAAGTAAATACGTAGAAAACGCGATTGGATTAGCTTAGTCTGTTTGCTTCTTGAGTTTGTCGTCAATTGGCTCGGCCCGCTGCCGTTTCCTGCTGTTTGCTGTCCTCCTCCATATCCAGCTTCTGCACGCTGCTGGCTCGACTGATTGACGGCATTTTCATTTTGACAGCCGTGGTGCGCATGTGAAGCTTGTGCTTGAGATAGAGCCGTACCGACATGCTCATACCCTTTCGCTTTGATTTCAAATATTATACACTAAACGCGCTATTGCCGGCACAACAACAATGTCGTGAATCGTTTCCTGCTGTTGCCGCCTGCTACGCCGCCTCGCCTCCGCGCTCTGTGCTGTAATTAGAGAAAGAGACAGAGACAAAGAGAAAAGGTGAGTGAAAACAATGGCAAATGTTAAGTATCCATTAACTTTGGCTCTGGCTTGAATGTGAATGTGTTTAATGGCCAGCGCCCGGTCGCACCTTCTCGCTGGCAAGCTCGAGTCCTAACTGTGCAACGCATCAGAGCGTGGCATCCTTAAATAGCCTTGGCCACAACTGGCCCGAGCTGCATTTGAAACTGGACTCAATTCATAGCCCAAGCCCCTCTGGCTACCAGCTCACCCGTCCACCTGCCCACCAGACCCACCTACCCACCAGCCCAACTGCCTGCCCCAGCCTCAATACAAGCAATTGCTTCTTTTGACCTGGCTTTTATGCGCCATTTTAAATGCGCATGCCGCCTGCTTGCAGTTTGCGTCTCGCCTCGCGCTCCCTGCGCCTCGCGCCCCGTGCTCCATGCCACTTGCCGCAAACGTTTTATCAAGCGTGGCACACGTGGCGCATACCTCATGAGCCAGCCAATATGCCACACACACAGCAGCTGCAGCAGCGCTTTATTCACCTGCAAATGAACTGAATTCAATGGACCAAAGATAACAGTCATGAAATATAAAAACACTTTCACGTTTCGCTTTTTTCAAAAGAAAAAAACTCGAAAGATTTTTAGCTGCGGTCCTTTTTCTATATGTAATTTAAAATAGAACTTAGTTTTAGAAGAATTTAACAAGTTTTGGCTTAGAAATGTTATATATTTTATGTATGTATAATAACACTTGCAAATATTAATTTCAGACCAGGGCATATAAATATATACATATATTATAAATACTTTTTTTTGCATATACAAATATTATTTTTTATATTCTTCACTGGTGCGAGGCAGCTCAAGATGAGTTTTTTAATCGGCGAGCAGCAATAGCAAATGCAGTCCGACCCCTTTGGTTAGACTGATAAGCTGCCTAATGGTGCATAAAAAATAAAAAATAAAAAAAATATAATCAGTATAGCGGAAAGAGTATAATAATGAAAAGTGTAATAACTTTTTTATTATAGTAATAAAAATAATTATTATAAAATATTAAATATAAAACATTAAAAAAAGTTTTAAAAAATATTTGAATATAATAATAATTGAAATTACTGTGCATAATAAAGAATATAGAATCATAAACATTAAAAAAAAAACAATGATAAAATAATAATAATAATAATAATAATAATAATAATAATAATAATAATAATAATAATAATAATAATAATAATAATAATAATAATAATAATAATAATAATAATAATAATAATAATAATAATAATAATAATAATATTAATAATAATAATAATAATAATTAGAATAATAATAATAATAATAATAATAATAATAATAATAATAATAATAATAATAATAATAATAATAATAATAATAATAATAATAATAATAATAATAATAATAATAATAATAATAATAATAATAATAATAATAATAATAATAATAATAATAATAATAATAATAATAATAATAATAATAATAATAATAATAATAATAATAATAATAATAATAATAATAATAATAATAATAATAATAATAATAATATTGAGTTTACCAATGGATAGGAAAATATCATAAACGAAAAGCACAAATGAAAAATAAAAAGAAAAAATAAAATGTTATAGGTTTAAATGTGCTTTGATAAAATCGAAAATCAACAATTTGAATAAATACACAAATTTATTAAATAAAATAAAATGTTATTACATTTGATTACTGATGTGTAGAGAAATACATTTAAAAAAAAAAAAACTTAAAAAACACACACACACACACACAAACAAAACACACATGAATATATTTATTTTCCGATTGCCAGAACTTCCGAAATTTGTAAATAAAATCTAATAAAAAAACTGGGGCGCATTTCACAAACTTTCCTTTCTCTTTATAGCTACAGTTTGCAGTTTTGATGCTTTAAAAGATGCCAACCCAAAATCAGGCCACTAAAACCAAAATAAAATTGAATTTTTCTTTTGATTTTCTGTTGTGCTCAGCCCTGGAAAAGCCCATATGTAAATATATATATATATATACGTATATAAAATATATACACATATATAGGGAATGCGGAATTTCGTTTGATTGTGTGTTCACTGTAGCGAATCGTTGAGTACGAGTACAAGGGAATACAGTAATGTATCCCGGCGAGCGCAGTGAACTCGAAAGTTTTGTGTCCTCGTTTCTTGGAACTAGCTTCATAAGTGAAATGTGAATATGTTTCTGTTTATTTGCGACAATCAAAGGATCGTTTCAATGTTATTTTCTTGTTTTTTTTTTTTTTTTATTGTTGTTTGCATTGTTTATCTGACATTTCATTATTTAGCTTAACGAAAAGGCAACATTTGCATTTGCTCGACAAATATTTATTTTGAGCAGCAAAAACTTTGTGTATACAAACAATTTGTGGAGTCAGTTAATTAGCTAGAATTCTGTGTTTCGATTTATTAGCGTTTCTATTGCTTGGTTTAAGTTTTCATAGGGAATTTGCTAAGAGTTGTGCAACAATTTTATGATAAAGTATTTTCCAAGAAAGTTTAAATTAGACCCAAATGAAATTGCATTACGTTAGAATATTTGTGAGGAGTGCTGAGGCGGACTTTACTTTGGCAAAGGTTTTCTGAAGTGCTGAATCTGAGCCTTAAATTGTGTAATCACATCAGGTTTTGCTACACATCAGATTTTCTTCTTTTCTATAAACTTTTTAGTGTCGTCGTCGTCGTCGTCTGTTGTAAACAGCTACTCGACACCCACGCCCACTCTGCTTAGCTGCTGCGTCTCTTTTGTGTTTAGCCCATATTTGAGGAACTATCACATCAATACCATTTTCCTTTTTTGAAAACAAAGTTTTTGTAACTGATAACAAAGTCTTATCTAAACTCTTTAAAGTAATAAATGAATTACTTTTGATATAAAATTCTCTCCGAGATATTGCCAGTTTGCTCAACTTTCGCTATTCTAGTTTCCAATTCAAATTCAGTTCTCATAAGAGGACTCTATGGTGATGGTATTAGCTTGATAGACTGAAATTGAACTTCGTGTTCTATTACGAAATATACTAAAAACGTATTTAGTTGCCAAAAAAATATGCTTCAATTCACTTCTTTTCACTTCTATAAAAAATCATAACTTATCCGAACGTCAACCAACCATGGTCAAGCCAAAAAGCAGCTTAGCCCAGATGCCATTGATACAAGCCCGAAAAGATAGGCCATAAATTGTTGTATTCAAGTATGGCATTTATTTTAATCTAAGCCTTCAGAGCTGATAACTGAGCCTTAATTAAAATTTAAAGTCCCCATAAATAGACACGCTACGCTCATTATAAAGTCGACAAGGCGGTCACAAAAGGTTACACCCAGGTTAATGCAATAAGCATAAAGTACCTGCAAATGCTTAGACGAATTTTCTTTGTTGTGGTACAACATGTAAATCTGTTAAATATACGCACACACACACACACACACATACATACATACATACATATATATTTAAGCCATGAAAAGCTTAGTCCTTCACTAAACAGAGAAAAAACAAGAGCAGACCCCTCCAAAAAAAAAAAAAACATGGAAAATGATGTGAGCGGCTAAGCTTCTTGGGTCTCATTAACAATGCTCACACACACACACACACACACACACACACACAGTCGCACACACACACACTCGTATGTCGTCGCAGTGCCCAGACACATGACGAGCAGTGTAATTTATCTTTTGGTCTATACAGACTCGTTTAAAACGCATCTATTTCTGAGGCTAAACAATTGACTGAAATGTAACGATTGCGTCGCTCTGCCGACTCTCACACACACACACACACTCAGAGAAAGAGAAAGAGAGAGACTTGTAACCGGAGTCACAGCCGGAACGACAAGCGAACAATTTCTCTAAATTGCAGCTATAAAACTAAAGTTTAACTATGAGACCCGAAACCCACATACCACACAGAGCATCGCCAATGTACTAGGTATTCCTCTGACCAGCTACAGCTACAGCTACAGCTACAGCTACAGCTTTTGCTTCAGCATCAGCTCTTTCATTTGAATCTCTTTCTTTGCGAATGTGTGTGTTTGTTGACAACCAAAATGTCGGCACGTTTTTAACAAAATATTTGTATACCCTGCAGCCTTAGAAATTGTTTAGAAAGGGCATAATAATAAATGAAGAATTTATGTAACAATGTTTTAAATAATTTATTCTTGAGCCAAAGAAAGACTTGAATTGATTGAATATTTTTATTTGGATTAAAATTTGTATAAATATAGTTGATACGCAATTAATATAAAGGAAGATATAAATTGATTTATAATCGAATCTATTAATCGATTAAAATCGTTTAGATGAAGTTGTTGATAACTTGCTATGTAGCATCTTTTCTAGGAATTGAAGAGCTATTCTATATTCTCGTTTTTAAATAGATGTAAGATATGTGCCAAGTACTACTTGTTAAATATTTCTCATTAAAATCCAATTACTTAATAGTATTTCTACAGCCCAAACTGTCTATAAAAGTTTTCTTTTCTTATCTTTCTCCGCCTCCTTGGGACAGCTTCGTTGTGCTAAACTTTCTTAGCAATTGTATAACTTTTCACATTACTGGGTATCTGCTAGCCGTTCATTAACGTATAATTTTTGTACATTTTTCGTATTTTTACTTCACTTAGTCGTAATTCTGTTTTGGGTGTGAGTCATGACAACGCGTTGGCAGTTGGGGCGGGCGCGACCAGTTGTCGGGACAGCGCGTAACAAAATGTTTGGATTTTCAAATAAATTTCAACTTTTAAATTAACTAAAAGCTTAAAACGGCATTTGGCTGCAGCATTTGCAGCCCCCCCCCCCCCCATTGCAAAGCGGGGCCGGCGTAAGAGTGGAAGCTAAGCAGAGCGAGTGAAGCGTAGCAAAATTCTTTTGCGATTTTAAGAGCATGTTTGACGAGAAGGAAATGGAGGGGAGAGATAGAGTGGGAACAAAGATAGAGAGAGAGAAAAGAGAGACGAAGCGTCGCAGATAGGGGCTTACCAAGTACAAATTGAAGTAGACGTAGCAGAAGCAACGCATGTTTCCGGTATGATAAATATTTACATTTTTGCTTGGCAAACGTCTTTCATGCCATGCGTTTCACGAAGCCCTAAGCCCGGACAGTTTCAAACTCAGCTATGTAATCTGTATACCCTGTTTAGCTAACAAAACTTGTAGCACGGTTATGGGTGTGAAGATATGTAAACAGTCAGGAAAAAGAGATGGCTATGAGATATATTAGCAATAGAAATTTGTGAAAATGGGAGAAGGATATCAAAAGTTTCTCTAGATGTAGTCATGGGCATGATATGGTATGACTAAACAAGACTAGAAACCTCTATAGTAGATAAGCGGAGCTAGTTCTAGAGCACAACGAGATGAAGTCAAGCTTACTTCGATAACGTTTTACCGCTTGCACAGTAAACATAGATTGAGAATGTCAACAATAAATGGATAGTTCATATATGTACAACTTGAGAAGAACTTCTTCAGTGAAGAACTTGTTATAAAGATAGGGATATCATATAAAGCTCATATACCCAAAGGATCCCATACGCAAAGATCGATAACAATCAATCAATTATGTCGCGCACTCATTTCCCTTAGTCATGCAGGATAACTCATAGTCGTGTCAACTGTCAACTGACACACTTATGTATGTCTTCCTTTTGGTTTCCTTTTTATGGCAAATCTGTAAAGACCGATAAAATTGCATATTTTTGCATGAAAGGCAGTCAGATGAGGTAGAATGCGAGCCAACAGTTGCACACAGCCAGCAGCAGCAGCAGCAGCAGCAGCAGCAGAAGAAGACGAAGCAGACGAAGTAGGGAAAAAAGGCAGTTGAAGAAGAAGAAGATAAAGCAGCTGAAGCAGCATCAAGTAGACATTTCTCCAGGCAGCTCACACGTCCATTCAGATGCGAATACTGAAGCGAGGAAGAGGGCGGGATGCGGGGGGAGGCAATGACTGCAAATCATGGCAGTGCAAACAGGAAATGTTGCAATGGCAGACATGCAAGCAGTAGAGCCACAAAAAGCGAGAAAAAAAACGACAAAGAAAATTGCCACACACACACACTCGCACACACACACACTCGCACATCAAGCGCGTGCAACTTTTTGCATTAAAACTCGAAAATAAAAGTTGCAAGCGCATTAAAAATTGTTGCATTCTCCAATTGCATTCACAGTTGTCATACTGGAAATGTGTCCTGTGTGTCGCCTGCTTGTCAGCACTTTTCTTTCTGTGTATGTGTGTGTGTGTGTGTTTTTTTTTATTTATCTTTTATAAGCTGGCTATGAATTCCGTAGACGAGTGCCGCGTGCCGCATGTCGTATGTCGTATGTCGCATGTCGCATGCCGCATGCCGCATGCCGCGTGCTGCTCGTTGCTCGAATGCGTTGTCATTGTTCGAAGCCATTTAAAGTGAAACGCATAAAATTTCCAGAGACGACTCATCAATTGCGTGTGATTGGCTAGTTAAAGATTGAGTTACATATGATAGACAGGCAGATACCCTCTAGTCCAAATGAAGATGAAGACTGCACATAGAAATTAAAAGCTTTTGAGTGCCTTTTCAACGTCTTACAGTCTGCATAGATGAGTTTGGAGTGTATTTGAGTGTTGCTCTTGTCTATAGCTGGATGGATATATGTATTATTTATCGATAATATGAATATTAGAATAATCAACAAATTCTAGATAAACGCCTACTTGTGACAGTTGGACAGCTACACTTTTAAAGCTTCACAACTGAGTGACTGTTGAGCGCCTTTATAAAGAGATTAGAGATAAAATATGTATCAAAATGAATTTGATAAAATAAGTTCTAGCTCTACGCCAAAACGGCGCAAATTATATCTGCTACAGTTTGCCAGTTAGAGCTCTTAAATGTAACTGTTGCAACTGTTGAGTTGTTGTTAACCTCGCCCATTGTTTGATATCAAATTGTATATCGACAACCATTGTGGAACTAACAAATCAAATTCAGCATCAAATCGATAGCGTTTGCAGTTCTAGGACTAAAAGCACTAAGCTTTGGCAGATGATTCACTGTTGACCTGCACTGCTGATAGACCTCTATGAATTATATACAGACAAATTTTTGCTTTTTTGGCTGTGAATGCAGTTGTATTCGTCTGACAGCATCAATTTGTTGAAGTACAAATTTCATTTTAAATGATTCTAAAAAAGAGAGAAAAGAAGTTCATACTTCTATACTTTTCCTTATATAATAATATATATATGTACATATATACATTCAGCTGTATTCATAAAAATAGTAGTGCGACTGAAATGTTGCACAGCAAAGTTTTGTAATAAACATTATATTTTAAAACAAATTGTAAATAAAAAACAAATGTTTTTAAAATATTATGTTTTTTTAGAAAATGTTACTCATCATCTCAGCCGCACTACTATTTTTGTGAACACCGCTGTATGAATAAAGTAAAAGTTGACAATCTAAGAATTGAATCCTAAATTCCATTTATCTATATAAAGTTTATCCATCGAAACATTGCCTCAAGCAAGCATCTTTTATTTATATTTTTTACTCAGAATTCTCTTGCAACATTTAATGCAAATAATTGCATAAACAGAAATCAACTCTTTAATTATAATTCATTGCAATAAATTGCAGTTTAAAGAACCTACGTTGACTTCTTATGAAAAGAAGGAAAATTTCTTTTTAAGGATACTTAGCACAGTAGTTAAAGGAAAAAACTGCAACGAAAAAAACGAAGAAAAAATCTTAAAAATTCGCTTTGTTGCGCAATCAATGAACAAAGTTATGGGTAAAAGGAGCATCGAAAGTGCGAGCACAAGTTGGACGACAACTTCTTGAAAAAGTCGCCCTTAAAACGGCATCTGAGTGGAGAGTACGCTTGAAAGTTTCGCAAAAGGTCCTAAGTACACATGTGCCATATTCATGCTGCTCGTAAACATATATTTCAAAAAGCAAAGTTTCCGCTGAGCAAACTTGCTAACTAGACATAACTGTGACATAAATGTTATTTAGTTGCGCCCATTTTTAAAGTCGAACGAAGAAAGTCATGTTTTCATAAAGCACAAATTGCCGATATCCGTGTTATTCGAAATGAAAGTGATTATTTCTTTTAGCTATTGTCAGGTTTTCAACTACATATAAGTCGACAGTGATTCACATGCAAAAGTTGGTCTTAGCGCTAAGATTGTGGCGCATAGTTTTTCCAATTTGCCACTGCCAATTTCTTATAGGAGATGTCGACACTAACTCTTTCAATTGATGGGCTGCTAGCTGGAAAACTATATACTATAATATATACTTTTTTGTTAAGTCCATAGATACGATCAACAGTCCTTTGTCAAACTTAAATTTTCTAGCTGTAAAGCAGCGAAAGATACAGTTTTTTTTCGCTAAATATAAAACGTGGGTATACATATAGCATATGTTGTAAGTTTCAAGTTGGTAACAAATAAAGGCAGAATACATTGCTGTAAAAGTTATTTAATTTTTGATTAAAAAAATATATAATTTGAAGAAACCTTCTAAATGTCTGTTAAATATGATAAATGACTTTACCTAAAGGTTGTTGAATTAATATGAATAATTTAGATGGAATACAGAATACAATATAGAATATAATATAGGAAAGAATAGAACAGGTATTTATCTTAAAATTTATCTAAGCTTAACATATTTTAAAATATGTTTTCTCACACAACTTTATCCTTTAACATTTTCCTTTAATTTCTGTTGAACACTTCAAATATTTAAATGTTAAATGTACATAAGTTGATTGTACGACAGCCGTTAGCAAAGTTTATCTTTGGCTTATTCTGTTCACAGCGTTCGTTGCTTTTACTTTTTTTGTCGCCCTTCTGACCTTCGTCATTAAAATAATTAACGTACCTTGCGCCTTGCAGCTAGAGCTCTCAACGCTCACTCTTTTATTTCTAATTAAAACTTCAACTTCGTTCACTTTGCCGTTGCTTGATTTAGTTCTTATTTTTTTAATTTTTTATCGCAAACTTTACTTTCAGCTTTGGCTTTGACTCGTCGCTACTTCCGGCACACTTTGTGTGCTTCATTGACATTTTAAATTGAACCGTTTGAAATGCGAACAAGTAAAAGTGCTCTAGTCGAGACTGCTCGACTAGGATATCCTCTGAGAACTGCGAAGATCCGATATTCCAAGCATTCTATGCTTATTTAACATATAACAAATATATATATATGTACATATATACAAGCAACACATGAGCACACACACACATGCACACGCATGCCTGCAGTGACATTGCCGCTTCAATGGTTTCTAGTAGACTCTTGTATCCTTGGTTATATCATACCAAGAATATAGTCCTGAAAACCTAAAGGATCAAGCTCCTGGTCCAACAATATGAATGTTTTTCTTTCAGCAGACAGCTGTAAATTAGCTGTTCTCTATCAAATGGCTTCCAGTTGATTGACATATGTTTGGTTATACCATACCAAGGATATAGTCCTGGAAACCTATAGGATCATATCATACTGGTCCACAAATATGAATGCTTTTTCTTTTAGCAGACCTTATTAATGAGCCCCTTCATCCCCTTAATGATTCCTAGTTGACCCCCATATCCTTAGTGATCAATACTAAGGCTATAGTCCTGGAAATCTAAAGGACTAAATTGTCCACAAATATGTATGCTTTTCTTTTAGCCGACCCTTTATACTGCTTATGGGAAATTCGCATTGAATTTCTCCAGAAAAATGATTCTACAAAATTTAGTTGCATAGCATTAAGGGGCAGCCGTTGCAATGCTAAATCGCTAAACTTACATGTAAAATCAGCTGAAATACCAGGCACACAGAAATGCTTAGAAGGTTGCTGAGTATTATTTTAAATTGAGTCAACCTTCCACTTTTGTGCGACCTTGGGATGATATGACAATTTTAACTTGAGTTAAAATAACAATGGTCAACGGCGCTGCGGCGTTAAATGGGCAAATTTACATGTAAATTCAGCTGAAATACCAGGCGCACAGAAATGCGTAGAAGGTTGCTGAGTATTATTTTTTATTTAACATTGAGTTAAATTTGCACTTTTGTTTGAGCTTGGGTCAATAAACCAATATTAACTCAAGAGGCGCTGCGGCGTTAAATGGGCAAATTTACATGTAAATTCAGCTGAAATACCAGGCGCACAGAAATGCGTAGAAGGTTGCTGAGTATTATTTTAAATTGAGTTAAACTTGCAGTTTTGTGTGACCTTGGGATGATATGACAATTTTAACTTGAGTTAAAATAACAATGTTAATAGGCTCTGCGGCGTTAGATCGGTAAATTTACATGTAAATTAAGCTGAAATACCAGGCGCACAGAAATGAGTAGAAGGTTGCTGAGTATATTTTAACATTGAGTCAACCTTCCACTTTTGTGTGACCTTGGGATGACATGACAATTTTAACTTGAGTCAAAATAACAATGGTCAAAGGCGCTGCGGCGTTAGATCGGTAAATTTACATGTAAATTCAGATGAAATACCAGGTGCACAGAAATGAGTAGTAGGGAGACGCATTCTATTTTAAATTGAGTTAAACTTGCACTTTTGTGTGACCTTGGGTTATCACGACAATTTTAACTTGAGTCAAAATAACAATGGTCAAAGGCGCTGCGGCGTTTGATCGGTAAATTTACATGTAAAATCAGCTGAAATACCAGGCGCACAGAAATGAATAGAAGGTTGCTGAGTATTATTTTAAATTGAGTTAAACTTGCAATTTTGTTTGACCTTGGGTCAATAAACCAATATTAACTCAAGAGGCGCTGCGGCGTTAAATGGGCAAATTTACATGTAAATTCAGCTGAAATACCAGGCGCACAGAAATGAGTAGAAGGTCGCTGAGTATTATTTTAAATTGAGTTAAACTTGCACTTTTGTGTGACCTTGGGATGACATGACAATTTTAACTTGAGTCAAAATAACAATGGTCAACGGCGCTGCGGCGTTAAATGGGCAAATTTACATGTAAATTCAGGGGAAATACCAGGCGCACAGAAATGCGTAGAGGGTTGCTGAGTATTATTTTAAATTGAGTTAAACTTGCAGTTTTGTGTGACCTTGGGATGATATGACAATTTTAACTTGAGTTAAAATAACAATGTTAATAGGCTCTGCGGCGTTAAATGGGCAAATTTACATGTAAATTCAGGTGAAATACCAGGCGCACAAAAATGAGCAGTAGGGTGACGTAATCTTTTTCACATTGAGTTGACATTGTCATAAGTCTACAGGCTTTGCGGCTCTTAAAGAGCTGTAACATTTTCATGACTGTAGGTTCACAAGGACTTTATCTTTGGTATAGTAAAACCAAGGATATATCGGTCTACTAGGAACCATCGGGGAGAGAAGGGTAGAGAGGGGGGGGGAAGGGCAGCTGTTAAAGGGCATACATTCATATCGTGCTACCAAACTCAAGCGCATATGGCAAGATCTCGGTTCTATAGGTTTATTAGGACAACATAATAGGCAAAATATAGCCAATTATATGAAGGTCAACTAGAAACCAAAAAAGTTATTGAATTTTTGATCGACGCGGACACATACATACGGACAGACGACGGACGAACTGATGGACAGGGCTAAATCGACTCAGCGCGTCGCGCTGATCAAGAATATATACACTTTATGGGGTCTGCCACAGCTCCTTCTGTCTGTTACATACATTTCACCAAAAACATTCTACCCTGATTTCCCATTATCGATGGGTTCAGGGTATAAAAAAGCATCATCTTTTTGCTTCATGCATCCTTGTGCTTGCTGCATTTCTCTTTACTCTAGTCACTTCTTTTTAGAACATTTTCACAGCGCATGTTTTCTCAACTGTTCGATAAACAATGGAAATTAACAGAGCCAGGCGGAAATTAAAGAAACTTTCGAGTGAAATGTTTGACATAAAAAAATTGCAGTTTAAGAAATTTAATGGAAAAATCTGGTTTAAAATCACTTGGCTAAATCAATTAGAATGAGAAATTCACTACACACTTGAGAGTTTCCTTGATGGATACGGCATTTTCACACAGCTAAGAATTTTGCACCCAAATATTTGTGCTTTTCCTTCACACTTGGCATTTTTCATGTTTTCGTTAAAAGCTTTTTGCTATTTGCAAACAAAGTTTTTGGATTTTTATATAAATTTAACAAGAGATTTGTACGACTTCAATACATCAATATTTAAAATACATAAATATATCATTAAATGAATATATAAATAAATAAGTACATCAATATATCAAGATGTCAACATGTAACAATTTCCGTTTTTCAAACGTTTTCCTTCTTGCTCGCCAAACACCGCTTCATTAATACAATTCCCTTTATAATAATAATTCTTTTAATTCAAACAAATCTGAATAAGTAAGCATTTGGGAGCTGACAAATTGCATGAGTAAGCCACAAAGAGCCTATTAAAAAGCAATTTCCCAACTCGGCATTTGGTCATCATAAGAGTGAAAAATGAAAAATAAAAAATAAAAGTCGACATGTTTCAGCTTCAATATGTTGGCCAACTTGTTTTCGATTTCCGCTCGCAAAGAATTGAGGCATGAGATGCAGGCAGCCGGACACACAGGAAAATAATTTCATGTTAGGGTTGCCCAACCGCAGCGCTGCCACTCGAACAGAAACGAGAAAGAGAAATTTCTGCTCTGACATTGGGCATGGGACATGGAACATGGGACATTAGACATTAGACATTGGACATTGGACCATAAATCCAATTGTCAACTGTGCCGCAACTTTCTCATATTGTCTGCGTACAAGAAATCATTTTATTTTTCTAATTACAAACAGAACGACCTTAATAATATCCCTCCAGAGCCAAAAACACACACACACACACACACACACACACACACACACACACACACACACACACATCGAAGCTTTACAGTTACAATGTGTGCCAGGATCTGCTGTCTGTGTTTGTGTTTTCCTTTTCCAAGTTGATTTAAAATGCTTTATTGACAAAAATTTGCTCGAAAAGAGAGCAGAGAAAAAAAATTGCATTTCCGAATGTAATTCGCCAACTTGGCGATTCCTGACCAAAAAAAAAAAAACAAAAAAAAAAAACCGTACTGCCAGGCAAAGTCTATATATATATTTATACAGAAAGTTTGAAAAAAAAAAAAAAAATAAAAATGGGAGCAGAGTATCCAAGCGCTTGGCAGGCGCTGTCTCATTCGGTTGTGGATTCAAGTAGGCATGTAACCTCGTTTATTTTTTGCCCAGCATAATGAAAGGGGAAAGTTCTGCAATTTCACCGCCCATGGTTCCGGCCACACACACACACACACACACACACAACTCGAGTGTGTGTGCTTGCGTGTGTGTGTGAGTGAGTGTACAAGTGTGTCTGTGTGTGTGTTAGGTGCACTAAATGGCATTTGAAAATGTTTTGTAGTTGAACTTTGGTGCCTGGTGACTGGGTGACGCTTGTTTCGCCTTTGCCATTTGCAACTGGAAGGCAAAACTAGCTCTGACAGCCGCCTGAGCAGACGAGACGGCACAGGAGTTATCCTAGCTAGCTGCAGGCAAGCAAATAGAGAGACCAGCAACAAACACTCATACACACACACACACACACACACACACACACACACACACACACACACACACACACACACACACACACACACACACACACACACACACACACACACACACACACACACACACACACACACACACACACACACACACACACACACACACACACACACACACACACACACAGACACTCTCACAAATCATTTTCGCACACACTCACAGAAAAAGGTCAAATGTGAATTATAATTAAAAAACAAAATGAAAGCGTAATTCTTCTTCTAGGAAATTGAAATACCAGCTCCATGTGGACCGCTCGCTGCGAAGGAAGCCTTCGTTCTTTAGCTCCAACTTTATATATATCTATATATATATATATATATATATATATATATATATATATATATATATATATATATATATATATATATATATATATATATATATTTGAGTGTCACTTGCAGCCGAAACGTAAACAATGTTAAGCAACTTTCATAACTTAATTAATTCAGTTTAACTTTGTGTTAATAATAGCTTGCATATCAATTTCTAGCTTTTGTTGTTTTGTTCGTGTCTAGAAACGAAAACAAAGTACAATTTTTTTATAGCAAAAACTCACAATTTATTTTTAATGTTTCATTTAGCATTTCTTTATAAATTTGCATATTTCATAGAAGCCTCAACAATGGCTGCAATGCAATAGAATTTTGTGAAAAAGAGATTCTTTATGCTTTACGTTTCTTTTTTTTTCATAAATTTAATAGGGAAATAGCAGAACATAAATTCTGATTTGCTTTAATAAAAATTTAGTTCAGTTTTCATTTAAATAAACTGAAAACTTACCCAAATATTCACATAAACACACACGATTACTATAAAGCCAGCTATCAGTAGAAGCGAAGCAGATTTTTACATAGACACATCACTAGAAGAATAAGAGAAGAAGAGAATATGTTAAAGCAAGACTAAAGAGCAAATGGAATAAAACGAAAGTTATCAAGATGGAGACGGAATTACATTGAAAGAAAGATAGAGAGAGAGAGAGAGAGAGTCAGATGAAGAAAGCAATACACAGAGGGGAAGAGAGAGAGAGAGAGAGAGAAGAAGAGAGAAAGACAGAGATACGAAGAGTCAGTCAGGATAGAGCGACCGAGAGAGAGAGAGGACAGAGTAGACACTCCTAAGAAACATAAAAAGAGTTAAGGAGGGACAGAGAGATATGGAAAAGAGAGAGAAAGAGAGAGAGAGGAAGAGAGAAGAAGAGAGAAAGCCAGAAAAAGACAAAGATACGAAGAGTCAGACAGGAGAGAGCGACCGAGAGAGAGAGAGGACAGAGTAGACACTCCTAAGAAACATAAAAAGAGTTAAGGAGGGACAGAGAGATATGAAAAGAGAGAGAAAGAGAGAGAGAGAGAGAGGAAGAGAGAAGAAGAGAGAAAGACAGAAGAGGACACAGAGATACGCAGAGTCGGAAAGCAGAGAGAGAAAGAGAGAGAGAGAGAGACAGCGAGAGAGAGAGGACAGAGTAGACACTTCTGAGAGACATAAAAAGAGTCTAGAAATATCTAGAAAAAGAGATAGCAAGAGAGAGAGAGAGGAAAACAGAGTCGACTCTTTGACTCTTTCTCAGCAATCTATTTTAGAGAGCGAGGAGAGAGAGTGTGTGAGAGAGAGAGGAATGTATAGTGACTTAGATTGCCAGCACTGCTAAGCCCATGTCTTAAATTCATGCTTTACACCTTCATGCAGTTGCAGTCATTTTGAAATCTGTATAGTTTGATAAATTTGCATTTGGTACATTATTTAAATATATATGTATTATATAATACGATTATTTACAATCAAATTGAATCGATTCACTTGGTTGAGTGCATGACATTTGCATGGCAGCGCATAGCCCAAATAATTCCGCTTTGTTTTGCCTAAAATGTCGCACAAATGGAACACCTAAACATGTTTATATCGAATCTACTTACTATGCATGAGTTGCATGATATTTTATTTACGGCCGAACTTTATGGAAAATGATTATTTTAATAATGAAAAAGACAACAACAATTTTGTTTATCAGAATTAATTATAAATTGATGGCGAAACTTTACGCAGTCTGCAGAAATTATTATTGTTTTTTGTTTTTTATTTTTGTTTTTTTTTTTTAGTCTATTGAGCGTTAGGTTTTCCAACTGAATGGGCTTAACTGGAGATAGTAATAAAATGCAATAGTAATTATCATAAAATATATAAAACAAAACAAACAAAGCAAAAAAAAAAACAAAAAACAAAAAATATAGAAAATAGTTGACAGTTTTTATGATAAGCTCATTTAAAATTGACTGCAGCAATGCATACAAAATGTGGAAATGTCAAGATAGAAATTATATTTAAAGGGGATTAAAAACATTTGCACATTTGCACATTTCACTGAACCATAATTCATGGGCAATGCCAGAACAATTCATTTGGTTAAAAGAGTTGGTTCGACCACAATTATATAACGTTTACTTAAAACACCTCAAATATTTAATCAACTATTCCAAGGTGGGCGAAATGTAAAATTTATGTGCTGCATGTTGTTGTCATTTGATAATGTGAAAATATATCTAAAACAACGACTTGGCAATTCTCAATGGTCGAATTAAAGTTTGATATATGTGCATGTGTGTGTGTGTATGTGTGTGTGTGTGTGTGTGTGTATGTGTGTGTGTGTGTGTGTGTATTAATTGCATGTGTGGGCTTGGTCTGAGCTCTAATTAGAACCCAGGGACTGTTGCGCCTAATGGCTGCGTCCCCCAGCTTAGATGCAAATGAGCTCGAGTTGGCAACGTGGGCGTAGCAATTGAAACATGGGCTAGCAGCTGATTTGCACACTACATGATGCTGTCTCTGTCTGCGTGTGTGTGTGTGTGTGTGTGTGCGTGTGTGTGTAGGTGACTTAGGGGCGAGATTAACATGGAAATGAAGAAGATGAAGACATCAGAGATGCTCGTTTGTTTTTAGTGGGGCAGGCACAAAGTTTTGGGCTCCAGTTGACCAATTCACGCAGGCATAAATTATTTATGACTGCGCCAGGGCAAGCACACGCGTGCAAACAGTTTGCGAGCGTATGAGTGTGTGTAAGGATATCCGCAGGCAAATACTCAAGGACTTTAGCATGTACTCAGATATGAGTAAGTGCTATAGTTGTTGAGCTGGCATGCTGTGCCGGCCCAGTGTGTGTGTGTGTGTGTGTGTGTTTAGTGGGTAATAAGGCATAGCAATAGTGGTTCGAATAACCAACCCCCGCCACCCGCCACCCGCCACCCGCCACCCGCCCGCCGCTCACCTTAGCGCTCTGTAAACACGCAACTGGGCTCGTCTGTCCTATTTACTATGTGCTTACTATAATTAAATGGGCCTAATGCAAATGCCAGCGTTTTGGGGCAACACAAGTTTATATTCATCATCCGCCTGGGCGGGCAGTTCGAACAGCTGCGCGACAGGAAATGACTGCGAATGCCGATGCCGATGCCAATGCGGATGCGGATGCGAAACATGGACATAAACATGGACATGAACATCGACATGGACATGGATAGGTACATGATGTGCTCTTCGACTACGGGCGGGTTGTGTTTTTCGCATTTTGCGAGTGGATTTTATGCGAAACTGTGAGATCCTTTTGTAATTTAATGAATATGTAAATTAAAGCATGCACTTAATGCCGAACATAATACAAACAAACACACACACGCACTTGAGTATGTGCCTGTGTGTGTGCTCATTTACGATACATGCACGAGGCTATGTAAATGTATATGTATTGTATATATATGTATATGTATATATATATATATATATCGAGTCGTTAATTTATTGCTGCCTTGAAGCGGAAAGTTTCAATCGGTGCCAATGGAATTAATCGCACAGACAAAACATACTTGCCATTAAGTACACACACACACACACGCACACACACACACACACACACTCACACTCACGCTCATACATTTATGCATGTGTGCCTGTCAAGTGTATATCTTCTATGAAGAGATAACACTAGAACAACAAGTACCGTAGCACAATTTCCCTTTGTGTGCGGTAAAAACAATAGCAGTTTGTGTTAGTGTTAGTGCAAAGCATCTTGAATACAATTCGATTTGAACGGCATCTTCTCGGTAGCAGTGTGTCAGTGCCACGCCCAGTTGTTACGCCCAGCAGCAAAAACTTGTGCACGTTCGCTCTCTCTTGTTTTGACAGCAATCCATTTGAGATTTGCTGCTGCTCGTCGCTGCCATTGATGAAGAACTTTCTGCATGCATTGAAGTCGATTAACCCATTTACAGCAAACTGCCTGCCAAAGTCTTGACAATCTCTTGAGTTTGCCAAACTAGATTTAGTTCAAAGGGGCTGTTGATATTTAACATGCACGTTTAAGCCACACAATGAAACAGCTAAGCTGCTAGTTATATGGGTCTGGAATACACATAGTATGGTATATTCATATAGATAAATTGACTAAGGTTTGGCAAACTAGATTTACTTGACTCTTAACTGTTGATATTTAACGTGCACGTTAAAGCTACAAAATGAAATAGTTGAACTGATGTGTATCTATACGGTTGTAATACACATATGCCTATGCCAACTATAGTTAGTCTGACTAAAGGTTGGCTAAGGCCAATCTAGATTGTGCTTCGAAGTGGCTTTTAACACTTAACATGCATGTTAAAGTTACGTTATATGAAATTTAGGAGCACTTTATGAATATGTTAACTAGCGCAAGCAAACGTGTTACGTGTTGAAAGCGGCTGTTAATATATAACATGCATGTCAAAGCTGTTGGTAAGTTTCAACTGCAGTATACCAAAGTTTAGTTAAATTTTGTGGCCAGTTAACCAGCAGTGTAAATTGAAATGAATTTCATTTACAAATAAATTTAACATGCATGCTAAAGCTGAGGATAGTTTGCAGCTACCTATTACTGCTTATTTCTTACAGAATAGTTGATTAGACTACTTGAGTGCTTGCTTGCTTTACACGAAGTAAAAGTAGAAAGTATCATATTGTATTCATAAAGGGAGAAGTTATAAACTCTTCCCGTTTTCACAATTATGAAATATATATATGTATATATATATATATATATATATATATAGCTGACATAATTGTAAGCTTTATCTTACGAGGAATTGCGCCACTCATCTTATTGCTCATTTTTTCTGCTGTAGCTGCCAGCGCATGACACTAATTAATTCTTATGTGCAATTAAAAGCAACTCATGTAGGTCAGCTGTAAAAACAATTAGCTCTTTCCCTTCAATTATATTTTTAAAGACACAAGAATATGAAAAACTCAAGCCACACTGTAAGAGTAAGGATTATTTAAGGATAAAGTAGGAAACAGATGAACTTGATTTAGATTATAGCAAGTGTTTATAGTGAATGACTGACTAATTGAGTAACTGATTGATTGAGCCAAAGACTTGATTGTTACGGAAGTTATATAAAAATAATTTGGCAATTTAACAAATTGTATTTGGTCTGAAATGAAATTCATATTAAAAATTATGATACAAATTTTCAATTTTATGAATTTTATCATCAGTTCATATTACTTTCTCTCCCTCTCTTTCTCTCTATATATATATATTATAATTTTATATATATTTATAAAACAGATTTTTTATCTAAGAGACTTAGTAACAAGAGAAGCATTGTTGCCATGGATTTATGTTGACAGCAGTTGCCTTTGGGGTAGGACAAAAAATTAAATTTTTTTCCACTTTTCGACTTTGCTTGGGGGAATTATGCGAAAAAAATGGGATATGTTAGTTGATCAGATTTTACTAAAAATAACATGTATAAAAAATGTATAGTAAATATTTGAAGTGGGCAGTTAGCTTATTGAAACAGCGAGGGTTTTTTTAAAAAGTTGACGACCTTTCACTATGTATATAAAATTTTAATAAATTTAATTTACTTCTATCTACTTGTCGCTTAATTTCTTTGTAAAGTTTTATTAATGCACACACGAGCATATATAAAAGTCAAGTCTGATTTACTGACAAATGAATAAGTTGTGGAACAAAACATAGCCTAAATTATAGGGACTGTAATTTCTATAAGTTAGTAAGTTAGTTTTCCTTGGGGCCTTTGAAAAGTTTGGCAAAAGTAAATTGAAGAAGTTGAAGGAAAATGAAAAACTGAAAATACTTATGAAGAATGGGGGAAACTTAAGAGGCCTATGTTGTCTAAGCACGCTTCCGTGTTGAACAGGCAAATATAAATGAAAAGACGCAAATATATTTTTTTGATATTGCTCATAGCAAAGAAAATGCTTTTATTAAATTAAAAAAAAAAAATGTATAGAACTAAGTGCTAAGCGCAAGAAACAAACAAAAAGCTATTATTATTATGTTCAAGCATCAACATTTGAACCTACCTAAGATCAGATGTTCTAAGTATCAGAAATATAACTCTAAATAATGAAAATGAATGAAAAGCCCTTAGCTGAACATCGAAAAACCCTGAATATTCTACAGGTCTATACGTGTGTGTATGCTGATGAAGCGTCTAATAACTGGAAGTACTTACAAGATACTCATTTTGGCTATCTAAGATCAGAAAATGCACTAAATAAAACAGTTTTCATTTCATTTGCATCAAATGGTGGCAAAGTTTCTGTTTGAACTCCCACCACAAACCATCAAAAGTTGTCAACACCTAAGAGCGCTTTTTGAGCTGTTTCGTAAACTTTATCAAATGCTTTTGGTCTGCTTGAATAGAATTGTTCATTTGGCGTTTGCCAACTGCAATGCTGTTCATATGTTGCCTTTGACAGGTTTCTAGACCTGCTCTGGATCATTTGACTAATTTTAGATATTCATATTACATATTCAACTATCAATTTGCATAATGAGTGGACTGTGGGTGTGGCGCGAGGTCTGCAAATGAGTTGCCGTTAATGTTGACACCGCACTTCGATGTAATTGCAGTAATTGGAAGAGTTCGCCATGCTGCACAAACACAAAGGCCGATTCATATGAAAATAAGTTTAATTAACATGTAATCAGAGTCGTAACGACTTTGCGCCAGCAACAGCAACAGCAGCAGCAGCTCGTAAATGTATATTTTGAAATTGGCGTAAATTTAATTTGGCTCCCATTTTCCGACACTTAATGCTGTATCTCCTGTGTGTGTGTGTGTGTGTGTGTGTTTGTGTGTGTGGCATTTAAAGGAAATATAATTGCGTAATAAAAAACAATAAAGTTGAGACTGTAAAATCAACTGCATAAATCAGCCAACCCGATCGCCCCACCGTAGCGGCGCTCGTGCGTGCTGCCAGATGCGAGCTAAATGGCATATCAATGCCTGATTACGTATACGCCAACGCCGCTTGTGCCCGACACAACAAATTGGGGACACTGGCCATAAGTGTGGCCCATGCTGAAGGGCTGTAGGGCTGGCGGGCTGGGGCTGAGGCTGAGGCTGGCTCGCTTCATTATGCCGAATGCCTACGTGCACTACTTATTTATCAAGTGATGGCGGCGGCGCCTTTATTTATGCGCCAAGTGCGTCGTCCTGTGCCTGTTTCCGCGTCATCAGCGTCTGTGCAGGACAGCCAGAAGGACGCTGTATATATGTGAAAAAGTACAGAAATGTGCTGCATATCTCTCTCTCTCTCTCTCTCTCTCTCTCTATGTGTGTGTGTGTGTGTGTTAAGCGCGTGGTGCTGTTGATAATGAGAACGAACGCTGCCTGAGTCGCATATCCTTACCCCCTGCTGCTGCTGCTGCTGCTGCTGCTGCTACTGCCACTGCGGCCACTGCTGCTGCCGCTAACACGGCTGCTGCCACTGCTGATGATGTTTACGTTTGAATAATTTATGACACAATAAAAATGTGGAAAAGCAAGAAAGAAAAAAAAGATGAAGCAAACGCACTGCAATTGCCGCAAGGTGCAAAAGTCCAAAGCGTGGCTATGGAAATGCCATTTAGATACATCCTGTGTATAGCAACGCGCGACAGGCAACATCCTGTCTGGAGTCAAGAGTCGTTTTTATTCATTCAAAATATATATATGAAAAAAAATAAACGAGAAAGAAAATGATAATTGGCTACACACACACACACACACACACGCACAGTCTAAAAACTGACAGCCAAAAGGGATGGACAGCTTAGGCAGGCAGCAGCTTTTCAGTTGCCAGCCGGGACATCGAGCGTGTGTGCGTGTGTGTGTGTGGGGGCGTGCAGTGGCAGCAAATTTTGTGTATGTGTATGTGTGTGTGTGTGTGTGTGTGTGTGTGTGTGGCCGGCCAGGCTGGGCCAGTCAGAAATCAGAAACAGTCGCGAACGGAAGCTGTAGCTGAAAGTTGAATGGCATTTGCGGCATAGTTGCACAGCAAGAAAGAAAATACAGCAGCACAAAAAAAGGGAATATAAATTGCCTCTTAAATATGGAATAAGTGCGCAAAAGTCGACAACAAGCGTGCAGCAGCAACAACAGCAACAACAACAACAACAACAGCGACAACGACAACAAACATGCACATAGATAAACTATATAGCCTGCTGGCCAAGATAAACCACACACACACACACACACACACACACACACACACACACACTCTGATTTACACAGACAAATAACTAAGATGTATCCGTTTGCACAACAACAAAAACAGAAGGCCCCAAAAAAAAAATAAAGAAACAGCGGACCTCGGCCGTTTTATGGAGCGCACACTGTGATAAAGTCAAGTGGGCGTTTGTCTGTTTGGGGGCGTGGCCACCTTTGATACGTTTTTGTGCCCATTTATTTATTTTTTTTTGTTGGGAAAATAAAAGGAAAATGCCTTGATAACGTGCCACACGCACCGCCCCGCCTCGACTCATTTGACAGGCTAAACCACTTCGTTATTCGATTCAAATTTTCGTTTTTATTAAAGCCAAATGAATTTGACGTTGCGTGCAGCACCATCAAAAGCTTATTTGGATTTATGTCCAACAATCAGCTAAATGATTATTCAGTGCTGCAAGTGCTGCAATAATACTTCACCTTGCCCTGCACACGCCCATTTATCAATAAGAATATTGGGATGAGGCAGAGAGGCAGAGAGGCAGGGAGGCAGTGAGGCAGGGCGACAGGGAAGGGTCTGACAAATTGTTTTCCATTTAAATGAACTCTTAAAATATGGCATAAATTAAATGGGAATCAATTGGTTTTTGAATTCGAGCAACTTGCGAGTGCTCAACAAATACCAAAAAACGTTTGCAGAGTGCAAAAGTTGTGGTAAAAAAGTTATTTTACAATTTCTGTTAACAATTTATTTGTACAACTGGCGGGTTGGGGGTGTAGATGGGGGTGGGTGTGTGGAGTTAACATAAAAAAAAAAAGATAGATGGAAACTTTTAAGCATACATATTTTTACAAGAGTTTTTATATAGAGCGAAACTTTGCAATAAGACAAAAGTAACAAAACTGGAAATAAATATCATTATTCAAAATTGGTTTGCTCTGAAAGTCAAACTTTTAAAGTTGAGGTAGCTGCTAGGAATTCTGCTTGGGCTAGTATAACTCTCTATTTTTTTCGATTTGAGCGCGAGTTTAGTAAAAGTAAATGTTGCCAATAGTTGATGGAATAGTAGCAAACTAAATTAAAAATACATAAAAATACAATTTTCAAAATGTTACATAAAAAAAATATGAATACGCAGGTGGCTAACTAGCTCAAAACTTTTAACGATCAAAAACTAACAACTGCCCGCAGGCAACAGCCAAGAGCCAACAGTATCAGACCAACACACCGCTAATGTACGCTAACTGCACTTGTTATGGTTTCTATTCAAAAACTGCAACTATAATAATTGCAACTAGTTAAAGCTTAAAGCGCAGATAAAACAGTTGTCAATAGGAAGGTCTGCTAATGATTGATGTGGAGGGTTCATCAACCAGCTCATAAACCACAGATTATAGATTTCTTCAAGATTGAATATGTGGACGGCTCTTACCGACCTAAGATAGCAACCATAAACATCTGGAGGGTTCTCACTTGCAACAGGAATGAAAGGATTGTGTTCGAGGAAGGGAAATGCCTCCAATGACGTTTCTAAGCCCGTCGGAAATATGTTAAATAACATGAACATGTTTTTGACGGACAACTCCTGACGACTTCAAGTGATCTGTGGCAGAGCATTGAGGGATCTAGTATAGGGACATAAGTAAAACACTTGCATCCTGTGCTCAATTGGTATTAGATTAAGCTACTGAAGATTAGAAATAAAAGCAGTCGCGCTTCGAAGCGTAAAAGCAGTGCAACACTATCCAATGTAGCTCATACAATAGATATAGATAAGCTAGAATTCTAAGTGAAATACATATACATATATATTTCTAATATTTAAAAATAATTTGAGCTAATTTTAAATCAACTTGAAAGTTCCTTTATTCTCCCAGGAGTCTTGTATAAAATCCGTTTGCCTAAAATTTCTCACTTGAGAACTTTTAAGTCGGAAGGAAACTTGAGCTCATCCATCTCAGCTTGCACCTCATCATCATCATGGGAATATCTATATTTAACTGTCTATCCATCCACACCCAATAAGTCCTTCACTTGCTGCCACTTAAGCTCTGCCACCAGGGCTGCTCACAAAAGTATGCAACGCAGAATGTAGTTTCATTTGAAAGAATTACTAACAAATTGCTTGACAAGACAATTGATTAGGGTGACCATCATTTACCATCAATCTTGAGGCGGAGTCAGCTTAAGGCATTACTCAACTTGTACGACATGTATTTGAGCATTGCCCACTATGCGTATGAGTAATAATGCATAGATTAGAAAAATGTTGCGAGCTGATGAAAAATGTTGTGTGACGAGCTTTTGTCACATCTGAGTGGCTGTAATTTAGAGTTATTCTGGATATATGTTTACCATTTATCTATAAGTATGTAACTTACAATATCAATATCAGTTTGTATTATCATTCTTGTGATTTATCTTGATTTATCTTTAACACGCAGATTTTAATATAAATTTTGTAATTTTGTTGTATCACAAGCAAAAGCTATAAATTCTGCCTATATTATAGGCAGCTATCTATACAACACGTTTCTCGAGCCGATAAGATATTCGTATAAATTGTTTGGCATATTTTGTAAAGGCAATGTAATTGCTCTTCATCGAATATTCAGCTTTTGGCTATTTGGCTTAGCGTTGATTACCTTTGTTGTACCGTAACACGGCTACAAAGAGATGCCATGGCAGCTAAACAACAGCTTAGCAGCAGCGGCAGCAGCAGCGACAGCAATTTGCACGCCAAGCTGAAAAATGTTGTTACAAATACAAAGACAACAAAAAGTCATTCAAGATTGTGTGTCCTTTGTGGAGGTGGGCGCAGCACCACGACTTTTGCCATGACTGGCAAACAAAAGTTGCCGCTGGCAAAGATATGCTAAAAAACATACACAGACACACACACACACACACACACACAGGGACACCCACTTGCACACTCACACATGTGAAACGTGTCGCTGGCATTTCGACTTCATGGCCTTGCTTCCATTTTTAGGTAGCAGCGAACACACACACACACACATACACATACAAACATCGCCCCGTAAAAATCCCATTGCACATATTTCAAGCAAAAATTTCAATTAAGACTTTTACTCTGAATTCATTTTTGTTGTTTTTGTTTTTTTTTTTTTTTCTGCGTGTTTTGTTTTTGCTGCCCGCCATTTTGTTTGTTTTCGCTGCTGCCCTTTGGATGCTCTGCGCCGCCTTGCGTGGTAATTTCGTATGTTATAAACGAAGCCAAAACACTTTTGTTTGCTCTAACCGGATGCAATTTTAATCTGTCGGAATGTGACAGAAACGAGCGGGGAGGTGAAAGAGCGAAAGAGCGAGACGGGGAGAGCAGCAGACGCATAAAATATTGACTGCCAAGCCACAAAAACAAATACAAAAGCAAACACAAATACAAATACAGTTACAAATACAGTTACAGCTAAGCAGCACAAAAGGCAACCGGTAAAGAAGGGTGGGTGGTGGATAGCACACATAATATTTTAGTTTTTGACCCAAAAATGTCAGTGGGACATGAGTTATCACCGTTGCCGTTGTCGCCGCCATTGCTGCTGACATCAACGTAATTGTTGTTGTTGTTGCGGTTGTTGTTTTAGGCTTGCAGGTTGCTCTTTCGCTTTGCCTTTTGCTTGTGTTAAGTGTGTTTGCAGCAACAACAACAACAACAACAACCACAACAGTTGTGTGGGAGAGCCAAAAGGCGGACGTCTTCGTGCGTAACTCGCGAGCACGCACGACACCCCCCACAATACACGAAGCCGACCAAACGAAGGCGCGCACTGATACCAGCCGCTGTCGCTGCCGCTGCTGCCGCTGCTGCTGCCGCTGCCGTCGTCGCTGTCACCTCTTGAGTCGTTTTTGGCGAGGCGACGACTGTCACTTCAAGAAGGAGCAAAAAGAAAAAGAAAGAAATCTGTTTCGGGCGTTTTTCTTGACACTGCTTGGCCAGCCCAGCCCAGCCCACCCCTTGCTAGCTTGAGTTGTTGCCTTTTTGCATGACTTATTTTGCGCTCACCTTTCGTACTGATGCTGTCGCTGCCGCTGCCGCTGTCGCTGCTCCTCCCGCTGTCGCCAACAGCAAAGCTGCTTAATCGTCTTTGTCCTTTTTAACTTATGCGCCGCCAATGTTGCTTTGCTGTGCTGCGGTTTTTTTCCACTCAACTTTAGTTGGCAACACTTTTTTTTTTCTTTTTTTGCTTTCCTATGTGACTGTGTGTATATTGAAATTTTGTATTCGCGTCTGTATTAAGTAGTTACACAAATACATGCAAAGCACAGTTCTTAATATGCGTGCGTGTGTCTGTGTGTGTGTGTGTGTATGTGTGTGTGTTTGTGTGATATTCTTCACTTTTGCTTTCTTTCGGTTACTTGAGCGAACGCAGCAGTATTCAACAAATTGTTTGCGCTCGGTTATCTCGTTCTCTCTTGCTCTATCTCTCTCTCTCTCTCACTCTTTCACTCTTCACACCTCATAGTTTGTTCGTGCTGCAGCCGCTTTTTACAGTTAATTGAGCCGCTTTGCATTTACTATGATTCCACTCACTCACTAACTCACTCGCAGGCGCACGTTTTGCTACGCTTTTTGCAAAACTGGGCTTATGGAGTTTCACAAAAAACACTGTGCTGCGTGTAACGGGTGTTTTATTTGATTTTATCCGTGCGCCGTGTCCGTCTGCGTGCGCGTTCGCTCTGGATCTGATGCGACGACGATGCTTCGGTCTCTAATTGCGTTAAAATATTTTTGCTCCCACAACAACAGCATCCGCTACAACAACAGCAACAACAACAACAATAACAACAACAATGATAGCTCACTGCGCTCTCCAATTTGTCTGTCGCTTGTGTGAGTGTCAGCTGCTTCTTCTTTCAATTCGCACAGTTCAATTTCAAGTTGAAAACGGTTTTTTTTGAACCATCGACTCACTCACACACGTACACGAGCACACATGCTAAATGTGACTTTGAATCTGACGCTGGTTCTGGGAGCTATTCCTGCTGTTCGCCTTTTACCGTTCAATGCGAACAGCGAACACGACTGTGACTTCGTGCTGCTGCTGCTGCTGCTGTCGCTTCACTGTGTGTGTGTCTCTGCTCGTATGTTCGCTTGTATGTATGTACATGATTTTATGTTGCCATCTCGCCATTGTTGTCTCCCAGCTTCGTTGCTGAGCAGAGAGCAGCGCTGCTTCCACACATTTCAAATTTCGGCGCAAGCTCAGTTTATTGTTGCCATTCACTGTTGTTCTCATTTCCCTTGTATTTGCTGTTGTTGTAGTTGTTGTTGTTTTTGGTGCTACGTTGGCATTTCTATAGAAGCTTTGCTCCTTGTTGCGCTCAGCATCTATTTTTTGCTCCCGCTCCCATTGCTGCTGCTACTACTGTTGTTGTTGTAGCTGATTTCTCACTGTTTTACTTCGTGTTTTGTGTTCTCTCGTTTCCCAGGCCCGCGAGCATTTGCGAATAGCAACTCAGCCGACAGTGTTTGGCGCCTTAGAACATTACCAGAACATTAAGCACAATCAAATTGAAATAAAAAAAAAACTATAAATTGTTAGGTACATTTTGTTTTTGCTAGGTATTTTTAAAAAATACATACACTTTATGGTCCCTTGAATTATGTATTATATTTTTATATTGTTTTCTTTGAGTTTCGTATGTTTTCGTTTAAAAAATACTCAAAAATCAAGTCGAAAACTTTTCTTAGCAATTAAACTAGATTGAAATGTAGTTTATATGTAAGAAAGATAAGAATAAGATTAGATGGTAAATAAAATAGAATTGAGTCTTATGATCGATTTACAGGGCAGGTGAGCAGTAAGTCGCTTGCCAATTTGGAGCTGTAACTGTTAAGCTGTGGAAGATACAACGTTAAAATATACATATATTCTTATCTCACGAATATATAAAATATTTGTATGTACATATGTATGTACATATATATATATATAGGTTCTAAGTCTCTAACTTCAATATTATTAGAAATAATAGTTTTTAATATATGTACATATGTTGCCAATTTTCACAAGAAGCAAGTAGGCCTAGCTATCTTATATTAACACTTTACAGGACAAGGATATATACAGAAGCATATAAGCATATAGATATCAAGGCTTTTATACGAACGAGCCTAAAAAAACTAAATTGTTTATATAAATTGTGAATTTCAACTATTTTTTTGCTGTTCCATAATGCACTACTATTTTTATGACCACAGCTGCAGCAAAAAATTTTATTTATAATTTTATTATCAAAGCCATTTCAATTCAATTCTTTCAGTGCTTCGCCAGCTCTTGAAAGTCAAAACTTGAGCAAAGTTTAAGCAGCGCTAATTAATCTATAATTAATTATATTAGTATTAATTTAAAGGCGGCAGCAAACTGGGTCAGTTTTCATTTCAAATTTAATCAGTTGGGGCAACAATCATAATCAAAATAAAAAAAAAAAGAATGAAATTTAAGTAAACCCAACTTAAGCGCAGCTTAAATATTTGTTTTTATATTTATGTTTATATTTATATTTATTTTGCATTTCTTTTTCATTATTTTGAACGTTTTTATGTGTGCTTGACACAACACCTTGGCTGAGTAGTCCGCCCCTGGGCGTGTCTCTGCCACTCACTGCCATTGTGTTGGCTATGCTCCATATTATATATATATATAGATATATATGTGCATATACATATATAGACTTGTATGCATATGTATATATATGTAATTTGTATGTGAGTTTTTTTCTCGCATAGTTTGCCGGCTGACTGGCGTTGTTGTGCGTGGTTCTCTATTGTTGACGTTGGCTCTGGCTTTCGCTGTGAATGTGAATGTAAATGTGCATGTGTGAGTGTGTGTGTATGTGGGTGTGTGGCTGTGTGGATGTGGCTGTGGATGCGGCCTGTGGTTGTTTCTGCACTTGTCGAGCACCTGGGCGAAGCTCTGCTTTGCTTGTTGTGTTGTTGTGGGTCGCCGGCTCTGGCATACTGTCTGAAGTGCAAATTTGCTTTAATTATTTCGTGGCAATGGCAACGGCAACAGCAACAGCAACAGCAATGGCAACGGCAACGGCAACGGCAACGGCAACGGCAACGGCAACGGCAACGGCAACGGCAACGGCAACTGCAGCACGCGTCATCATCTACCTGTCAGCAAATCCCGTCCCTCGCCTCTCACGTCCCCCCCCTTTATCCACACCTGCACCCCAAACAATCCACAAAATCAGTTGTGGACACGAACGTTAGCGTTGCTGGCGACAGCGACATTTAGTTGCGCCCGCGAGCTGACATTTTTTTATTTGAACTCCTTGCCTCACAGGTGTCTGTTCAGCCGCTCACCTGGCGCGTTGCACTCTCCATCTGTTGACATGCAGCGAACAGAGTGTGTGTGTGTGTGTGTGTGTCTGCGTGTGTTTTTTCTTTGCCTTTGTCTTCTGTTCAAGCACAAAGTTTCCTTCTTTCTGTTTAACGACTAAATTTGTTGAAGATTAGATTTTGGCTCGTACGGAGAAAGGGATAAAGACCTTTCTCTGTGCTACAAATTTCCCATTGGACTGGAGCTTTTGCTAGCTTAGGCCACGTGACAATTGAAAAACTCTGGAATGCGTTAAGTGTGTGACTGTTCTAGTTCTAGTTCTAGTTCTAGTTTTATTGTAATTGAGGCCTACTCAAACTCAAGTTTTCACTGAGTTTTCTTGCCGTTTTCTAAAATCCATAAACAACTTGAAATTTCGTTGGTATTTCTAGTATATTCTAGTATTTTTAAGATTACTCATCTTTTCTTAAGCTTGCTCAAAGGTGAAAAGGGTATATAGGTTTTGTTTAGTCTTCAGCTTTTACTGCATTGTTTTGCAAGTCGGTTTTAGCTCTCCCAACTATATATCTCTACCTTGCTCAGCTGACTTGCTCCCTAACTTCTATAGCTGGACTTCAGCCACATCTTCACATACATCCCGATTTCGCGCAGTGTAACGCATCTCATCCATAACTGTGCCACAGTCTGCAGTCCACAAACGGACAGTTGGTTCACCCACAACCTCTGATGCCGCATCCGAGTGTGTTGCCAAATCGCTGTCGCTGTCGCTGTCCACATCGCCTGTCGCATCGTCGCGGCGTCCTTTTGCTCGTGCTCGTCGTGCGCCTTTGCGCCTTTGACGCTTGACATTGTTGGCATTCGATATTGGCTGTAATTAGCTTTAATTGAAATTGCTCCTCCAGCTTCGTGATTTGGATTTTAATGTGCTAAATGTGTGTGTGTGTGTGTGTGTATGTGTGTGTTTGTGTGGCTCGGTGTTTGCGTGTGTATGTGTGTGTCTGTTTGTTTTTTGTGTGTGTAATTTTGTCAAAGTTAATTTATGGCTAACTCTGTTGCAGCTCCCGCTACGGTACCATTCAGCAAGCTGCCCTCTTGCTCCACTTCACCTCCAAATCTCGTTCCGCAAATTTGCTTTGGTTTCTCTTGTATTTTTATGTTCGCTTACGAAATATACTGAGAGTATATAGGCTTTTAGGCGAGGTCTGTCACTTGTATTAAGCTTAAAGTGTTTTAAAAATTTTATGTTTATTCAAAATTGCAGTCGCACTACTATTTTTATGAACACATTTTTATATTATTGTCTCACAGACGTGGTGAACGAGTATTCTGCAGTCAGTTACGCCCCATGCGCCTTATTTGATTTTCGTGCATTTGGTTTGCTTTGATAGTTTGATTGGAATGATTGGAGAAAACCCAATTAAATAAATGCAGGCAAAGCTTTAGTAAATTTCGATTTTATTTGCCGAGTTCAGTTAGAGTCGAAAAGAAAAAAATGATTTTATGGGCAAAACTGTTTGCATTTTACGCAGTTTAATTCGAGTGCCAAGCGAAATTGATATTTAACTTGCAACTTTTTTCCGTATTTATGCAAATAATTTTAAATGCGAATATTGATATGCAGTTGCGGAAGTGGTGAGGCTCAGCAAATATTTCATATGACCACGAATCCGAAGTGGGAAATACGAATTCGATTTCAAGAAAGATAATAAATTCATACATTTATATTTTTCAACATGCAATCAGTTGATGCACATTAAAGTGTGAGAAGCTGTCTCACTCGCCGAAGTCCGTTTATATTGTTGTTGTGTTGAAAAGCCTATTAATTACTTTCAATTAGGCAGTGCAAAAGAAGTTTGTTTTTTTTTTTTTTTTTTATAATTAAAGCCATTTTTTGCAGTCAGCAATGGAAAGACTTGAAGCTATCTGATAAGATTCTGCTCTTATGCGGGCAGTATAGAGAAACTTTAGGATAAGCTCTCAACTTAATAACTGGACAGAAGTGCTTTGCTTTGTGACAGTTTTTGCACATTGACTTTATATATTTTAAGGGCTTAAAAATCTTTTTTTTTCTAATTTTTGTTTTGCGTACAATCTTAAGGTATATTGCTCAAGATTGCCATACATTCATCAGTAACTAATACATTTCAATTACTTCAAATTAAGTATGAAAAACTAAGAAAGGAAAATAGAGACAGGCAATTATGTTATATGAAGTGCAGGCTGTGCCCAACAGGCCCAACCGAATGTGCGGAGCTTTTCTACCTAGCTGAGTGACTAGCAAATCAAACATTACATCTCCAACTTTAGGTGACAATCTGGATTCTAATCGACAAGTTAGTAGCCTGATCTAATGAAAGACTGAAACACGTGATGTTAAATTGCCTTTGCCAAGCCCTAAACTGATTCAAATCTTTCCATATATTTACTTTGTTATCATTGCCGAAAATTGTTGATAAATTTACATACTTGTATGTAGTTAATGATAATTCTGATGAGTTGTTTGCCAAGTCTGTGAACGTCATACACCAAATAGCTCAAATAAATATCATTAAATGATATTTCATAAGAGTTCCTATATTTCCGCTGGCGTCAAGCTTTATTTCCTTTATCGTGCCGCACGTGATTTCAAAATTTGGCTGCACAGATAAGAGCACACAAACTATGAATCAGAGACAATGAAAATTGAATTGATTAATTTTAACAATTTAATAATTCTGATTAAGTGCGATCAATACTTTGTTTAGTTGATTTGTTAAGGCTAAGTAAATATTTCATAAAATAGTAACTTTGTAGACACGCTGTCTGTTAAAGGGAATCTCGCATTCAAATTTGAAAAGATAGCAAGTTCTATTTTCCTTATCAACTTTTGATAGCATTTATCATAGAAAGATTTCGTCGCTGCACAGTGACAGCCGAATCAAAGCGAAAAAAACAATTTCGTTTTATTAGCTCAAATAAAAGAAGTTGATACAAAATATCATAATCGAGCGATTGCTCAAGATCTATTCAGTGATTAAACGCGTTGAATGGAAAATTTCAAAGTTTGCCTTTAATCACGCTATAGCATTTTATGAATCTGTTTAATAATTAAAAGTCTGTTAGGTGAAATTGCGAATGTTGGTATAAATAAAGCTCAAACAAAGCCATGAAACGCTTACAGAAAATATTGATAGTTAGGAATGAAGGAGAAGGAGCTAAAAGCATAAGCAAAATGGAAGTTTCTATATAAAATATAAAATATATCTCAAATAATTGTATATAGCTTCATTTTCAGTAAGTAACCTAATAAAAAGACAATCAATCTAATTAATATACTCGTCTTTCAATAGAGTTATAATAAATCAAAGAAAATAAAATTATTCAGCCTTTTTTTTTATATTGATTTATTGCATTACCGAACACGTTGTGCTCGCAATAAATAATCTTAAATTAGACAAAACAACAATTTCCGGCACATAGTTGTTGATTAACATTCAATCATGGGAAATGTGTTAGGCTTTGACAGGTTTATTATGCCTTTATTACGCTCGAAATGCAAATGGCCATAAAGTATGAACGAAAAAAAAAAATAAATACAAAACAAATAAATGTGAAACGCCGCAGTAAAGAAAAAATTGTACTTTCGGTTGTATATTTTGTTGATGAAATGTTTGAAGGCAAAAGCTAATTGAGTAAAGTCAACACAATTGTTAAAAAACAATCTAAGCCATCAATCATTTTTATTGCATACTTTTGCGTATCGCACACACACACACACACACACACACACACATACAAACACACTCGTCAAGTTGTTAACTCGAACTCTGACTACTCGAAATGCGGCAGCATGAAAAACATTTCACTGCAGACAATCACAAATATTTTTGGTTCATAAATATTATGGCTAAGAAAGAATTCTGGAAGACTTTATAAAGTTCTTCAGGGAATTTGATGTCATACAAAAATATATACAAAATGTTTTTTTCATGCTTTAATATAACATAATTACAAGAGTTTTTCATGGCAACAAATCTTTTCAACATCAAAATATTGTGTTCTATATAGAAAAAGTTTGTGGAACAATTAAATATCATCAATTAATCATAAGACTAGCTAATCTATACTACAACCATAGGAACAGAAATATTTTAAATCGGAGCAATATATCAAAAAAAAATAAAACTTTCATTCAATAGAATCAGCCAGGCTCTACGATTGTAAATTGTATACCTTACCTTACCTTACCTTACCTTACCCTACCTTACTTTACCTTACCTTACCTTACCTTACTTTACCTTACCTTACCTTACCTTACCATACCTTATAGTGATTGAATAACTTAAGCTTTATATAGACTTCAAAAAAGGCATGTATGTAGCTCATAAATTAAATAAACATTTTAAAATAAATATAAATATTATTTACGAGTCTCATTGGCGCTAGCAAAATGATTTATGTGCACCGAGAAGCACTCGTCGTGCTTTGGTAGTTCGCACGCCTATCAATATCAATCCGTTCAGATATTACAAGCAAAGCTAAGACTTCGGCTCTGCATCGTGACCGAGCCGATAGCTGGAGCAAGCGAGATAGCGAGATAGCGAGATCGTAGGGGTAATCGCGGCGCCTCAATGCGATTCGATTTGATTCTTTTTCAATTTCCAGTGCGAGCAACGATTACTTGTAACCGCCTGAGTGTGTGTGCGTGAGTGTGACTCTGTGTGCGTGCGTGCGTGTGCGTGTGTGTGTGTGTGTGCCTATAAAGTGTTGACAAGAATTTGCTGCGATTTAGTCTTATTAAAAGCGCAGCCACGATCGGAAGTCCGGGAATTCGTGGAACGCGTTCGTAATTGTGCCACAAATCGTGATATCAGAGTGAGAGAGAGAGATAGAGAGAGAGAGAGAGAGAGAGAAGAAAACAGAAAAAGCAAAAATTTAACACATACAGAAACTCAAACTAATTTCCGGCACGAAAAACAACGTAAAAGAATGTAGGTTTTCTTACCTTCCTTGTTCGCACCTTTGTTCAAATTAAAAACTAAAAATACCAAATAATTTTATAATACACAACAATTTCTGTTGTACGTGCGAATGATCAAAAAACAAATGCTAATTGCTCGAATTAATGTCAAGTGTACTTATTTTAATGTGCATATGTGTACATTACCATTACATATATATATATATATATATATATATATATATATATATATATTCGTACTTATATATAAATAACTGAATGCATTTCACACGCATTAGTTTTATAATTGGGCTCTGATGACGACAGTAACAAAACAAAACGAAACAAAACAAAAATTGAATTTAACACATTTTAATTGTAGTTGAATTCTAACGGAAATCAGTTCAACGACTTTCTCAACATTTTTATTAAGTGTTTTTAATATGTCATATATAAAAAATATTATATACATATATGCTAAACTGGTTTACTTTTTATATACTTATATATATATATATATATATATATATATATATATATGTATGTACAATCATGATGCATTGAACTGTATATAATATTATTAAAGAGAGACATGCCAGATTGACTTTGACTTTTATTAATTAATATTTACATTTATAATTTATATTCGATGTTATATACATTTTTTGAACCCATAAAGTTGAACAAGTCCATCAAGTGTTTAATAAGTCTATATATATGTATATAATAAGAAGAAGAACATTTATATAATAGTTCCGCATAGCCAAGTCTATCTGTACTTCCTTATGAATACATCTATAACGTACACTGTGAAAGCTGAAGATTTAACAAAATAAAAAAAATTTATATAAAAATATATTTTTGTCGATATCTTCGTGTTATATTCCTAAAGTTATATATTTTAATGTAGCTTTCGAAACATAACTTGCAACTAGCAGCTTAGAATCAAGTATAAACGTTTCTGTAAAGCAAATAAAGTAGCCTCATCAGGTGGGTCATATTATTGGCTTACCTGTTAGCTGCTACCTGTTATCTTTTCTTTATATAAACTCAGCCTGTAAATAGTACGATAATTTGTTTAACTTAATACAAATGAACACACAGATTACATAGATTTTTGGAATATGTATATTTTTTTCCTATATTTATATATATTATATTTATAAATTTTTGATTTTGAATGGCTGACCCAAAGCCACACAAAACTGAACTAAAAATCGTTTCAAATATTCGATTCTTGCGCTTTGGTTTGGCTTCTTTTTTCTTACTTTCTTAAATGATTTCAAAACCTTCCGCTACCTTGCGTACTAATTGTTGCTCTTTTAGAAACAAAACTCAGCTGCTTCTATATAGATGAGAAGGAAGCGACATATATATTCACATGTTATAGCATTGAATTTATGCATTTATATCTTCAAAAATGTTAAGAAGTTTCAAGAAAATTTCATTTTATTTTAGGCTTGAGCAAAATGAAATGAAAATGAAAGATGGATTTCGCAAAGAAGCGAATAAAAAATTATGTTTGTTACTTTACTTTCATTTTTGGTTCTATAAAATCTTTCACAAAGAAACATGAAAAGCATTGCAAATGTATTTCATGAGTTTTAAATTCAATTTCAATCAAAAATATTGAATTGGCTGCTAGAATAACTAACGAGAAGAACGAAGAGAGTTTCACAGCTGAAGCTTAACACAAAGTATGTTTTCTACATTTCATGTTCACTATAAGTTTATAGAAAATTCCAAATTTGTTTTGTTTTTTTTTCATCATGGTACCATGATTCATAGCATAGGAACTTATCGTATGTGAAAGATATCTTTAGGTGAATGAATATTCAGAGTCTTTGGCCCAGTTACATTCGCAGATAAGTTCAGTTTGGCGTGGCTCTCGCGACGAAACTTCTGAATGGTAAATGAAAAGGCTGTCAAATGGGTAATAATTAAAAAATCTTATCAATTTCGGGAATACGACGAATATCAGCAATACTCGTGACAAACTAACAGCCATTAGCCGTGTTTCGAGTGAAAGACTGAATTCATAGTATTCAATCGTCTAAGCGGAACACTTAATTATGGTAGTCACGCAATTTGATATGTTTCTTGAGCACGGTGGTGCAGAGATAAACACTTGACTTGCAATGGCTATAGCTGCCAATCAAAGCAATCCAATACAATACATCCGGACCCACATAGAAAAGCGTACACACTTGAGTGGCTGGGTCGATCATTGGGTAAGCCATAAACCAACCGTTCAGGGCTGCTTGATATTCAAGTGAACGAAGATTGCCTCTAATCAAAATGGCCAGTAAGTGGAGTAATCAACTGTGCCAAGATCCGATCGGCAGCTAGTCCATCTGTATTCCAAATCAATCACAATTCACGCCAATAAAACCAAATGCGTGAACTATGAGTGAATATAAGTCAATTAACTGGAAAACGATAAGCAACAAGTCGGCCATAACTGACTGCACAATACTCGTTCATGATGTGAAATATGGAAGTTTCCAATAGTTATTGCGATTAGCTATGACAGATGAGTCAATTTATAGCGGAGCTCAACAGTGATCCATCTACAAAAGTTGACGATCGTAACTCTCTCTCTCTCCCTATCATACTGCCACGCCCCATTAGGTATATATGTATATAATTTTCAGGGAATCCAAAGAGCAGGTCTGCAGTAATTCTTCTCTTATAAGTCATGGGTATATAGTACTATATATTCCGAAATATATAATACTTAACTGTCAATTCTTTATACACACAGTCACATAACCAAAAATACTCTTTTAAATTCGTGAGCGTGCATAAAAAACTCTGCGTAGTAGAGGATAAACAAAGTTAAGCCTGAATATGTTTTAGCTTTTTTTGAGGAATTTGGATTTTCTTCTGCACAGATCTTTTGCTTTACTTTTCACGATTTCTTATCGCGACCTTAATATATACATATATATTTATATGTATATATTTATCATATATAGGTAGAAATATTCATTGACTGGCAGATAAGCTGGTCAGCGAGTGGGCACTTAGCCAGAATAAACAGGCCTTTCGGATTGGGTGCCATCAATCATGGCAAGTCTTTTATAAATGTTATAAACAATTGCCAATATATATGGCCAGTGATAAAATAATGAAGGCAACTATAAAATGTGGCTGCAATCGTGCAATTGGCTACAAATTATATGCCAGCTGTATATCATCGAACTCTTTTTCTTTCATTTATTGGCCTGCATACCCAATCAATTGAACAGAAGAAGCTTATGTACAAACGAAATTTATTTTGACGTCAGACCCAACTGAAGACTTTATGATGATAAGTCAATAAACTCAAATTGATCTGTGATATACACAAAACAAACAAACAAAAACAAAAACAAAAACAAAAACAACAACAATCCAATCAATTTCAGTATATAGTTTATAGTTTCTTGGAGCTTTTCCAATACCAATCGATAAGATGCGTATGCATCTTGTATCTATAGTTGAAAGACTTATAAACCAGTTAGGCGCATTAAGTTTTGATCGGGAAAATCAATTAAAAGTGCCTTAAATATACAAGTATATGAATATTTCATTTGATTATTCTCAAAGCTAATTTATTCACTTTTAAAGCTTTTTAAATTATATGATAAAAAAATGATATTGATTCTCATTATATGTTAATTAAATAATAAACAAGCTGCTCGAGAGCAATAAAATGCTTATAACAATTTGTTTTTGGTCATTTTGTTACTTATACGCTATACTCAGCACACTTTTCAACTGGGTATATTCAATTTGGCAAGCAGTATGTAAAAAATATACTTTGTGGGCATAAATCGTATTGAAAATCTTTAAGTTCCACAGAAGCCAAACAGCTTAGACGGCATATCTGCAGTCTAATCACACTTCAGTTCAGAACTAGTTCCAGTGCAAACTGGAACTAGCATGATGAACAAAAAAAGAACACACACATGTTTGGTAGTGGCTATTGCAATGGCCGGGATCTTAAGTGTTAGAGGAAAATTCTTATCAATTCTAATTGACACGAATTTCGCTCGTTTCGATTTGAAGTATTTGTGTCTATATGGCGAATATCTATATACATAATATTACTCTCGATTTGAAGTATTGTTATCTATGCCGATTATCTGTGTGTTTAACAACAATATTCCTTGCCTGGTGCTCAACGGCGATTAGATTAATTCGAAATCACATTGCTTAAACTTTAAAAGAGATGTGAAGAAATATATAAGAAATAAATAAATAAATGAAGACTGCACAAAGAGAAACTGACCCACTGTTCAATATACATATATATATATTATATATATACGAGTATATATTGGTTGAATGCGAACGTATTGCTTGCTGTATACTCATCCGACTGAGTTGTGAAACGTGTCTTCAAAAAAAGCCACAAGAAAACGAGCGGACTGATGAGCACTCGACCAGCTTATACCTTGTAGATATATCTTACAATGTGTACGATATATTTTTAAAAAAGATTTCGCTCAGAAATGAATTGAATTGATGTTGAAGACTGAACAGGATAACGATGGGAGACTATAGATTATTAAACACTAAATATTGTCGACTATAGAAGAAGATTTATATAATATTATTATATGGTATAAGTTCTCACAGGCAAATATTTTAGAATATTTCGAATATGAATAGTTATGTTCAATGGAATATTACTAATTTCTATAGCTTCAATATTCTTATTATTACTTTTTAATCGTGTTTTTAATACTTCATATAGAAAGTGAAAAGTGAGTAGTTGCAGTTGAAGGAGATAGAAATTAATAACTAAAAACATTTTATGGTTTGCAAAGAAAATTTAGTATGAAGAGCTTTTTCTATGGCGACAAAAAATATTTATAAAATCATTTCATTTGTCTCACTTAAATAAAAATATTCAGAGAAAGAAATGTGTCAACACAATTAGTGTGTTAGATAAATAAAATATGATGCATTTTTCTTGAACTAGGCTTCTTTGAGACAAATATAAGTAATTCAAATTCATTTGTGAATGTAAATTATATATATTATTCAATTTTTATGCAGTGAACCCATTGATTCCCATCTTCAATTTGTTCAGGTTATAATGGTTTTGCAAAATATATATATATATATATTTTGCTGACAAAACGTAGAGTGACCGACGCCATAAAGTATATATATTCTTTATCAGGAGGACAAGCTGAATGAAACTAGCTCAGTCCAGCTTGTGTTCGTCTGTCCGTATATATAAACACGTTGATCTCAGAATTTACCAGAGCTGGAGACATCAAATGATAAATGTATGTAGGTTACCTATAGCACACGCAGATCAAATTTGTATTAAATCATCGACAACTTTTCCGTTTTCAATGTTATTCAATTCAAAGATTGAATGTGCTTCTATTCTTTATTGGAATGAATAAATGAATATCTCGATTCATTCGTCGTAAGTCTCCAAATTTTGCATTTTTGTTTTATTGTTGTTTATTGAACATTGAGTAATATCAACACTGCATAAATAAGATAAATAACTTTTGTCTCTCTCTTTAATTAAGCAAAATATTGCTTATCTATTAAAATAATATAATAATATAAAATAGCTGTTTATAGAAGCAGCAAATAAAAAATGTATATAAATATATCAAATTAAATTCTTTATCGAAGGTTTTGAAAGAACCTTAGATAAAATTAAATAAAGAATAATAATAATATGTTTGCCTTATCAAACATATCAAAGGGATGAACATTATTGGAGTCTCTCCTATGTTCAGTCACCTCTTTACTAAGCTACCCACTTTGAAGTTAATTTGTGCAGGGTATAGAAAACAATGCTTGCTATTTGGAAACTGTGAACGGCGCGTCGTTCAAGTGTCGACCGGCAGTTGACCTGGTCGCTAACTAAGCTTGAAAATTTGCTTATTGCCAACTGGGCAAGTGGGAAACTGGGCAACTGGGTGGGCAGTCGGAGCTTGAAGCTTTGCGGCGGTGCTCGTTGTATATTAGTGAAACATGTCACGTAGAACAATTTTTCGTTTCGGTGCCAATGCGATTCATTTCTTTTTTTTTTTTTCGTTTTTTTGTTTTTGTTTTTGCGTGGTATGCCACCTCTGGCAAGGTCAGGCACTGGCAGGCAAGTGTCGCGATTTATAGACGGGCTCTCGTTCAAGTCGAAAGCGAATTCGCCAATGGGAAATTAGCCGAAGGTATTATGTAAGCCGGACACAACACAAACAAAACTTCATTCAGCCAGCTGAGAGCTGAGAAAGAAGAAAATGGAAATTTGTTTCGGGTATGCTCCAGTTGGCTTGTGCCATTTACACGTGATCGTCGCAATTGTGTGTGCTGTTTGATATCAAAATAAAGTATTATTATAAATGCTAAAAAGCTGACAAATGACACCGGCGTGCTAATTAATCCGCTTTGTTCGACAGTCTCTCCAGCCGGAGCACGTGATGCCCCAGTACAAAATGTTTGTCAACGCACTTGCCAGACAATCGACAATTAGAATCGCATCGACATACCAATGCACAGTGGTTCGTACTCTATTCAAATCAGACACGAATTTCGCCTGAAAAGCTTATTAAGGTTTACGATTATATTTCTTATTTTAAATAAACTTCTATTGAAATATTTAAAGTATTATAAAACAATTTTAAAATAAATAAAAAAAAATAATAATAATTAATAGATGGCAATATCTCAATATCAGTTGGGACTTGAGCTCTAAAAGCCTTTTAAAATATTAAATAAAAATATTAAATATAAAATAAAACAGTTAAAATATTTATACAATTCCGAAAATATATTTATAAAATTTAGGATATATGAGATAAAATACATACAGACAAGCATTGAGTAGTTACTGATTTTATTCATTGAATATTCCCACAACATAGCTAAATATTTTTTTTTTTTTATGCAAATTACATTCAGAGTATTTAAAAGTCGAGCTCACATAAACCTGCCGCAGTTGGACTGTGCGAATTGAATTCCTTTTTTTGCGGGGGCATTGAATCAATGACACGTCTGTTGTTCCGGAGCAAACGAAATGAAACTCACAATCAATTGTGATCATAAATATTGTCGGTATCAATTTTACCTACGAATTACTCATATCAACGTCGAGATGGCGTTAATTACAGGTGAAAATTGAAAACATTGTACGTGCCTGGCCAATTATGCAGATTCGATTGCAAATAGACATGATTTGCTCGGCTGATATATATACATATATATATATATATATACGATATATATGGCATAGAATATGTGGATATAAGTAGTCACATAGGCATATGGTTAAATCTATATTTAGTGGCTTTATTAGAGCGTGAATGAAATAAATAAGCCGAGCTTGAGGTGTTCAATTACCAGAGCTCTATAATTGGCTACTTATACAAGAGATGATAAATAACTGGATCAAGAAGTTTGTGATAGTTATTATGCCCTGCGGAAATTTAAAAGGGGTGTGTGCAGTATACTAGTTGAGTTAAAGTCAGGAGAAGGCTGCACTTGTGTACCTAGAATTACCATAAAGTGGATATATTAAGTATCGGAAAATACGCACAGCTCCAGCAGTTTCTTCTGTTGTTGTTAAACTTAAGTTAATGCTTTAAGTTAATGATTAATAGAAATGCCCAATGATTGATTGAATGAAGCGTAATCTTTAATCTGTAATCTTTTTATGCCCTTCCGGTCATAAGTGAAATATAAAACGTGAATATAACAGCCAACGTCTAACAATTCTAAAAGTAATTTATCTTTTAGTAGCTTTAACGTTTTATTTGATGGCTTACGATTACCTTTTAAGTACCTTTTACCTAGTTGCCTGAATGCTTAGTTAGTATTATTTGGACCGTAAAAAAAGACTATAAATTATTCCATAATTTGGAATGCAAATTGTCTAATTAAATTTGATGACAAATCTGTGACTAAGCTGCAAAACTATTTTTAGGCACATTCAAATCGTTTCAAAAACACTTCTTATGTGCTGCTTGGGTACGCTGTAAAAGTTGTTCTTTGAGAGCAACTAAAATATTTTGTTAGTTTTATTAGTTTTATTCATATAAAATCAATAGAAGTATTCTTTGATACAATGTAAATGAATATGGTTTAAGTATCAATAATATATTAAGTAACAAATAAATGAATATATTTTCCAATTACACAAGTAGTTTGCAGGAGCTACAAAATATGATTGCCATGAGTAGAGCGTATCAAAGTGTAGTTTAAATGGTGAATGGCACTGAGTAGAGTACTTCAGAAACTGATTTGGGCAGGTACAAACATTTACATACATACATATGTACATACTCTATATGTGTATAAGTATACTAAAGGATGTAGAAAATATAGAAAATATTTATAATTTTATTAAACAAATTTCATTCGAAGCGAACAATTGCATGCCAAAATATATATTTTCCAACTTTAACTGAAACTGCTTACAAATACTTAAAATTTATTTTGCATTTATATTTAATCTGTCTAGAGTGCTCAAGCTGCCAACTTGTATTTCTTATGCTAAGCTTAGCAATATATATGTTTACTAATTACTGCAACTCAATCTAGTTGCAGTGATGCGAATATTGCAACTATGTTTTTTAATGGTTTAGTTATCTATATATTCAGGTCAGTTATTCTAAACAACAGCTCCATATTGAGCACTAAGCAAGTGTGCAGTTTGGCTTTTATCAAATGAAGTTAGGACGCGAACTCAAATCTTAACATTTCTCTAGCCCACTTAAACCAGTTTCGACTCACTACTTTAGCTACTTGAATCATGTAATGAGATCTAATTGTTATTAATCTATAATGGATAATTTATTTGCTGAATGTTTTGTTATGTGGTTTATATATTTAAAGTCAAATATTTGCTTTAATCTTTAGCCCTTTCACAAGTTTGTGTCGAATTCGCCACACACACACACCTACACACACACCTACACACACACATATATTCACACAGTCACACATAGTGTGAGTGGCCCTGCAAAACTCCCACCAACGGCAACGCCGCATGATAATGAATTTATTTCAACGCTAAACGTTGAACGAGATAGTTGTAAAAAGTCGCGTGTGAATGAAAGCGAAGAAAAATATATCGGAAATATATTTTCGTAGCAGTCATAAATCGAGATAAATTGATAAACGGGAGCAACGTTTTTGTTTTCCTGCAGAACGGCACAGCAGCATGACGGCCAACGGGGAGCCCGGCGCCAACAGCGACGAGAGCAGCTTGAACACTTTGCCTCTGCCGGATATCCGCACCTCACCCATGCCCAATGGCAATGGCAGCCATAAGAGCACCACTGTCATCGAGAGCCAGCCAAAGCGGCGGGTCAGCATCATAGCAGATACACCGATGATCGGTGCCAGCGGCGGTGCTGCCGGCTACGACAATCTCGCATACGAGCAAAATCCCAGACGTAAAATATCCCAGGTGAGGTGTCGACGACGCTGTCATCGAATGGCGGCAATCGCTGAGTGGCCTGGCGTCAATCGGCCACAGCGTGTGCAATTACCGATTACGATCAATGTGGCTAATGGGCTCGTAAATTTGGATTTGTGTGTTTATTTACGTGCTGGCCATAAACATGAGAATCGACGGCTATCGCCAAACCCCTTGATTGATAATTTCTTGGCCAGCGTGATAGCAGCTGTGGAGATAATCGTCTGGGATTTCAGAACCAGGCCATAAATGTCTAATATTTGTATTTTTATTGTAACATTCCATAGACTTCAACGCATTCGCACACCGACATTGGCCCAGCCAGAAGAAGAAGCATTCTGAAAGAGCCCTCGCTGCATAACAATGACAATGAAAGCGATCGTGGATCGACGCACAGCTTTGGTAAGCAAGGTGAACAAAAGGAAAAGTCTTTGTGTAAACAGAATGCCAGACATTATATGGCTAGCTAGACATATTTCTGCGAAGTACTTATATAGGCAAACTTTATTTTCCAGTTTGGACTTATGAAAACTAAATAGCCAGATTAGATGAATTTGATAGGAGTTGGCAGCTACGGTAGGAAAAAATGTTAGGTTTGAACTGAGTCAAGAAAGAAAAGCTACCATGGATAAATTTATAGTTAATTGATTTTTCATATTTAGTATTTTGAGTTTACATATACAATGTAACAACTGTGTAGTTGCTCGAATAACAAGTTTACTAAAGCTATCGCAAGCAACAAAAGATACTGATAGCTAGCTCTCATGTTAGCCATGTGATATAGTCATAAGATCAGATCTATCTGAACAAATAAATAAGAATTAAGCCTCAAGAGGGGAATACAGCAAGACAAATTTCTCTATACTGATTTGGCAATTTATGCTGAAGAAGGATTTTCATAAAATGTATATATGAAAAAGTGAAAACAGTTTTCTTCTAAATACATTACCATATTAATCTCAAGTTAATGCTTATTGAAATACAGACTGGTCAGCATTGCGTATGCACAATATTCGAAATTTTCCGCATATGACTAGACTTGGACAGGCATCAATCAATTTGATTTGTTGACTCAGAGCATTCCATTGGCAACATATCTGGCGCCGCTTTGTACATATTCATCTGCACATACACACACACACACACACACACACACACACACACACACACACATAGTTAGGCGCGTATAGGGCAACTTAAGAAAAGTACCGAAGGCCAAGCAACGTCTGTCGGTTGGCAGAAAAAGCAAATACGCTATTTGCTATTTGAGCACTTGTGCTGCTATTGTCAATCTAATTTGCCATCACACCGTTAACATTATCAATTAGCAGTCCGGAAAGTGATTTCCAATTTCCAGTTGCTATTCGCAACTTGAAGACGCAAACACAAATACTATCGAGCTTAATAGCAGTTCGCTTGATGGGGTATATTGAGTTTTCGAGTGTGAAAGTCTTAATGTCTTACATTTCTGATACTGCTCTTATAGGTTTAGTCTGGGCTTATGATCTTAGTTCTTTGTTGCTAGATTAACTAATAATTGACCCATTACTGGGTTTGTTTGCCAAACGAAAATTGATGTTTAATAAATTATATGAAAAATTTAACTCATATAATTTAAAGAAAAAAGATAAGTTTTTATATTTCTCTGAATTTCAACATTCATTTCGAAGCGAAACAAGGTGACTTAACTAGTTCATCGACAATATCTCATAGTCGATCATAGCTTCAACTCCTACGTTTGTTTTATTGATTGTCTGTGCGCAGACACAATTAGAAACGCATGCCAAATATTGATATGATTTGTTTATGAAGTTGCAATCAGAGTACAAATATGTAGTTCGCTTGCACTCGGCATACTCATTATCTACGGACGTTTGCATTGCAGAAAACTATCGGCAAAGTGCATTGGATGTGCTCAATGCTAAGTACCAGGGACATCAACAGCAGGCTCCCCTATCGCAGGACAGCAATGGGGCTAACTATGTGGAGGATTCGTGGATCTACACGTTCTGCCTGAAGTGTCGCGGCGAGGAGCCAAGCGAATCATGGGAGCCACCATTCTGGCAAAAGGTCTTTCCCTATCCGCTCTGTCCCACCTTCAGGACATTCTCTCGTCTCATCGTTCTCATTCTGATTGGTGAGTGGCAAACAGAGATTCTCTCCCAGTCTTTCTTTATATTCTTTACATATATAAATTTCCCGCAGGTCTGCTACTCTGGATTGTAGCCTTTGTGATCATTGGGGACACAGCTGCGCCGGGTGGACAGCTCTTCAGCTTGGTGGTGCTTACGGTGGCTGCCAATTTCGGTGGCTACATAATATCATTGACCACCCTGCCGCGTCTCATTGGCATGCTGCTGGTGGGCATACTCTTTCAGGTGAGTCCTCATCCGTATTCACCTGTTATCTTTTACCTTTACGACTAGTTTTTATAATTTTAGAACGTTGGCTGGGTGGATTTTGATGGCGACTTCTCGAAAGTTACTGGGCATCTGCGCAAGTTTGCCCTGACCATAATCCTGACTCGAGCTGGCCTCGAAATGGAACCGGAAGCCTTCAAGAAGGTCTACAAGACCATCCTCAAGCTGGGCATCGTGCCCTGGATTGTGGAGGCAGCTGTAATGACGATTATGTCGCACTATCTGCTCGACCTGCCCTGGATGTGGGGCTTTCTGCTGGGCTCCATCATTGCCGCCATCTCACCAGCTGTGGTCGTGCCCTGCCTCTTCAGGCTGCGCACCAAGGGCTACGGCGTGGTCAAGGGCATACCCACCTTGGTGGTGGCTGTGGCCGGCGTGGACGATGCTCTCTCCGTTGCCATCTTCGGAATCGTAAGCACAATTATGTTCTCGGATAAGGGCTTGGGCTATCAGATTGCTCAGGCACCAGTCTGCATACTGGGCGGTCTGGCCTTTGGCGTCATTTGGGGCTCTGTGGCGCGTATCTTCCCCGAGAAGGGGGATGCTTATGTGGTGCCCCTACGCACGCTCATGCTGTTCGCTGGCAACCTGGTGGCCATCTATGGCAGCGAAGAGCTGGGCTTTGAGGGCGCTGGGCCGTTGGGCGTAGTGTTCTCATCTTTCGTATCGAATCTGTTCTGGTGCAAAGACGGCTGGGATGTCGATGATAATCCGGTATCGACAGCTTTCGAGATCTTCTGGATGATCTTCGAACCGATTCTCTTCGGCCTCACCGGCGCCACCATCAAAATCGACGAGCTGGACTCGAACACAGTCTCCATTGGAGCGGCCTGCATCTTTACGGGCGTCATCATACGCATCTTTATCACGGCTGGCATTGCCGTCGGCGATCGCCTGAACACCAAGGAGAAGTTCTTCGTGGGACTCTCCTGGATGGCCAAGGCGACGGTGCAGGCTGCTCTGGGCCCAGTGGCCCTAAAGAATCTGGGCAGCGACGCCACAGCCGATGAGCGCAACTGGGCCGAAATTGTACAGACCATTTGCGTCTTTAGTATTGTCCTGACAGCACCGCTCGGTGCCATCCTAATATCCGTGACGGGCACCCGAATGCTGACAAAGACGAAGCAGCCGCAGATTCTCTCCGGCTGGCGGCGCAGTCATCGTCCCTCCATACGCGATATTAGCATTATCGACGAAGAGGAGGAGCGCGAAGATCCCGAGATACCCAGAGATAAGGAGACCGACGACAACACCCAGAGCAATGCTCACCTAACAAATCTATCATACACTGCAAACAAGTAGAGTCCTTTTGTGCTGTGTTTTCGCTCCAGTTCTTGTTGGCCTAAGATACATATAATGTTGATTGTTACTATACAAAACTTTAGCTTAGTGGAGTTACATTCCATATACCATAATAATAATAAGTTGAAATCGAACATGCGAATTTTGAATCTTAGGGGGAAGTGATGATATGAGAAGTTGTACGAAATTACCTACAGTTAACTGAAGCATGATAAGTATTATAGAGTGTTCGCATAGAGATGTGAGACTTAAAGATGCAACATTGTATAGAGAAAGTCTTTGGAATGATTGATTGAAGGCTTTACAATCTAGAAGGTATCTGCATCTTTTGTTAATATATACATAAGACTTGGAATAATCCATTCAAAAATTGAGGAAAGTATGTGATTTAAATCAGTTGAGTCAAACTATTTGATTCACTTTTCATTCGACATTATTGAGCTGCTCTGCTTCATACATTTTGTAAAACTTATCCAAATAAGATAAATTGTGATTTAAATTTGTACATATAAATAGATAACTCACGCCCTTTTAACACTTCTCAAACATTTCAATTTACATCGCCGTACGCCAATCGAAGCCGAAAATTGAATTTTTCAATTGATTTAACGTCAATCCTTTTTGTATTTTCATTGCAAATTCTATTTTTATTAGATTTACATTTTTAGTTTGGGTTCGTGTCGCTGCTGCAGCCCTTTGTGTAAGCCACTTGACTGCCTTCTGCATCATTATGCATAGCATACTTTTTGGAGTAGGATCGAAATGACAAAATGATGAACGTATTGTTGTATATTATGAGATAACTTACTAGTTTACTTTTAATTGTAATAGAACAATAATAATATTAGGCTAACCTAAGCTTGAAACAAATGTTCCGAAGTTACTATTAGCAAATTTAAACATGGAATACTAATAAAATAATTGGGCTTAGTTTGAAGCTTAATTTAGTCAAGTTAATAAGAACAGCTCCAACTATCGCTAAAATAAATTTTATTTTTACTTGATAATAATTATTTATTAAGCTTCAAAATAGCTTATCTCGAGCTCAATATTTCTTGCAATAATTAAATACCTATTTTAATGAAAGTTTTGGATATTCATTTTGGATATATAAATATTAAATTATTATATTATATACAAATAAACAGACAAATGTTTTGGCTTATAGCTAAAAAATATAGATAATTTATTTATTTTAATATTTAGTTGTTCAAAAGTTAATAAATCAAATACATATTATTATTTGTACATAAAAAGATATTAATATTAAATTATATGTAACATATGTGCGCACTAGTATAGCAAGAGGTCTTCTGCCTAGTTAGATCTGAAAGAGAACTGCACGCTCAAGCAAAATTAAGGAACACCTCAAATTTAGCATGTAAATCCGATTTGCCCCAGTCATGTAAACTCATGCTTTGAATTACGTTCAGTTGAGTTGGTCACGTATATTTCAGAATGTAAATGAAACAGTTTAATTATTGATTCAAAATGCCAGCACATAGCCGTCGACATGTCTGTTGTATACCAAGTAAGCGCAGACTCGTAGGCAATGTCTGACTAGAAGATACTTTGAACTCTGCGCAGACAATAAAATTGACATATGACAATAAGCTTATGCTGAGGCTGCTTTTCTTGGTTTTGTCGTTTTCTCCAGCCAGCTCCAGGTTAGATGTTTATTGACAGCCTAGAAAAGCAACTCCTTTTACACTCCTGTACCCGCTTTACTCATACTAAATTGCCTATAATTAATTCATAATTTTAATGACCAAGTGAAATTCCAACCAAATAGCTTCTGCATAGCTATGACGATTCATCTGTATTTGATTTTGAAATAATGTCAACAATTTTATATTCATCACGCAATAGTCAACTGCCTTTCGCTTGTTGTTCTTCAATTTAAATTTTAAATTTTTGGGGAATTTTTTAATTTGTTGCGTGCAATTTTCGAATTATTTTAAATATATAGCTTACACAAATTAGTTCAAAAATTGACTTAATTAGCCATTAATATTTACTTACTGCCCCAACACTAAACAAAGCCATTTCACAGCTGAATATTTTGGGCATTAAATCATATCACATTTGATTATTTGCAAAAAATTGACGTACATAGTTAACAGTAAATTATTTGTCTGTTTTTTTTTTTTTCAGTTTAATCGGAGTAACCATTGCGCCAGCGATAAATAATAAAAATGTATAATTGACGATTTAAATGACATCGGACAAAAAAAAGAGAAGAGAAAAAAAATAAAAAAAACCAACCAGTTCACATGAGGCGCGCTGCTTTGTTGGCTTTCATCTAACGAACCGCATGACTTGATGCCACATTTTCGCCAAAAAAAATGTAGAAAAAATGTATAGAACTAAGAGTGAACTGTGAGATACCCTGTATACTGAGCACTTTGCTTTGAGCACAAAGGAAAAATATTTTTTGTATAATTTTATTTCTTTAAATAAAATTAATATATGATATAAAAATATATATAAAATTGTACTTTATATGTATGAACCAATGTTTAATTTTTCTTTTTGCAATATTGTTTATTTTTCTTTAAGTTTTTAATATGAAAAAATATATATCATACCATACGTAAATATATATAAACGTATATATATTTATATGATATTTTTTTTTTGGTTATTCACATATTTATTATAAATAAATATATATTTTTTCTTTAATTCAAGTTCCCTTTACCTACTTCCGACTTTCTCTTAAATTTGATTATTAATAAGAAATTGTTTCTTTTCTATTTCATACAGGGTATCCCACCAGCCATCACTCTACAACAAATTACTGTATAACATACCACAAAAAGAAAAAAAAAATATAAGAAAAAAATGATCGAATAAAAACATAGAAAACAGAGGCGAAACAGTAACAAATTTCATTAAATAATTAATTCAGCCTCGTTATTATGAGACGATTGTCTGCGGGGCGCTCACGTGAATTTGTTTAGATCAAATGCGTCACAATTAAATGACAAACAAACGAATCAAAAGTCAAAAACCGACTACTGCTCGCCGAGGCTTACCTGTGCCGTCCGAGCAGACTGGCGGACGCATGATGCCCATGCACAGGTTTTCTCAGTTTTCCAGTTTTGTTGTTGTTGTTGTTGTTGTAGTTGTTGTTGGTTTTTTTTCTCTTTCGGAAAGGTGTTAACAAATTAAAGCTAATTATTGACAAATTTTTCGAATAAGTTTTATTTGTTGTCTGTATAAAATCATAAATGTTTACATTAAGCTTTAACACGTTTCACACGCAGACACTCGTACAGCTGGTACCATCGAGCCCACAAAATGCCCGTAACCCGGTCGAAAAGCCGAGCTCAGAACCGATTGTCGCATTCGCTGATGGATTTATTTGCACGCTAAACGCGGAACGAGCTGGTCGTAAAGTTCGCGTTTCGCATAGCATTCGATAATCGCGTTGAGTGGCGAGTGTGCGTGTGTGTGCGTGTGTATGATGTACTATATAGTAAGCAGCCATAGCGCTAATAGGGCTCGATAGAGCCATAAAGTCGAGCCATAGTCGAGCTGCATTCAAACCTAACATAACTCCTCCTGCAGAGTCATAAAACGATGACGACCAACACAGATGAGGGCAGCCCGGTGGCAACGACGCCTCCAACCACAGGCCATAGACCCACCACGCTGGCCATCAATGTGCCAACGCCTGTGGTGCCCCCCACCGAGGCGCAGACCCCATCGCCTAATCACAGGAGCTCAATTGTCATCGAGAGTCAGCCGAAGCGCCGTGTCAGCATCATCTCCGAACCTCCAGCGCTGACATCCAATAATTCTGGCTATGATAATCCCGCCTTTGAGCCAGCCCACATACGCAAAATATCGCAGGTGAGTTAGGGCTGAATGATTAACGACCCCTTGATTGATCGTAAACTTTACGGAATGTGTGTTCGTAACATTCCCTCTGTTCATTATGTGAGTGAGTGCATTCATTGAATGACGGCATCTATAATGATGCTCGTAATTGTTGAAATGATCATTGCGACCAAGTGATCAAGTGACCAAGTGATCAAGTGACCAAGTGATCAAGTGATCAAGTGATTAAGTGACCAAGTGACTGGGCTTTAACGCTTAATCTTTAATAACATTAAAAACAAATTCAATTTCGATTTCGGCGCAGACATCAACACAATCATATCTGGAGAACGGACCGCCTGGGCGTAGGAGAAGCATCCTCAAGGATTCTCCACTTCCCCACGACAATGACAGTGTCGATCGTATATCGATGCATAGTTATGGTAAGTGAAAAATAATGCAAATTATGAAAGATATTGGCAAATAGGGGGAAAAGTGTTAAGAAATAGAAACTTTTGCACATACCTAAAAACCAAAATTTTGTTTATATTTAAAATTATAATTTTTCAATTTTAAACTATTTTTAATTTATTTTAATATTATTTTCTTTTTTAATAATTTTTAATATTTTTATTTTTCAATTTTCTCAAAGTATAATTATAGTATATTTTTATAGACATTAAATTATTTATGTGCTATTAACTTTTTTATTGGAAAATACACGTATTGAATAATTGAATTTTTTAAACTAAAAATAAATTAAAAATTTGTGGCACTAGACATGCAGTCTGGCAGCCAAGTGCTAAAAAAAAGGTTCTTTAAAAATATGGACAAGGCTGTAAAGATCTCATCGCAGCTCGTCAATGGCCTAAGATGTGATTCATATTTGTGTTAAGGTTTTCGTCACGTCTGAGAATTAATGGCTAATGTTTTAATTAGTTTATCTGCCTTTAGCAATTATGGGTAGTCACAAAAATGTTACACTGCAGATATCCTGTAGTAAATTGAATTTAAATTAAATCTTAAATTTTGTTTCTAGCTTTTCTGTCTTTATATAGATACAATGTAATATAAGGCAGATGGGCATGTGCTGATTCGCTGAGTCTTTTTCTAACTCACTTATATTTGCAATAGTCCAGCATACCCTTTAGTATACAATTTTAATGGGTATACTCAAAGTTGTGTAAAAATGAATAATTAACTTGAGAGAAATTTATTTAAAATATATAAATAAATATTTAAAAAATATGAAAATCTGAAAAATAATATTTTTTTTTAAATTTTCATTTTAAATGAAATATTTAATTCTAAATTCTCATAAGACTTCTTAGCTAGGTAATTCCTAAATATAGATGCGTCAATATTGCTTCTGAGAAATTAAAAAATATGTATATTATATATGTGTATGTATATGCATAAGAAATGACCCATTGTGACCCATTCGTCAACGCTAAGAGCACGTGTTAGTAATTTCTTAAAAATATATATTTGGCATATAAAATATTGGCACAGCTGAAATACACTGAGGTGCATAAATTTTGCATGAGAATATTCTCAATCAAGCCACAGAATATGTTGTCAATGCAGACAATAATATTGATGAGAATAATAATGATAGTATTGATAATTAGAAAGATCTATTCAGGGCCAAAGAACACTTATGGAACTAATGTCAATTCAATTTGACATCTGTCAATAGTTGACACTAACAATTAACATCGGACAGAAAGTGACGTAGGAATTTTGATCTTCGATCGTATCAGATCGTATCATATGCAGCTGCCACACTTATCACCCAATTAGATTCAGTTGCTAATTTCTGAAGTCAATAGCGTAGTGAAAAGCTTTGAGTGGATTAGTGGATGTTACCCGGCATTGCGCGTTGTATAAATTCGTTTAATATTGCCATTTCTTAAGATCTATCAATATATCTACTACTACACAGAAAACTACAGACAGAGTGCGCTGGACGTGCTTAATGCCAAATACAATAATCTGCAGGCAGTACACGAATCCCGGGATAGCAATAGCAATTACGTGGAGCAATCGTGGATCTATAATTTCTGTTTAAAGTGCCGCAAAGAGGAGCCATCCGAGTCATGGGAGCCACCTTTCTGGCAAAAGGTATTTCCCTATCCGCTCTGTCCCACCTTCAGGAACTTCTCCCGCCTTGTTTCGCTCATTGCAATTGGTGAGTGCCCGAACCACATTGAGAAGTCCCTTTTTACCCACCTATTATCTCTGCAGGTGCGTTACTTTGGATCGTCTCATTTGTGATCATTGGACATTCGGCTGCCCCTGGCGGGCAGCTTTTCGATCTGGTGGTGCTCACGGTGGCTGCCAACTTTGGTGGCTACATAATATCGTTGGCCGCACTGCCACGCCTCATTGGCATGCTGCTAGTGGGTCTACTCTTTCAGGTGAGTCGCAATCCGTATCCATCTGTAATCTTGGCTGCATCTTACCCTTGTGCTTGCAGAACGTCGGCTGGGTGAATCTCGATGGCGACTTCTCCAAGGTGACGGCGCATCTGCGCAAGTTTGCGCTCACCATAATTTTGACTCGAGCTGGCCTCGAAATGGAGCCAGAAGCCTTCAAGAAGGTCTACAAAACAATTCTCAAGCTGGGCATTGTGCCTTGGTTCGTAGAGTTTGGTGCCCTGGCGACGATGTCTCACTATTTTCTCGGCCTGCCTTGGATCTGGGGCTGTCTGATGGGCGCCATCATGGCTGCCATTGCTCCGGCTGTGGTCGTGCCCTGCCTCTTCAGGCTGCGCACCAAGGGCTATGGCGTGGCCAAGGGCATACCCACCTTGGTGGTGGCCGTGTCTGGGGTGGATGATGCCATATCGGTGGCTATTTTTGGCATCATCAGCACCATCATGTTCTCGGATCGTGGACAGCTCTACCTGATTGCCCAGGTGCCAGTTTGTCTGATTGGCGGGCTGGGCTTTGGGTTCATCTGGGGGCTGCTGGCACGCATCTTTCCCGAGAAGGGCGACGCCTATGTGGTGCCGCTTCGCACGCTGCTGCTCTTCATTGGCAACCTGGTGGCCATCTATGGCAGCGAGGAGCTGGGCTTTGAGGGCGCTGGACCGTTGGGCGTGGTCTTCTCATCGTTCATATCGAACTACTACTGGTGCAAGGATGGCTGGACCATCGACGACAATCCTGTGGGCACTGGCTTCGAGATCTTCTGGATGATCTTCGAGCCGATTCTGTTTGGCGTGACGGGTGCCACAATTAAGCTGCATGAGCTGGACCCGAGCTTGCTCTACATGGGCGCCCTGTGTATATTCTCAGGCGTCATCATTCGCATCTTTGTCACGGCTGGCATTGCCTTCGGCGATCGCCTGAACACCAAGGAGAAGTTCTTTGTGGGCCTCTCCTGGATGGCCAAGGCAACTGTGCAGGCTGCTCTGGGACCTGTCGCTCTGAAGCATCTTAACGATAAGTCCACGGACGACGAGCGCAATTGGGCGAAAATCGTGCAAACCATTTGCATTTTTAGCATTTTGCTGACGGCGCCGCTGGGTGCGATCCTCATCTCTGTGACTGGACCCAGAATGCTGACAAAGACGAAACAGACGCAGCAAAATCTGACCGGCTGGCGTCGTCCCTCCATACGCGACATCAGTATTATCGATGAGGAGGAGGAGCGTGAGGGACCTGAGATACCCGAGGACAAACAGACCCAGGATAATACCCAAAACAACTCACAGCATCCAAACTTTGCATATATATACAATAATTAATTTAAGAATAATGTTGTTATTGTTAAAGTTAACAAATGGTTAGCTGCTTTCACTTTGTACAAGAACACTCAAGAAGTAATTAAAGTTCTTTTTTTTATAATTGAACACTGCAAATCTTGTTTATATCTATTGCAACCATGCGACGATATATTTAGCATTTGTCTCTTGACCTGGACTAAATGTTTTTAGTGGACAACAGAAGTCAAGACTTTTTTCCTCATAAAGTAGACCTGATTTTGAAGACAAACTGGGTCTATAAGAGTTGGCATCTTAATTAATCAAATAATTAAAGTTGATATACATCTAAATCCTGAGCAGAACACGACTAATGCATACAAAATAATAATAGCACATAAATATATTATGGGTAATAAGAGTTAAAGGCAACCAACTATTGTATATATTCTCTATTATGGAATGCACTGGAAGTGTAGCCTATTCCAAATTCCCTAAGTTCGGTTTGGAAAATGATTTTCATTTATTTCAAAGTACAAAATTTGGGAAAATAGTCAAAAGTTCAAACCGAATTCAGTTTGTCACGATATGACCAGCTATTGCCGTGACTTTAGCCTTGAGATAGCCTAGAAACGAATAACAAGTTGCTTGAGAGCATCTTGGCTCACCTAATGATCCTATCTTTCTTTAATGTATTGAACCTATTTTCGGCTCAGAGCTTGCTCTCCTATGAGGTGAATACTTAAATAAGATTAAATCAATGCCATGCATACAATTTTTTTTGTCTTAATGTAAAAATTTTGTCAACGGAGTTTGAGTTTCTGATTTATGTATAGGACTTTTCAAGGATTTCGCTTTAAAACATAAATTTTGCGCACTCATAAATCTTACAAGCCCAAATTCAAATTTTACAATTTGTAGATAGTCAGAGACAAAGCAGACTGCTTGCTTATCGAATTTTTGCTTCTAGGTTTCATTAATAAAACTAAAAACAATAAATTTGAAAGATGTCAAAATACAAATTATTTGCTGCCATTTGGAAACACCTAAATAAGCAGAATAATTGCAGCTTATGTTCAGTCTGCCTCAAAACTTAATACTTTCATAATTAATTAAAATTAAGATTCATATAAGCTCAAGTATAGCTAATATTTTTTAATTATTTAAATTAGGTAATATTTATGGAATCTACAAATGAAATATGTAGGATATGAGTAGAGCTTGTGAAAACACTTCTCAGGCAAGCTTGGCTAATGGATTCGCATCACCTGACAATCAGTGTGTTGGGCCAACTGGGGAGCCTCAAAGTGAAAAGCTGCTGCAATTGACTATTAAAACATTTTATGGTCTTTTGTTGATTTTGCTCGTATAGACGATAAAACAACAGTCGAACTGTACGACTCGTTGACGCTCACATTAAAGATCATTAAACTGATTGAGATAATTGCACAGAAATTAAAATCTACTGCTGATATACTAGAATATGTCTACCTAAACTGAATCTGTTTGATGTGGTTGGCAATAGAATTGCACAATTAATTATATTTTTATTATTTTAGCTAGGCTTTTGAGTTTTTGTGCGTTGTTCGATTTCGTGGGCTGATTTAGCATTGATTGTATTGAATGATTCTTTATAATTTAAAAGTTAATCGAAAGATAGACAAAGGAAATTGGCATTTGCAAAGGTAGAAAAACATATATCAAAAGAATTTATAAAAGAGTTCTAGCAAAACAAATATTGATATGAAATCTATTCGCTAAGAATATAAAAAGTTTCGACTCATAGCTAAATTTACAAATATACTATATAAATATATGAATCTGATTAATATAAATATATATCTTAGATATATAACATTAGAATAATCTCTTGCAAAAATACGTTATTTTTATTATTTGTCTGTGAATAAAATTATGAATCATATACGTTTATATAATAGGTTAATAAGAACTCCATGAATCTACAGATTTGCCGTGCTTCGGGTAATTTAGTTAACAAACTCGTGTGTACAAATCAGTTTTTGTATAAAATTTAAGAAGCATGATCATCGACTGGTTCATAATTATAGATATTGAAGTTGAGCTTATAAATATTTCTGCACCGATTCGCCCAGAATCGATTCCAATTCCTGCACGGCGCTGCGTGTATTCTTCTCGACACGTTCGTGCTCATCCTCCAGCAGTTCGGCTATGAATGGCACCGTCTCGGGCAGCAGTGGGGCAAAGCCTTCGCCCAGCTTGCGTGCAATGGCCACGCTGGTATTGAAGGCCAGGATGCGCACTTCGGGCGTGCTGGTGCGCGTCTTGAGCAGCACCTGGCTATTAAGCTGCTTCCATAGCACATCATTGGTAGCCGCGGCCAGCTGGGCAATGCAATCGCTCAGCGTTTGCTGCAGCTGCTCACGATCGCTGGCCAGCACCAAGCTGTTCTCCAGCTGATCCACAAGTGGCGGCATCAGTGTGCGGAAGCGATGATCGTTGATGAAGTCATTGCTGCAGTGCAAGAAGACGTGATGCAATGTGCTGAGTATAGCAGAGAGCAGTTCGGCAATGTCCTCGACGTCCACATCGTCTGAAACCTCCTGGTGCAATGTGTTGTGTTCCTTCAGCAGGCGTGCAGCATCCGCAATGAAGTCGCTGGCGAAGAGCACAAACAGAGACTTGAGCGCTGCGGCAATGCGATTCGTCAACAGGAAATAGGTAAGCTGCGGCTCCAGATCATTCCGCTCCATTGCCCACTTGTGCACCCTGCCGTACATAGGCCGGAAGCTCGTCTCGGACAGTTTGAGTATCCAGGCAACGAAGGCCTCACTCACGGACGCCTCAATCTGCGCGACTCGCTGCCGTTGCAGCTGACGTCCGCGCACCTGCAGTCGAAACTCGAGCGCCTGCAGGAACAGCTCGGCGAGCGCCTCCTGTACAGGCGCCAGTTCAGCGTTTCCATTGTGCTTGATGCAGGGCAGCAGTAGCTGCCGCATCAGCATGCCTAGTTCATCGTAGGCTTGTGCTTCTAATAGACTGGCATAGATCTTGGCGCAACTGGGCACCAGAATACGCGCCGCCACACCCTGCGCCACCGCCGTCCAAACGTCTACGATGCGCAGCTTGAGCGCCTGTGTGCGCTTATCCTGCAACAACTGCGAACTCTCCAGCTGCACAGAGAGTCTTATCAGGGCTCCAATAATGTCCACCAGATAGGGACCCAGGAACAGAGGCAGTGTCAGGAAGAGCTTATGCATGGCTTAAAGTAGAGAGAAAAATACTAGATTAAATTTATGTAAAAGGTTTGCTATTTATAACTCACCTGTGACCAGAGCAGAGCAGATATAGTCAGGTGTTTGTCGCAGGGTTAGCAGCAGCTGGACCTGTTCCTTGAGCAGCTCCGTCAACTGCGGTGCAAACTTGGGCAACTGGGCCAGGGCATGGGCCTTGATGCTGCCACAGATTTCGACGAGCGTGAGCACCACATTGCCGACCACCGCTTTGGGAACATTGGCGCGACGCTTGGCGATGCGCGTCAGCTTGGCCAGCAGCGTGCGGCACTCCTCGACATAATCACGTCCATGCCGATGGGCCAGCAGCTGCATGGCATGCAGTGCTGTTTGCTGCAGCTGCGCCTGCTGCGCATTGCTGCCGCCTGTGCTGTCCAGCACGCTGTCAATGATGGCGCCCAGCGGCTCGAAGAGCACGCCGAAATGCTGCGCCTGACACTGGGCAAAGTAGTCGGCTGGCGGCGACAGCTTGGCGATCAGCAGCTCGAGCACCTTGATGCGCACATAGATTAGCTCGTGCTGCAGCAGCTCTGTGGTCACATTGAGGAAGTATTCGGGCGTCAGCAGCCCGATGGCATTGTCCAGCACATCGTGTACATGGTTGGCCAGCACACGCCAGTACTTCTCCAGCGAGGGCGTGCCCGCTGCCAGCTTTAAGGCATTGTTCACCACGCCCACATAGGCGAGCGTCTTGAGTATGAAGTTCTGGTAGAGCGGCTTCAGCTCAGCCGGCTGTGTCCTCTTCGGGCTGCCCAGCTTGGCCTGGAACTCAGCGGCGTTGCTCAAACCCGACAGGTAGTCCATGATGAGGTATTTGTAGTGTCGCAGCTGCTTGAAGCTGCGCGTGCGCAGATCAAAGAGCTGTTGCTCCGGTGAGACGTTGCTGCTGCCACCGCTGGCTGCTTGGGTTTGCGACTCTTTGCTAATGGGCAGCTTGGCCAGGTAGTCGAGCAGATGCACACACGTCTTCAATATGACCTCCGTCTGCTCAAACATCAACGTCAGCTCGCGAGCGAACTCCACGCGCGTCTTGTCCAATGGTTTGGACGTCTTGCTGCCGGCTTGAACTGGTGCCTGCTCCAGCAGCATTTGCGATTCGAAGACAATGCAAAGGAATTGCCAGAGATGCTCGCGCGGATCGAGCACACGGAAGAGCGTTTCGTAAAGCGGCAGACGACGATGAACTGGCACATCGGTGCAGATGTCCGCAAACACCTTTAGCACGGCGATGACGAGGCGTTCCCGCTGCTCGCCCGACTGCAGCAACAGAGTGGGCACAATGGTCTCCACCACATTCCTGATGATGTGCAGACTGAAAGCGTCGTCGTGGCGCGCCACTGTCGAGCCTACAAAGGTGAAGATCTCGACTATCTTGTGCAGCACTTGCTGCGGATACAGAGCCGCGCAGCGGGTCAAGAAGAGCAACGCATGCTGTTGCGTTTGTGGATTCTGTGTATTGCGCAGACACTGCACCACCTGCTCGATGCGGAAACAGGATTCGGGCAGCACCTTGGATAGTTGGACACCCGCCGCCTGCGACACCTCGCAGCAGTGCAACAGGCTGGATAGGATTAGCTGTTTGGGATACTCCGCTGCGCTGTGCTCCTCCAGCGTCAGGCACATCTGCAGCAGCTCAAAAAGTTGAGGTATGAGCAGCTCGGCGCCCAACAGTTGCTTTTTGTGCTCCAGCAGCTCGAGCAGCGTCATGCCCTGCTTCCAGGTGACACAGGTCAGATCCAGCTTGGTATTTGTGGCGTCACGTCGACGTTCCGGCTGCTTGGACGCAACTGTGCGCGTGCTCTTGCTACACATGCTGGACAACATGCTGACCAGCGGCTGGCATTCGATGGTGCAGCGCTTGAGCAGTCGATGCGCAGACAGGAAGATGCTGTCGTTGTCGGATGCAGTCGCTGCTTCCACAATAAGCTGCATTAGCGCCACCTTGTGCTGGCTCCGCAGCTGATCGTACGTCTCCGGCGTCAGCGAGTTGAGCAGAACGCAGGGCAACGGCTGCAGTTTCTGCTCCAGCTGCACGTAGGTGGTGTGACGCTTGAAGCTAGCCTCCAACAGCTGCCAGGCGGCGGGCTGCTGTACGAGCACAGCTAATCCAGCAGCGCCCTCAAAGCGCTCGATGACAGCGCAGTAGATGTCGCTGTGCGGCCAATTCAGTTGCTCCAGCTGTGGCGTATCCGTGGTGGGATCATGTTGCACCACCGCCTGCAGTGCTGCCTCGCCCAAGGGCAGCAGCGCCGTCAGCAGTGTCTCGTTGTTCATGTGCTTCAGCGCCTTCAGCAGCGCCGCCGTACAAATGGCCGGCTGCGTGACATCGCAGACCAGCTCCAGCAGCGTGCGGCGCAGCTTTGCCAGCAGCAGCTTCTCGCGTGGCGTGCTCTTGCTGCTTTGTAGTATGGTGTGCAGTATGAGCGCGTATTGCTCGTGATCCATGCACAGTTCGCTCTGACGTAGCAGCAGACACTGCACCAGATGGGCCACGTGCGTTTCCACCTGCTCCAGGTCGAGCAGCTGCAGTGTGGCCAGCGCCTGTTGGCGCAACGTTTGCAACGGCGAATTGCAGGCATTGGCAATGCGCAGCACATGCATTAGACTGCACTTGACGGCGAATGGGCGTGGTCGTAGCACCGCCTGCAGCAGCTGAAAGCCGCGCACACGCAGCAGTGCGTAGTCAGCGGCGTTGCTGTACAGCTGAGGCAGCTCCTCGTAGACATAGAAATTGCAGAGGAAATCCAGCTTTTGCTGTGGCTCCGGCAGCATATGATTGAGGCAATCCTTGAGCGCACGCGTCCACTCTCTGCGCTCAGCGGGCGCACAGTTTTCGGCATAGACTCGACTGCACAACGCGTCCAACAGCAGCAAGCATAGACGCAGCTCATCGTTGACCTGTGTCCAGGGCACATTGGCCAATTGGGAGAACTTTGTTTTATTGGCTAACGTTTGCAGAAAGTCCGCGTATAGCTGCAGCGGCACAAAGTTTTTGTGGCTGTTGTCGCTTCCCTCCTTGGCCAGGCGAAATTGAAAGCCGCGACTGTAGACATCCAAGCGCTGCAGCATGTGCAGACTCTCTGCTGCGCTCAGTTCACGCTTGGCATAGGCTGTGAGCAGCAGCAACAGATGCGTCAGCTTGGGCGCCTCGTTACGCAGATAGCTGATGCCACCATGCTGCTCCACGCTCTCGAGCAGCACCAGCTGCTGCTTGCCCGGCTGCCGAACGTTGGCAATGATGTCCAAAAACTGTTTGCGATGCTCCCACACACTGAACTCGCCATATTCGCTGCTCACCTGCAGCTGCTCCAGGAAGGGCAGCTTGCTCACAAAATTGCTGCTCAATATAATTAGCAGAGCTGCATGCTCTCTGGTGCTCAATGCATCACAAGGAAACAGATAGGGCATCAGTGCCAAGAGCAGCAGATTCGCATCATAGTTATCGCTCACAGCGGCTGTGGTTAGATGTTGCACCGCTTGCGGCACCACCGCATCCCACTGTGTCTGTCGCTGCTGCTGCGCACGCTGCAACAGCTCACACAGCGTCTGGGCAAATTTATCAGCGCCCAGCATCTCCACAAAGTCAACGGTGGGCAGCGTCAGCAGCGCCGACACTACAGTGGGACTGTCATCATTAATACGATCCGGCAGACATTCCTGCAGCAGGCGATAGCTGCGCTCACGTCGCTTGGCCACCTTCAAGTTCTGCAGCAGCTGCTGCACAGCGCCCAGCCGAAAATCAGCATTGTAATGATAGAGCTTCTCGTACGCACGTTTTGCCTTCTCGTCTGAGGTGTTTAGTCTAAAGCCTGTGGGAGAGCGGCTATTAGATAATAGTTTGACTTTATGAACCAATTGTATTCTAAACAGGAGAATGCTATGAGAGCCGAATCCTCGATTAGACAATGTTTATATACGCTTATATAGAATCGAACTTCTTCAAGTTACAGGTCTTTACAACATCAGCAAGCAGCAAGAGTTTCGCACAGAGGCACAGAAATGCTAATGCAAGTATGAGGCACTGCTGCCACAGAGAGCAGAGAACAGAGCGCAGCTAGCAAGCATCGTAAGACTTCAGACGAAAGTCGACCATCTCGGTCGAACGCTCGAGGCGTAATGACTGCGAGCTCCCACGACTCTGTTGATCGAGACTGAAAGTCAAGGGACCCGAGCGAATACGAAGCCGAGCGAGAGAAAGTCTGCGCTAGATCTATGTATTAGTGTTAAGTGTTGATGCTAAATTGAAAGATCGCCTCTAGCACATACATATAAACTAAAGAGTGAATAAAGCATGGCAAACAAGAGATTCTTAAATGCTTAATGAAAATCTGTTATAAAAGTCTTCATAAATAGGTAAAAATGAATTTTAAAAGCTCAAAGAATTCCCTTTCTGCCTTTAAACTTGGAAAACTTAAACTTATATGTTTTGAACTTACCCAATGCCAGCTTTAAAGCCTTCTTTCGACTGCTAGTCGTGGATGTGGCTCGCAAAGATGCCTTCACAGTCAAATCAAATGCATCCGGGTAGCGTCGTTCCAGCTTCTCCAGAAACTCTGTATACCAAGTCTGGAAATTGGTTTTCACTGGCTCCATTTCATCATCCGAGTCAATAACAATTGTTTGATCCTCGTCGTCATTGGTGCTTGCGTCCATGGTTTTCGATCCATTCCCAGTTTCCATGTCCACATAGGTGTCCAGGAAGCAACTGAAATGGATTGAAACATTAAGTAAGTAATTGGAACTGTGGAAGGTATTTTGAAGCTGTACTTGATTAGCTGCTGAGCGCTGAGCTTGGAGAAGGGCACCTCGCTGATGAGATTGTCGAGGAACTCCTGATGTGAAGATACGGACGCATCGCCCTCACGTATAGCCGCAACGGCGCCACGCATTAGCGGCATACAAATGGCCGAAATGGCAATGTTCTCCTTGGCGAGCGAAGCCAGCGATGTGATTAGCCACTTCTGGCAGACCAGATTCAGCATGGTTTTTGGCGTGAATTGTGGTCGTGCCGCCTGCTGCTTGTCGTGGATCCAGATGAGCAGCAGCAGCGCCGTTGTATGCAGACGCTCGAAGGTGCAGTTGGCCACGCGCTCGAGCAGCGCATCGCAGATCTTCGTCTTGAGTTTGGTGCGCGAGACGAGCTGGGCCACAATCACATAGGAGGCAGCGACAAAGTCTACAGTGTCCGAGACGAGGCCCTTCAGCAGCGACTCCAGTATGGTGGCAATATGCCAATCCTGGACAGGCTTAGCCGTTTGCAGAGCACCCACCACAACTGTCGCATAGAAATTCAGCTGTGCTTGCAACTGATGAGCGCGTGGACCCAGCTCCTTGACCGTTATGCGTGTGCTGCGGCAGATAAAGCCGAGGAAGCCGGGCACGTTCGCTGCTCGATTGACAATGGTGGTTTTGGAGAGCGGAATGCCGGGTCGCTGCAGTGGACGCAGCCAGAACCAATTCTCGTCCGATTGACGCAGTCGCATCGTCTGCAGTACCTGCACAAATATGTTTGTCTCATGGTAGGGCATGATCAGGGCCATCACCTCCTGCCGGTTGTACTCGTGCACCTGGAAGCGACGCAACAGCCACTCAAAGCACATGTGTGCCGGCCGCAGTAGAAAATACGGCGACAATAGACGCAGAAATTTCGCAATTGCTGCATCAATCAACTTGTTGACATCTGCCTGCTCGACGGCGCGCTCCAGCGTGAGTGTGGCTTCATCGAAGAGCGTCAGCTGGAACTCCTTAAATGTGGGATTAAACGCCGTTAGCTCCAGCAATCCAGTGAGCCCGATTTCATAGATAGCGCGTCTGTCTTTGGTCGCTGCATCTTTGGGACTGAATAATATTGAGGCACGACTGTGTGCATCCGCTATAGCAATTGATGTTTGCGGTGCAGCTAACTTTTGTAATTGTTGAGCCAAAGACGTTGCCATTTTCTAAAGCCCCTTTGGGTGTGTAAAAACACTTGAAAATTGAAGTTAAAATGTGCAGCAACTATTTCACACGTGCTTCGGCGGTAACTGATAAAATATGTATATCGATAAATGTGTAAGTGAATTCAAATAATCGAGTGGGGAATCGATAGCAACGTTGTGACGTCACAACTTGAATTTTATGCTGTAATGACATTGAATTGGGAAGATATAAATTGGTTATTAAAAGTTAGATTGCTTACATCGAATATCTAATAAAAAAACAAACAATTAGCTATATATCTATAACAAAAGTTGTTTATTTTTCGTTTTTATCATATAATGTAAAAGTATCTTACGTCGATTTAATCTCACAGAGGTACAAGAATGTTGAGCATACGTTACAAGTAAAGAGAAATACAAAATTATAATAAAGTTGGATGACATTAAAAAAATGTGAACATTCGAAGTTGATGATATGTCGACGATTATAATACTAGTTAAACATATAAAACAATAACCTGGGTACAGTTGAATGTTCATATAACTAAGACTAACGGTACATTTGTTGTTAATGCTGTTGTCTTTGCTTTTTTGTTCTGTGCTTAAAAGTTTAAACGCTTTAGCGAATTCTTGCGACTCAGTTTGTAGTCGAACTTTTGGTTGCGCTTGGGCGGCGTAACCCTCTCACTGGGCATCATCATTTTCGAGGGCGTGCCCATTTCGGTGACCAAACATTTGGCGCCCGGATGCGGCGGACAGCAGCAGTGGACGCAGAAACGGAATTTGCAAAAGACACTGGTGCATTCGCCTATGGAGTAGGGCTGTGAGGGGACGTTGCTCTGCCCGATCGATGAGCTCTTCACCTCGTCCAGCGAATAGAAGCGCGTGAGTCCAGTCTTTGGCTCGTTAAAGGACTTGACGTGCGGCAATGTCTGCGAGAGCGCAGCTCGGGAGTGCAGCTGGCGGTTGACTTGCGGCGTCTGCTCGGCCGGTGTCTGACTGTAGAATACTTTGCTGGACTTACCGCAACGCGGACACTTGATGCGTTGCAGCTGCTCCACGAGCGGGCAGTTTTCATCTTTGGGCGCAATCCTATGGCTATCGTGTTTGTTTGGTCTCTGAATGGCATTGGATGGTTGAAATGGCACTAAGTTGTTGGTCTTGGACAGCATTCGTCCATGCTTTAGGGGCTGGGCGGCGTTCTCCTTGGTGAGGCTCATCTTAAAGCGATGATTGTGCAGACGCTCCGTTGCCCGTTGACTCTTGTACACCGCTTGCGCCCACCGATCCGACACCTTGGTCATCACGTCCAGTGTGTGTGAGCTGACATTAGAGAGAATGCACTCCAGCGCGGGCAGCGTATTGCTCAGCATGCCCACGATGTCCAGGTGATCACAGCCGTCATAGTAGCGGGTGCGACATATGGACGCCAGCGCGGGCTGTGGAAAGAGTTTCTTCTTGGACTTCTTTGGGCTACTGTGATGAGCCATGGGGTGGTAATGTGATTTGCGACGTTTGGCCGCACATTGTAGTTGATTCGAGGACAGCAGCAGCGGCGACTTGCAAACCTGGCCATTCTCATCCCCGCTCTCCTCCGGCTGCACACAGCTGACGGCGGGCAGGCTGAACGATTTGTTCCAAAACGTAGAATTGGAATCGCTGCAGTTGCTGCTGTTCGGCGTTTGGAATTGTAATGAATTGAAGTGCGATTGTGTCGTATTTGTTGCATTGCGACAGTTCTCCGAAGCGCTATCACGTTCAAATAAAAATGGCGCCTCCACGGTTGAGTTGTGCAGCACTCTGAAGGATGCGTAGCCCGATTCTTCCATTGCACAGTCCGCATCGAGAGATTTTCTGCCGGAGCAGTGTGTTTTCAATACTTTACGATTGTAGGCACTCATTTTTGGAATGAAATAGCCAATTAATTTGATGTTTGAGTTATTTGTTTGTATTTCTTAGTTCCTAGTTCTAATTTTACAATTGGCGTCGATGCACATATTAGAGTTGTGTTTGCTTAATATCGATGCAAGCGTATATCGATAGCTATGCCAATTAGCATAGCTATGCCGACAAGCTGCTTGCTATGATATGCGTGCTGCGCGCTGTCGAAAGCTAATTGATCAGTAAATTATATTTTAAATTTATAAACAAATAATTAACTGTTGCATATGCAAAATTGATAAGAAAACTTCATTTAACAGTTATTATTTGAAATGTTACTGCATTTGTATTGGAACTTCAAATATTGCTGGCTTTAAATGGAACATTTTAACAGTTTTTAAGTGTTCTATTATAAATGAAAAGTAAACTAGGATATTTCTGATGTTGTTTCAGCTTACTGATTTACTTTCTATATTTTTGGTTTACTAAGCTCAAAATAATTTCTATATTTATACTATGTAATGGATATTTCTATGTGCATATGGAATATTTCATATTAATATAGATAACAACAATTTTCCCTTGTTGTGACCGAAGACGACAGTCGATGATAATCTGGCCAGGGCATTAATGTCAGCAAATTAACAAAATCCACCAATAATTTATCATTTTACTCTGCTTCACGTTGCCTTCCAGCTTGACTCACGTACATTTCACGTATCGCCATCTCTCTCTCTCTCTCTCTCTCTCTCTCTCTCTCTCGCTCACTATCTCTCGCTCTCTTGACAAATTTGCCAGCTCAAGTTTTTGTGCAAATCATGCCGAGGCATAGATTTCGAATTCATGTGAAAATCAAGCTGGCCACCGCAAAAACAACCCCTCGTCGTGCTGATAGTTTCATCAGCTGTCCCCATTTTGTCCCGTCCACAGCTTCATCCACTTGCTGCACTGCAGACATCGAGTGTGTGTGTGTGTGTGTGTGTGAGAGAGAGAGAGAGAGAGATGGGTAGATGGGTAGAGGAAAATCAATGAATGATATTTCTTTATGAGGCTCAATTATTTGTTGCGGGGATTTGGTGTTCTTCCTGCGTCCTGTCATCTGGGTGCGTGCCTCATTGTCCTTTTAAATGCTTTGGCAAAATATTTTGGGTATTTTGTGCACTGGCTTTTGTCAGCCCCTGCAGGAGTCGCCAGGAGTCGGCGCCTGCGTTAATAATTTATGAATATTTGTTCATTTATTGTTTTGCATTATTTATGCGTTTATTATTATCCCAGCCAGTCGGAGGAGTAGCTGACGAAGTCAAAGCCGGGACAGCCGACAGGAGAGACGGGCAAAGATTTTGTTTTGATTTTAATTAAATCGACAGACGCACATCGACTTAATTTAAAGTCATTTAGCTGTCCTAATCCCTCGCTTTGGCCTTGCTTGCTAAATGCTGGCAGGCGCCAAGGCATTCTGATAGCAATTAGTGGTTTATAGTTTGGATTGAGAGGCTTACATTAGGCAATTTCTAATTGATTTTCAGTCGTAGTATTACAGATGGCTTTATAAGATAAATAATTTCTATTAATAAAATAGACAAGAGATAAATATATGAAATAGAAATAAAAAGGAATAGATTATAGAGAATGTCTCTAGCTTACTGTACTGTCCTATATGTATTATTTGGATTGATTTGATTACTTGAAAATAAATAAGGTTGAGAGTGGGTCAACGCAAAACCAGAAGAAATATAAAGGCAAGACAATTAGAGGGAGGGAGAGTTTATGGCAGAGAGAGAGAGAGAGAGAGGGAGAGAATGATAGAGTGAAACAGAAAGAGAGAGAGAGAGAGAGAGAGTACGATAGAGAAATATAGAAATATATGAAAAAAGAGTGAAACAGAAAGATGGAGATAGGCCTAGCGAGATAAATATTGAAGCAGGGAACGTAAAAGAAGACCGACAGAGAGAGAGAGACAGATAGAAGAACTTCATGTAGAGATAAATATACTCATGCAGAATGAGAGAGAGAGAGAGAGAAAGAGAGAGAGAGAGAACGATAGAGTGATAAAATTAGAGTGATAGAAAGATAATGAGAAAAATGTAGAGGCAGAGTATATGTGGGAGAGATAGATGTTGTTCAAGAAAGCTAATTAGAGAGGATATTACAAAGATTATTAGTTTGTCTTGCTAAATTGATGGGAATCGCGCTAAAAAAAGACATGGGTGCATAAGTACACTTGCTTTAACAGAAATCAGATCCAATGATCAATATGTCATATTCAAACATGCAGGAATACATATATAGACAAAAATAGACACACACAGAGGTATACGTATAACTATACAAAACTATGCCTCCATAAAAAAGTTATAGACCTAAGAAATACTTTTCTAATAAAGCCGCAAGACCCTCCACAATAAATTTATAAGAATTGCTGAGTAGAATCTTAAGATGGATCTTTGAAAAAGTTCTCAAAACAAACTAGCTGACAAAGAAAAGTTCTGAAATCTTATTTAACTTTACTAATGGAAAGTCATCATTTCAGAGCTATCCGTTCTCTACAAGTAAATTATGGTATATAATATGTAAGCCATACATATATGTACATATCAGATATGTATGTATATAAGTACTTCTACACAGATGTGTGAATAGCTTAACGACGATAGCAATCTGAGTAATTTGCGTTTACGAACACGGCCCAAATGCTGATGAATGTGGTGTGAGAAAGAGAGAGTCGGCAGGTCTTACTCTATGCTAGCGGAATGAGCGTCAATATTTGCCAACAATCTGTACATATGCTCTAATTATGATCCTTTTAGTTGTGGGCAGTGCCTTTCCGCATTATGTTGACATCGATGCCGTGACCTGGACACACACACACACACACACACACACACACAGAGTCGCAGTGCCCCTTTTCAGGCAAGGGCGCTGATCAAACAGCGAAGGATAGAAATTTCCTGTTTCTGGTCTATTTCGAATCAACTAATTATGGTAATTTTCCCGGGGAATGTCAACAAATATTTTGTAGCCAGTTATATCCGAGTGAGAGGGAGGGAGAGTGTGGCCCCCGAGAGACGGTCTATATATGTAGGTGGTATATGAAATGTTCGAGTCCAAGTGGAGCAGTCAAAACTCTTGACAAACGATGTTTACCCGCTGCTCGTAACCGTATGTACTTGGTGTACATTGCAGTCCGACGTTGTCCTTGGTAGAAAAAAAAGAAGAAAATAAAGGGAACACGTAACGCTCGGATTATTTTTAACCAACCCACTGACACTGACACTGGCGACAACTCGTTGGCCGTTGTTGGCCGCTTTGTGGGTGTGGACGTGTAAACGTAACTCGAACTGTACCCAATTCGCTTGATTATGTTTGATTTTGGCCGTGCGTCCTTCACGCCCCGCTGCCCTGTAATTTCGCTAGCTGGCCAATAAATCGCTGACCCGCCGGTTCCGTTCTGTTCCGTTCCGTTCTATTCGGTTCGGTTAACCTGGGCGCGGCGCCAAAGCTGATTATGGCCACAATATTAATTTGTAGGTAATACGAATATAATCGCACTCATTTATCATCTTAATGTATTCGCTGTATTCTTCGTCGTGTCGTCGTCGCCACAGGGCGAGTCAGCTTTGGATATATACGTATATCGTCTAGCACTTAATGCGATTCATATTCTAATCGCTCTAAATTAGTCTCGTGACAGACTCTTTCACTTAGCTGACAATAGCTAGTCTTAAATGAAACAACAACAAGTTTGAGGCATTTGATAGAATAATTGGTAAATTATATGCAGTTTGAGACCTGTTTCTGTAATAGAGAAGTGAAGAAAGAGAGCTGAAGAAAACAGAATAGGTATATGAGTAAACTGACTAAAAGTAAAAGAATTAAAAAATCTAGAATTACTCGTCTTCAATATCATGCAAATTACCTAACTTTGAGTTAAGTTTGTGCTAAACATTTCGTTGCTATTGAAGCTAAAAACTTGAAATAGCTCGTCTTATAATATATACACACTATAACTATAGCTATTGTTACTATAATAGGTGTGTCAAAGACTAGAATATATATTCTGGTGTAGAGAAGAGAATACCAAAGATATATAATATTATAGATGTAACTACCAGCTGCGGCCCTAGAAAATCAGAAGAAAACTTGATTTTATGAGTGAAAATTGTCATATTGAAGGATCCGCTTAAGATAGACACACAATTTATATAGGTCTTTGGCGCATGTCATATCTTAGCTTTACGCGATTTTCCTACATGTTTTCTCACTTGTTTAGTTAGAAAGTTTTGTAACTTAAAGATCATTGGTAAGCTGAAACTGTTTATGTGATTTTATATTTAAGAAGCCGAACTAATTATGCGACCTTCACTTGACTGCTAATAGCAATATACAAATAAAATATTTAAATAGATTTTATTTAGTTTTTTTTTGCTCATTTAGTTATTATTACTATTATTATGATTATATATTCTCACTTTTTTTTTTGTTCTATTCAGTTCAATTTGTTGCAGTTTGTTGTCTTAGATTTAAAAACAAATAATAATAATATTAATATTTAAATTAAAATAAAATATATAGTGAATTTAAATATTTTATATATGTATTATGTACTTACTTATGTGCGAACACACGTTTCTTATCAACTTCAATTGCGAATACCAAACTCCCATCAAATTTTTATAATTGATTTGAAAGTCATGTTCGTTTTAATTTCGCGAAAAGTGATTGATTTGCAATTGCAGTTGCTAAAAAAGAACAACAACAACAACAACAACAAAAGCTCGCAAAAACATCAATCAATGCGATTTTTGACTAGGTCGCGTGCCATGATATATGATATAGCTCAGATGTGCAGAAAAAGAGAAAAATATATTTAATTATTTTAAATTTCAATTATCAAATTGAAAGTGAGAGTGAGAGTGAAATTGGAGCTGTTGGAGTAACTAATTTCAGTTAATTTTAAGTATATTTTTTTTAAAATTTAAAACCAAAAAACCCCTCCTTGTTTTTTGCTTACCATTTTTAATTTCAAACACAATTTGTCAGATGGAAGTAACTTAAGCTAAGTAGTTGAAGAGTTGAGGTTGGAGCAGGGTCCAGTCAATTCGTGGGCTTTTCCCAGTTGCGTGTGAATTAATCATGGCCGCAATTTAAGTTAAAAAATGCGAAAAGTACACTCAAAAAGCGGGCTCAATTTGTATAAGGCGAGGCGAAAGGGTTGTCACACAGCGACAACATGAAAAGGTCCTGTCGCAGAAGGTGTCAGTGTCACAGCTCATTTGGCATTCACGACATGCGCCTCTTGCCAATTTCATTTAGCGGCATCATTTCTTCTCTCGTGCCCTGTCACTTTGTGCTTTGTGTGTGGGTTTTTTTTTCTGTCTCTTCTACTATCAGAGTAATGGAAACAGAAAAAAAAAACAAGATAAATGATTTAAAACTCAACTTTTCATTTCGCATATTAGCAGAAACGTGAGCCACATTCCTGGCCCGGCTGTCGTGACCAATAACTATTTAACCCTCGTCCTCGACCAGCTCCGTAATTGTTTCCTATTAACGAGCCTCGATTTGTTCCGTCGACCTCACAGTGACTTTTACACATTTGTTTGATCAAAATATATATCACACTCGTATGAATGCCGACGCCTCCTCGCCCTCGCCCTCACCCTCACCATTACGCTCAGCCAAAGCTCCCCCTCCATTCGCTTGTACCTACCACTTTGTGGACATATGTTGCTTTCATTCGAATGATATACGAGTGTGTGTGTGTGTGTGTGTGTGTGTGTGTGTGTATAGTGCCTGCAGCCTGATTATGGTGGCCAGAGCATAAGCGACGAACCATAAAGTGGTTGCTATTACGGGCTTTGCTTCTACTTATTCTACTTATTCATTATTCCAACTATTTGCTTAGCTATGAAATGCCTGCTAAAAACAGAAATCAGAAATCAACAGAAATATTTAATTAGAACTGCAGCTATATCAAAACATTTCTTGCTCAAAATATGTTCGAATTATTCTAGAATATGCGCAGATATATTTATATATATGTGTTTATATGTGCACTGTCCACTGCTGCAAATCCTAAATAGATTTGATTGGCTTTCAATGCTTGGTTTCATATCATTTAAATCTTTATATTTTCATGCATACGCAAATGTTTTTAATTTATTGATATTTGTTCTTGTTGTTAATTGGAAAGTTATTAGAAAAAGGAATACTTTCTTACACTATATTGCATATTAGAAGTTTGGTAAATTCTAAAAAGGATTAGGAACTGTTTGAAAATTTGAAGACAGTGTTAATTTTATTAAAATAGTTTGGTTTTTCTCATATGATATAAAATTTCAATTATAAACAAGAACAAAAAATCCCTTTTTAAAGCAAATTTAAATTTTTCGATTTGCTAACGAAGGAACTACTTTCCTTCAAGTAAAATGTCAAAAGCCTAATAAATAAAATTAAATTAGTTTTTTTTAAATAAATATCATTCCAAAAACAACTATGAATTCATATCTAAGACAGCTACAAATCATAGAGTGGGCTTCTGCCATTATGATATAAATTATGATATAAATTTCAATAATAAACAATAATAAAACATTCTTTAAACTTCTTTGTATATAGATATAATACATAACTATAAAAACTAACATTTTATACCTTTTATAAAGATACCAAATATGGTAAATGATAATGATGTTAATGTTGACCTGCTTCATAGATTAGCAACAAATAATTTATTTAGTAATCTTCAAAGGCGTGATGAACTAAGAAAAGTAACTAACTGCGATTGTTGAGTTATGCAAATGGATAATTGTTGATCTCTTCTATAGGTAGATCTACAGGTGTGGCAAATCAGAAAAGATTGATGTGATAGTAAATTAAAGTTCTTTTGATGCTGAATGAGCATTGCATGATAGTTGGATATTCTTTTCCCTTTCATAGGCTAGGGAAAAGACAGAATACATTGAAAGCCAAAGTAGAACGCTTTTACATACAAATACAAATGCATACAAATCCTCGTAAATGGTTGTGTAATCTAAATTAACATCTGGCAGGAAGTGCCATGAAAGGCACAGCACGGCATAAACTGTCTATTCAATATCTATTTTGCAGATGCCTTTTGAGTTTTCTTGTGATTAGGCAGCTCAACTCAGTTTTTGCCCATAGTCTACTATTACAGACTATGCCAAAAGATCCTCTCAAACTACTCCAAGCTGCTCCTCCTCCTAGCTCTAGCTTAACTTATCTTCGCAGCAGCTCCAGTCAGCCAGGGAGAATCCCTCCTGAGTTATAAACATAAATTGTGTGATGTAATAAATAAAAGTTACAGCATTCGGTAGGTAAACTATGTATAATGAGTATGTATGTCTGCCTCTGTGTGTGTTATGAATTATAAAAATCTCCCCTTGAGTTAAATAGTTTGGGCAAATAAAAATTGAATTCCCGCATTGTTTTATTCTCGCTGTTGTCGCGGGACGTGTGTCGTTAAGTGTTTTCATTAGGCAATTTATGGAATATTTACCGTACCAATAATAAAACAGCGGCATTTCGTCTTAATTAAGTGCTTAGCCAGGCCAAGACTTACGTAAGTCTAAGTATATATTGTGACACGGACACGTGCACCCAAAAAAACTAGAAATATAAACAATAATAGAGAGTGAGAAGGCTGGGAATGTTAGAAAGATAATGTGACAATCGGCCGACTGTCATTGGGAAGTCAATAAGGGGATGTCAGCACCGGCATCATATGCCATGCCACAAAGCCGCCTGAGCCGACTGAAACAATACAAATATCGCGCTGATGACTTAATTGATTAAATGAATGAATAAAAAACGTTGCCACCACCACCATCACCATCACCATTCCATCTGGCCAGGCCCTGGGAATAGCCGGCCCCTAGCCGAACTCAAGGTGAGACCCGAATCTGCAAAAGGCGTGCCGGGGCGTCCAACAATCAGACAGGCAAACAATCAAGCAACGTTTGCCCACTTCACAGTCCTTCAGAAAGGAGGCAATCACACTTATGGTAGGGATCGCAGCTATCTATCTATCTATATGATATCTGGTTACAGTTATGCTGGTAAAAAACAATATAATTATTGTGTGAACTAGAGATGAGTAGAGTAACATTGAAAGATATTTGCAGATAGTAATTGGGTCATAATATTTGTTAGTATATGTGCTTTATAATATAGATTATAATTATATTTCATACAGTTAGAGTTTTATACAGATAAAATTCTAATATCAACAGTCAAAGCGATTTTTAGGTACATTGGCATGAAACTTTGACAGAAATATTTTTTAAAATTAAAAAATATATTTTTAAATATTTAATTATATCCAAAATGTAGTATTACTACATGAGTATAGTATAGTAAATAGTTATAAAAATTAATAATATTAATTTACAATGAAGTTTAGGCTTCATCTGAGCAGGAATTGTATCCTAGGTAAGAATCATTTCAAGTAATTGTGCGACATAAATGAAATTCCAGCTTTTAGCTAGAGCACTCAAGGCGACGCAGCGTTGATGAGACGGAATGCTGTGTGGGGTCGGGCAGCAGAGCGTTTTCTGGTTTTCAATTAAAAGTTTTGCAGGTGCGTAAATTTTGAAGTAATTCGGCTCGCTCGCCACAGAGGAGCCCACTTTGAAGTGACTTTCAATTTATGGCCGAGGGAGCAGACGTAGGGCCCGATGGGGGAGGCGGAGAGCCAAGTTTTATATGCTTACCACAATAAAGTGCTATTTGTGCATAGAATTGGAAATCTGTGTACAAACAACAAGGGACGTGTATAAAAGTGAGCTGCAGTCGTTGCTGCTGCTCGCTTACAATTCGAATTGCAATTCGAATTTTCAATTTTAATTTCAATTGCCATGCGCCATGTAAGAGCTGTGCACATGGCCCCTCGTCTAGGCATAATTCTTAATGTTTTGCTTTCAATTTGCTAAGACTACTTAGGCAAGTCGAATGCAAAATCAATTTGCATATGCTCTCTCCCATAGCCTGTCCAACGACATGTTTGCATTGCCCCAAAGATGTGCCACACACGCACTGACATAAACATGTTGCAAACAAATGCAGTTATTTACAGGAGTTGACAATTTTGCTTCAATTACATCAGACGATCTCGTAGGCGAAACGTTCCCTAAGGCTGACCACAATTTGCAGCAGTGAATATTGCAAAATCTTAAGTCGTTTTATCCTGTAACACAATGTCTATGAGGGGAGTATGCGCTATGTGAGTTTCAGTTCAACAACTACTACTTGACTATTCGTAGAATTAGAAGTAGAAGTAGAGAGTAGTAGCATAGTAGAATAAGTATAGATAAAAGTCTTAGAAGAAGTGGTAATAGTATGAGTGCAAATAGTGCTATTTTTAGTATAAATAGTAGTTGAAGCAGTAATAGTGTAAACTGTATGCAGTATAAACAGTAGTATTGGTAGAAGTTAAAGTACTTTTAGTACTTAAATAGATACTACTTTTATTTCCTGGTGCAGCTTGTATAATTGTATAACTACTAACAGTAGTAGTACTAATAGTAGTTAGTAATAGTAAAATTAGTTAAGTACCAATAGCTGTAAAAGCAGTACTAATTAAGTAAATAGTAGAAACATTTAAGTAAAGTAAAGTATAAAAAGTGGTAGGAATTATTATCTAAGTAGTAGTAATATTTGTTGAAAAAGTACTAATTCAAATAATAGTAGTTAAATGTGGTAAGTAGTAAGAAATGTCAAAATAGTATTAGTAATAGTAGAAGGTGCAACAGTAGTAAAATTCGTAAAAGAAAAAGTAGTAAAAGCACCAAAAGTAGTTGTCAAACTAGTAATTGTAGTAGTAATTTGATAAGTACTAGATAAAAGTATATTAATTAGTGAATAAGAGTAGTATTTGTAGAAGCTGTAGAGAGATTAGAAGATTAGAATAATAATACTTAAAATTAGAAAAAAGTACTAGTGATGCTCACAAAAGAAGTATTTATTTATAGAAGTAGAAGTAGCAGTAGTAATAGTAGTAAAAGAAGAAAAAATGAGTAGATGGAACAAACTCGTAGTTTAACAAATAGTAGTAATACATACAACTGCAGTTGAAGAGAACGAGTGGCAGCAACAGCTGTAAAGAACTTTCAAAACTTCTTCTTAGTTAAGAGTATCCTTAGTCTACAGGGTATTTGCTAGTCGTATAAGCCAGCTAACAGCATCGCAACTTGTTTGCCTGGTTATTTATTTATGCTCCACAAATCAAATGCAGCTGATTTTATTAGAAAACATTTTGTTTGCTCACTGACTAATTGCATTGTTGTTATCTAAAGTAATTTAATAAAGATTTTCAATTGCTCGAAGATTGTTATATCTAAGAAAAAAAATAGTAAATAAATACTAAAGTAAGGTGGTAATATCAATTGATTTCTATTGGAAGACTCCAAGCTCTCGTTCGCTTAGATCTGGGTAAGTGCTGAATCCCTTAATACCGTTAATAGCATTTCCATTGCGGATAATTACGAAAGGGGTCGAAGGGGGTCTACAATTAGAGCTCTGCCTCGGCTTATTCACGCCTTTAAATTTGCATTTATCCCCCAACCTCCGCCGCGTCTGAGCACAAAACACAAACCCCAAAGTCGAGGCACATTTGAGGGAGCACAACTCAGTCCAACATTTTTCGGTACAGCTTCCATGTAAATCATGATGCCAGAGCAGTTGACAGCAAACAGTTGTGTGTGTGTCTGCCTGTGTGTGTGTGTGTGTGTGTGTGTGTGTGTGTATGTGTGTGAGGTAAGTCGAAGAGTTGCTCGCTTAGGAAGATTCGTCAGATTCGCATAATTAATTGCAAAGCCTGGGGAGCGCTTCATGCAGCTTACAGGCCAAGTACAAGCGCCAACCTGGCCTTAGCCGTGCTCTGGAATTTTGATTGTGTGTTGTACGCATATAGGGGGCTACATAGGGATGGGGCGGGAGGGTAGTGGCGGTGTCTATGGCATTGATATGGCAGCTTTGCATGGGTGTGTGTTTGTAGCGATTTGTGAACGTAATCAGGTGGGAACTAAGGAGGCGGAGGGATGCCAGCAGCAGCAGCAGCCGCAGCCCCTGCACACCTTCAACCCTTCAATGCTGCTGCGTTCCCCCGCAAACACCTTTCGCTCGTGGCTGGCATTTGGATGGCATAAAATTAATTGCTTTTGTCATTATACGGAATCTTGAGGACGCCTCGTTTCTAATTTAATGTAGTGCACTGCTCCAAAGGTGCTCGACAGCCAACCTGCAGTCCTCTGTGCTCTGTCGGCTGTCGTCTGTCGTTTGTTGTTGTCGACGCTGTTGATTTGTGATTTATGAAGATTAATTTATTGCTAAATAGTTGAGCATAATTTATTTAACATTGATTTCAACTTGGATTAGTTTAGCAGGCGCCAAGGCACCTGAAGCCCTTTAAACGGCTGTCAGCGGTGTATGTAAGCTGAAAGCCTTTGGGCTTAACATGTTTTGTTGCTATAGAAAGGAGATTTTAACATGGGTATTGGGTATTATTAGATATTAGATTGTTATTCTAACTGTTTTTGTAGACTTACTTAAGACTTGAAAGAGAATTGCATATCTCAATGCCTAAGCTAAATCAACTATTTCTTTCATACATATCTGTGACTTAGATTTGCTCTGCATAGAAATATAAACGTCAGCTCATCAAGTAGTTGTCTTTCAGGGCTTGGGTTATCTGAATCCGTTCAAGGGTTGCTTTCACACACAGACTCGTTTGGCTTTACAGCTATGGAGGACCATAAACACTTGACAATATGACATGGGATTTGGTAGTAGTGGCTCTCAGGCCAGCCGCTAATTTAAGGCAGCTCGGCAGGTCCAAAAAGTGTTTTGGACCCACTTAATGGTTTGTTTTCGGTTGACAGGCACTCGGCACTTAACATTTGTTTAGCTTGCGGTTAGACGGCAACAGCAGCAGCAGCCGCCGACGCAGCAGCAGCAGCAGCAGCAGCAACGAGACTTGGTTGAGGGCGGACAGTAACAACTAATTTAAAGCAATTATGTAAAAAGTTTTTGGCAATTGTCGCCGGAGCATTTAAAGTTTTGCCAGCCGCAAAGTGTTTGTGCGTTTATAGTTTTAATTAAATTTACCGAATTATGACAGCAAATTCACTTAGAGCGAAAAACACATTTCAGTTTATATTTAATTGTGCAGAGAGGATATCTGCAGCAGAGCGTGGCAGGAGACAGTAGTCGGCAGTCTGCTGGGGAGTTGGGCAACTCCCATTGCGTATGTTCATAAATCTCATCGGCATTTAGCTGAGATCAGACGCTGCACTTGCTCAAAAGTAATAACTAATCATAAACATGCTTAAAAAAAAAAAAGAGAAGAGGAAATCTTTGCAATCATTTCATGGGAATCGTTGCAGTTCCATTTTTGGCTTTTCAGCTGCGCCACGTGGCCAGCGACGCACTCTGATTAGCCCAGCGCCCTGGTCACTCCCAAGGCAGTTTCATGCCAGTTATGAACAGATCAACCCCTGCACCACCAACACCACCAGCACCACCAACTGGCAACTGGCAACTGGCAACTGGCAACTGGCTGCATCAATATCCGATAGAACATGACCAAGCCTGGTACGTTCCACTTGACGCGTGCGGATTGTGGGAAGCTTTTCGAGTGTCAAATTTTTATGACTTTGTTTGATTTCTGGCTGGCGTAACGCCGTTAATGGAAGGCACTTGTTCAACCCGCCGAAAACTAACGAGATTTCTGCTAACACAACTAACGCAGCTAACAAACAGAAGTGTGCACTGTCATGTGGGAAAGATATGGAAGATATATAAATATCTTTGTATGTGTTAGTTTTTTTTTTATACAAATATCTAAAGTGCATTAAAAAGGGTTTAAGTTCTCGTTAGATAAGTGAACAACGTCCAGTTCAGTTGTTGTTGTTGTTTTATATGTTTATTGCTTGTCTCTCTTAACTAACTAAAATCAGTTCAGATTCAGACTCAGCAGTTCAAATCCTTACTAAAAGCTGTTGGTCCGTATAAACTGAAAATATTGCTTTAGATTTACCTTAAAAAGTATTTATTTATGTTTTTTTCTTGGCTACAGAGGGCACTTGACAAGATACACACGAAGTATCAGGATGTCCAACGTGACCGACAGCCGCATATTGATTTAAAATACTTGTAAAATGAACTCAACAAATATTTTTGACTAAATATGGATACGCATTGATTATTTCTGAATACCTATAAGTCTAAGACATGTAGAGAATGGCATTTTTAATCTATGTTAAACTTAGCTACAGTTCCTCTTAGGTATAGTTAAATAGTAAAGAGAGTTCCAAATTTAAAAAAAAAAAAACAAATAAAATTACAAATATTTTATTTTGTTTATTTGCGGTTTATAGCCATTTCTCAGTGCGCTCGTCAATTAGCCAACTGCGCAAGCTGCAAATTGAATTTGAAATTCAATGCGCTATGGAGGCTCGTAGCAAATTGTGGACATTTGTGCTAATATGAGAAGATTTGAACTGAAGTGTGGTGCATAATCTCATTCTGTGCTTCATATTTCAGCACTGTGGCAACACTTTCAATCGGAAACCGAAGTAAATCAGAATGTAAGCGGGCATCGAGCGGGGGGAGATTCATACAAATAGAAGCAAACTCTGATTGCTCAGCAATGGGCAAATGTGATTTATGCGCTTCGCTTTATGTAAAAATGTCAGCAACAATTCGAGCGTCGAGGCACAAATTAACTTCAATGGCTGGCTGGCTGGCTGGCTGGATGAGTGGCGGCCAGGATCTGGTACGGCAAGTCGAGAAAGTCGAGACGTGTCCCGTAATTCAATATCTGAGCGTAGGCTGTGCCACCGTCCATGGCGCAGAGGTCACATTTGGCTGCCAGCCTGGTAAGTATTCCCCCGAGGAGCCGAGTAATTTTCTACCCTTGGCACTAAGCATTATTGTGCATTAGAGGACTAATAAACAGGTTCGCAGCAGTGCCCATGCCCGTGCCCGTGCCCGTGCCCGTGCCCGTGCCCATACGATCATCCTTCGCGTGCTCAATTCACTCTCGCTGCTGTCGTCTTTTATTCATAGTTTTTGCCGGGCTCCAGCTTTTATCTACTACGTGATTTACGGCAATAACTCATCGGACGCAAGACGCAAATCAAGAGACAAATAAATCACGAACACTAAATTAATTCACTTTTTTAATCAAAGCACCGAATATATATATATATATATAGCGTCTAGGTGAACCAAATGACTGGACATCAGCTCTGCAAAGTATTCTTGGGAGTCTAGAAAATTAAAAAAAAAAATATTTAATGATGCGTGATTTAAAATAATTTCATTAAATATTCAAAATTTAAGAGATGTAGAAATATTTTTTGGAAATTTTTAAATTTCTTTTTAAGTTTGAAGATTTTTTCAATTTAAATTAAGACTAAAAATATTTTTATTTTTAAATATAAGTTTCAAAATATTTAAAAATTAAAAAGATGAAGTAGTTTGTCGGATTTTAATTACCATTAAAAAATAAATAAATATTAAAAAAATATATTATAGCTATATCTTATATATATTTAAACTATACTATATTGGAGTAAATTATAAAATATACATATAAATATATTATATATATATATTTAAAACATTTATCAAGTAAAATAATGAAATTGACATTGTGTTTTCCAACAAGAAAAAGAAATTTAAAAATAATCTGAAAGAGTCTTTGTTCGAATGTTCTTTGTGCTACATAATAAATAAATATTGCGGGTTTAAAATCAATTTTCAGCCTACATCATGTGATTCGGTAAGCGCCGGAAGGGAGACCGACCCCTTCTCCTTGGCAGGAAGCGTAATGCCGACTTATGACACCAAAATATTTAACTGCTCAATTTTTCGGGCGCTGCGCTTTCCGCTGCCAGCTGATGAGGGGCGGCGAGGGGTGCGGGCGTCATAACAAGGGGTTACACTTGAATTAGTCCAGTGGGATTGCCGCATTCGGAGGGCGTTTGTTTGTTTGGCAATTGGAAGCGGAACGGGCCGCAGTCAGTGGCACTTTGTTCCTGTGTAATCACGCAGCAGGACTTTGCATCCGTTGCGTATTGGCAACAGTATTGCAACAATTGAGACGTTCAATTGGCAGCAACCACCCAGCCACCCAGACACCCAGACACCCAGCCACCGAGCCACCCAACCACTGGAACAACAACCACCGCGAGTCGTTGACACTTCGTCTCTGTCCACACGCTGGGCGTGCGATTAGTTTGGGAAGCTGCCTGCTGTTGCGCATCCGTAAATTACTATTGTGGTTCGATGTGGTTACAGGGCAAATAGGGTGGGTGTGGGCGACGCGTCGCAACGGTCAGGGACCAAATCCATCCAGTTGTGCGTGTTGTTCTTTACTTTGCTTGCACTTGAAATTGTCAGCAGGTGCAGCACTGTGCACTGAAACAACACTTACACAAACAGAAACAGAAACTGAAACAGATACATAGATACAAAGATACTCTGTTATGGATACAATTTTATATGGGAGCGAAATCAATTTGAGCTGCTGCGGATTGCCATGGAGGTCATGATGCCTTTATGTTTGAGCCATTAACAAGCATTTCGTCGACTGTTTGTGCAATAAAAATGCAATTGTCATTAAGTGCCGGGAATATGTCACAACTGCGACGCTGCTGCCAGTCTGCCAGAGAGACAATAAAATTTGGCAGGGATCTGCCAGACTAACACTCGGCTTGTGCGCCGGTCAAGAGCATCGATAATCATGAATAAATAGTAGCAAAGCCATTGACTTTAAATAAATACGAAAAGCATTTGTTGGAAATTGAGACTTAATGAAGCTAGATGATTTAAACAACAAATCATTTTCTTATGTTAAATATAAAAAAATTAAATAATGTAAGCAAAATATATGACTCATAACAAGTTAATATACAGTTTTTAAAAAATAATATTAAAAGTTTGAAATAAAAATAATTTAAAAATGAAAAATATAATACAATAAACTTTTCAAAATATTCATAAAATAAAATTACTGAAATTAAAAAATATATTATTTGTTTTATTTATATTGTAGATACAAGTAAAGCAATAAAATGTAAATAATTATTAAATTATTTAAATTGGCTTAATAATATATTGTAAATAAAATTAAAATATGAAATAAAATTAAATCAAAAACATTAAATAATTAATGAAAGATAAATAAATATCTTTAAGTAAATCAATGACTAAGATCATTTTTATATGAAGATAAAAGTAATATGTAAATAAGAGTAAAAATAATATTAATGCAATGGAAAATTGAAAAAATAATTTAATTAGAATAAAATTTAGAAAATAATATGCTTGATGCCAATTTAAATGTTATTTGCAAATTAATTCATGCAGTAAAATGACGCCACTTAGGTTAGTTTGTAACTTTTGTCTATATTATATAAATAGTGCTAATTTTATTTATATTTAAATTTAAGTCAAAAGCTGGAGCGCTAAGGTATACTAATTATACTATATATATATTTTCAATTTTAAAGATATTTTTTTGCTAGATTGAGAACATTTTTATTACATGCTGTATTTATCAAAAACAATTGTATACACAAATTGATACGATTAACGTAATTTCCGAAACAAAGATCGAGTTAATTCAAAGTCTCGCTTAATAATCTTCTTGGTTCTCATGCTCTTTTGTCTGTTATTACACATTTGAGATACCTTGGAAAACAATTTGGGATTATTAACAGTTATATTCACAATGAAATGTAATTAAGATCCATTGTCTTATCTGCGGTTACGACAACCCTCGGATCGCTGCCAGCAGAACTTGGCCGAACTGAAAGGGTGTAAAGTTGTTGAAAAGTCTTGAGTCATCTCTCGGTCTTTCTCTCTCTCTCTCTCTCTCTCTGCAAATGATCTTCATGTCTGGGCGCCATAATGATGGCGGCAATAAATTCGCATTAAGAACTTGGGAAGTTACGATGTACGAGAAATAACCAGATGTTGCGCCCATAACACGATCTTTGACAACGACTTTAAACCCATGCGACGGACCCTAAATCATGTGAGTTGCGTGTCGCGGCGACGATCCTGCGGGGCTAACCCCAAACCCCGTCGAAGGTAGCCACGCTAATTGCGTTTAATTCACTCAAAGAGCCCGCATTGCCTCTTGTTTTATGGCACATCACTCGTAAAACATAGTTGCGATCCAATAATTTAGATCTTGTAGATGCATTGCATGAAGTCGAAGATCAGTCGAGCGGACGGAAGTTGCTGATTTCTGTTCAATTTGTGACTGGGCATCGTTTAAAGATTGATTGATCAATGTTGTATGTTTTATGATCACCTACGCCCCGGTCAACGACTCGTTGGGCTTTGCTTTGGCCGTTCGGCAAAACGTTTGTCGATCAAATCGCAGGATGTTATCGATCATTGCATAAATTAATGTTCGATTTGCTTGGCTTTCAACAGTTTTATTGCCAACGACTGTGGTAATTGCGGGTAATGAGTTGCGCCCAGTCTCTCTCTCTCTCTCTCTCTCTCTCTCTTTCTCTATTTATTCCGCTGACATATGCATAAATCTATCAATACCACAAAATGCTGCTGGTTCAAACATTCATGAGTTGGCTACACAGCGCAAGAGTTTCCCAGACGTCGCTCTAAACGAAAAACTAAAAATGTCAAATGAATAACAAACACAAGAGTGCCCCACAGTTGAGACTGACAGACTATATAATACCCTCTTATCCAGTTAGTTCTTAGATATCTATGCTCGTGTCTATAAAGGCCAATGATCATCCACCTTGTACCCTTTCCATGTTTACAGGGTATCAAAGAACTTACAAACTACGTTGCTTTCGTACACGTGTTGCCAGGTAGACAAATATTTTTTATTGATGAAATTGGTTTCGCTTCGACTCCATTTGCAAAGTAGACAAGTTGCCAAGCAAATTGCAGACCTGGGAATTTGCGCAAGCGAATATATATACACTCACACTCACACTCACACACGCCCACACACATACATGTGTGTGTGTGTGTGTGTGAAAGAGCTTCAGCATTATTATTTTTTATTGTCAAATTTTGTTTAGAACGAGTGGGACATGCATGGTGCCGGCATTTACCCTCGTCTCGTACGTGATATCGGATACCCGTGGACGGACACTTCAGGGAATACGTATACGAGAGCCGTACGTATCCGTACAACACGGTTCTCTTCTACTTATGACTCTTTAATCATGCGGAGTTTTGCATACTCAAAGCGTATTCGACATTGGACAGTTCCATTTGTTCTATCAAACAATTTCTTTCCGCTGCACTGTCACAGGCCGAGAACAAAGGCATTGGCAGCACAGCGGGCAGGTGTCATGGCAGCAATGAGACGTTGTGCTCATGCATTTTTAACTCTTTCATTGACAGCTCGACTTGCGGTTCATATCAAATCCAAATTCCTTTATTGATAATTGCTGTTTGGGGGGTCTCTTCGAACACAGGTCGAATAAAGTACGAATATTAAAAGAAAAACTCGCCATTAAGTGGGCGGCAACTGTCCAAACTGAGCATGAATACAAGAGAAGACGGAAAAGTAACAAATCAAAAATAAAATTGTATATTATGTTAAATAAAAAATAATATAAATATATAAAATAATATAAATAAGAATATTGCATTTATTTAAAATGAATTTAAATATAAAAGTTAATAATTTTTAAGTAAATGGAATAGATACAACATATTATGGTTATGGGTCATGGTTGGCTTTGAGATGAGACTTATAATTATAAGGAAATTATAATTTCATTTATATTATAATAGAAATTCCACAAATAGCCTTTTAATTATTTTGTTTAAATTTTCCAATTAATCTCTAGTCAGCTAAAAGCCAAAATGCAACTGTTGCCGATGATATAAACTATTCTGATCCAAATAAATATTCTAATATCTGTCATGCGTCTAATTAAAAATAAAATTATTATGCTCGGAGTTTTGGCCACAAAATACATTTACAAATATATATATATTAAGCATTATTATTGTATTATTAATTTACTTATTAATATTTTCACATTAATAAAAGAAAACAAAAAATTTAATAAAATGTTCTTCATGTAAAATAAAAAAATAAATAAAAAATACATATAAAAAATAAATAAATAGAAAATACACAAAAAGAGTTAAAAAAGAATGTAAAACTTAATATTTCTCTAATTTTTCATAGTCAAAAAAAAAAAACATTTTATATTTATATAAAAATTTTTAAAATATAAAATAATTTTTCTCCCATTCTGATAGCTGCTGACCCCTCGAAGTCTGTGCCACTTTATAGACCCACTTTAAAGTCAACAACTTGATAATATTTAGTTTTAATTGCTTAATAAATTTAATTTATTGGAAAACATAAAAATACTTAAAATGTATGTTAGATTTTTACGTTGTTTTTTTTTGTGGTTTTCTTCTTCTTTCGTTTTTTTTTTTTGGAACATTAAAATGAAAATATATTTTTATTTAGCATTTATATTTTTTACATACATACACACATATGCATAAATAAGTTAAAAATTTATTAATTAGACTAAATTCATTGGAATGATATAATATCAAAATATTTGCATAGTACAGCGTTTAAAATTTCACAACTATCTAGAAGCGAAAATGTGGAACATTTTTATTAATATTATTATTAATATTTGGTTTTCTTTGTATTTTTTTTAAATTGTTCTTAATTTTTAAAAATTACATTTTACAGTTAGTACACGTACGATTCATGGCTTCGATTTTGATTTTGATTTTGACGCCTTTAGCATTAAATTTTTAAATTTTATATATTCAATGTGTAGCAGCTAGGAAGATATACATACATATATGTATATATATATATATATATATATATATATATATATATATATATATATATATATATATATATATATATATATATATATATATATATATATATATATATATATATATATATATATATATATATATATATATATATATATATTTCTTCAATCGTTAAATTCCATGTATATTAATCCAAGTACGATCACACACATACAGACAAACATATCGAATATGCATATATTTATATCTATATAATTTACAAAAAACAATTGAAATTTCTTTTAAATTTCTGTGTGCTGAGAGAGTGAGACAGAGAGAGAGAGAGAGGGAGAGTGAGAGTTTGAGTTATTTGGCTTTACTGTTCTTTGGTATATAGTTTATTATGGTATGTGGTATGTGACTATTTATTTTCGTTTTCTTTTTGTTCCTTGTTCTTTGTGTTTTGCTTTTCTTTTTGTTTTTTTGGCAACAAGGGAAATTTCTGCTCGGTTGCTTGCGGCTTAAACTATTCAAATTTCATTAACGGCAAATGGAAATGCCAGCTATTGCACAATGATTCCGGCTGGTTGGAACTGGTACTGGAACTGGTACTGGCACTGGAACTGATACTGGAACTGGAACTGACGCTGTTTGCTGTTATGCCAGCAGCGATACCTTCTGGCAGTTCAATGAGTTAACCGGAGCGCCATTCACCGTCGTCGGTCCCGTCGCCTGCGCTGGCGCCTGCAAGGCGATGCCCTGTCCTGGCGCTGCATTCAGTTCGACAGCAGCTGCAGCCGCTGCGGCGGCCGACATGAAGTCCACCTTGCCCAGATGGACGCGCAGATCCGTGTGCTGTGTCTCCTTGTGCCGGCGCAGATCCACTTTGCGCTGGAAGGACTTGTGGCAGAGCTTGCAGGAGAAGGGCTTGTAGCCCGTATGCTTGCGGGAGTGAGTGATCAGGTTGGAGCTCTGGCTGAACGCCTTGCCGCACACCTGGCACTTGTGCGGTTTCTCACCTGCCATAAAAAAGAAACAGAGAGAGAGAGAGAGAGAGAGTGTTTGTTAGTGAGTGGAAACTAAAATCGATAGGCGATTTTGCATTTGTGCATTTCGCATGCAAAGGCAAGCAGTGCGCGCCATTTTAGGCAGCTTTGCTTTCATGACCGAGCCCAGCTCAGCCCAGCCCAACCCCCACACAACCCCCAAAAAGTCTGTATGGCGAGACAACCCCCACAGTACACAGCACACAGCCTCTGCGCTCTGCAAGTCTTCGTCAGCAATGGCGTCGACGTTGCCGAAAAACCACAGCGACAAGTCGCCCCCCGCACTGCACCGCACCGCCCCACCACGCCCCAGTCTCTGTCACTGTCTCTGTCTCTGCGCCGCACACATTGAGTTTTTAAATTTCTACTTTTTGGTTCATCTGTGTGGTGTTTTGTGGTTTTGTAGCACTTAAAGCCAGCAACCACATAAAAATCCACAACATTTCTATGAAAACTTTTTTAAAGCATTTTTACATCAAGTTTGCTTCTGTTTCTTCAGCATTTTCTTCTTCCTTCTCTTTTTATGGCCATTTCGAGCGCATTTTCATACTGTTTAATTTTTCATTAGAGATTTCCGGCTGGCCCACCCTAATTGAAGTTCTTCCTCTTCTTTTCGCCATTTGTGGCTCGGCGGCGCCAAGTGCTATCAAAATTTCATTTCAGATTTGTTTCGCAGTTATCAAAAGTTGAGCGCTGGCTTTAAATGCTATAGAAATCTAATCAGTTTATGCTTTTTGGCTGTCATAGCTATTTATTAAATATTTTAATTTCTGCTTGAATATTGTTTAATGTTCAAGAAATTATTGAAAGATATTTTAGAAATATTTTAAATATTTTAGAAATATTTTCAATTAGTTTAAAAATTATTTAAATATTTTAATATTTTTTTCAATCAAATTATTGTGGAGTATTTGTAAATTTTAATAAATTTTCGTTTGCATATTGCCAAAAAAAAAATTGCAAATAATTATTTAATTAATTACTATAAGCAATATATTGGATTAAGCTTCATTTCCTATTCAAAAAACTAAAAGATGACTGAATTTCTTTCAGTGTATCTATATATATATATACAGAAAGTGTTGTTGGTTTTTCTTTGGAAATCAGCTCATGAAGCAAAACAAATACATAAATAAATTAATATATATAAATATGCATATATATATATATATATATATATATATATATACGTATATTTATATATATAATCTGAACAGTTTGTCTATTTGTTATGATCTTTCCATTGGAAGCTCACAAATATTGTGTGCGCTTATCTTGGCCAGCAGAGATAATGTCATAGACAGCGATATATGCCCATGCTTCATAGACCCCAACACACAAACACACACACACACACACTCATATATATATATATATATATATATATATATATAGACACTTTGGCTACAAAATGTTAACTTGAGTTTGAAATTTGCAAGGGAGTAAGGGTGAGTAAGGGGCATGCGAAAGCTGTAGAGTGAACAATGTATATATAAAGCAAACAGACACACGCACACACACACACACATACACACACACACACACACACACACAGACACAGACATAAAATAACAATGAAACTCAGTCACACACACATAGAAGGCACGTTCATATACCAAAGTATATATGTACATAAATATGTATATATAAGCGTAGTCTCTGCGAGTATATAATGGAATTGCAGCGACGTGATTCTGAAACATTCGACCGTTGGGATGTGCTCTGATTCAACTTTAGCTCCCGCGGCAGGAGCCGTCGTTGTGCTTAAGGAGCAGCAGCTGAAGCAACGCGGAGGCGTGGCAGGCGTGACAGGCGCAGCTGTAGCAGTAAAAAAAAAAAAAAAGAATTGAGTAGTCATGCTGTAGTAGCTCTCGGCTCGAACGACTGCCACGACTAGCTCGATGGCTCGTCCTTGCGGAGCATGTACTGCGTGGCAGGCAGAGCTACTGCGCTGCTGGCTGAAGGGTTTCTCGACCTGCTCGAGCTGCTGCTGCTGCTGCTGCTGCTCGGGGCACGTTCGTGCACTATCGGCACAAATAACGTCACGTAGTCGCAGAGATTATAGAGCAGCTTTTATTATTTATCACAGCAAACGAGCGACGAACACTAACGAGACCCAAATCCAAATCCCGTCGGCCGTCGGCTGTTGCCAGTTGGCAGTTGGCAGCTGGCAATGTGGGAGCTGCTCTTTCTCTCGGAGAAAGCAAAAGCGTAGCACTGGCAATTGGGGCAGGGTATCTCTGGTTAGCTGCCTGGCTGCTCTAACTAACACGCCAGCGCTGTGGGGGCTAGCCGTATGTGCGAGTAGATGTGTATGCCTGTGAGAGGGAGGGCAGC